>OW285236.1:134330045-135530045 GCA_935421215.2 Melolontha melolontha
TTCGCGACACTATAAATCTCTTATAACAATGAAAGGTGAAGTTTGAGAAGCAATCTCTAGTAAATTTTGTCATTATTAGTAAAATGCGTCTCACAGGTTTTGTGCTAAAACAAAAATGTTAAATACACAAATTCTGTATTTACTTACGAAAGAATATATGTCTCGCGTGAGAATGGTGTCAGTCATAAAGAAACACACGTTTTCTTTACATTAATTATTTTAGAGCGCACACAATTTCTCCCTTGAGCTGGGAATTGTTCTTCATAGAGTAAAAGATTAAATTATTAACGAACATAATTACTAAATTAAGACATTGATTTAAATATTTGAAATAAATAAACGGTTTTCCTAATCGTGATGGACATTAATTTAGCATAAAATATAAATATGTATTAGCATGCGGATTTATTATAATTTTTCCTCTTTTGCGTTTAAAATTTTATCATTTTAGTTTCGTATTATAATTTCCAAGTTTTTCAAGCTAATGACGTAAAATCTGTATTTCTTGTCCATACTACGATTTTGTTGAAATTATAGCGTCTTTGTAATATGATACTATTTGTATGTGTTCAAATCGTTAGGGCAATATCTGTATTATTTGTTTTTTTATGTTTCGTGGTTCCTTTTCTCTTTTCAACATATGACTGAGACAAAACATGTATGTCTATTTCTATATTTTAATTTCAATATCAAATGTATTCAATTAATTATTCCATTGAGTTCTTTACCCTATAAAAAGACACGAACACCTGAATACCATTTCTTGACGCTAGGCAGATTTGAAATATCAGTATAATTACGGATTGATATAGTAAATCGCACGGGGATTTATGGATTTGTACTCCAACCACCCAACTAAAAAATGAATACCATTTGCAAAACATAAGGTATCAAAAATCTCGCTCCTTTACGACATTACGACTTTAAGAAATATTAGTTTGGTTAAAAACTAAAATCAGTTTTAAAAGGATATTTGCACCAACAAGTTAAGATTAAGAGTTTTATGACGATGGCCAGCCTGATTTTGGTAGCGTCAAAATATCGATAGTGAAAGAATACTTAGAGACAATTATAATCATTAATAACAACGTCAATCAGGGGCGGCTCGTGACGACGTATTTTGGTTTGCAGTACAATGATCCGAGTGCTTCGTGTATTCTCGTGTACTAACTGTAACGTTTGCTTAGTAAACACCGAAAACACACGAGGCACTCGTATCATTGTACTGCAAACCAAAATACGTCATCACGAGCCGCCCCTGACGTCAATATAATAAATTTTAGGTCTGCAATTGTTCACTTTGAATTTGAAGAGAAAGAATTTACTACTACATTAAACGGGAGAATTATCATCGAAGAAGCATAAAGTTTAGAGAATTGTTAAACGGTAATGTTTTAAAATGTTTGACCAGGTTATTGGCGATAAAAAATATACGAGAAAGAAAAACTCAAATTGCCTAGTTTTTAGTTTGTAATTTTATAAAAAGAATTCAACAGAAAACCACAAAAGTAGAGCGTATGTCATTTATTTTGCTCTTCTTTGAATGTTTCTTGCAAAGAAGAAAGTACCCACAATATTTAGAGATCGTGTATTCGTAATTAATTGAAAATTACTCTGTTATTCATTTACATTTTAAGTAAGAGAATAATTCTAATGTTAGAAAACCCATGCCATCCTAAGTATTTCGGGTCTTATATAATTTAATTATAACTTATAAAAAGATTAGAAAGAAAGTGTTGAATTTGGGCTAACTATAAATATGGAAGATATTTCCAAAGTTCTGGAAATGACTATACATATTATTAATTTTCATCTATATTGCATTGTAATTTTTATTTTATAACTTCCATTCAACTGTATACACTTGTTCCAATAGGAAACCAGCTTCTAGTCTATCTTAAAACAACTTATACAGGTTCTTTTAAGTTCTGAAATCGCACACGCGTTCTTAAATTCTGGAAACACGTATAGTCGCTGGGTACTAGATCAGGCTAGTAGGGTAAAAGAGGTGTGGCGCGTTATCTTGTGGTAGTAATGGTCACTTATACAATTTTCGAAGAATGGTTTTTATGGGCTTTTATCGGAACGACTCGGACGAAAGTTTGAATATTTTGCTTTGATTATAATTCCATTTGTAGGTAGCCCATCAAAATTATTCCATCACAATCCCAAAACACCATAATCGTTACCTTACCAAGAGGTGTAATTCAATGTACATTCAGAGAAACTCCTTCTGGTTTACACCACTCGTTAGGACTTTTTGAGTTAAAGTAGGGATCAAAGTTCCATCAGTTTTTATTTCTTGTCCAAATAAGTTGCTATAATGACTTAAAAATGCTTGAAGTTGTTGACAAGTGTCACATCTGTGCAGTTTCTGCTCTGATCTCAGCAAGATGGAATTTTTCTCGCTTCCAGATGAACGTACACAATATCATGAACTTGCAGTGTAACAGTGCATATAGTGCATTAGTCTCATTTGTCTGTTCGTTTTCAACATCTTCTCCATGGCGGCGATGTTAGTATTGTTTACTGTAATGTTTGACCGTCTGCTACGGGGATAATCTTCTAGGGAGCTTCTACAAGCTTTAAATCTGTCGACGTAACGATCAGCATTACCTTTTGATTCTGCAGACCATGTAATTATAGAATGATTTAGAATGTGTTAACACCCTTTTTCGCAGAAGGAGAATAACGGCTCTTTGAGAATTTACGTCTTCTGCAATGGCTAAATTAATACTTCCAAACAGATCCGCGTTTGCTGAGCGGCTAACATCGTTGACAGAATCTTTAATGATTTGCTTGTGTCTAAAAAACTTTAGTCGATTGCTTTGTATTATTCACAGGATAGTAATTCCCAGAACTTTTGGAAACGTCCCTGGTAATTTACCGAACAAAGCTTTTCACTATATCACTAGTAATTTAAAAGCTACTACTTCGATGACATAGTAGTAAAGATTTTTTGTGAAATATTTGCTGCTGACCCAAGTTTAACACTATTTTTTTTTTCTGTTGAAGATGAAAACAAACAAATGTATATGTATTGGGAAAAAAATTCCAATTAATTTTTTTTTATAAATGCTAACACCGTGGAAACTATACACACATAATTTTATTTTGTAGACTAATAAACAAAATATCCGATTGCGATTCACATTTTATTACTGTAATTAAAAATAATTTTTCCCAGGTATACTGACCACATTTTTGTAATTTCTTTCGTCTGTCGTCTTATAATATAAACTGTAAACTAGATATTTATGAATATTAGTATGTGAAAAGTTTTAACTTCCTATTTTGCGAAACCTACATGTTTTGAAGTATTTATGCATTCATGCAAATAAAATTTTCTAATGATCAATTACCGGATATATTTAGACGTTAAAATCTTATTTACAAACGAAGAATCTAATATATGTATAGATTAACAGTAAATAAATGTCGTTGGCGTTGAACCTTGTACATAAAAGATTAAAGTAACTTAAATAATATGGTGTTTTTACTTGTTGTAATCCGGTGTAAAGCAATTAATTTTTTACTGTATTCGAAACGTACATAATTGGATTTCTAAAATGGTGTGAAAATAAAAGAATATTATGCTATTCTTCGTATTTAAAGTTTTATACTGACACTTTCCGTGAAATAGAACTTTTTTCCTCTGATATTTAAAGTATTTAATTTCTTTATTCATGTTCGTCCATTAAGAATGATTAGATGTAATATTTTTTGTGTTAAAATGTTCGTATTCATGTATTCTTGTTATATGTTTGATTAGTATATTATTATTCGTGATTATTTGACAGTTTTGCAAATATTTACATTTTAATTAAATTTTTCATTTTACTAGTTTTTTTAATTTTAGTTATGCAATTATATGATCCTGAAAAAGTAACACCTTGACATTCATAAGTCAGGGTCGGGATAATCTATTGAATATTAATGCCAAAACTTTGCAAAATGATTTTTGATTTTACACATTTTATTATTCTACAGTATTTACGGAACATGTCTAACCATAACGGTGTCGACATACATATTGTGAAGAACTTGTCTTTCGGGTTCGTTTAAATAAAGCTAACGGTAATTTAAAACACACTATATTAATAATAAAACACACTAAATAACAGTAACAATAATAACAGTATTGATTTCACATTTGTATAACTACTATCAAGTTGGCCGCGCTCATTCGTGAACGAGTCCTCTTCTCCTTGGCGAACGATATAAAGTTCATAAAATATTTTTTTGCAGTCCAAGGCCAAATTTAAGGGATAAAAATACCTTAAAATGGCTAACGTGTGTAGTATTATAGCGCGTATTTATATGTGTTAGAAAGAGGTAAAGTACAATTTGCGATTCGCACTTTGAGTAGTACCAACTGCAAAGAAATACTTTATCAGCTGTAGTTCTGTAGCACAGTTCGGAATATTCCCAACTCTTCTGTGTGATATTTTCCGGACGGCTATCGAATGTGTTGACGCGTACGGCGGGTGACGTCATTGCATGAATCACATTACAATATCTACGAAGGGAGATTTTTATTTTATTATCTACCTAGCTGTGAATAAAAGACGTAAAAAAGTTATATTTTATTTGTCAACGCATAATCTTTTAACAGTTACACACTTATTAAGGTGTTTCCTAATAAGACTATTCCTTTAAGAAAAATTCTTTTGGTAAGCTTTTCAGGCAATCATCTAAAGAATAATGTCGTCCATGCAAATGTGTTTTTTTTTTTAGGAAGGAGATAATAAGCACTCGGTGCCAAGTTCGGACTGTGAGGTGGATGTTTCATCTATATAAAGCCACAGTCTTTGGTTATTTCTCGGATTTGGCGAATCTTGTGAATCCTGCAGCAGCATAATCTTTTGAACTAAGTTTTGGATTTTTTTTTTGCTATAAGGCAGTATTCAAATTTCGGATTGTTTCTTTATATTGGTTCTTGTAGAAGCCTTTCATCGTGTGTTCAGTTAACAAGGTTCCTTCTGTATACCAAAACACAGCCTTGTGGACCAACAACAGTGATACACCTACGTCTCATCACCTGTTATAATTTTCGAAAAAAGGTTTTTATTGTCAGCTAAAACCCTCAAACTTTCTTCACAAACTTATTGACGTCACAATTTCTATTCGGGAGTAAGCAATCTGGTAATCCATCGTATTGACACTTTGTTTATTCCTAATTCATCACGAAAAGTGTTTAATACTGTGGTTTTTGATATCTCCACTTCAACAGTAATAATTGACACTTTCTTTCTTCGTTCTGCTAAGACCTGTTCCTCGACTTTCTTGATGTTTTCTTTAGAGATGATATAACCTACTCCTTGAGCGGAGTAGGTGCACCTACACGGATTCCAGTTCCGAACTAGGTGCGGCAAACTAGGTGCACAAATCAGTTCCGACACCGACCGATTGTGAGTCATATTTTGCGTCCGGTCAGTCAGGGTAATCTTTATGTTTACTTAGGCACACAGCTTGGCAAACTAGTTTTCCTGAATATGAACGATGACTTCATTTAGATTTAAATACAAAAATTAAAACTATTTTTTATGTATTAGTTCCTTATTATTTTTACTTTTTATTATATATTTTTTGGGTAGCTAAAAATTTAGTTTTTCTTATGACTAGAAATCATACTAATTATTAAAAAATAAATATATTTGGTTGCACAATTGCTATATACAATTATTCGAAATCGCAGCAACTACAATTGCCAGTTGTATTTATTTATACATATAGGAGTAGTTGCGCCGTTTATTTCTCACATTTCGCTTCGCTTAGTCGGACTCGTTCCAGGCGGACCTACTCTTTTACATAATACGATGCGAATATGTAGGTGCAACTGCGAGATCAACTCTCGGACGCTCCGACTTGAACGATCGGAATCAGAATTGTACGACTCGGAATCGTTTCAATCGGATCTACTCTTTTGGAAAATGCGAACTAGGTGCACCTGCTCCGGCACGCGAACTAGGTTCAAAGGAACAGGTTCGGTTCAGAGCAACCATCTCTAGTTTTCTTATAGTTCTTGCTTCGATAGGCCTTTCGCATCTTTGATCGTCTTGAATTGATACTTTACCCCATCGAAGTTGCTTAGACCAAAATTTTACTAACATATGACGACGCATCTTCCTTATACATGTTAATCATTCTTCGATTAATATTTTTAAGTCGATTTTCTTCTTCCGTAAAGAATTTTATTACGCTTCGATGTTCTAACTGAATTTAATTCATTCTTGGTTAAATGGAGTTTTGTGAACACCAAAACTTTGGATTTGGACTAAACTTAGTTAGTATAAATGCAAGTGTGACAGCTATTTGACAGCAAAAGCTTGCTATTGTCACTTAATTTTTTCATGGCTAGGTAGATAATGTAAAAATGTACCATACCTTATAGATATTTTTTAAAATTATCTTGAAATGTCATTCTCATTACAGTCTAACACAAACAGACATTTAGTAATGTGTATGTTAATAGCTTAAATCATTATTTAGCAATATGTCCCGCGTAACTTAATTAATCTAAACCTTAAGATTAAATTTGTTTTTGAGTATTTTTTTATCACTTATTTAAGACAATAAGTCGGTGGGCACGTTTTAATCTGCTCTGACACGTTTGTGTGTATTTTATGACTGTTAGTATTTCTGCGAAAAGTTTTTGACTTCTTCCTTCACGTGCGGCATTTGCAAGTTCCTGTCCGATGAATACCTTCATTGGTAATATACCATGGTGCATGAGTGATCATTTTCAGGACTTTTAATTGAAAACGTTAAAGAAGTTCAATATTAGGATTTGAGGCCGTCCCTCACAACTCAATACCAAATATCCACTCTGGCGTTAGGTATACATATTTTGTAAAGTAATAATTTATTTTCAAAGGATAGCAGAAGTTTTTTACCGATGAGCCAGTACAGTTTATTAATTTTATATCAAACCTTATTGTAAAAATATATGTATTCCATCAGACGTCCGTCCAGGTGCATCGTCTAACCTCACGTGCTTGTGAAATCTGCTGTTTATTTACCATTACTGGCGGGAATGTTTGGCGAAACTTGCATGTACTGATTTAGTTTTGTTCATTTTGTTTCTTTATTTTCTCACCCATTCTTGGACGTGTAGTATTATTTCTTTGTAAAAGTTGAGATTGAGTTGGGTTGAGTCGATATGTGATGACAGTATTGCAGTGTCATTTGCAAAAGTTGCAATGGTAGTTTCTGTTGCTTTCGGTAGATTCGACGTATATAAAATGTACAGTAAGAAACCAAGGACACTACCTTGTGAAACGGCGGTGCGGATAGGCTGAAATTATGTATAAATATTTTATTATTTTACACTGATATATCTATCATTAAGGTAAAATTACGAAGAGAGTCTAGTTCATATGCAGGGATGATTAATTTATGTGTGTCAAAATGTCAAACTCAATTGAATATTTGCACAAGTTCGGGTATGTGATCGATATGATGTTAAAGTCTCATGTTTAACGAAAAAGATTTAGTGAAACGCAATTCACTACCCGAGCTTCAATGGATTAGATTTACAAAATTTTGTATTTCTCCGTTAACACAAGAACAGAGATTCATTTTTGAAGTCAATGATTGCTGGATATGAAAAGAGGGAATGTTATGATAGTACTGATTGCAAAAGTAATTGAGTTGGAAGATCTACCGCTAATATCTTCTTATACCCAAAGATCATGGTTAGCGTTTGATTGGAAAGGAATTGTATACTGTAAGCTTCCTGGATTTAACGAAACAATTAATTCAGATAGGTTGTATTGTGAGCAATTTTATTAAATAAAACTAGAAATTGAATAGAGCTTATTAATAGGAAAGGTATGACTTTACATTATGACAGAAGGCGGTCTCATGCTCCTTTGCCGAAAGTTGTTCCACATTTTCGCGCTTACGAAAATAGATAACTTTTATAAACTTGCGTTGAACCTTTCCAATTTAACCTATAGTATTTTCGTAATAAGGTGACCAAACTAAATGAACTCCCACATTCCAAGTCTCTCCGAACGTACTTTTGTTACAAGAGTTTCGATATTAGATTTATAAAATTTTGTATTACGGTTCAAGAACCCTAGATACTTGTACCTTTCATAGCAGGTCTCGCGGATATATTCCTTAAATGTCAATGAATTATCAAACCATACAACAAGGTCCTCAAATAAACCTACTCCTATCAATCGACGTCCCATTATATATCAAATTGATAGTAAATTATTTTTTTGAAAAGGCAAAGTCTTGCAATTGTTAATACATTTCTGAAACCGTCCAACGTTTTGACAGATTTATAGTAGGTTTACCCTTCACGAATTCATGTTGAGAGTACAAGTTCATTAACGATTAACAGTATCATTTATTTTATTTTATATATCGTATTCTAGTATATTTATTATTCGACTTATATAGTTTTGTGTTTGCTAGTAAATAGAAACAAATTATGAACCCACGTAATACAATTAGAATATTCTAATTACCTGTTTTACTGGCACTGTTTAGCTTCGAAGAATCCCGATGTTTGATTTGCACTACACTATCCTACAGTTGCATCCCATAGGTCCAGACAGGTTTGAAATTGACTTTATAGATAAGCAGTTCGTTCTTCAATGATAATTGAGATCTTTTTCATAGGAGCCAATAGAATCTATTAAATTGTAAATTAAGTTGCTCGTGTTTATTAAAGATGTGTGTTCTATAAATCAAATGAATACCTAAATACTTTGCATTGTGGTAGAGATTTGTTATTTAATTGAATCATGGCATGTTGTGTATCTGGTGGTAGAAGTTACATGGTTTGATTTGTTTCGGTTGGCTTATGCCATTTCTTAAGTACTGATTGTATGTCTATCTTTTCGTGCAGATTTTGGGAGACTTTTGTAGGATCACTATGAGACGACAAAATAACAGTATCTCCAGCCAACGTCCCTAACGTAGAATTTGGGGTGGAAAATTAATCAGCACGATGGAGGAGATAAAACAGAGGACCATGAACGCTTCCTTGTGGTATCCCGGAAATAATACGCTTTAAAAATTTTTGAGTTTTATTTGAAAGTATAAAATATTCGAATAGTGGTAGTTTTTTAAATTTAATATAACAATCCAGTATGCCACACTTTATCCAACGCCTGTGTTATGTTCACGAAAGCGAACAATAACATTTTTCCTTTTGGTTCCGCTTTATAGTGTTATCATTCCTTAGCATCTGGTCCACTATTGTTTGCTGTGGATCAGTGTAGCAGCCCAATATGCATTTTGCAAAATCAATATGAATAATATTCTGAAATAAATTAACGAACATACCAAATTTATCGAAAAGTTCTGTCACAGATGATCTAGTGTGAGGTTGTTTTACAATTCCGAAATAAAGAGGCTATCCATTTATTGGGTGTCCGCAAGGAAGAAGAAAACTGTTCAATACTATTATTCCCAGATGTCGACCTCGTTTCATAGGATGAGGAAAGACGATTAGAACTTTTGGTTCCGTTATAAGGATAATGCAGTCACTCATAACGTTTTCTTTTCTACGGAGAAAATTATCATAGATAAATGATTGCACTGCACGAGTGCTTTATTACCTTGTTTTCTTAATTTAGCTCTCTTTTGAGCTTTTTCTATAAAATAAATTCTACGTTATGGAAGATTTATTAGTTTAGTTGAGTAGATGAATTCATAAGCCATAATCACTAAATAAACATGAAAAAGAACAGTCTGTATCACTGCAATGGAAAATACGATGGGCATATAGACGAAAGTAATAATTATAAGTCAATTTGCGTTTATACACATTACAGAAATGAGGGAATGTTGCAAAATGTTGGTCCTTGCTGTCGGCAAGTAGAAAGAATTATTTATTTGTCAGTGAATACAGTCGATGCACATGGAGCAAAACATCGAAAAACAAATATGGACAATCAATTGTATTGTACATTAAGTGAAACAATAACTTAATGCCAATTCCAGGACATACAGAATTTCTCTTCTAAAATAGAAATTTGAAAAACTTTCTAATAATATAGTCAAAACACATGCACAGAATTGGTATCATACGATGCTCACATATTCAATTTTGCTGAAAACATAAGCATAATATAAACTTTTAAGAAGGTCGAGGTTAGTAAAATATTGCAAAATGCGCCTGATAAAATCAATCAGTCGATAGGCTGTACTGATGCTATATTGAGATTAAAAGCAAAACTAAGTAAAGTTTAAAAAATAACTCCTAGATCTTTATAACATCTTCTCCTCTATTGAAGGACTTATACAAAACATAAATTAAAATTGGAAAATTGATGCGACAAAATGTAACTACTGAGCATTGCTAGGTTTCATTTAAGTTTATTAAGTTTAAACTAATCCGCTATTAAATTCATATCAGATTGTAATAGAGATGTAACATGCGGTGATGAAATTTCCAAAAATAAATTTAAATCATCTCCATATGCAAGGATGAACGACTGGGCATATAGGTAAAGCAACTAATAATTTATAGAGTACAGATAGTGTGGGTTTCTATTATTACACTCTTTCGTGAATTCATTGCTATATCCGGACGGATATAATTTGCATTCCTAAATTATATTTCTGTGGAACTACGAATATAGTAATGAATTCATGATAAAAACATAACAACTAAACTAATTTTTTTGGGTAAAATATTATGATTTATGAAATTGAAAAACCAATCAGCCAATCAGCCAATTGCTCCGGAGGATAAATTAGTAACGATAGAACGCCCTAACACATACGTGCTGATACGAGGGCGGGTTGACTTATTCGTGCGATCGCCTAGAGTAGGCCGTAAAATTAAAAAAATACACATCACATTTTGGCAACCGATGCCTTCTTAGTTTACTGTTAAGCCGTGTGTCCACTACCAAGTTTTCTTGCGGAAGTTGCTTCCAGAAGTGACTTCCAGAAATTTTTGTCGTGTAAACACGTATTAGAAGTCGACTTCCAGAAGTCACGGCTTGCAGAAGTTACTTGCAGCAATTATGTGGAAACACGTGTTTGTTGCTTGCTGGAAGTAACTTGAACGACTTGCTGTGAACTGCAAGTGTTTTGAAGACTTGCAGAAGAAGTCGGGTAAACGGTTTGTGGTATTCTCTTTTGTTTTCAGTTTTGTTTTGTGTTTTTTTTTGAGATCTTTTCCAAATTTATAAAAATGGATAAAAATAAATTCGTTTGGAGTAGTGAAAAAACACATTTGGTAATTGAAAAACAAGAAAGTTATCCTGAATTATGGGACACGTCCTCAAAAGACTATAAGAATAAAATTAAAAAACAAAACGCTTTAAAGGCAAAAGTCAATGATATAGACGCGCCCGAAGAAGAGGTCAAATGGAAATTGCACAACCTCCGAACGCAGTTTGGTCAAGAAGTAAACAAAGAAAGGAAAAAAATGTGGCCAAAGTGCTGAAGATGTATATGTTAGCAAGTGGGAGTTTTATAATGACATGAAATACATGACGTCATCTCAGATAAAATGTATTCAAAATCATCATTAGACATTCTCAGGAAATTTTTCAGCTGCATGGAATCTTTGGTCCGCAATTCTTCAAGTAATGTATTTTGGAAACTTAAATCTACGCGCCGCAGCACCCAATTTTTCACCCAAACACTTCTTTTCGTTTCTTTTTTTTTAATTTGTTGTTTCTTTTTAATTAAATATGCTGCGATAGCAGCTGCCAATTTTATTTTTCCACAAGACATTTTTATACTGTCATTCGTAAAAAAAGCAAACACTACTGCAAGCTGTACTCACATTGTGTGGAAACACGTCTGAAATTTCTTGCAGCAAGTTCGTCGTAATAACTTCTACAAACTACTTCTGGAAGCAGACTTCCGCAAGTTTCGGTTTGAGTGGAAACACTTCAGCAAATACTTGCAGAAGTTCTTCCGCAAGTGACTTGCAAGTGGACACAAGCCTTTAGTGTTTGATAAATTTGTTACAAAGCGTGTTTCGTAGGCAATTTTTAAAATTTTACACTGCTACTAATTAAGTGTAAATGAATAATTTTGAACAACGTGCAGTGATTAAGTATCTTTTATAAAAAAGCGTATCCTTTACCGAAATTCATGATGACATGCGAGATACACGGGGTCGGGTTGTCCTTCCTATACAACCGGCAGACATATAGGGAAATTAATTTAAGCGTGACAGGAGCAGCTTAGAAGATCCTCGCAGTGGACGGTCGAAAACGGCTACAAGTTCAAATATCCATGATTTATTACTAAGCAATCAACAATTGAAAGCGTTGATAGTAGCAGAGGTAGTGGGTATTTCAAAGGAGCGGGTGCATTATATTTTCCACGAAGAACTTGATATGAGAAAGCTTTCGGCATGCTTAGTGCCTCGTTTACTAACGACGCAACAAAGACGTGTCAAAACACGGGTTCATTATTATACACCCGAATCTAAGCAACAGTTAAAGATGTGGACCAAATATAGAGAACCAAGACTGCAAAAGGCTAAGACCGTTTTATCAGCAAGAAAGGTGATGGCATCGTTATTTTGGGATGCAAAAGGAATATTGTTGATAGACTATCTTCAAAAGGGCAAGATCGGAAACGGCGAAATTACGCAAATCTTCTAAATTGTTTGAAGACAGCTATCGCTGAAAGGCG
This sequence comes from Melolontha melolontha, assembly GCA_935421215.2. Classification (NCBI taxonomy): domain Eukaryota; kingdom Metazoa; phylum Arthropoda; class Insecta; order Coleoptera; family Scarabaeidae; genus Melolontha; species Melolontha melolontha. Next base: position 134,342,676 of record OW285236.1, read on the forward strand.
CCCAGGTATGATTAAGATGAATGTGCTCTTTCACTATGATAATGCACCTGTGTATTCCATTACGGTTGCTGCAAAAAACATTGAAGAATTAAGGTTCGAATTAGTATCGCACACTTCATATTCGCCAGACCTAGCACCATCTGACTTTCACCTATTCCATAAATTAAAAGATTTGAAGAGCTTACTTTGGACAGTGGACGATCATTTTGCAGGATTAGAAGAAAATCACTTTCGGGACGGAACAAAGAAGCTCGAACGCAGATGGATCAAATTTAGAAAAACCATAATTTGTTTATTTAAATTATTCCTGAATGTCATTTTCATTTGGTGGGTCATGTAAATAGGCGTAGCAATATTTTTTTAGGTTTCCAACTACCAGAAGAGGTGCAATAAATATCGTTTCATAGTGAAAAAGTGACCGTCTGGTGCGTAGTTTCTAGACGAGGAATTATTGGGCCTTCATTGAGGAAAACGGACTGTTACTGTTAATCAAGAGCGCTATATTACTCAAGTTCTCAAGTTTGTAGATGACCTACGGAGGTCTTGCAGATCAAGAAACGCACCCTTCGGTAGATAGTTGTTTCAGCAAGATGGGACAACGTGCACATACTACAAGAACCATTCTGCGGGAGGCGTTTGGAAACAATGTAACTTCACGTTTCACCGATTTTTCTTTTCCATCGCACTCTCCGGACTTACCATTATTGGATGCATATGTTTGTCTCCGGACTTACCATTATTGGATGCATATGTTTGGGGTATGCTGAAACTATGGGTTTTCCGAGATAACCCTCCGTCTACAATACAATAGTTAAAAGAGAAAATTACAGGTGCGATACCACAGATGCAACAGCCTCTATTTTCAGATATGGTCAGAAATATGCAAGAACGATATGAACTGTGCGTGCAACGTAATGGAGAACACTGGGACATTTTATTCGTAACGCTAATACTTAAGTGTTAATTTATTATTACATGTTATTTTAAGTGAATAAAGTTTGAAAGTTTCCGTACTATAAATTAATAGCCTTAGTGTATATAATAAAGTACTTTTATTTAATATAATATATATTAACAAAGTAATTTTGTCTAAGCAAGTGACACTTTCTGCTCGATTACAGAATTTTTTTATCTAAATAAATTAACTTTGTTTATGTGAATGTACTTTAAAAACGCATCTCTCTTAATAATAATGATAAGTCTACAATGACATATTGTATTAGTATGTACAGAGAACCTTTTTGTTGTAATTTTTTAGTACTTACTCTTCTATATTATTTATCTCAAATTATATCCTAATGTACTTTTTTCAGAATGCTGTTGTACTCTCATACACATTTCTAGTTAAATATCTTATGTAGCAGGTAAAGGTTGAAATATTTGAAAAGTAAACATATTAAGTAGCTTAAACCATAATGTAATTGATATATAAGAATGATTTCAAAATACGATTGAAATATGTACTTAATCTTTCGAACTTTATTTTCTTCTGATGCATGTACATGTAGGCAAGCACCTTATAGCATATAGATCAATATTTATATTAGATAAAAAATATCATATTTGTATGTTATTAGTTCTCACGGCATTCCAGACATTTTTTAAGAGGAAATTTCGTAAAACGAATGAATTATACTGAGATAAATTATACACAACGACATTGTATGATATCAATTATTATTATTACCATTAATTAGGACTTTACAAAATGTAATTAATCCTGTAGTGCTCCTTCAAAGCGAGTATATTTCAGTTTCTTGAACTAACCTTAATTAATTCAATTTCATAGTTGTTCTTAAACTGTTTAATTTATTAAGAGTTCATTTACATACAATTTGAACTACCCAGAAGTCACCATTTTTAAGCTTACCATTATACATTTTTTACAGGTTTTGTTCCGATTTGTAAAGTGTTTACTCATTCAACTTTGACAATAGCTTGTAATGCGTCGGAGTGTTAAAATAGAATATAAATTAGGAAAGGTGTAGCTATGTATACTGTTAAATATTCACAAAGAAGACATTTATTTAAAAACCATTGTCTGCATTATTATTACTATTACTTATGTGATTTTCGATAATTAGCTGTAAATGTTTCATTAATGACACTCGTTAACTAATTTAATTTTTTTTGTGTTCGATGAATGGCATTATGAAATTAATTTGAGACAGTTAAACTTAAATCAAATAGTATATTAAAGAACGGGAAGCTATAAACTACAGTGCTGACAGTGCGTCTCCTTGTAGCACTTCCCTTGACAACATTATAAGGAAAGTGAATAATGTTGGAATAATAAATACCAAGTGGGTTCAGATCGTTGCACACGCTCTTGATTTAGCTATCATCTCAAGAAAAAAATAAGATTGAGAAGGAGTGGTCAAAGTAATAGGAGATAATGCGAGAGAAAGACTTAGTTATTAATGAAAACAAAACAAAGTATATATTGTAATAGGCATAAGAAAGAACGTGAATACAAATTAATAACAATATGTTAAAAACATATATGTGTCTGTAGGCATGGAACATACACGACGTATTTAACTAATGGTCACTTTAACACACAGATACATGTGTTTCGATCTTACATTCTCCTCAGTGCAGTTATAAAGTACGTCTTTAGATTCGCTCCCGCAACATAAGCACAATGTTATACCGTCAGCTGACAAGAGATATCTCGTGATGTCAGATGTCACTTGATGTGTTTACACTTCGATATGTTTTTTTATTGGTATAAAATAGATCGTCTGACAAGTTCTAAAATATTACGATATGCCTTTGAAGAAGTAGAATCTTTCTTATATCTGGGAACAATAATAAACATGACATATGTTCGACTAGATATAAATAGAACAATTGAATTAGAGCACGATTTTTTCTATAACAAAAACAACTACTGAATACAAAATGTTAAGCAGAAAAACCAAAATTTGAATATATAAAACAATAATAAGAACTATAGTAATATTGTATATATATATATATATATATATATATATATATACCGGGTGTCCATGAAATAGGAAGTCCACGTATGAAGAATAGAAACATTAAATTATATAGAATATAATATAGAAAGCTATATATATATATATATATATATATATATATATATATATATATATATATATATATATATGAAAAATTTTTTTTTTGTGAAAAACTTATCTGCGCGGAATGTGCATATATCGATATTTCACTGTTTTTTACAGATCATCAGTGCACCTTATCGAAGACAGACATGTTATTCACTTCTATACTACGTGTATATATACGAACTGTAATGAACTTCATGTGTATGAGAATTAATAATTATTAAATCTCATTTTACATGCGATTGTCGCTATAATTTGTTGCATTTAATTCTACAACTCGGCAAATCACTTTTGCCCTAGATTGTAGACGCAACAAGCCGCGACATCAACTGTACAAGTTGTCAGTACAAATGAAAAATTTTTTTTTTGTGAAAAACTTATCTGCGCGGAATGTGCATATATCGATATTTCACTGTTTTTTACAGATCATCAGTGCACCTTACCGAAGACAGACATGTTATTCACTTCTATACTACGTGTGTATATACGAACTGTAATGAACTTCATGTGTATGAGAATTAATAATTATTAAATCTCATTTTACATGCGATTGTCGCTATAATTTGTTGCATTTAATTCTACAACTCGGCAAATCACTTTTGCCCTAGATTGTAGACGCAACAAGCCGCGACATCAACTGTACAAGTTGTCAGTACAAATGAAAATTTTTTTTTGTGAAAAACTTATCTGCGCGGAATGTGCAGAATTAAATGCAACAAATTATAGCGACAATCGCATGTAAAATGAGATTTAATAATTATTAATTCTCATACACATGAAGTTCATTACAGTTCGTATATATACACGTAGTATAGAAGTGAATAACATGTCTGTCTTCGGTAAGGTGCACTGATGATCTGTAAAAAACAGTGAAATATCGATATATGCACATTCCGCGCAGATAAGTTTTTCACAAAAAAAATTTTTCATTTGTACTGACAACTTGTACAGTTGATGTCGCGGCTTGTTGCGTCTACAATCTAGGGCAAAAGTGATTTGCCGAGTTGTAGAATTAAATGCAACAAATTATAGCGACAATCGCATGTAAAATGAGATTTAATAATTATTAATTCTCATACACATGAAGTTCATTACAGTTCGTATATATACACGTAGTATAGAAGTGAATAACATGTCTGTCTTCGGTAAGGTGCACTGATGATCTGTAAAAAACAGTGAAATATCGATATATGCACATTCCGCGCAGATAAGTTTTTCACAAAAAAAAAAAAAAATTTTCATTTGTACTGACAACTTGTACAGTTGATGTCGCGGCTTGTTGCGTCTACAATCTAGGGCAAAAGTGATTTGCCGAGTTGTAGAATTTAATGCATCAAATTATAGCGACAATCGCATGTAAAATGAGATTTAATAATTATTAATTCTCATACACATGAAGTTCATATATATATACAGGATAAAATAAATTAAAAGCGAGTCTGTCACTTAAAAACTCATTTATTAATTATCTCTATATTTCGCAACGGCTTTGTTGCTTCTTCAGGAGATAAAAATGTAGAGTTCAAAAAAATAAAAGTGACGTACACGGACAATCAATTTTATTGTCCAACAATCGCTCTAATTTAATACTTATATTAAATTGGAGCGATTGTTGGAGCGTTTCTGGGAAAGGAAATGATTCTGCTCTTGACAAGGTTTAAATACATTTTATTGTTAGTACATCATTCTAACAAGTGGAAGTTTAAATCTTCCTGCTATAGCTTACAGTCCTGTATAATCTTAGAATATAAATTAAAGTCGTCAGCATAAACCTTATATTTACAGTATTAGAAATATATATTACTAATATATAACAGGACACATAATAATAGTAACTAATTTTATTACTTAATAATCGATCAATTATCAATGAAGCTTGAACTCGATTAAACAATTTTTTTGGAATATTTTTTTATCTATTGAAACAATTTCTAAAGTCTTTCATGCGATTTAATGTACGTAAGCAAAAGCATTGGTATACTGCATTATGCATATTTAAAAATTTAATTATTTGAGAACAATTTTAATGAGATCAGTAGTTTTTTGTAGAATTTAGTACTATTAGACCTATTTTAAAAATCATATTAAAATTTCATGTGTACTATGAGATTTTTTTTTGTTAGAGGAATGTAAATACGTATGTCGGAATCAGAATACCCCATTGTATTCAAAGGCGGCAATGTTTATAAACACAAGCGATAAGTTTTCTTATGACAAGGGTTCAATAACCTGAGTCAGCGGTTTAGTATTAATCGAAAAATTGTAACAATCACAACAGACCGAACTTGAAGCGAGATATATAATAACAAGACTATTTATTTTGATATTGTGGATCACCTTTACGTTTCATGTACGATAGTATTTATGATATATTCAGTAGTAACACAATTTTTTTAAATATTTTTGTCATTTTTTTTCTCGCTTATGAGAGGGAATTTTGGCAAATATTTTGGGTATATATTCTATATATTTAATCTTTCAATTTGTCATACGTTGTCTTTTTATTTCAAGGGTACCCGGTATATATCTTATTGAAATATGTACTTAATTAACTTAGTTAATAATTATCGTATCGATAACGTCTTAAACTAAATATAATTTTAATAACTAACTGTGCTTCAAACGTTAACGTTCAACGAAGAAAGGTCGATAAATTTTATGTGCAACTGATTTACATTATGAGACATTTTATGGGTTGAGTAGAGGAATGAAATCAGACATCAAAAAGGTTACATACTAAGTGCATGTACATTAGAAGCTGTCCAGATGCATTCGTGAATGTTTTTCAGTCATGGAATACACTATAAAATACACAAGAACGCCGGTTGTGATTGGTGCAAGGTGTGTGAAAGTTCACGGAAGTGAATAACGAATGTATACGTATATATGCACTATACGAACTCTGTGCAGTTCTGTTTCGACGATCGCCAAGTTCTGGAAAAATACACAACCAGACCTGTCTGCATATACACTTACACAATTCTACCAGACATTCAGTAACATTTCATAAGGTGTGTCTTGTTTTGCTCTTAAATTAAATAAAAAAATACAGAGCTTTTACAGATAAGAAAAACTGTATCCAAATTTCTGGACTATATGTACCTATTAAATTTTAAAATAAGCTAGTTTATTTACCAGTAAGTTAAATAAAATATTGTATACACTAAATATAAAGAACACATTATTTACATAGAGAGGATTAAAGTACTTGAAAATGCGTAAAGATAAGTAATTAATAATCCCTTAGCTTGTTAAAAATATTTGTAAAGATAGACTAATATTTACATAATTTGTTCGATTTTTAATACAAAGCTAAAAGAGAATAGAATGATAATAAAGGTAAATCGAAAGTGATAATAATACAACCGCCAAAGGACATGAATGTAGAGATTAATGGGGTAAATATATAACAAGTAAAGACTTTTCAACCTCTCAATGCTAATATACGAAAAGGGAACTCAGGAAACGCATATTAACCATAGGATAGAGAAGACTAAAGTTGTTAAACTAAAGTTGTCAGCAATGAACAACAAATTTATAAATAAGAAAAAAAAACTCACAAGATACGAAAATAGACCAGTTTTTTATATTTGGCTGCGAGTCGCGGATATTGAACGAGAGACAAAAGCAAAATACAGACAGTCTATCGGGATGAAATACTTAATAAGAGTTAGAAGAGTCTCTAATTAAGGTAAAATAAAAGTGTCAGAATAAGAGAAGATCAGGAACTGCACTCGATACTGGAACTTGTGGAAGGAAAAACTGTGTTGGTGAGGCTACTTTCAAATAATGGAGAAAACATGTGAAAAGAGTGTTTGAGGCGAAAATTTAGAAGTATAGAAAAAATAATGGTCCATAAAACATGAGATAGTGCTGTAGGGAAAGTACTGAAGGAGAAGGAAAGATGGAAGCAAAATAACTAATTGAGGCTAGGAAGGAATGGAAGAAATTTGTAGATAATTAAGATAATAATACAAAAAGTACATATACCTAAGTCCCAACACCATTGTTTATATTTTATTTTTGTATTTAAATCTAATTTATAGAAAATATTTTCAGTAATTGCCAATATCTTCGATATTTTACCTTTAATCTTCCAGTAATTTCATTGACTCTATCGAACCAAATTCTATTTCGATATTGCTGCTGAAATTTAAATATAATTTTTATGTTTGTAGTTCATAATACTCGTATTCTGGTTCTAGAGAAATTAAGTCTCTTAAATGTTATGCTAATTAGAACATGGCAAATACTGAAATGTCAAGATTAATAATTGAAGAAATTTTTTTCTATAATATTTAACAATTTAGTAATAAACCGTTGATACTTTATTGTATTAGGAAATTTCATTAGCTGTATTGTAAAATGTCTGTATTACAAACAGTGCGGTTTGAAATGTAGCAGTTAGTTAATTTTTAGAATCAAGTCTATATAGGAGATTAGAACTTGTAAATATACACTATATCTATATATATAAAAAACAAAAACATTTAATTTGTTATTTATAGACTCACAAACTACATAATCGATTTTGATAAAATTTTATGTGTGTGTTCCTTATGTTGTGTGGAACGTTGTTATCATATTTTTTCCCAAATATTAAAGAATTAGCAATATGTGAAGTTACATGAATTTTTATATGAAAAAATCGCAATGTAATTTTAAATCATAATATAAAAACCACGACAATATGACATATAAAATATTACCGTACAAAATATAATATACTGTCATTCTTGTTCACATGTTCACATTTTCAAAAAAAATTTGGAAAAGTTCCGAAACATGTAAAAATTAAAGTATTATGCTCCAATTACTTCCGTCAATGTTGAACGATCTTTTTCCACAGTCAAACACTTGTTGGACGACAGAAAACATTAATTTCAAATAGAAAATTTTGAAAAGCTTCTAATTGTTAATTTTTTTAATAGTGCTTCATTGAATCATAAATCATGAGTAAATTGTTATACTTATTGTAAGATATGATTAATTATTAATCTCTCTCTCTATATATATACGAGTATATATAATATTAGAAGGGGTTTCTTATTTTCTTGGCCGTAATTATACAGTGTGGCTCAAAAGTCGCGCAACCGAATGAAAAAAAAAGAAATGAAATTGTGTAGTACAAATACAAAATTTATTCTTCTATAATTAAAATAATACAAATATGTTTGAACAAAAACTGACTCTTTTAAAGTCTTTTAAATTTGCTTAGATCGTTCCTAATAAAATCTGAATATTTTCTATCTTTTTATTTCTCGTTTAGTTATCAACCGACGATTTTTGAGAACGAGATCTTTCGTTCCTTGACGTGGTTAACATCAATTTATGTTTAAGGTCGTTCAGATCACTCTTAGTTTTCAACTCCTTCTCTGCCTCCTCTAAACATTTTGTACCACATAAATACTCTTATTCGTGGCATGAATTTGTTACTGAAACATTTTTTTAAAAATTTTTATTTAATCTATCTGGCAGAAATTTCATTCCGCATACAAAATTTTATGCAAATTCTTTGCTCTGCAAAATCACACTATGGAAATCGTAGAAAATCGTACTTTTTTCATGACAAATTGTTAACAAGGATAATACATGAAATTTGGTGCGGATGTTAACTTGTATGATTTAAATGAACCAGTTCTTCCTGATCACAGTAGAAAGTTTTTAAATATAAAATAATAAAGTGTGGACAATTCAAAATCTTAATGAACCTAGAAACAAAGTTTTTAATTAAATTAAAAGCACCGTACTTACGGTGCACAATGTACGATTACTTAAATGGCGTGAAATAAATACATACACATTTTGTTATAATTAACACATTCAATTTACAATTAGTACTTAATTCTAAGACATTTTCCTGGATATTTGATCCGTTTTAATAGCTTAATAACATCTCCAATGTGAGTACATAATTAGTTGCAATTCTATGTATCGCTTCTGTTGAAACTTGCAATAAAATTCGTAATTATTCTCTATTTCACAAATAAGAACATTCTTAACGGTTAATTTGATTCGTTGAATCATAAATTTTAAAATAATCGGATTGTTTTTATAACAAATTTAATGGAAGTTATATAAGTGAATTTATGTTCTAAAATTAAATGTCAACTATTACTGCTTGAACAAAAAACACTATAAATGTTTAAACTTTTAAGTTGCGTAATACAGAGAACTTATATTCTCACGTTTTTAAGTTAGTTTGTACATTTAAACCTTACTGATCCTCAGTTAATGGAAAATTTAATTTCAATGAAATAAAGTTCATACTCTCGGTGTTCTGTATTTAGTTGTAATATCGCAGATACATATTATAAATCTAAGACAGTTTACTATCTGGTGCCAATTTAAGTAAAAGTACTACTTGCATTGCTGTTTTTCTTTATTTAGTACATTCGCTATTAATGTAGCTATCGTGTTTTGATATAGTAATATGAAATACGTACAGATGGTGTCACAAAACGTGTGGGCGCCTTTTTAGGGAAAATATGTCCTAAAATAAAAAATTTCTGAAAGCATTTTAGAGTTTGTACTAACGAGGAAAGATCCCAACCCGAAAATTAAAAAAATTATGAAACTTTGGGAACATATACATTATACTACGGTTTTCTGCGCAAAACCACTCTGATTGGGTGAAATGGAGTTTTGAAAATTGGAAATTTTCTATTCTGCCTCTGCGCATAACTCGTTAACGGTGAGAGGTAGAGAAAAAGTTTAAAAAAATGTTTGAATGAGTTTTATTAAGCAGACAGGAAAAAAAAAACATTTACTTACTTTTTTGTAAAAAAAACAGGCCGATAATGAATGAGATAAGCAAGTAGTATATATAACTCATTAAACTTGAAATTAATAATAGTTATTGGTTTGTTATCTAGTAGACTTGCAATGTCGAAAATGGCCGCCATAAGTATTATAAATGTAACTCGTTTACTGATGGTAATGTGCGAAGTTGCCAATAATAATAATAACGTGATTCCATCCAACTTTACTCCTTTGACATCTACTCACAGCACAAGAAACCAATCAATTCTCACATATTTTATTTAGAAAACTCCCCATTCGGAGTGGTAAAAATAAAAAGAAAAATAGTATATTTCCTTGTGTTGTATTTATTCAAATATGTAATTATTACACTATTAATTATTATTGTTATCATATTACATTGTAATATGATAACAGTCGTAATATAATTAAAATTAAATATTAATAACGTAACGTAACTTCTACAATGACAATCATAAAATAGTCATAATTTTAGTTGGAGGGATGTACTTGATGGATTGACAACAAACTATCAATATTTGGCTTCAGTTTTGTTAGGAATAACCGCAAATCTCCCCGTTCTGTGATATTCAATCTGCTCCTTTTTTTGTTAAAAGGTTTGTAACGACACTAAAACTTTTCTCGACAAGATATGACGAGGGAAACGTTATCAAAAGCTTTATCGCAATTCCCCACAGTCCAGGATATTTTTCGGGTATTTCTGCCTGCAGCCAAAATGTTTGATATCCTCTTTTAAATTTCTCCTTCAGTTCCTCATTAGTGCTAAGCTCGAGTAGCTCCTCTTGTAATATCACATTCTCCACTTCCGTTTCATAAAGTGGATTTATGATCCATGGTGGTATTTCCATCGTCAGAATATCTTCAAATCTGATTTTAAAGTCATCATGCAGGGCAATTAAATGTTGAACGTATGTGTGAATATCCTCATCAAGGCATTCTACCTGTGACAAGTTTGAAAACTGGGAAAATTCGCGCCGACTAATATTTTGCTTCATAAATTTCAATTTTCCAAGAAAAGCTGAAATTACACCCTTTGTTTTTATTAAATTGAGGCTGTCCCCTTGTAATTGTAAGTTAATGTCATTAAATTTTTTGAACAAATCTGTCAAATACGCGATGTCTGCTTTCAAATTGATCAGGTTTTATTTTAAATCTGGATCTTTACTTTCCAGAAACTCTAAAACTGATTCAAAAAGTGACAAAAATCTTGCTAAACATGCACCTTTCGACAACCAGCGTACTTCAGTATGTAAGAGCAATCGTTGGAAGTCTTCATCATTTTCATCGCACAATTGTGCAAATAAACGCGTATTCAATGCATTGCTTCTTATTTTGTTAACTGCATTAATCACAAATTGAAGCGATTGGTGCAATTTAGCACTAAAATTTTTCGCTACTAGGTGTTGTCGGTGGATGACACAGTGAATTGCAGTTACCTCTGGTATAATTCTTTTAAGATGGCTTATAAACCCACGACATCGCCCGGCCATGGCAGGAGCTCCATCTGTTGCCACCGAAATAACGTTTGTGAATGGAATCGATTTTTCCTTAAAAAAATCACTCAGGACATTAAATATTGATTCACCTTTAGTGTCCGTCTCCAAAGTTTTCGCGAATAGTAGCTCGTAACATATTAATATTTGTTGGATCCTTCTTGCAAATAATAGTCAACACGTTCTTGTGACACAGACTGTACTTTAGTTGCTCTTTCGAATATTCATAACTTTCATAAACATAGTAGAGAAACACTTGCGCGAAGAATTGCGTGCGATCATATTTCAACAACGTATTAATAAAGTTTCTATTGTAAAGAAATATAGGACATTAAGTATCTACCATGATTAATATAATTAATGCTTTCAAATAAACAAAAGAAATAACGTTTCATAAAAAACAATTCGCTAGACAATTTTGAATCTCTATTAACATTATATCGTTCAAATATGTTAGTTTTAGTACAATTAGTTACAAATTACTTGCGTACACTCTCTGGTGCTTTACAGCAATTTTACACGTAAATATATTATTTTAAGTGGCTACTAATTTGAGTTAGAATTATATTAAATTATTGTCATCCTAAAGTCTTTCTTTCACGTATACACAGTGTCTTATAAAGTGTTACGCGATTTTTGTGTTAGCATTACTGTGCCCGATGTTCAACACTGTTATTTTTATCTACTGAGGATGACAACTTAGTTTAGGATCCAAATATTAATGTGGTAAGGGGTTTTGTACCATTTTTTAGTTATTATCCTATCAATAAGCGTAAGAAGAAGTGCGACAGAAGTTACAATATCAACGTAATGCTTAATATTGCAGCTGCCTACAAATTTCTAATATCAAAGGTTGTTGGGTATTACGGGTTGATAAGGAATTTGTTACACTACGCTTTTGTGTGATGCTAAGAGCAAAGAGCATTTAAGTGTCTATGGGTAACCTTGTAGTTGTAAACTAAGAAAATCGAGAGATGACTTTAGCAAAATGTTCAAGAAATCGCAAGATAAACAACTAACAATTATAATTTCTCCCTTTTGGTATAGTGCAATAAAATAAGCCATACTATGACCGACGATAACCTCACACATTACCTAAAGTAGAATTTGATTACATTCTGTTTATGGATTCGTCCTAAAATTGAAGGTGATTACAGTAGTTTTTGTATTATATAGGTGTTATTTACGGTAATTTTGTAAAATAAATAATATAATTTTGGAAGAAAAAATCCTTTTTGGAGTTTGAAGTTTTTGAAGTTATATAAATTTAGAAGGTTTGTCAACTTTTATGAACCGATTAATCCAAGCTAGCAATAGATTTCAAATTTAGCAAGTAAAAAATTTATATAATATATGCTTAATCGTCAACAGGTATTTGCAATTAAGAAAAATTGATAAAAATGATTATTTTGTGTCTATGTAGATATACATCTTAGGTCTGAACACATCTTGTGCATTATTTTGGATTTATGTTTGAATTGAACTTGGATCTGACTTTGTCCAGCTACAGACATAGCCCATGCATCTATAAATTCGAAAATTACTAGAATTTTACTTATCGCTGAAAATCTCCCAATATTTGTTAAAATACAACTATTTTGGATTTCGGCCTTTTGATTTTTAGTTAACAAATATAAATTTAATTGAAGTAAATTACGAATGAATCTAACTTGTAAAATAAGATTTAATTATTCAGAAGTTATTTATACGAGGGTATATCAAAATATAACAAGAGTGGTACTATAACTTCTTTCGCAACTAGAATATTGTAACCCAACGAATAGAACATGAAACCCTCATCTCTAATGTATAGGTACTTATCCTCAAGTAGACTTTGATTTAACTTTTGGCGTTTATTACAAATTCATTACTGAATTGTCAGTATTTGACGTACCCATCAAATAAATGGTTGAGCCAATATATGCGATAAAATTTTGTGTTCGGCTGGGTAAAACTCCAACTGAAACATTCGAAATGATTAAAACTGCATACCCAGATGATAGTTTATCACGATGTAGAGTGTTTGAGCGGCATAAGAAATTCAAAAACGCTTGTGAATCAGTGAAAAATGAACCTCGATGCGGGCGACTACCAACTGCACGGATTGATTCAAAATTATTTATGAAGATTTAGGGTAACGAAAGGTCGCGACAGAATGGATTCCAAAAGTAATGACCGATGAACAAAAAGCCAATCGAGTGACAATTTGTTGGCAGTGGAAAAGGCAACTGCAACGTAATCCACAGTTTTTAAACAATGTGGTTACATGTGACGAGAGTTGGTTTTATCATTACAACCCTGAATTAAAGTCCCAAGGTATGCAATGGAAACACAAAAGCAGTCCAAGACCGCAGTAGGCGAAAACAGCGAAAAGCGCCGGTAAAGTGATACACTTATTTTTTGTTTATAAATTAGGCGTTATTTATGATAACATTGTACGTAGAGAACATACAGTAACTGGAGTGTACTATTCTAATGTATTTCGAGTAACTCTAAAGGCAAAATTAAAGAAGAAACGGCCGCTTTATCAAGACATTATTTGGGTCCTGCATCACGACAATCCTCCTACAGATCAGCGATTGTTTACGAACACTTGAAGAATTGGGTGTGAAAATTACGGGACTTTACTCACCAGCATTTATTTTCTGAAGTCTTTTGGCTTCAGGAAATGATGGAAGAATTGAGAAGTCGAAAATTTTAGTCGAATTTAGAGCTCAACAACTCGGTGATTGGTATACTAAACTCTCAAAAATGGTTTCTCAGATGTTTATGACAAGTGGACAAAAGAATGGCTGGCACAAGTGTGTTGCATTGAATGGAGAGTACTGTGAAGGATAGTTGTTTTGAAGTTTTCTAAATAAATATTTCATTTTTGGACAACAGCATCAGTCTCGATATTTTCTGATATTTGCTCGTAGTTCATACGTAATGCATATTAATATTCAGTAGTTTACCTTTTAGCTTTAATATTTTCTTCCATGCTCGTTGACTTGGTTAAATAAGTCATTTGTATTCTTTACATTCCTTTTTGTTATTCCCATTTCCACAATTTGGCACAAGTTTTCAGGAGAACACGAAGACCACCACAACATTTTGTAATAGCCATTCGTTTGCGGCCTTTGTAGAATGCTTTAGGTCATTATATGTTGAAACTACCATATACCAGGCAACTACTCTTCAGTAAATGATAGATAATCAGAAGAATTTCAGAGAATGTCTGGATATTAAGTTTTGTCTATAATGCTATGCGGTGGATCTATTTCTCGTCATGGAAAGTAAGGCAGTATCATTAAATTTCCATGTCTGTGCTTTAATATTGTTCGAGTGTGCTTTTTATTTAGTATTTGTCATTTCGGAGAGTATACTATAATTTTTCCATCTGGAGAATGGCGACTTTCTCTCATCGAAGTTCAGAACATTTTTCTATTTGATCTTTGACCCTATATAAATGATCCCTTCATTTAATTTGTTTTTGATACTAAAGGCTATTTTCTAGCTGATCATATATTCAATCCTATTTCGTAGAGTCTGAATCTGACTTGTTTTTGCAGATATTTCTGTAGCGTCAACAATTCACAAGATTCGCAGAAATAATAAAAACAAGTGGCATTTAGTGGCATTTATTATTTTAATTTTCTAAGAGAAACAAATATAAATATTTTTTTTGTTACAGAAGACTGCTAATTATGTCCATGGCTGCATCTTTATATGCAAGTCATTATTTTACATTTAATATTTGGTATAATTTAGATTAGTCTATATATAAAATCAAAATATTCGTCTTTCATCAAAAAAATATAATTTGATTCAGAATATAGCATTGGCAACAACGGAAGCAACTTGGATTGAGTATCACAAATTGAATGCGTACGATTAGAATATATAATAACAAAATAGTAAAAAAGAGATGTATATCGAGCTCGAAAATATTGTAGAAAAGCGCCCGTTAAAACATATACCGTGTGCACAACGTCGTGCGATCGATGGATATATAAGTAATGACTGGCCAACTGCAAGTATATTCGCCTTGCTTGAACACAATGAGCGACTGATAGGAATATTCAATGTGTTAGAGAGAGATTATTTGATTCGTACTTCGATCGTATGTAGAATGTGTTGGATAAAGAAATGGAACGCCCGTACAGTTAGACAGTAGAACAGATTGAATATACTCTCTCAACCCTAACCACATAAACTCGCTATTCGTCTTCGTCTTACTACATTGTGGTAGATCAATCACTCCCCGGCGTTCATACGGTATGCTCTGTTGCAATATTTGTCCGCCATAATAGAAATATAAATAAAAATGGGAATCATGCGATACACCTGCGCAGATGGCATCCTATTGCTAGTTAAGAAGGACCACTGCAGATCTTAGCTTGCTTGTACTTTATTGGTTGATATAGAATATACTGTTTTTTTTCACTCATCACGAATTTTATTTGGCTTGTTTATTTCTGTTGTATTATTTCTTTTAATATTTATTTATTATATAATTATATTTAAAACAGTTTCCTTTTGTTTTTAATATGCTATTGTACACAGTTCATATAATTCGATTTTAGAAGCATCAGTTTGTTTTAAAATCGGATTGACTTTTAAAGATTAATTTGATTATTTACTAGAGTTACAGACTATGATTTGAACATTTAATACATTATTTTAAAGTAACTTCAGTTTAATTTTAAACTTTTCGCTAGTCCCTTTGAAATGTAAAATTTGATTTAGAAAATTCATTTATTTACTTTGAAATAATGGATTTTATTTATTTATAGAAATTAATCTATTAATTTATTCGCATTTTTATTGTAAAATGCCAGTTTATTTTTCTAATTGCAAATATTTTTTATTGATGAGCACTAATATTACATTTAAATAAAATATTCCCTTTTTATTTTATTTTTAAATAAATTAAATTGTTCGGGTGTGTCAGTAGGATAAAAATTTCGACTAAAGACGTATATGTATGTACGTATAATCATACTGATGTAGAGCAGTCAACTACTTAGCGTTGCCTAGAGAAACTAAGTATAAACCCCTTAGAAAGCATACACATATCATAGGTCTGCATAGATAGCGTATTATATACGTTTATTACAAGCGGCAACTGTGGAAACCTATGCATGGAAAGAAGGATCATCTATAAATTCTTGTCAGCCCGATATGTAATTTAAATTGTACATAACTAAGTCTCAATTTTATTCACAATTTGTCATTTGAAAGAAACTGAAACTCTCGATTAATCATACATTGTACTAAATGTAAGAAGTATCAGTACGAATTGAAACCAAAGCAATGACAATTGAGGTAGATCTACGAGTATTCAAAAAGAACCAACACCAATTTGGATGAGTTAATGAAAAGTTATCCAAAATATCATCCCCAAACTCTACGGTACTGCTTGGGATTCGAACGCATCCACTCTTAAAACGTCTGCTCTTTACCTTGTTTACTCGGTAGTTAAATACTGCGCCCCAGTCTTGCTAAACAGCTGAACGTAAAGATGATCGGCATCAAACTCAATGAAACCATGAGAATAATTGGCGGTTGTTTAAAAAGTACACCTCTACCTTGGCTCCCCGTTCTAAGCCATATTGCACTTCCCACCATCCGGAGACAAGAATATAATAAAATAATATTGAATTCTCACCTCCCTTTTGACTCAAACGATAGATGGAGAGAATATTGAGAAGCCTTGAAACCCTCTCATGCGGCCAGGAATGGACCTGCCTCGCCACGAATGGGAGACACTCAATAGAATAAGAACGTCCCACGGTATTTAATCGTGACTCATTCTATAAATGAGAACTGACTGAGACATCGACTTGCGAATGCGGAGAACCTCGCCAAACTATTTACCATATTACACCTGTCCCCTTACGGCATATGCAAGTGAGATGAGTGACTTCTTTGAAGCCACTGACTCCGTGTTGGACTGGATCAATGGCCTTGATTCTTGTTTTGTTTAGATGTATATTTTCAATCCACGGAAGCCATACGTTAGATAAATAAATAAATAAATATCTAAAACTTTATTAACAGGTTGACCACCATGTGCACCAATATGTTGCACAATATCATGTCCAAGCCTGATTTTACATGAAGTCCCCGAATCGGTACAACAGGCCATGGAATATTTTTTTGTTAAATCGTATGTTTCATCAATATTACACTATTTTATATGAAATATGATGTGTGTCCTAATATGGTACTCATGGCCTTAGAGACTAAACTTATGATTTGACTTTGCCAGTTTTCGATTCCGTTCGGATTTAGTCGGATTCATCGGACCCCGTGCCTTTTGTCCAGCGATAGGTAGGTAGTATAGTTCTATTACGCATTCAAGCAACATCAACACTTCTGATACAAGTGACGAGAGCGAATTTAATGATAGTGTTGGCGACCCCGACTTTGTTACGGTTGATAAATAAGGTATCAAGTAACAGCAGCGGTAGGTAATAAAGAGCTATACTTCTGACAATTGTCTATACAATTTCTTCTATTTTTGTTAGGTCGTTCACTTTGGAAAACACCAGACATCTCAATAATTAAAAGATAATGAAGAAGTAGGAATTAATCCGGATATTACTGAGACACTGCACGATGGAGAACCAAATGTGTTTTTGGCTTATTCTTTGACGAAAATGTTATTTCATTGATTGTTCAAGAAACCAATAACTACGCTCTTCAACCAAAAAAACTCTCCCAGCGTGGATGGATATTTGCCAAATGCCATTGTTCACTACTGGAGGAAAGATAATGTTTTATTTAGTAGTAAGTTAAGCGATTACATGTCAAGGAATCGATTCAAACTTCTTCTAAGTATGTTACACTTCTCCGCTAATACTAAAGCAACCTAAGGCAAAATACGAAAGTTAATTGATATGATGGTAGAAAACTTTAACTTGGCTCTCTGTCCAAAAGAGTCTGTATGTATTGACGAATCCATGAGTCCATTTTTGGGTAGATTGTCATTTCGTCAATACATAAAAAATAAAAGATATCGTTATGGAATCAAAATATTCAAGCTTTGCTGTGAATCATTTTACATTTTGCTATTTAAAAAATACTGCGGAAAATAAACATTAAAGGATATGCCAGTATCAGAGAAAATGGTTATGGAATTGATGAATCCGTATGTAAATTTTGGGCTTACGCTGTACACGAATAACTGATACACATATGTACTACTTGCTAAAAGACTGCTCTAGAATATACTCATCTAGTTGGGACATCACGCGCAAACAGACAGTATACACCACACGAAGTAGTAAAAAATAAATTAAAAAAACACGACGTTCTCACTCTTCAAAATGATTCTGTTATTACAGTTCTCAAATGGAAAAATAAGTGAGATATTCTGTTACTAACAACTAAGCATGTGGATGAAGTCCAAACCCGTAGAGGCGTTCAATCTAAACCATATGACATTATAGATTATAATACTGGAAAACTCGCCTTTTATTTATCCGATCAGATGGCATCTTACCACCGAACTTTTCGACGATCTGTCAAGTGGTATCGCAAAGCTGCATTCGAAATTATTTTGAATACAGTTGCAGTGAATGCTCTTTATTTACATAATGCCGTAACAACGATCAAAGAACTTAAAATCACAGAATTCAAAGAAAAGTTGATAGAAAGTCTTTTAACAAAAAAGACAGAAACATCTGAAAATATAAATCGCTCTATTTTACAAAAAATTAAGAAGAGGAAAGTGTCAACATTGTTACAAGGAAGCTGCCGGGCACCATGATAGGAAAGAGGCACAAAAAATTGCTAAGAAAGTGTGGACTCCTTGTCCTGTGTGTTGTAGATTTCCTTGCAGTGATTGTTATTCTAAATTACATTAAGATATGATTAGTAATTTTGTAAAACACTTGTTCACATTCTTGTATTGTAATTTAATAAAATCCTGACAAAAAATAAAATAAAATCTTTCCAAAAAAGTAATGGGCTATGTTTAAAATTTTGGTCTGGGTCGCCCAACGATTCAGGTTTCCATATAAAATCTAAAGGACGTGCACCTGCAGAGTCACACAGTACGATTGTAGCAATTGCGTGCTGTGCACTAAATGGGTTTACGCTTCAGTTAATGGCAAATATTGCTGTGCACCTGTATGGTGCACAAAACACGTATTGGCAATGATACTAAAATCAGCTGGCAGTAAACTTGTTAATGAGCGGGGTTATAAATATTTAACTACTAAAATAAATTAACGGCGATAATAATTTCATAAAATATTAATTAAAACAAATTTAATTAAACTAATTAATAGTATTTACTAGTAATAAAAAGTAGTAATTAATACCTTGTCTTAAGTAAAAAATGAAAAAAAAGTCAACTATCAACTTTGCCAATTGTCACTTTTTATTCGGCGAAGTAACGATTAACTCGTTTTAACTACAAGAAGTGTTTAGTTTCAAGTAGAAAAGTGTTTTCTTTCAAAATCTAATCTCTACCCTTAATTTTTTCTCAATAATATTAGTTCCTAACGACGGCAATTTCTTATTGCTTACCAAGAAACATGTATGTGAAACTGTTATTAGTAGGTAGATACCTAATAATTTGTATAAAATGAACTGGTTGTTAGCTTGCAATATGAGAATAAAGACTGCTTTCTTTTGAATTGCAGTTTTATTTAAAACCGGTTAATATTTCCAGACGTTACTACCTTACTGGAACTAATTTACATGCTTATTTAATAATTTAATCGAATGCAGAAGAAGGCAATTATGGATAATTATAATGTCTTCCGATAGTAAATATTAAATGCACTTTAATTATGTGTCACCTTATATTCTCGCTTTACCATACGAGAAAAAAGAATGTTTAATAATAGGTTTTGAAGAAATTATTGTATTATCCGC
The DNA here is from genome assembly GCA_935421215.2 of Melolontha melolontha. Lineage (NCBI taxonomy): Eukaryota > Metazoa > Arthropoda > Insecta > Coleoptera > Scarabaeidae > Melolontha > Melolontha melolontha. The sequence continues at coordinate 134,362,915 of OW285236.1, forward strand.
CCGTTATTCTTTCTATAATTCTCACACAAAAACATTATTAAACGGTCAAAGAAATATGTAAATCTGAGCAGTTTCTTAATTTATAGAAATTAATTTTATGTTACACATACATATATTACTTAGGAACAGTTTAAATTATACCGACTGAGGATACAGTTAAGGATCTAGTTACGATAACCAATTCGAAACCAAGTTAATTGAACTATTTTTATCATTATGATAAATCGCAACAATGCTTGTACATAAAGGACACATCGTATTTTGTTAGTTTTGATGAATTATTTACAATCGTACTTTATTAATTCCTTCTGGGATTCCGCGCTGGAACAGCGTCGTTGGCTGACCATTAGCCACAATTGCAAGGGACATCTTCAGAGCTGCTATTGCTGTTACTGGACTGAAACCGAAAGTCTGTTAGTTCGGGACGGGGTTATATAGAAGGATCCGGGTTACTAGAGCGCTATTGCTATGGTTGAGTTTGAACTGAAAATTGGATAGTTTGGGGCAAGGTTATATAGCAGCGATGCACATACCGCGGCCCGCTGTCGATATTTATGCGGCCCGCCAACGAATTTTAAAAATTGTTCGAAAAACTATAAAAGTAGGCAAAAATCCATTCAAATCAATATTTCTTAACTTTTTATTTTATTCTAACTTTTGTAATTGTTAGTAAGATATGTATCTTTAAGCACCTACTACTTTCTTGTTCAGGTTTACTACATAGGACAAGTATGCTCCCCGTCGCTCCAAGCATATTGTTACGAGACTAGAAATCTGTCGAACCAACTAGATTACTCGAAGATTCGCAAAACACGTCGGTATTAGCCCCGAACAATGTGGTAGGTTCTCGATGTTAGGTAACTTGTATAAATACAACGCATTGCCCGCTATCGGGGCAGTTAAGTTTTAACTACGGACAAGCGAACGTTATATTGTTTGAATTGTAATCTGTGAAGAATAAATATTTCGTCGTTCGAACTTGGCATCTACCTACGTAACAATATAATATCAATTTTGATATGGATAAACCAGGCCCCAGTAAAAAACGTATTCGTAAGGTTGAAGATGAAAATCGACAATTTCAAGATATTTGGACCGAAAAATACTTTTTTCTTTCATCGCATAACAAAAGTGTCTGTTTAATATGCAAGAGTAGTGTTTCTATTCCGAAGGAATATATTGTGAAAAGGCATTATGAAACCCAGCATCATACTTTTACCAAATTAACCGGCGAAAATCGAACGCAAAAATTTCCACTTTACAAGGGAACTAATAGGCCAGCAAGCTATGTTTACAAAACCAATTCAAAATGCTGAAACAGCTACTAAGTTAGCTTTGAAATATCTCGAATAATAGCGAAAACTTGTCGGCCTTTTAAAGATGGTGAGTTTGTTAAGCGGTGTTTAGATATCGCCGCAAAAAAAAATGTGTTCGAAAGATGCAAAGAGATTTGAGAAAATTCAACTAAATCGGATGACTGTTCAAAGAAGAACTTACCACATTAGCAGCTAATATAGAAGAGGCATTAGCTACGAAATCGAAAAGTTTTGAGTTTTTTTTTATAGCACTCGACGAATCTACAGATATAAGTTCAACTGCTCAACTCGTAATATTTTTACGAGGTAACGCAAAATTTTGAAGTGAGTGAAAAACTGATTGGTATAAGTTCTTTGACAAGTCAAAGCAAGGGGAGTGACATGCTCAAAGCTCTTCTGGAAAAATGTTCTATAATGGATTTGGATTTAACGAAATTATCTGGAATTACGACTGACGGAGCACCTTCAATGGTTAGAAGTAAATCTGGGATAATAACTATGTTAAAAGAGTATTTACAAACTAAAAACATAGATACCAAGGAATTAATGCAGTTTCATTGCATTATACATCAAGAGGCTCCCTGTTCAAAATTATAGGGATTTGAAAATGTGATGAAAGTTGTTGTACCTACTGTAAACTTTATAAAATCACAAGGTCTCAATCACCGACAATTCACGCAATTTCTCGAGGATATTGAAAGCGAATATGGTGATCTCCTGTTTTACACTGAAGTAAGGTGGCTAAGTCGTGGGTTGTCACCAGAGTGCTGTTACACATATATAGCGTATATTCACTTTTTAATATATCAATGAGATAGCAAACGCCAATTAAGTTGGCGCGAGGAGGGGTAAGTTCGCACAGGATTAGAAGTAGTGGGGAGATTTGTATTTGGTTTTACATCAAATGTCAGATAATTCTAACCTCTGACCGTGTATCACTTTATGATCCCCTAGCAAAGACATTATGTTCCGTCAAACGTTAATGACAAATGTATTCTGACAATTACTTGTGTAGTAGGGGTGGATGTTTTCAAAAACGGCTTCTGCGCACCCCCTCCTCGCGCCAACTTAATTGGCACTTGCTATAACGGGTGTTCATTTGAAAAGTCAATCTAGTAGCATGTGATTTACTGACAACATTTTGAAGTATGTCGTATATTAAAATTTACTACTTAACCTACGAAGTCGTATATTTTGACAGTTTCATACATACAAATAAATAACAAATGTGATTGACATTATCAAATGTCATTTGGATTTACGTTTACGGAACAACAAACACATACTAATATATATGAGTCTTATTCTATCAACATTTCAAAGTAACCTAGATTGACTTTTCTAATGAACACACGTTACATACAATAACTTTAAGGGTCGATTCTTCGAGTGATTTTAAGTCTGATTAAAATATTCATATAAACATGTATCCTCAAAAGCAAGGTTGGCATTGGAAAATAATTCCAGCATTTGATAAACAACTTGACAGTTGTCAAATTATTTATGTACAAGGTATTAATTTGTATTTCTTAGAAAGTATTTTTTGTTCAATATGGTTCAGTATACTAATAGTGAAATGTCAGATATGCATTTCTGTTATGGAATGGGGCAAGAAAACCCTAGCGCTGCAAGACGTATTTATCATCAAAGGTTTCCTCAACGAGTGCCTGACGGAAAATTTTTGTAATTTGTTGTTATCGCTTCCGATAACAACCGTCGATTTTTTAAAACTAAAGTTTTTTCGTAACGGCAATAACAATACAAACAGCCTGTAACGGCAATAACAATACAAATTAGAGAAGCTTTTAAATGAAATTGAAGTAAATCCTAATACCAGTACCTGGAAAATAGCTGAAGAATTAAACATAACGCATGTAACAGTATGGCAGATTTTAAGAGACCACCTTTTATACCTAAAACATGCTACGCGTGCAAGCTTTATTGTCCGGGGATTTGCCTCTAAGACTTGCAGTTTGGTCATTGGTTACATAGTAAAATCATAAGAAATTAAGAATTCTTAAGTCACATACTATTTACAGATGAAGCTTGTTTATCGCGAAATTCAATTATTAACTTTCACAACAATCACGTATGCGCCGTTTCGTTTATGGTACATGCACGATGGTGCTTCACCACAATTTCTGCATGTAAATTACCATAATCGTTGGATCGGGAGAGCAGGTCCACAACCATGGTCATCTCGCTCGCCCGATCCTTTGGATTACTTTTTATAGGGACACCTTAAATCGTTGGTGAACAAAACTCATATTGAAAGTGAAGAGGCTCTACGAAATAGAATCGTTAATTCATGTGAAATAATAAATAATACGCCAGGTGTTTTCCAAAGAGTGCGTAATTCAATGGTGAGACGGCTAGATGATTGTATTGAAGGTCACGGGGGCCACTTCCAACACTTAATTTAGTAAAATTGGTTAGTTTAGTTGTCACAAATATTAAATTTAGAATTTATTTGTTGTAGTTACTATTATTATTAATTAAACAAATGTAAATTTCCAAAAGAAATTTTTTTGAACCGATTTAAAAAAAAACGCTATCTTAAAAGCAAAGCATTTGCGGACCAATGCTTCGTCTTAAAATCACTCAGAGAATCGACCCTTAAAGTTATTGCATGTACTTAATTAACACAGTGTATAATATTTTTTTATAATTAATATAATTTTTAAATTAAGATATATATTTTTCACAAAAATCCTGTAATATATACGATAAATTGCTGGTTTACATCATCAGCACCTTCTGCTCCCATTAAAGACTGGTCCTCTTCAACATGTGACATGTGTGCCTGAATTTGATAATATAGAAGTGCTTACCGTTAACAAATTTTTTAGTTATACAACCTCTAACCTCTTCTAACAATTTGATCCAAGAGAATATGAACTTACTAAATTATTAATGTTTTATGTGTTCTAAAGACTACAATAAAAATTAAACTATTCAAAAAGAATATAATTAACCTATAAAATATAAAAATAATGCTACCTACTTAAACCTAAGTAAACCAACCTAAATAAAAATCCTAACGTCTACATCAACAAAGTAAAAAATAAATTAAATAACTAATACAATATAAAAGTAACAAGGGAAATGTCGAAAAATATTATACCTGCTATTAACTTGGTTGACCACCAAACAATAACCACAAAATCATCTAATTTTACTACAGTAGCGCACAAAAATGTTTGAAAGAGGAACTGTTATCTTAGACACAAACCAATCAAGAATGTACCACTTGTCTCCATTTAAGTTGCACCAGTCTGATTCGCAGTTAAACTGCAGTTGTGTAAGGAGATTGTTAATGTTCTTATATTATAATGGGAACGCTTACGCTTGAGAAAAAAATGATGAAATTATACTACCGGGGACGTTCTCTTTGTGGTATTTGCAATTTGTTTAACAATAATTTTGCAAAACTACCTCTCTGCACTTTACACCGTGTTATTACAATTTTGAGAAAATTGATTGTAGTCAACAGCTCTATGCTGTTGACTACAATCAATGGCCTACAAGTATTAAATTCAATCATTTTAATAAATATCGTAATTCACTTATTTGAGCTTCTGTAGAAGAAAAATCCGAATCAAACTGGCATATAAATTCCACATAAATAAGCGATAGAAGTATACGTAAGATTTAGAAAAGAAACAAGTACCGTTCATACAAAATTAAGAAAATGCAGAAATATTTCCCAAGGAGAAAAATGCGATCTTATTTACTGACGAGTCGACCTTTTCTTTGTACAGGCATGATACAAATACTAATTGGTGATTCATACTGATTGAATTAAACCCCATTTGCTGCTTATAGAAGTTATAGTATAGCAAGAGATCCGCATTCGACCAACTTCGTATCAAGCGTATGTTCTTATTTAAGGCTCTGCTAACTGTATAGTATTAATTTCGTTTAGAAATAGAAAAATTCTTTGTATATAAGAGTTTTTGTTTTCAATATCTGCGGCTTTCTAAAATAAATTTGTAGAAATATAAATGTCAAAAGCATTCCCCAGTCCCCATATCCTTCATTCGTCGTGGAATCTAAAAATACAGTAAATAAAAACAGAGAGGTCTCTTCTTCAACTAACTTTATGTCTATGTGTATAATTCTAACAAAATATTTATATAAAGAGAACTAAGTACAGTAGAGAACAATGTGTATTTGAGACAAGCATATCTAATGAAGCCATAGCTTACTATGATTTGCATTTAAAACAAGTTCCAACAGAACCGATTTGATTATTGTTATAAAAATCTATCGAGCGGCATCCACAAGGAATATTAACGAGGTTTATATAATAGGTAAAAGAGAAAAGACATTTTATTGAACGTTGTATAATTGGTAAAAAGTTTTTGTTATAATAAATTCAGACCCTTATTAACGCTAACCGTGACAAAACGTTAAATTGGTTTGAGATCGTTTGTAATTACTGTCACCGCTAAGGTCTTGGTGCTTGTATTATTTTTCTTTTAGCAAAAAAATACATCTTGTTGAATATTTATAAGTTTTCAATGTAATAGTTTTTAATATTGTTGAATATTTTATAATAATAACCATTACTAATCGATTTTCCTTTTAATTTATAAAATAAGTAGATTAATACACTTACGTATTTCTGTTTAAAACTTTTTATTATAATAACTTTTATTATACTTTACATATTTATGCACGTGTTTTTTTTTTAATTAATAAATTATTTATAATATTAGTGAGTCATACATCTATAAAAAAGCGAATATATTTTATAATTAGAATATTAAACTTACTTTTATTTTCATATAAAAATGAAAGAAAATCAAAAAGAGCAAATTATTTATTTCTGTAATACTTTAGAAGGAACTATTTTCACTTTCCAAGCGTATTATTGCTGACATACAGAAAGTATTTTTGAGTCACTGAACATTTCCTTATTTTCCAAACTAATCATTTTTATAACAATAAAAGGGTTCTTGGATATTTTGTACAATAATCCTAACCAATGAATAAACGTGATTTTGATTCCTAACGTAACATTGAAATAAAACCCTGTAAATGAAAATACGCTTGCGTAAAATTGTGTAAGAAAATTTGTGAAAATTTAAGACACGCCTAGTTTCAAAAGCAATTGTTATGCAAATTGTAGTGATTAACATATGTACGGAGAAATCCACCTTTCTAATAACGCATCAGTAAGCATTAAAATTGATAAAATTGAAAAAAAAATAAGAAAATTTCTCAATCTTATCGGTATAAAAATTATTTACATTTACGAAGAGGGATGTTGTTTTACGGCGGTCTCTACTTTGTTATACAGAATGTTAATGTTCATGTATTGTAGAGGTTTCTGGAGTTTACACGTATTTATGATAATACTATATACATTTATGATTCAAATCCGGGTCTATTATTATTATAGTTATGGTTAATTGACGAAGGAGATACTTGTTGAAACTTCATTAACCGTAGTTTAAAGAACCACTTCTCCTGTTCACTATCACTGGCTAATTTTAAATAGATAATTGACGAAGGAGATACTTGTTGAAACTTCATTAACCGTAGTTTAAGGAACCACTTCTCCTGTTCACTATCACTGGCTAATTTTAAATAGATAATTGACGAAGGAGATACTTGTTGAAACTTCATTAACCGTAGTTTAAAGAACCACTTCTCCTTTTCACCATCACTGGCTAATTTTGAATAGTTAATTGACGAAGGAGATACCTGTTGAAACTTCATTAACCGTAGTTTAAAGAACCACTTCTCCTGTTCACCATCACTGGTTAATTTTAAATAGTTAATTGACGAAGGAGATACTTGTTGAAACTTCATTAACCGTAGTTTTATAGTTATGATTGAGCTGTAATCTATTAGTCAGACTTACATGAAAGACATTAGTGGATCAATAATAGGGCATCTTTCACTGGAAAATTTTCATAGATGTTCCTTTTGCTTTGCTTTGTTTTGTAATCATAATTTAAATTTATTGTTCCGAAACAACAGGATTGATTTTTGAACAAAATGAAGTTAAAACTGATTCAAATAATATCACAATTACTGGATACTTTTTTAGCAATAATGTGCAGCGGATAGGTATAATAAATATTTCAGAAGAATCCCAAAATGATAATTTTTATAACATATATGATGACAGTAAATAATATATATATATATATATATATATATATATATATATATATATTTACTACTTAATAAATGATCTTTTTCATGAATTTAACTATATTAGTTAATAATTACTGATAGCATATTGATTGTAAGTAGATACTTAACTGTATGGAAGCCCTGATTTTGGGAAAACCAACCGTTCTTGACACTACAAAATTATTATATGTACATATATATATATATTGAGGGTTAGGCAAATGTATGGATCCATTCGAATATCTTTAATATGGCTGCTTAGATTTTATTACGACTTTCCACAATTAATTAAATGCAAATCGGGGATTCGATGAGTATGATCATATCCGAATCAGACTCCCGGTTTAGTCGGAAATGATGTTAACTTTATTATTTCAAATGAAGCTGGCTGTATATTTTTACGAATTTCAATAGAGCTCTGCTCTGAAATAATAAGGTTTGGCACCCTTTTGTTCAACGGCAAAGATATTTACTAAAACATATATTAAAATCATGTTTATGTTTAGTAAGCCATACACAACATGCACAGAAATTAAACCTTTGGGCTGGTATTTTCAGAAACCGTATTATTGGTCCTATTTCATTCATGGTATAACTAACTGGACAAAGATATTTAGATCTTTTACGTGATCAGGTTGTTCCCAATATTGAGAAAATGGTGAATTATCTGTAAGTGTTTGGTTCCAACAAGATGGACCACCCCTTCACTGTGCTCTTAATGTTAGAAGTTTTTTAAACGAAACATTCTAAAATCGGTGGAGACCGTGATTCGTTGAATCACGGTTTCCAGATTTCAGTTCCCTAGATTTATTCATTTGGAGTCATTTAAATTCTGCGGTTTATACTAACCGACCGCATAATCTGGACGAGTTACGGCAAAGAATAATTGAAAACAATTAAGTGCAATTAATTCGTGAGAAGGCTTTAGCAAATGTCATTCAAGAATTTGTTTACAGATTTGCATATTGTCAAAAAGTGAACGGTCATCACTTCGAAAACTTTCTTAACTGATATTGATTTTACTTATATTTTTTGTATTCATTTTTTTTTGTTCATAAAATTTACATTATTTGATTTAATTTAAATATCTCTGTCGTTGTCGAAGAAAAGGGTGCTAACCCTTATTATTGCTGAACTCTCAGAGCAGATCTCTAATGAAATTCGTAAAAATATACAGGCTGTTTCATTCAAAATAAAGAAAGGTATCATCATTTCTGGCTAAGCCGGAAGTCTGATTTGAAAATAAATATGCCCTTCGAATTCCCCATTTGCATTAACTTAAATGTTGAAAATGTTATTACAATTTAAGTAACCATATGTTGATATTCGAATGGCTTAACCCTGTATATACCGTTCCCCAAAACTATCTGTTTTTTGCTTATTGAATCCAATATTTTTTTGCGGTGAATTAATTTATATTTGTATTTCTTTCGTGTTATATTTCCTAGTACGTTTTAACTATTTGCATTATTCGTTTCTACTCTTCTAGATCACCAACAACTCACCACCATTCTTTAAGCTTCATTTTTTGAGGTCAGCAACCACTTGCTCTTCCATGTTATATTTGGCCTTCCTCACAGTATATTCTGGCTTTACCTCGAATTCGTTTACAACCTTTTCTAGTGTTCTACAAGATTGGTAATAAAAAGTCTTAGATATCTTTCATTCAATGTTATATTAATCGGTAGGTAGTCTAGTGATAACGCACTGGCTTAACATCGCGTTGGTTCGAAGATCGGATCCCCGGCTGTCCAAGAAGTTTTTTTGTGGTTTCCTTTCTAATTTTAAGGTGAATGCCGGCAGCTAAATATCTTAAGTCGCTCCACGGACGCGGACGTAATAATAACTCGTGACCTTCCAATGCCTCCTGTAATTGGCGTTAGCTGTTGGAGGATACTAAAGCATGAATTATTATGATTATTATTAATGAGACGTACTTATGTAATATATTTCAATGATTTAGCTTGTACGCATTATCTAACAATATTTTGTAAATTTACATTTGCCAAATTTTAGGATAATATTGATTATTAATAATCGATGCAATGCAAGTACGATTCGTCTGAATATAGACAAGTCAAATTGTAACATATTCTAGAAGCGGACATCCTATTATCCAATCTGAAATAGTGAATTTAAGGGTACTCTTTGATGCTCAACTTAAATTTTGGGATCATATCTCTACCATATGACATTCAGCTTCTCGTACACATAGCTTTTTAATTAGGTCTGGCAAGAAGTTTTCGTAACTCTTTTAAGATTCAGAAGTTCTAATTCTCCTTAGTTCATTGGAAACTTGAATGCGCTTCGATTGTCAAGTACCCATACTATGACTATCCCTCTGTACTTTCTGTTGTCTCTTAGTACACCAGTTCATAATACGCGTTCCTTGGATTTTTTTATTGATTCTGTTCAAACCAATGCACCACTTACATACTAAGAAATACGAATAAAATAAATATCGACCCATTTAGTTATTAATAATTTGTATACCTACACTAGCGTATCTATTAGTTTTAAAAGATTAATTCCTGTCATTTTTTGTGTGTCTATATTAACAGTTTCTTTTCTTTTTGCTTCTTATATTTTATGTATATCTATTTTTACTTTTCTGTTTCGCTTGTATCTTTGCTTATTGTTTATATAACGTGTGTTCATTTGAAAAGTCAATCTAGGTTACTTTGAAATTTTTATAGAATAAGACGCATATATATTAGTATGTGTTTGTTGTTCCGTAAACGTAAATCCAAATGACATTTGATAATGTCAATCACATTTGTTATTTATTTATATGTATGAAACTGTCAAAATATACGACTTCGTAGGTTAAGTAGTAAATTTTAATTTACGACATACTTCAAAATGTTCTCAGTAAATCACATGCTACTAGATTGACTTTTCAAAGGAACACCTGTAATGTACTCTGAATCATTTTAGTTGCGGGCTGTGTGCTTTTGTTCTTAGTGCCATTATATTATCCTGTAAATGGCTCGTTTGTTGGACAATAAAGATCTATGATTACTATTATTATTAAATGTAATTCATGTATAATTTAATGATATATTACAACAAAATTGATAAATTTACGCAACTTATTTATTATTTATTGTTTTTCAGTGCGCGCATGGTTCCGGATTTTTTGAATTGCAAGTTCTCGAGATGTCAAATCCGCGTGGTGAACTTGCAAATGGAAACTGTTGTGGCAGTGGTGGACCTAAGCCGCCTCTGTCACCAAGATGTACATCACCGTGTAACACTTTCTTTAGACTATGCCTTAAGGAATATCAAAGTAATGTTACTAGTACTGGTGCATGTTCTTTCGGAAATACGTCTAGTTCAATACTTGGTAGAGACTCTTTCACATTGTCGGATCCAGAGCGTGGAAGACTCGTTCTGCCTTTTACATTCAGATGGACGGTAAGTAAATTTTAACTGTTATAAAGTTTATAAAATCTGTAAAAGTTGTTATAATTATTATATATCCTGTACCATAAAAGAATTATATTTTCCTGTAGTGAAAAATATATGTATTTTGTTAAAAATGTTAAAAATAGCACTTGTGAAGCAAAAACATGTAGATAGTAAAGTATATTGCCTGTTGAAATGTACTTTTGGCATATACGTATATTTATTGTTTCCTAATCTCGTAAAAACGCATATATTAATACTATATTTACAGGATTTTATTGGTAAGCATGGTAATTAATAAAACTTTATGACTTGACTGTAATACTTATCGAAGCTAGTTTTATTAGAAATGGAAATCAATGAAATTATTATAATGAATTTTGAAAGAAAGTATTTTAACAAGAAATTATCATAAATGTAATTAGATTTATGCTATTTGACGTTAAATATCATTTGCATGAAGACAATTATTTGCAAATTTGCATTGCAATTATGATATGGATGATTTCTATAAACTGGTAATAATCAGATATTTCAAATACATTCGTAACAGTAGGTTAATTTCACCGTAATACATATACGTGCGGATCAACTCGCATTTACCGGCACTTATTTATGCTAGGTTTCGTGCTGGTGAATAATTCGGAAAATGGTAAATACCTATACAAAATAATTTTATAAAATTATAAACATGACGATAGACTCTAATAATAACAAAAGTGTAACCTCAATATTTGTGAAATAAACAATAGATAGTCTTCTAGATACAAATTTAGATAAATTAAAATTGAAGTTTTGCTTAGTAAATTGAATCTTTTATACTAAATAATTAAACTTCATAAAAATACATTCTAATACGAACGTTTGAATCGTAATTCATTTGTAGCACAATTCTTTCCTGTATTTCCGGAAACTTTGACATTGATATGTCATGAATTTACATTACACATTATAAAGTATTAGGTATTTTTGGTCATTGAAAGTTATATGAGTTGCAAATAAGTAAATGTGACTTTATAATCTTGAATTCATTCACTGATAAATAGAGCTTTCAAGTTATAACACGTATTGCAGAAAATGAAACAAGACCGCTCTAGTATATCATAGTTTGGGAATGTTTTTCGTTCTGCTGTACAAGTTCCATATGTACGATCAAGCAGGCGCGGCTCGTGATGACGTATTTGGAGGTGCACTTACAATGATACGAGTGCCTCTTGTGTTTTCGGTGTTTACTAAGAAAGCGCTACAGTTAGTAAAGGAGAATACACGAATCACTCGCATCATTGTAAGTGCACCCCCAAATACGTCATCATGAGCCGCGGCTGGCCGATCAAGGACATTGAAAATCAACTGGGTTATGCCACAATATTAGAAAAGATAAGTCCTACTATATGTAGAAGAAGAAGAGATGCCTCCCAAACGGGTGTTCATACAAGTCAATGACTCTAACCATATCTGTAGGTCAAAGTATTTTTTTCCGGACACAAAATTAAGAAGATGTAATGGAGAAGAGATAGGCAAATATCATATAAGTATTTTCGCCAGACCTAAAATAAAACTATAATTATGGATAATTGTCGTAAAATGTTGAACTTGTACATAAATTGTTATACTTTTTGCATTATGAATTTGCTCCTATTCAAAGATTACTGCTATTATTTTGATCAAACCACTTACAGCAAAGAGGTGCTCTGTGGTTAACAACACCTAACCTTGGTTCAATAGTTTCTTTTTAATCGTTTTTATTTCCAAATAGTAGAGATGTTACATATCTTTATTTAAGAGTAACATAAGTTTTTTGTTTTCGTTTACTACACAGCCACAACTGTATATGTTCTAGGTACAACAGTACCACTAGTTTGAAGAAATCATCAGATTACAAAATCGATTATAAATATACAAAATATCAAGACTAGTTTGAATACAAGGACATCTGTCTTTATATTTTTGCATTTATTTTAATAATAACAGTAATAAAAACTGCAGACGAACATGGTCATTTAAATAATTTATAACACGTTTGAAATTTAAAAATACCTGAATGTCCATAAAACATTTTGCCCGGAATTTTACTATATCGTGTAAATTTTAATTAATATTTTTATAATAATTTTATTTTGTATTAGTTACTTACATGAGATATGTAGTAAAAGTGCAAGTTTTAATGAAATTGAACGAGGTTAATTTGAAGTTGATAGTGCTTGAATGTTATAACACCGTTATTCTAATCTATCACATTAACATCAATTAACTAATTTATACGGCGACAAAACAAGGCATCTGTTACAGCAGTTCATAAAAACTAATTGACTCACAGGCTCATCAAGTAGTTAATTGGCACTCTATTATTTGCAAATTAAATATTTTTTGAGAGAATTCATGTGTGCATAGTTTTGGTAATAGTCGTGTATGACTAACTAACTAACTAAGTCATTTCACAATATTTGTACCCAAATTTGGGAAAATACGTTTGTAGTACCATATAATTTAATTAATAATTTATTTAGCTATGCCAATTCGCATGCGTTTTTATATATATTTTTTTGTGAAAAATTCGACAAAGCGTTGGAATTTCGTTCGTGGACGTGGTAACTCTACAGGCTTTTTTACATCTCTTTCGTACAATGGAATAGAATGCACGTATGGTTGTAAATGAATTTGCTGATTAGTTTTGTCAGTATTTTCCAGCTATTTGACTCCGCTTCCAAAACACAAAAAATACATGTTTATTGACACACACTGTTTCAAAAGAAAATCTCTGCTTTAATGTTATCACGAAATTAAAAGGAATATTCCTTTGGGATTCATAATATACAATTTAATATTATCTACGGACTGTTTACCGATGACTGAAAGCTCACTAAAAAACAAGAATGACATAAATAAAATCTTATCGCCCAATATAATTTAATGTCTCAGAAGTATTAAAAATAATTCCTACTGATTGTATATATTGATAAATTATCAGTGAACTTACAGACTGTTTCGTAAAAAGCAAATCTAAAATAACTGACTTGATATCTATGACGCAGTATATATCGGATACCCTTGATGAACGCCTTAAGGTGGATGTTATTTATACCGATTTATCTAAGCCCTTTGACAAACTTCTTTGTCATTTGTTATTAGCTAAATTAAATAACTTTGATATCAGTACAAACTATATCGATATTATTAGAAGTTATTTGATATACCGGACTTATTTTGTTGGATGTGAAGGTATTAAATGTTATTGTTTTTGTACCATGCCACTTGAGCTCCGCAAGGTTCCGTTTTGGAATCATTACTGTTTGTGTTGTACATAAACAATTTACGATCTTTACTTAAATCAAAATGTTTATTATATACAGATGATTGAAGAATCTACTCTAAAATTAGAACGTTTTGAGATGGCGAACAGCTTTAAAATGAAGTTAGTGTCAATTTTAATTATAATATAAGGGGCAATCAATTGAAGTGAGTGAACATATTAAAAATCTTGGTGTGGAGTTTGATGGCTTATTAACATTTAAGCAACATATAACATAACATGGTATCTGGAGTTTCTGATTTGTAATAAAAATTATTTAAATGTCCTCATCCATCGAAACTAAAACATAGATACCTTCGAAGTGCCGAGAAGTATAGGAGTCTGGTCACCGTACTATTATTATGCTATAGGTAAAATTCAGAGAGTTCAACGTAAGTTTTTGAAACTTACTAGAAGGTACTTGTGTCCACACCTACTTCAGGAATATAATTTTATAAGCTTTCAAGATAAACATATTGCATAACTCCTTTCTGCGTTTAAGCTTATCAATGGCATGGTGCGATTCGTACATCCTCTCCTAATATTAAATTTCTCAATCTCGATTTCCTACTACTTAGTTTCATCAGCATTCTCCTATTAATAGCATAATTCAGACATTTATTGCTAAATGTTATATTTAAATTGTTTTTTTTTGTGGTTTGGAAATAACACATTACCAGGTATAAAGTCAGAAAAAAATTCATGATCATTAACTTGTTGAATGTTGTCAAGATTTTGTACCACTCAAATACTTTTGTTTTTAACATACTCTTGTCACCGAACCCTGTTTCTAACATTTTCAACTTACCCATGACAGGAATTTCGAAATTTTATTCCACAAACAAAATTTTATGCAAATTCTTTGCTCAAGACTCATCAAAATTGTGGAAAATACTTTTTTCGTAACATGAGCAATCGTTTGTTTACTCACTAGCACCGATAAGATTTGGTTATGGCATTGGTGATTTTCCCCTCCATTTGAGGAGCAAATGAAGCGGAGATTCTTCATAATCAAATAAAAAAACTCATATATCTTTTCATGGATTGGGAAATTTTTTATTTTTTTCCCTACATGACGACAGTCGAGGACTGCGCACTTATGATGTAAAAATTTTATATTTGTATAAAAAAAAATTGTTTTTCATATTTACCAGTTTTTGTTTTCCACTTTGTTTCTGTACAAAATAATTCTAAAATCTAAAAGATTTCATTAGGATATCAGATCGAATAAAACTTTTGCAACATATCTAAATTTGTAACTATAACACATCAAGATAAATTCTATTACTGCAAAAATGTTCGTCAATACGTGGTCAACACTATATTACACAAAAAAACCTTTAATTAATGGATTATAAATATTGTACATGTAACATAATGTTTGTAATATACATGATGTCCTTGAAATAAAAAGATAACTTGCAAAAAGTGGAAAGAGTTAATTATATAGAATATATTTTCTCAAAATTCCCTCTCATAAGCAAAGAAAAAAAATGACAAAGCTAGTGAGAAAAAAATTGTGACGCCACTGTGCAAGTGTATCATAAATACTATGGGGGCCGATATTTTAAAACTGACAGACAATAACAAACAAATAAGTTTCGTTACTCTCGATCTCCTTTTAAATTTTTAGCAGCTGACTTTTCTCGAACACCTAGCATACATAGCAATGTAAACAATGTTATCTCTTCAAGAGTTTTTATAAATATAAACATTGCAGCGTGTAAATTCTATAGCCATATTTTTTATACATTATGAATCCATATTATTTTACTTCTTCAATGCACAGCGAAGTAGACATGAGGCACCCTTTCATCAGGTTCTTGACAATTATTCACGTGTGTCTCCACGCTGAAAGTGGACACTTCGAAGATTTCATCTGAGTTTTCTACATGTTTCCCATATTTACAAATCGGTTCTTTTCAGTAACAAACAACAGTTGTTACATTAAACATAAAGAAAGAGTTTACAGCCTGATATATTCCTACGCATGGTACTGAGATTATTGAACTATTATTAAAGAAAGCTGCTTCGTTGTCGAGGTTTTATAACATCGACAGGCGTTTAAACAATGTTATCCTTTAGAATTTATATAAACATAAGTATTTTAGCGTTATGTTTGTGTGTAAGTTCTACCGAGGTTTTTTTTGTAGTCATTCTCATCTATATGCGGCACATTATTTTATTTTCAGGGGTTTTTAACATTTTATGGTTCACGTCGTAATTGACAATATTTTGGTTTTATATTCTATATAATTACATCTTTCCATTTTTCATACGTTGTCTTTTTATTTCATGTATAGGTATTAAAGGTTTTGTACACTATTCAATATAAAATTTATACACAAATGCAAAAAATCGAAACTATATTTAACGATAACGTAAATCACACACAATATCAACAAATGGGAACTACCTTCAGTTGTGTCAAAACAAGAAGTCTAGTGTCATTAGTGTTGGAAGGGTTTTTTCAAATTTGATTTTGCCTATTTGATGTACTTAACATAAGCGGTCCTGAGAAGGGCCTGAATGCATTACCTCAGATAGTTTATAACTATTTATTTTCCTTTGAATTCGATGAGCAATGGTTTCGATTTCAGGAAAGCGGATTTTCACAAACTTTATGATGCACTAACACGTGTAGATTGATCTTTTTTGCTGTCGCTTAATAATGTTGATTCTACATTTAGTCAATTTTATAAAGTTTTATGCTCTTTGCTTGAGAGCTATGTACCAAAACATAAAACTCGCAAATCAGATTACCCTGTATGGTTTAACAGCAAGATTATTAAGAACATTCACTCAAAGACTTGTTATTTTGAACGTTTTAAAAAATCGCGTAACTTATCAGATATGAATAAATATAAACAGCTTAGGTCCCAGATTAAGGAAGAGATCAAAAGCGCATATAAAAAGTATCTAGAAAGTGTTAAGCACTCCATTACTTCTTATGCGAAGAACTTTTGGATATTTATTCAAAGTAAACGCGGTACTTCTAGGGTTCCTGGGTCGTTGCACTGGGACGATAATGTATATAATGATCCACAGAACATTGCAAATATATTCCAAGAATATTACTAGTGTTTACTCTAACGAATAATGCACTGACTGTGCTGATTTACCAAACAGTTCAGAATTTGTGAATTCTTTCACTCTTGCGGAGCTAGAAGTAGATAACGCCATTAGAAAACTTAAAGATGACATTACCACGGGTTATGATGGGATTCCGAGTTTCCGTATAAGAGACTGTAGAATTATTCTCATTTCCCCTCTAACAACAATCTTTAATTTAGCATTAAAGACGTCGAAATTTCCTGAAACGTGGAAGATGTCAAGGTATATCCTATTCTTAAAAACGGTTCGCCTTCTGATATTAAGAATTACCGACCGATTTCTCTTTTATCCAATTTTGCAAAAGTGTTTGAAAGAGCTATTTATTCACGAATCTACCCTGTAGTCAGATGCTATATATCACCATTTCAGTACGGTTTTATGAAGAAAAGATCAACAGTATTTAATTTAGCTTACTTCTCACAATTTACTGATAATGTTCTAGATCGCCAGGGTCAAGTTGATGTAGTATACACAGATATATCAAAAGCTTTCGACGGAATAAATCATCATATATTGATAATAAAATTAAGAGTCTTCGGTTTTTCGGTCACTATTAACATTTTTCCGTACATATATTTTAAATAGACCACAGTATGTATCGTACAATGGGTTCTCGTTACGCATTTTTTATGCATATTCGGGTGTTCTTCAAGGATCTAATCTGGGTCCAATGCTGTTTCTACTGTTTTTTAATGATCTTCTTGATTCGGTCAATAGCTATCGTTGTGCCTTTGCTGATTAACTTAAGATCTTTACAGCCATTGAATCAATAAGCGACTGTATTCGACTTAAAGACCAAATTAGTAAAATCGAGTTGTGATGTGAAACTAACGAAGTCGATATAAACGTAAAGAAATGTAACATTATTAGTTTTACCAGAAAATTAAACCCGATCACATATACTTACACCTATGGTACAACGGAGTTGAATCGTTGTTATTTAGTTACAGTTAGTTAAAGATCTAGGCATACGTTTTGATAGCAAGTTCACTTTTGTTGAGTACATCAAATCAGTTACGATATCGGCAACTAGGATATTAGGTTTCATTATCCGTAATTCAAAGTCCTTCACCAACATTATTACACTAAAAACGTTATATTATTCATATGTCCGACCAGATTAGATTATGCAATTTTAATTTGGTATCTTCACTATGAAGTCTAGAAAATAAGTCTGGAGAAAATTTTTGTATAATCTAGTGCACAACAACATCGATCGCATTGATTTGGTTTCACAGTTGTCCTTTCTTGTGCCTCGCGCTTCTTCGTGACAGTGAACTACTTTCTTCCTTACCACGGCTAAAACAAAAATAGTTTACGCACTTCCCGTTTTCGCCATGTGGTAGCAATTTCAATGAGATTTCTGACACACGCGATGTAAGTGTTTGTCATATTGTCATATATATTTGTTCTGTTATTAGAATATGTAATTCTGTTGGACAGTAAATAAATATTTATTTATTTATCGCTGCATTTTCTAGATAAGTTTCAAGTTATATTTATTAGTTAACGTGCCTCCACATGTATACAGTTAGATTCAAAAACTAGATGCAACGTTTGTTGGTTTTGTAGGCACAATTTATACAAGCAAGGCGTTTCTTTGTAACTTGCCGGCCTTTGTTCGTCATTTAGCCGCATGAAATTTGTTCTTGAATAATCGAAGAAACTTTTTTTAAAAATTTTTATTTATTTAAAATTATAACAATTTTATTATTTGGTACAATAATTATAATATTCAATGATATTATTCGTTTCAGTATGTGAGTACAACTACTATAATATTAAAGTCTTTGTATAAAGTAAAAGTAAAGTATTGTCGATAATAAATCGCTGGTGTTTGTTGTTTCTTCGGTCGGGTGGCCCACTTGACAGACGTTGGTTTGTACATCAACATTCCTTATACAGAGTGTGACATAATTCATGTGTCCTATTTTGTTAATTGAAGGGAAGGGTAAATTTTGCTTACAATGTTTAAAGAGTTTTTAAATAGTTCAGCGCGCGATGACAACAGTTGCAAGTCGCCAGAGTCGCGAACACAAGTCACTAAGACAAGTCGTCAGTAGCAATTTGTCACAGAACAACGTTCTTACAATACTCGTAAGAACAATGTTCAAGACAACAGTCTACATAAATTACTAACAGTCGCAAGTCTTAACATAATAAAGTTCTAGACAAACAGTCGTAAGAACAATGTTAAAGACAGCAATCGACTTTTAATATCAAGAGACACCAGTCTCATATTTTATCAAAGGACAACAGTCTTTCATTATACAACAAATTTTATGTATGAAGTAATGTAAATATGTAAATAAAGGTGTTAAATTGGATGTGCCGCATTTCATTAATAACTGTCACCGAAGATTAAAAAATTAGTGCGTATACGGCCTTACAACCCGTGCGCGGTGAGTCAACATAGGAGCGACGATCAAATCCACTAGTTGCCCCAACAGGAACCCTGATGGAACCCTACGACGCGCATATAGTGCCCTTGTTAATCATGTGACATAACGTTGTGTTCCCTTTTTTCACTTGTTCCCGCAGAGCTCTATATATCTTAAAATTTGTAATAAAACGCCTAGCATGTAAGCAACCTGGGTGATTTTACGTTTTTGTTCGGCATCAGCTATCTGTAAGGAACTTATCTGTGGCTTTCCGTATCTTGGGTATTCCACCATTCTGTCGATATAAATAAAATATATTTTATTTTGGGAGAATTGGAAATTCCTTGTTTTTTGTTCAATATCAACTGTGTTCAGTTCTATAAATGGTTTAATATAGTTTCCCCCACACAATTACAAAAAATAAGAAATTTTTTGTTTCATTTTTTTGTGTACATTTTAAAAAGTTACATATAATATGCACTGGTATGCCGGTTTTCCCAAAATATGCATCGTTATAGAAAAATATGCAAAACGTGAAAATAAAAAGGGATTTTTTACGTTTACTTTCTTTTAATTTGTCAAAAAACAAAAGCAATTCCATTAGCATATCAATATTATAAAACATGCAAATATGTACATAAAATTCGTGCTTGGCATATCCGGTATAATAACATTGAATAGGTACTTGGTAATGGTTTCCTTATTACCTAAATAATAGAATATCGATATAATATTCCTATTAAACCGCATAGGTACATTTATTTTATAAGTATAGACTTCTAATAAGTAATACGGATGATATGAATTTTCATAATTTACTTTTTATCAACTTTTCCCAGTGTAATAAAATATTTTGCAGTAAAGTGGTTAAATAATGTTAATTACTGAATCATATTACAAAATTTAAGCTGATATACACACATATTTCAAACAACCTATTGTTCATTAGTTATATCCACGTTCTCTTTTCCTTTTAAAAAAGAAGAAAAACTGAAATATGTATGAATGCTCGCGTAAGTACATCTGCATATAAACAGAGAATTATGAACAGAGTTTGAATATAAATGGTTTTACCCAAGACGTATTTCTTGTTTATTACCTACTAATAAAATTTGAAAGTCAAACGTCAATATAAAGAAGAAACGTTAAATCCAACAAATCATTTAACTTTTGCTATAAAGCTTATATGTTCATGCATGTATACATACATACGTGGTAGGTATGTACAAAACGCAAAGGCCGCATAGTAGACAGAATTGTGATTAGAATGATTAATGAAGTTAATCAGTTAATACTTTAAAAGTGTTTATGCAATTATTTGCGTACAAAAGATATCCTTTCACCGATTAGCATATCCTTTTGTAAAAATTAATAAATGTATTTTTAAAAATAATATTTTCATTATTATATTTATTATGCATTTAGTGCGGTAGTACTAAATTGTAATACTAATTGCTTTTAAGTACCTAAACAACTTCGATAAACAGGCCAGTATATAATTTGAAGTATCGTTATGCTCCCGAAGCTCTTTACTCATGCAACGCGCGATATTCCATCGCATATAAAATGAAAGGTCCGCTGTTCACCGTTTTCCCACGGTGACCGAGTCACTCATGATGTCATCCATTGAGTCTCTCCGCTTGTGAGACTAGCCGCTACTCTCATGTATCACCTCTCTCTTCGCTCTCTGCTCTAAAATTGCCACTTGTTCAGTTAACTACCTCTGCGTTCTTGTATGAACCTTTTTGTGTGCTTTATCATTTTTCAATAAACATTTTAACCCTGAAGTGGTCATGCTATCTGGTACATCAGTATGTATCTCACTTTTTATACATTGTTACTGTATTTCGATGCACGTACGTAAGCTATTCCTGTTATCTTGTATGTAGGTATACCTCGTATGCATGTGTTCCGAGAATTATGTATACCTATGTATGTATAAATATAAACATCAATTTTAATAGTGGATGTAGCCACAGACGTGAAATGAAACGGCTTCATTTGTTAGATAATTATTACATTACGCTTAAAATTCAAGTTGGATTTTATCGCTGTTTTAACACCGCTAAGCTATTATCTGTTAATATGATTATGTGAAGTTCAACAGTCCTATACATATCGTTTCTTTTATAAATTGCTTATCATAAAAATACATAAATATAATTCTTTTAATTTGGCATTTTCCCAGTACCTATTTATTTTGTGATATATCATTGAACATATTTTTAAGAAGTGTCCAAAAGTCGGTTTGAAATTGTGTATATGCATGTGCATGTTTTTATATTTATGTACTTATCATGATACATAATAAACATGTACATATTTAAAATTTAATAATAGGCATTTTACAATTGATATTTAAACTTTAAAATGAATAATTAAATAGCGCCTACGATAATTCTATAATAGAATCTGTTGTATAGTACGGTTAGGGGCACGCAAATTTTCTTTTTTTGTAATTTTGCCTTTTAATCATAGGTGTAGTAAAACATACATTTTTTTAAATGCCACTGTCATCGTCTTAGATTTTATAAAAATTTAACTTCAAAGATGAATCGACAATTAGAATTAGAATAAAGAGCTAGAGCGATAGCCAAATTAGAAGAAGGATGATTTTTACGGGAAGTTGCTGAAGATTTTAACGTTAGTAAGAACCGCATTTTTTAAATTAAAAAAACTTGAGTGGAACGGCAGCGACTGAAGCGACCTCCAAGACGAAATGTTGGAGAGGCTCTTGTAAATTATTTTCAGGAAAAACATTTCGATAGGCCATAAGAGTCAAAAGGAATCAAATCTTCTGTGATCAGTGATCACTGCTCGTTGTAGGGCGACAGCATCAGAACTGAGAAATTGTTCCGCAGCAAGAAAACCTTTTTTAACTAATGAAAACAGGGTCGGATAGAATATTCAAATTTAATGTTAAATCAAGACGATGAATATTGGGAATCTGTTGTTTTTTCGGACGAAAAGACTTTTCAGTCTTGCAATAATGGTAGGTTACGAGCAAGGTTAGTAAATGTATAAGGTTGCCTCGTAACTAATGGCAATCGCCATGGTGCGCGTCATCGGGCGTGCCCATGAGTTTCCTGTCTAGTTGACTAGTTGTCAAATTACCAGTCTAGATTGATGTTTGTAGTGTTCGTAGCGATATTTTCTAATTTCATAGCGTTTTATGTGCCTATATATAAACTTTATTTGACTATTTAAATGTATAGTGAGAGGTGAAACGTGTATTTCTATATGGTGCTGCTATTAAATTAGGCAAAAGGCATGGTTCATCAAACAGTAAAACATTGAAAAATGTAATGAAATTGTGGATTAAAGTAATGCATTAACTCAATAAAGTTTTTTGTTTATAAAGATTGCAATTTTATTTTGCTTAATAATAAGAAAACTGCATCAAATAATATTTGATATCCAGTTAGCATTTGCATTTGTGAACCTATTTTTTTAGACATACAAAACCTTTAATTAACTTCGTAATAAATAACAGTTTATTGAGTTCACTGAGTCAACCCCCTTCATTTCCTTTATAATTTATAAGCGCATTTTTGGGCAAAAATACTTACATTAAAAATTTTTACTCCCATGCGTACACCAATAACTAGCAGTCATTAGCCATTACTTAAAGCAATATTTTGAAATAAAGGACGACATGCTTTGTATAAGTATATGTGATTAGTAGAGACCAGACACATCGGGTTGAAATGACGTCGTCATTACGACGGACGATGTAAATAGTCTACAACATCTGTAAGTACATTACGCTGTTATTGAATGCACTATTGAACTGGCTAGCGCGCACATCTGTTTTCATCCGACGTTTTTTTGTTGGATATTTACAGTTAAATTATGTTTTCATGAGCATAGATAGAAGCGTGTGGAGTTTTAATAATTTAGTCTATTTAGATATTAATACTCGTTTACTCAACTTGAACTACAAAATGAACAAATAAAAATGTATTTCGTATTTTGTAGCCGTTTTATTATTATAAGTATAATTACATATATAAATAAATATAAAACTTTAAAAATACAAATGTTCAATAGTACGCTCGTGGGCGATAAGTTATCAACCTCTCGTGTCCGGTCTCTAGTGATTAACCAATCGTTTTGTCTATAGAAAACAGTGGTTTACTTTACTGGATTTGTATCTATTTAACTAATGATAAAATTAAAGTCAAAATCATTTTAATTTGAAGGGGCACGCTGAGTGACGCTTTCCCGCATAAGAATATTATTGGAGAGTTACGAGGCAACCTAACAATGGGTTACGAGTATATCGTCCAAGAAATCAGCGATTTTCTGAAATCTATATTCAGCCTGTCATGAGAAATGATCGATTTTCTGTTAATGTGTGGGTATGGACAAGTTAAATGACCCTGGCTCATGCTGCAGAATTAATGGGAGATTTAACACCAAAAACTATTTACAAATATTAGAGACCGAAATGCTACCATCAGTTCGTCAAATTTATCCTAATCATTTTATTTTTCAACAGGTTACTAATGATTCATCGTGGGAGTATAACAACTTATTTATAAATTACAGGATAACTGTCGTATACACACTGCACGTGTTGTGCAGGAATGGATGGCTGAGAATGATATTGAGCTCTTACCATGGATGTCAAAAAGTCCGGATTTGAAAGTATTTTTCTCCTTCTAGATATAAATAAATATAAAATTCTACAAAATTCAGAAGGCATGTACTATTGTGCTATATACCTATATTCATTGAGAAAACTATGTCTTCTGTTACAAAATATTTATATAATTTTAATATTTCCCTTGTGTAAATCGAAAATTATTTTTTTAATTATCAATGTATTCTTAGAATCTTAACTGTCTATAATATTTGAAAAGCTTCTTACAATAACTCATCAGTTGCAAACCTGTATTCAAAATCTTCTAAACAGAACTTTTTGCTAACATTTATATATTTAGATACCTATTAACAATAAACTTTATTAATATTCGCTTGTATAAAAACTAAACATGTCTCCTTGAGACATCATCAGAACTTTTTACTTTATATCTATTCACTTTATTTT
The DNA here is from genome assembly GCA_935421215.2 of Melolontha melolontha. Taxonomy (NCBI): domain Eukaryota; kingdom Metazoa; phylum Arthropoda; class Insecta; order Coleoptera; family Scarabaeidae; genus Melolontha; species Melolontha melolontha. The sequence continues at coordinate 134,387,626 of OW285236.1, forward strand.
TGAAGTTCGAAGTTTTTATTAGACACTTATATTATTAGTAACTGTTAACATTTAAAATGTAAATTAGATTCTTAATCAAATAATAGTGTTAACTGTCATCACTTTGATAAAGTTTCCTTACCTAACATGTTTCTTTTTTTGCACTTTTTGCAATACACGTATCCTATTACTTTTTATAATTCGTTGTCGTCATTCTTCATATTTACTATATATAATTTTAGTTTTTCTTCTTCAACCTTAATGTACAATATTACAACATTATTCTAAAAGAATACAAAATACTTTAATACCCGGAGTTGATCTAACACTGTTTTAATACCGACTGGGAATGTTATATGAATAACAAATAATTTTTTCACCTCCTAATATCCATAACAAATTAACTGAATATGTTACGATATGGATGTAAATAAACATATAAAAGAAATATCATTAATGAGAAAAAAACTTAATTATAATCAAAAAATAAGTTATTTTAAATAACTGTATATTTAGTCATCTCATATGTAATGTAAATTTAAAAAATGTCAAATGTGTGTATGATAATAGTAACAGACATAATGTGAGTGTCATATCTTAACTAGTTACAAAATATAAAATACGTATATGATTTTTTTTTATTGATAGCAATGAAAACGAAAAAAACATGTCAACAAAAATTTATGTGGTGAGATAAAAATTGAGTATTTGGGAAGTAAATTAGATGAATTTAAAAATCAAGGATTGGTTACGAATATGTAGTTCTTTCTAAATATGTATAACAAATTGTCAAAATGTAAATATAAGAAGATTTATAAAACAGATATAATAGACTGTTGAAGAATTCAAAAAGTTAATGGATTTATAAAGGATCATTAAGATTATAACTAAAGAAGAAATAATCCAAGGAAGACAAATGTTCATATAAATTAAAAAAGGACCATTAAGATTATAACTAAGGAAGACGAAGGCTAATTTAAACATCTATGAATTGACGAACTAATGTTTAAAAATAAAGGAGATTAAAGTTTGACAAGGTAGTGAACATTAAGTAAATTGGAAAAGGACAATATTATTGAATAGAATTGTTCAGGTCATAAAATAATGTTTTCGTCATTCCTACTGCGTAAGTAAACTGTTATGACACCTTTTTTTTGAAACGTGACACTTTACATGCCGTATTGACAGCTGCTATGGTAGCGGGCTATAATATTTCATTACGACCCTAGGTAAATAATAGCAATATTAGAACATTTATGACAAATTTATTTGAACATAATTTTAATTAACAAAAACACATAGCTAGTGTTTCTTCCTCCTGGTTTGAAGGAAGTTCGGTATATATCGACCGAAGTATGTGTTGAAATAATACAATAGTTTTTGTATAACACTAATGTATTTACAAATTTAATCTTGGAGTTCCGTTAACTTAATATAAATGCAGTATCTGGTCTTAATACTAAAGACCGAGAAAACGCTAATAAATAATATTTGCTCCTATTTAGATCACTGAGATCTTAGTAGGAACTGTTTGTTAGATCACTGAGACCTAAGCTTTAACTCGAAGAGATCGTACTTGTAACTGTAGTGAGCTCTAAGAGATCTTGTTTGGAACTGTTTCTTCATTCCCTTATTTTTCGGCAAGAAAGTTTTGTCCCCGCCAGTTACAAGCGAGGGAGAAAACAATGAAATTGAGTATACGGAAATTTCCATATAACCATTTTTACCTTTCCAAGAAAAGTATATGCTGTAGTTTCCAACGTCATAAATGTATTAAAATAAACAATATACGCCGGAAACCCTTAATTATAGAAAATAAAATACCTCTTAAAGTAATAAATAGAGTGGACCAATTCGGAGCGAAAGCAGAGGCGTGACTTTCAAACTTACTTAAAATACATTTCTCATATACTCATTTCTTGCGTCTTCTATCGAACATAGCTGTGCAACATTATTAAATACACAGAATACACCTTCCTGCTGCTATTATACGTGTACACACGATGACCGTGAACAACATACTAAGTAATCGTGAACCAATTCGTTAGTCACGCCTCTGCTTTCGCTCCGGATTGGTCCACCCTAGTAATAAATATACAATGCACAGAGATAACCTAATAGTTCGCAGAATCGCATCGAACCGAAACCATTTAACCTATTATAATAATATATAACAGGAAATATGTACAATAAAACTTATTCTATTATACTTATGCTTATTCAAATATATTTACATAATGGATGGATTAACCAGAGGGTTGTGCCTGTAATAAAATAAATAGTTTTTATGACTGTAGAAAATAAGACAATTAATAAATGTAATACCTGACCAGGCCTAAAGTAATTAACAATATTAAATATATCTGAACTCCAAGGCCTTTTCTATATACAATATATAATATTTACAATTTAAAACTAGGATTAAACATAAATATACATGCATCTTAATAAAACTAAAAATACAAAATTCAATCTATTTTGCCCGAACAACTAGTAAACGTAGAATCTTGTACACAAACTTACACTTTGTAATATTAAATGTAAACGAACAATAAGCTATCTGAACAATAGAGTCTTCTTTCCTACTAGGCAAGTTTATATTTTCAATAATGTCAACATTATTAATGGTTGGATTCCTGATGGAATCATCAACTTTCTTCTCGTTTTTCTATATCACAGTTGAGCAAACAGCCTCTGAAAAATTTAGTTTATATAAGATTCGGTCAGCTACCTGTACTTTATTTATCATTGAATCAGACACATAGAACATCAATTCTTGAATCTGCTAATAATGCTGCCGAAGTCCTTCGAAAGGAATGTCCGGTGTAGGTATTGGGGTTCTCCAGCCGTAAGTATTTTGCTATTTGGCCAGGAAGTTTTGCGAGTGTTTTTTTCCTACAGGCTGATTTCGACATTTATCAAAACTGTACTTTAAGAAAAATCTCTCATTGGTAATATTTCCTAATCTCAGACTAATGTATTTTTTTAATAATTAAGATAAAATTAATTGGATATTCTTCCTTCGCAGTAATTGTAAAAGAATGTTTTAATCCATTTTTCGTATCCGGTATTTTAATTATAATTATATCATTTTTATTTTCCACATCTTGAATTTTCATTTTAATTAGTTCATCTTTCTTACAAGCCCCAGCGATTCCCATAATCATAACAACCTGCAAAAAATTAGTAGAGGGTGAACACGAATTAAAAAGAATCATTCTGTAAACTTACCTTCATCAACAAATATGTATCGTCAGAAGCCACAATAAGAAATTTTATTCATTTCCTCCCTTGTAAAGATACTAGACATTTTAGATTTAAAACAATTATTTTTACGCTTCAAAAATCTTTTCAATTTAGGATATTTTCAAATATGGTAGTTTTTAACATGGAGTATTGACACCATAAACTGTTGGGTGATTTTAACTTCATAGATCTATCACGAAAATATGCTAGCATTACACTTTCTGAAATACTCTCCACATACCTCTGGTGACACCAATCTTTGAACATTTTATAAGCTTTATCTATTTTTATATTTCTCCGGCAAAATCTCAATGCAAAGCTCAAAGCGATAATAGCCTCCATGTCTATTTGGTCCATATTTATAAAGTTTAATCTAAAACACTGTTTTCAAAATAAATAATAATCTATCAAAATACATTAAAAACAATAGGTAATAACAAACATACATTATAAGATAGATCAGATAAAAATCAGAAATCCGAAGTCTATAAGTTAGCGTTTAGATGCGATAAGATATTTGTAACAAATGGAAAAATCATCATTGTTATTTGTTTAAGTATAAAAACAAGATTCCTCTTCTGCCAATAATTAAATAGCAGAAGACCAATCATTCAATAATGATTTCCAAAGTCTACATTTAGAGAGTAAAGGCATAATACTGAATTTACTGGAAAGCTTAGAAATTAATAAATTAAAACAATAAATTATGCTTAAGGATCAGTTAGATTTAAATAACTCGCCTTTGTTAAATTTATTCATTTAAAGTGATCGTTTAGACTAGACGATAATAAAAACTCACATTTAGTCCATTAAAGTTCTATTGGTAAACATGTTTCCTAATAATATAACAGATAACAGTAAGGACTGACAAGTTGGATCACATAATTAAACTATTAAAAGTTTTATTTTCATTTTCAAAATTTCGTCGATACATTAATGTACAAATACCCATTCTTTTAAAAGATACAAATTTGGTATCCATTAGGAAAGTGGTTTTCATTATCAATAGCGATGGTATTAATTAATGTAAGAACATGGTCAGTACTATTCTCAAAATTGAAACTAATACTTCAGTTATTATTTTCTGTTCGTTTGTTTAACTATTTTTTACATTGTATCATGCGTTCAAAAAACAAAAAAAAAACAGCTAGAGAGTTGGCCATGAAATTTTTAGATATGTCGTAACTTAACAGTGCTGTTCTGAATTGTCAAATGTTACTGACATTAGTGCCATCTAATAAAAACGATAACACGGAATTTTATTTATTTATGACAGGAAGATTATTTTTACTCAGATAAATGATGTTTAATGATTGAAACTATGTTTTGTATATATATGTACTTTTATAGTTTTTAGATTTCTATGTTTTCTTAATTAACTAAATAACATGTGAGTACCTTGGAAATTCGAAATGTATACAAAACAGCACCTCGAAGAATAGCAAATATTTGTGTATGTTAAACAGAAAAAACAAAATGAGCTTTTTGATGTTATAGATTACGTATTCATAAAAGATTAAAACTTTTGCTCTATTTATTTTTCTAACCCTATGAGCACTGAGCACTCAACACATCGATAAACACAGCAGCGGGCCACTCTGCTACTTAAATCAACGGAGAAGTCTGCCGTTTCACATTAGGAGTATATTCTGTGCCTCGACAAACTAATAGCAGTATTCATACATGTGTCATAAGTAGGGACCGGATATGAGAGGCCGAAATTACGATGGACCATATAAATAGTCTATAACATCGCTAAGCAGAACCCGCAGTTGTTGAATAGCACTATTCATTCGGTTAATCGCACATCTGTTTTTTGTCGTTGAATTGTGACGTAATTACTTCAATTTTACAGTTAAATTCCTTTCTTCATGGGCGTAGAAAGAAGCGGGAGGAGTTTTTAAAAATTATTTTATTTATTAGTTTATATGTCTAAGATAAATTACGGTAAGTTAGTTTCTTTTTTCATTGTTTTAACAGTTAATTACATACTTGAAAACATACGTGAATTTCGTTTCAATAACTTACGCATACATTTTTAATTTTCATTCATTCAGATCTAGAACATTGTTTAAGTTACTTTTTCAGATATGAGCTGGAACAACGTCGAGAATGGCATCGTAAAACAGAGGCGATTGGATTAAGGGTCATACTGATTGTATGTCCATTGCCAGTGATTCCGAAATTTATTGCAATGTCTGTAAAATATCGTTAAAAAATTCCAATAAATCGCACGTAAAACGTCACATAGCATCGCAAACATATACACAGAATATACAAAACAAGTTTAAATATATCAATACGTTAAGCACGTATTACACATTTGTTACAAATGAAACAGACATGCAATATATGCGTCTGTAACTGTACACATGGACAAACACCTCGTATTTTCCAGCATTTACTTCTGCGTAAGACACGTGTTTCTGCCATTTACTATCAGGCGTCATCAGTTAGGCTAGTGAAGTATGAAAAGCTTAAATAAATCGCCTCATAAGGTATATATATAATATACCTTATATACCTTAATATATATAATATATATAATCTAGTGACATCTGACGAACAAAAGACACTATGCCGAAAGTAATATAAATAATTGCATACAAAGAATTAAAACCCAGGTGTTCGAGCCTAGTAACATGTCCCATGAACACGCTACATAAAGCTAACGATTACCGATTTTTGTTTTATAATAATAATAATTAAAACAATTATAATTTTATTTTAAAAGAAATTAACCTTCAAACTATTTAACTATAATTAGTATTACAAATGCGGCATAAGATTGTCGACACATTTTACTTAAAGATTATTATTGATATCCGCAAAAAAACATCCCAATAAAAAGACCATATGGACGGCTGACTATAGTGCATAAATGTTTTGGTAAAAAGACAATAGCATTCACTATTTTTATGAATAGTGAACTTATTGTTGAACGTTATCGTTTAACAACATCGTTTAACTGTCATTTATATTTTTAATTCATTGAAAAAAGCATCATGCCGAAACATGTAAGATTGTTTTAAATATATATATTTTGAAGTAAAACCAGACCTTAAATCGCCAACTAATTGAATCTACCATATATATATATATATATATATATATATATATATATATATATATATATATTAAGCTGGTTCTGTCTTCAGTTAATTATTTATGTGAATATGAACAATTATTTTGTTAATATTTAAAGTTAAATTTGAATCTATATATCTTATATTTAAAATATGTCTGATCGCGCCATCTATATTGGAATAACATAAGTCAGGTTATCTACATGCAGTTATTTACTATTTCTAAATGTCAAGTTATCTTCTATTTATTGTTTATTATTTGGATATGTAAATAACTTCATTTTGTTTTAAATTCACTTTAAATTTGAATTTAAAACTTATATTTCAAATTGGCCACGCCTTTACTTTTCGGCGGCAAATTTTTCCAGGTAGTTTCGTAGGTAACGAAAAAAAAAGAGGTATGAATTAATTAATAAAAAACCGAATATGGCGAAGCGTCGCTTTTCAGAGAATTAAGCGATTTCAAGATTTAAAAGGCGATTCCTAAGTGTAAAATCTCATTTAGAAGCTAAAAAAATAAAGTACATTATCATTTAAAAATTTATATTACGTGGGAGTTATAATTTTATCTTCGAATACTAGTGCATTTACAAGTATTGATATCCCTCATCAGACAAGTATCGAGCCAGTATCCTGTACAATAATCAGTCTAATCCTTAATTTAATTTTATTATATATAAGCCATCCAGAAAACTGTGCAGAACATCCAATTACCTGATACTTAATCGGAAGATCTATACCTGTATTCAGTCCCGAACACCTCCGGAAGATTCCTATACCAAAGCCAGGGTACTCTCTGTACGAGTTTTTCAGTGCTCATAGTTAAGGTAGAATTTACCCTATAAATAAAGCATATTTTTTGTATTATTATTATTAATCGTAAATTGTACAGCTTCACTATATAAATTATCACCTATTTGAAAATTTAAATGTAGAATTACTGAGCTACTATTTTTCAATAACATATTGATTGATAATTAAGACATGACTTACCTTAATTTGCCCTGAGATTAAGATATCATTAATATAGAGAACAGATTCCATTTTTAGGTTAAATCATATCGATTTGCATTGATCATTATTTTCAATTCTTTCAATCCACCTAAAGGGAATTATAAATATTGACAAATTGATTGGAAACATATATATTATATCTACTTACCCCTGTTCGTGTTTTAACTTTATTTTCAAACTGAATAAGCTTATTTTCTATAATCATTCTAACCATAGTTTGTCACTACTGAGTGCACATTTACTCAAGAATGTTATAGGGGGGGGGGGGGGGGGGAATTCAAATTATATATATATATGTTTATTAAATTGAGTTTATCTGTTCTTATTGTGTTTTCTTTTCTTACAACTCTCATTTATATTATTATAATATATATATATATATATATATATATATATATATATATATATATATATATGTGTGTGTGTGTGTGTATGTTAAATAGTTAATTGTTTCTTGGAGTTCGGCTTAATTATTATTCATCAATTAAAAATACTCATATTAACGTTTCGACTTTTATTGTCTTCATCCGAATAAATTGTTGATAATACAAGGTGTTCTCTTTAACTAATTTAAACTAATAATATATGCGAAATATTACTTACAACATTGTTTTCATCAGTTTACGTTTTATATATTCTAAACTATTTTGCTTAAATATACTGTGACATATTGACTATTGTACATATCGAAGTAAACTTTAGAAAAACGCGAAAACAAAAATAGTCACACATTCAATAACAAAGAAGTTGAAGTATTACACACGGAAAAGAATTACAAATCAAGATCAATATTGGAACTAATTCATATTCAAAACTAGAAGAAAACGCCGTAAACGACCGTAACTAGATTACATATTTATCAAAATTATATTTTTCTATAATATAAAAAAAATATTATTAATAAAGTAAAGTTTAATTCAATGTCAACCCTTGACTATTTAAAACCACCCGCACAAAAATAAAGTATCAAATTACATGAAAAAATAAGCACAAAATTTAGAATAGTCAATATGTCACAGTATATTTAAGTAAAATAGTTTAAAATATATAAAATATAAAACTGATGAAAACTATGTTGTAAGTAATGTTAAAATATGTTGTTAATGTATTATTAGTTTAAATTATTTACAGAAAACACCTTGTATTATCAACAATTTATTCTGACGAAGACAATAAAAGTCGAAAGTAATATGAGTATTTTTATTTGACGAATAATAATTAAGCTGAACTCCAAGAAAGAATTAAAGAAGGGCTAAGAAAAATTAAAAAAAAGATCCACCCATTCGACATTTGCATTATCTGTGTAAAGTTAGTCTATAGTTCAATAATTTGGTTACACTAATGTGACAATAGAAATAAGTGTCATAATAAGTATTGAAATCATATTGCAATGTCTTTCAGTTTTCGTTGGTATATAATTATTTGCGTAACATTGTATTAATTATAAGGACAATTTAAAACATTTGACAAACGCATACATTAGTTTGAAATGGTTTAGTTTATAGTATTTTGCAATTCTCAATAAGGCCACATAAACAGTAGCGAAACCAGATCAAACAAGGCTGCAGGATGCGTTAACAGATTTTTCTTATTATTTTAAATTTTATGTATAGAAAATTGTTTTTATCATTACAAAATATGTAGTAGATTAAAGTTAGCGCAGCAAAAGTTTATATTTTCAATTATCTGCGTCTATTAATCTTCACATTTAAGTTAACTAGGAGAAAAAATAGAATCAATAAATACGTTCTAAGTACCGGTCTAAACATCGTAAGTGCGTGTAGCAGTCTCCTTAGACCGATTTAAGGATGTCGTTAAAGTGTATATCGTGCGGAGATCTTACTCGGAAGTCATTTCGGTTTCAGAATAAATTAGAACGGATTAAATCTTTTGAAGCGATTCCTTGTCTTGCGGACTGAGTTTCTTTTAATGGAAAGTGATCCAAGTTGTTTTCTTTAAAAATGCCATCTTTTGTTCTGATTGTATTGGCTCCAACTATGAATAATTTATGTAGTTTGCTTTTTCTTATTGAATATCTGTTGATATTTTTACTACAGTTTTAATTGAGTGAATTGCGCTCGCAAGTCTTTCTATATTGTGACTAATAATATAAAATAAAATTCTTAAACGCAATATAGAAGAAAAATAATTAAAATTATAATCATAAATTAGGACAGTAACCTTGTCATAATTGTTGATCGTTCGGTTTTATTCAATTTAATTCGAGAAATTGTGAAGATTAGCATTCAGAATTTAAACAAATTGATCAAAGTAATTCGGTTGATTGAATTACTTTTACCAACAAAACGTTTATATGTGAATACTTTGCAATATACAAGTGTCCTTGAAATAAAGAGACAACGTATGATAAATAGAAAGATGTAATTATATAGAACATAAATCTAAAATATTAATCAATTACGGCGCGAACCGCGAAATTAAAAACACCTGAAAATTGTATTACGCGACGCCTATGAACTGAAAATATTCAGATTGTGTATAAATAATAAATACCTCATACATACATACACTACAGCGTATGTTTACATACGTAACAGCTGGATGAGATGGACAATAACAAAACTATTCTTATTGTTATTGTTAACTTTAAGATATCGTCTTTTAAAATATAGCCGATTGCACAGTGGTGTGACAAAAATTTTTTAATTATCTTTGTCAATTTTTTTCTCGCTTGTCAGAGGGAATTTTGGGAAAACATTTTGGATTTGTATTCTATATAATTCCACCTTTCCATTTTTCATACGTTGTCTTTTTATTTCAAGGACACCCGGAATATATACAAATTTCGGTAAATTATACTTCCTTTAATGTCTCCAAATTTCAGAGAAATTATGAATATAATCACAATAATTCATGCCTTAGCATCGCCTCACGGCTTAACGCCAATTGTACGGGGCATTGGCGGGCCATAAGTAATTATTACTAGAGCTGGCTAATAGGGACAACAGGCAGTTTCGGCAATAAGTGGTGAGGCGACGGTGGTGGTGATACAACCTTCAGTATTACTACGACTACGGATATGCTGCTGTGAGAAAAAATATCCCAGTTACATACGTCGCGAAAACTACCAATGTTGGACACAAAAACTTCATAGCAGAAATGCAGGATTTATATAATTATAGCTCCAAAATTCAATGTCTACTTTTTAATATCCCTTTAATGTGTTGGTGCAAAAGGGATTGTCAACGTTACATCAATAGTAAACACCATTCTTCACTAAAAAGTGGCAAACGACACTGAAAAATTTAAATTTAATTTACGTGTTGCCTTTATAAGACAAATTTGTGAAGGTGCGGTTAAAGATCTATTGAGTTGTTTCAAGGGTTATATTAAATATGCAAATATAACATCACTAGAAGTAAAACAGTCGTTTTCAGCATTAAAAAACATTCATCGTCGTAACCTCGACTGAAAGAACTGTGAAAACTTATTTAATGATTGAACTATTTAACAAATGCTATCCACTTTGTGATTTTATAGACTCTTAATACGGGAAATTTTAGAGCACGTTTTATATTTTATTTCTTACGATTTATTTTATGTGTAAAATTTTATGCGGCCGCCACCGGCTGTTAAAATTACAACTTATATAAAAAAAAATCACTTGATAAGTTTCACTGTGTTATTTTATTGTTCTGACAATATTGTTTCACTAATTTCTACTATTCTCAAAGAAAGATCTTATTCAACTAAATGTATTTGTGTGTGTGTGTGTGGTCGTAGTGACTATTTTGACCATTTTATGATTGTGTCTATTATTGGGGTGTTTAAAAATTCTTTCTGTGTGTTTGTCAGATTTTCGTTCTTAGAAGTTGCTTTTTTTATTTCTAATATTTCTAAGTAATATTTACATCGTATAGGAGTTTGTAGTCTTCTATATCGGGAAAGTGAATATTATTTATGCAGTGTTCTGCAAATCCTGTCTTTTTATTATGTTGATGATGATTTTAATGTACTCCATTACAGAAAGAGCAAAAATGGTTGACCTGATCCTACACCACTTTTCGCTAGTCACGTGTCAACATTTACTTCCATTTTGACGCGCGGTTATACATAGGCGTAGAATGTTTTTATATTTTGTCATAAATATAGACAGTTGTCAACCTACCAGACACTTTAGTACTGAATGTGATCAAGCATAACTGAATTTAGAATTATAGGTTACACTATTTTATATTTTACTTTACCATACTAGCAAATTATGTTTCACTATAAATCGTTCAGAGATGTGAATGCTCATAGGATGAATTTTCTTTTCATGAAATATATAAATAAATTAAGGATTTATTCTAGTTTATTTTGTTACAATATGTAAATACAAGGCATACATAAAAAAAATGTTCAAATTTTAATGAAATTGATACAAACATAATTGCAACAGTCTGTACCTACTGTATCGTACATCTAATTATAGAAAGATTGGAATATAGTGTTCACTACATAATTATTAGCTTATTAGAACATTTTACACCAAGTATTATGAGCTTTTAGGCGAAAAGCATTTAACAAAGCACAGGTAACCATCACGCACTTCAAAGTTCTTGTTTGAAATGAATTCCATTGTTATTTAAACAAGCATCCACTCTTCTTTTCATATTATCGAACACATTCATAAATTGTTCAATGATTACGTTATCCACTGCTGCTCTTATTGTTTCCTTCAATTCCTCCAATGTATGCAATGGATTGCGATATATAATATTTTTTAAGTGACCGAATAAGAAATAATCCACAGTGGAGTTAAATCCTGTGATCTAGCAGGTCATCTAACTAAACCAATAACACGATTATCATAAAATTGTGTATGTATTCCCTTGTTTCGTAAGCTGTGTGAGCACTAGCATTGTCATTTTGAAAATACCCTGCTCTCAATTCATCATTATGCAACTCATTTACAAATTCGTCGAGGATATTACGATATCGTACTGCAGTAACAGTTTCATCAAAGAAAATAGGGCCAATGATTCGTCTTCTAGACATTGCCATCCATACTCCTATTTTTATAGGATGTAATTGTGTTTCATGAAATAATTGCGGGTTCTCAGTCGACCACATCCTAAAATTCTGTGAATTTACATAACCACTTAAATGAAACCACGCTTCATCTGAAAAGAAGGTTATATCCATATATCATCGTGTCTTAAATTTAAATTAAACCATTGACAGTACTCAACACGTTTCTCAAAATCGGGAGGGAGCAACTCTTGCACAACAGACACCTTGTACGGATGGCAATGCAATTTTTGTTTAACAATCGACAAACCTAAGGAACCTAAGTAACAAGGAAACATTATTGATAAATTATACACAAATATTTTAATGCATAATATGTTTACCTGTTTGTTGAGCAAGTTACTGTAGTGGTTTCGTAGGGCTGCGCTCCAAGCGTGTACGTACATCTTCTACAACATCTTCCCTCATAACAGATGGACGGATGATTGGCCCCTACAAACGCTTCCAGTTAATCGAGAGCGGGTTACTATCCGAGGAATGTGCCGCATTAAATTGTCATAGTCGATTCCTAAATTGGGGTATCGTTCGACAAATTCGTTTGCACAATGGGTCTGAATACGTCCATTGTCCGTCAGCTCCATGTCCACCGTTTCTAAAGTACGCCTCCAAAATAAATTGGTCGTGTTCTAGCGTAAACGACATTTTTTCAAATTTTGGGCAAAAATAACAAATATTAATTGATAGAAACACACACACCTGGCGTACGACTATGAACAAAATATGATATTATTTGGTGAAATCCACTAGAAATAACTAAGTTGCTAATTTCAGATGGAAAAATGGATGAAAGTATCGATATACGCGCCGAGGAAAGTGGTACAGGATCAGGACAATCATTTTTGCTCACTCGGTACTCGACTCCAGGTGTTACTATTCGCAACTTTATTTGGATTGTTTTCATTGTCATTAATTACAATTTTTGAATTATTTTGACACGAATTAATTTTGCTAATTGTACTGATGATGTTTATTGTATTTGTTTGTGATTTCTATACATGATTTTATTGTCTATTATACATACAGTGCGCGACAACTATTTAGTTTCACGTACTTTCGCGTACCTTTTCTTAAAATTCTTGCATATAAAAGATATAGAAAAGCTAAATTTTAGCAAATAAATGCAAAATCAGGCTATTTTCTGATAAATGAGCGTCAAAGGTGTTTTTACACCGGTAAATTCCCAAACTAGGTTCATCACTGAATAAACAGTTGATTTTCAGAATTCAATTAATCTAATATTGGTTCTTAAAAGAGGTGTAAAACCTCTTAACAATATTAATGTGGCAAAGGGTTTTTCTTTAAGTTTTTACTTAATCTTAGCCTCCAAAGAAAGACTTTTGTAATACTCTGTTAAAATTTAAATAAAATTATAGATTATAAGAGTTATTTATTATCATGGGTCGTGAAAAAAAACGTTTTCAAAACGCGAAAAGGGTATAAAATTCATATACTTAAGCTGGAAGGAAAACTTTTCTAACAAATAAATTGTTCAAAAATGAGACTTACTGCGACCGTTATAAATAGAGCTGAGGATGTTTGCGGTACGGCAGGACCGTATGTAGTGCATCATGTGCATTTTGTTTTTCTATATTTATTTTTTTCATTTTTTAGTGTATGTAAATTAAATATTATTAAATAAATTACTTCAAAGAATTGTGCTGTTTTTATTTGTTTGTGTAAGTAACGCTAGTGCGTTACGTAATATTATGAAAATAACAATAACAATATTTTTTCCACTTATAAGTCCAAATACATCAATGAAATTTCCCTATATTTAGTCCTAATTATCTGGCTATACAATTTTTAACGAAACTGTTCTGCTTTTAGAAAATCTTATAATCAGCTACTGTGACTATTACCTTCAGTTAGCCTTGAGAAAGGTGTTAAAGTCGTAAAATAGAAATAATAAGTATGTTTATTTCCGACAACGCTACATTTGATAAAGTTTTCCTCCAGAAAGAATACTAATCTAAAACTCCCAAAGAGCTGCCTCTCTTTGAGTTTAAAAATAAATACCTGCAATCGATGAGTTGCTTTCATTAGCTTCTTTGGAATTGAAGCATCATCGTTTTCACTTTTTTTCACCCTAGACATTTCTATACTATAGATAATTTTAAGCACTGGAAGTTACTGCACCAGACTGAATAATGAAACTAATGAAATGATGTTGAATCTTTACAAACCAGAGCAATTTGTTGTTAGGAGATTCACATACGTGTGTTGCGGGGATTTACAACAGAAAATTGTACTGAGGTGATTCACATAAATTCGAATCACGAAAATTCACCAATTTTATACTACCAATGTAAGCGACATCTGTTATATATTCTAACAAATTTTTTCAGACATCTTCCCTTACGAAAAATATTTAAATAAAATTATATTTAAAAAAACACATATTTTTTTGGAAAATAGTTTATTATTGAAATTACCGTATTTTCACGTACGGTAATGGCAACTGGACCGTACACCGTACATTTATCAGAAAACCGCACATGTACGGTAATTACCGTACGTCTGGCAACACTGGGTAGAGCACATCTTGTATTTGATAGAATAGGCCGTGGATATTACAAACCTATAACTTATAGGTTAGTAATATCCACGGCCTATTCTATCAAATACAAGATGTGCTCTACCCAGTGTTGCCAGACGTACGGTAATTACCGTACATGTGCGGTTTTTTGATAAATGTACGGTGTACCGTCCAGTTGCCATTACCGTACGTGAAAATACGGTAATTTCAATAATAAACTATTTTCCAAAAAAATATGTGTTTTTTTAAATATAATTTTATTTAAATATTTTTCGTAAGGGAAGATGTCTGGAAAAAATTTGTTAGAATATATAACAGATGTCGCTTACATTGGTAGTATAAAATTGGTGAATTTTCGTGATTCTAATTTATGTGAATCACCTCAGTACAATTTTCTGTTGTAAATCCCCGCAACACACGTATGTGAATCTCCTAACAACAAATTGCTCTGGTTTGTAAAGATTCAACATCATTTCATTAGTTTCATTATTCAGTCTGGTGCAGTAACTTCCAGTGCTCAAAATTATCTATAGTAGAGAAATGTCTAGGGTGAAAAAAAGTGAAAACGATGATGCTTCAATTCCAAAGAAGCTAATGAAAGCAACTCATCGATTGCAGGTATTTATTTTTAAACTCAAAGAGAGGCAGCTCTTTGGGAGTTTTAGATTAGTATTCTTTCTGGAGGAAAACTTTATCAAATGTAGCGTTGTCGGAAATAAACATACTTATTATTTCTATTTTACGACTTTAACACCTTTCTCAAGGCTAACTGAAGGTAATAGTCACAGTAGCTGATTATAAGATTTTCTAAAAGCCGAACAGTTTCGTTAAAAATTGTATAGCCATATAATTAGGACTAAATATAGGGAAATTTCATTGATGTATTTGGACTTATAAGTGGAAAAAATATTGTTATTGTAATTTTCATAATATTACGTAACGCACTAGCGTTACTTACACAAACAAATAAAAACAGCACAATTCTTTGAAGTAATTTATTTAATAATATTTAATTTACATACACTAAAAAATGAAAAAAATAAATATAGAAAAACAAAATGCACATGATGCACTACATACGGTCCTGCCGTACCGCAAACATCCTCAGCTCTAGTTATAAATCTTTATTTGACAGGCAGTACAGTTACGGAAAACAAAACGGAAAGATGGAGTTAAATACGCCACTGAAAACAGAATACGCCGACGCATTGTACTAATTCTACCAATACATTCTAGCAATACATATTGAATCTGAAGTAGCAGGTTGTAGCATTCATATAATTCAGCGTAAAAAGTGTTCCCACTGTTAAACGCCTAAAATTAGCAAGGAATCCTGCATTAACCACAAATCATAAATAAAATCGTTTACGGTTCGAGTAAGAACAGATATCAACTTTCTACTTACATTATGTTAAAAAGGAAACTTTAGCTTTATCCTTTCGTCCTGGCACTTTAGAAAATGTAATGGCTTGGGGTGCTGGTTCGTACAATGGAGTAGTTGACCTAGTGATTTTACGAGATGGCCAAAACACCAAAATGTTTGTGGATCTGATAGCAAACGTTTTACCTAAAATTATGGAAATTATGATACCAAATAAATTAATCCTGCAACAAGATGCTGCAAGTAAAGTGTAAAAGAGTAGCTCCAGAATCATAACATCAGTCTTTAGACTTAAAGTATGCAAATGGACAACTCAGTAACATATATTCTCTTATATTATTTACACAAATTATACGGTTCGCTCCCGAAACGAATGGTTGAAGTTATAACAAACAAAGGTGAACACAAACATTTTTGGAAATATTTTTATTGTTTCCTTAATTTTATCCTGTGAACCTTAACATTTACCACATTGAATAATAGCACGTTTTCCACTCTTTTTTTCTTTGTGTATTCTCCGAACGATAGATAAAGTAATCGACTCTTGTGAATTTTGTTACATGAACTGAAACAGTTAATTTACTTAACTATAACTCCATTTATATTAAGAACATGTGGTGAAAGTTACGATATGCGCACGGGGCAGTAGCCGTTTATTTGTAAATAGCTGCAAAATTCAAATGTTTTGTGTTAACAAAATAGTCAGTTAAAGTAACTTACTTGCAAGCAAATTACAAGTCTTTTTATTAATTTAAATAAGATTGATAATAATGAACTTTTATTCATTGAACGAGATGTACGCGTTTCGATCTTGTAAATATTGCTACTTCTTTTAGAGTTGGTTGTATTCAATCTTCATTAAGTAGTAAATAAGTTAAACAAATTAATAAATGTTTTTTGTTTTATGTTTGTATGCAGACATGTAAGTTTGTATATGAGAACAATACTATAAACCTATATGATTACATGCACATGTAATGTACATATGTACTTATAAAGGATTGTTTTAAATGTCAGCGCTGCCTTATGCAATTAAATATGCTAAGTTTAAGCACTTAATTTTTGTTGTACTTCAGTTTTTCCGTGATTAGTATTCTTTTTTCAAGGTTTATGCCTGTATGGTACTATGTATTATTATACTAGTAATTATATCTGAAACTATTTCTTGTTTATTATCTTTTCTATTGGTATGTGGTTATAATTGCATGTAGATTTGTAGAATGACTATTCCGAGTGTATATTTTCATTCACTGGAGATGCATTTATGGTAAGGCGAAAAATAAAAGTCGTTTACATTTAATTTTTTTTAAATTTATACTGTTTTAATTATCTAATTAAGAAATATAATTAACTCGACAAAATTCTTTCTTATGAGAAACTGTTTAGGATTAATGAAAAAAAAAGAAACTACTGCGTTACCTATGATATAATTATATCTAATATTATATTAAAATATAATCCTGTATTCATTATAGCTGGGCTCTGTATAATAGATTTCACATTGAAATAGCTACACAATTTATTATTTTTGTTCTAAGATTTCTCTTTTACATGTTCATGGTCTTTGTTAAAATGTTGAAGATTTTTTACCGTACCTACACATATTTTGGTTTAATTAAAATATATTTGTAGTTAAAATTTAAAATGTTTTTCTGGGCGCTTTAAAAGATCATTACAATTTATATATTGACCAAAATAAATAGAGTAGGTGACGTAACATTCTTGTTATTTAAAATGCGTCGAATAGTAAAAATTAATGACAAGAACACTTGACTTTGCTGAGAAGATACAAAAGGAATAATATGGATTTTCCTAAAATAATATTTAAAATTTAATTAAAAATAAATGTACAATTATTTTTGAACATGTTTGTATATTGAAAATGTTATTTCATTTGTGAGATAAAAACTTGATTTTTGGAGGTCGACTTGATGTGAAAGCGATGGTGGCCGATATTAAAGGAGACCAACATCTGGAATTATACGAGAACGTTGTATTTATTGAAATATATAAATTTAATTAGTTCGGGTTGTTTTTTGAGTGTGACCATAGTTGATGGTATTTCATATTTAATTCCCGATAATTCTACGAGATTGTTATTCTCGTAATTTTGATATAGTATTTGATTAAACAACGTTTTGTCGTAAACGTGTCTCCAATAATTTTTTTTATGTAAGTAGAATTATATTCATAAAGACGTCTTAATTAGAAAAGTTTTTAAAAGTGTATTTCAATTGTATTAAAATAATTAGTTAAAAGTCTTAATTAGTATAAATAAATAATAAAGAGTATTTTTAAATTTCTATGTTAAAACAATATAACTGAAAATTTATTCGACGGGATTCAAGGTTGTTTTTTGTACATGTTAGTTTTGCGCATGTGTTAAAATTTTGAACGGGTTACATATATTTTATACAGTGTGGTTCTCTGGGGAGGAATTAAAAATAAACTTTATTATTTTAGATAAGTTTGTTCGGAATTAAGAGGAAGTTTTTTTAATCCACTTAGTGGTCAAATATACAGTTGATATTTTTTCCTCGTATTATTGTAAAATACACAATCTTTATACTTTATAAAGATAGTTTTTTTTCTTTGTTGATTTTTGTTGTATTAAATATTCATTTAAATTTATTCTTGTGCTTGTTTCATTTCATATACCATTACAATTAACTAACTAATTAATTGAAAATATAAGTAACTTATATAATATAAAAACTTGTGTGAATATTTTACTGGCGTCCAAATAACATTGCAGTTCCACGTCTTTCCGATTGGAACCTGAGAAGTAAGAAGTCTCAATTTTTGGAAATCCACCGGCTGAGTAACCTAGTTGGGTAAACTAGTTGTGGATGCTGGCGTTATAATTCAACAAACCACTATTCATAGCAGTATGTTTGTTACCGATGCGCACAAATATATAAACCAATTATGTCAGGTGATCTACGCACCACTTACAGCTGATTCAGATATGTATTTCAATAAAATACATATCTCACTAAAATAATAATTAAATGGGATTTAACACAAATTACAATTTATACTTTTATATATTTTCTATTTTACTAAATTACTTATGCATATGGTATTGATACTTTTCACTAAAATTCAGTATTAATGCCCGAGATATATTGTTGTCACATAAATGAGATTTGATATTTGCTTCTTTAATGAATTGAAGGACCGGCTCCTGTGAGAAAGATCTCGTTCTACCGCTAAGTAGCCAAAAAAGTACCTATAATATTGTTCATAAGATAAAAATATTAACTAGCGCCCAATTGTATTAATATATTATAATTAAAAAATACTTATTTATAATAAACTTGCCCAGATAATATTGTAAGAGCGACATCTTACATTCTACTATCAAATTAAGCTCAATAATAAAGTAGGTAACATAATACTTTATATTATAATTTATAGAAAATTTAAAACCAATTCTTAATTCGAATTAATCATATTTGAATAATAAATTATAATTCTTATTAATCATCTTTAAAAACCGAAATTTATATATGTTAAAAAGTGTAACCTTCATATGTACGCTAATGATACTCAGATTTACTTTTCTTTTCTACCGAAAGATTGGAGAAGCGCGGTAACAGCTGTCAACGAGGATTTTGAGGCTGTTGTTGGTTTTTCGCAAGACATATGCTTAAATATTAACCCTAATAAATCTCAAATTTTGTTATTAGGAAAAAACAATATCTGTCGTGAATTACATAACTCTATTAGATACACATTTCACAAACAGACATACCGTTGTCAAAGCATGCTCGGAACCTGGGAGTAATAATTGATAATTCATTTCGATTCCGCGCTCAGATTAACAAATATATAAAAGTAGCTTATCTGCAGCTAAGAAAGCTTTTTCCATATAGATCTGTTCTGAGTATCGACGTAAAGAGGAAGTTGTGTGAGGCTTTTGTTCTCTCACAGTTTACTTATTGTTCAACCTTATACCACCCAACACTCGATCGTATTACAGAACAACGAATTCAAAAGATTCAAAATTCTTGCCTCAGATTTATGGATGGTATACGCAAATATGATCATATATCATTGATATATGATCATATTTGCGTATACCATCATATGATATAATATCATGCGCTGCGGATGAGTGGTTGGCTGAATATGAGAAATCGCAGAGAATTGCAGTGTCGTTGCTTCTATCATAGGATTGTAATAACTAAAACACCTCCTTATTTATATAATAAAATAAGATACCGCTCGGAGGTACATAACATTACTACCCGTTTTCGTGGTCTTATCTCGCCTCCTCCTCATAAAACTTCTCTTTTTGAAAGATCATTTACATATTCAATTTACATCAAATATAATAGTATTCCGAACTCCCTTAAGAATCTGTCAATGCTTACATTTAAGTATCGCCTTAAACAACAAATTTGGTTATAACAGAATGGATAATCTTGCTGTGGAAATCAGCCCCAATTATAGCACTTCAACTATTAGTTCTTTGTGATTTTATGTCTATTGCCTATGCCTTTTTATGTATCATATACTTAGATTACCTATGTTACATTCAGTGTTTGTGACGAATTCAGCTAGGGCGCACAGCCATATTTATATATATTATTTAAGTAGTTTAAGTTAGTATTAGGAAATTATCTCATAAACGTTTAATTATTTTATTCGAGGTTTTGGTTTAAAATCAGTCCGTTCGGTCTGAACTCCACCTCGTGATTGTTTATATATTCATAGTTGCAGGTTATTGTACTGTATGCATGTAGATTAATATATGTATTTACAATAAAGACATTATTATTATTATATATCATTTGTCGCCAAACGTGGTAGCTTTTTTACTTACAAACATGATAGCAGTCGTCGTTCAGTAGGAACAATACCATCCTTATAAAATTCGCCTCGTTCAGGAACTCTCTGATGATGCTGTTGATAGATGGCAAGAATTTTGTGAATCAATGATGAACATTTGTAATCGAGGGAACAATTTTTGTAAATAATATAATATTTTCGTATGAGGCAACATTTTATTTGAATGCTACTATTCATAGACATAACTATCGGTACTGGACATAGAGTAATCCCCACTGGATACAAGAGGCCCATACGCAACAGCTTAGAAAGCTTAACGTTTGGGGTGGCATTTGTAGAAAAAAATAATAGGGCCTTTTTTTTATAGAAGAAACTCTAGATGGTCAAAGATATTTAGAACTTCTACAAAAAACATCTTGTTTCAGCAGAATGAAAGAAACCCCCTCATTATTCAGTTATCGTTCGAGATCGCTTAGATCGAACTTTTGCCACGTTCTCCCGATCTCAATTCCCTAGATTACTTCTTGTGGGGCTATTTAAAACGATTTGTTTCGAGCGTTCCCTATTCGTGCGTTTCACAAAATTTTCCCCTTTCGAGCGTTCAGTTTATAGATGGGAAGTGAATGTGCTTTTGAATTCCCGTTTCGTGTGTCAATTTTATATTTTAGAGGAAATAGGGAAAAATAAAAACAAAATTAACGAGTTTCGCTGATTCAGTAGTTTCATTTCAAATGTACGATAACCCTTGAAGACACATGCACAATAATGCATATATATCATCAGAAAGTAGTACATGTATTAAAAAATATAAAATACAAGTGCCTTTAACTCTATGTAGAGTAATGTTTATCTAATCTCTATATTACACAATACTTAATTAAAATTAAAAGTAAATCTCTATAATTTTACAATATATTTCAGCTTGTTCAGTGTGTCACTAAGATTTTGTCTATTTTGAATTAGGTCACTTACAACTATTTTTGACCGCCTATATATTTTACAGTATTTTTTTGCCGTTTTAGGGGTAGTTATGCACACAGAATTTTGCCGAAAAATACTATTATAATAGTGCATTTCTTCCTGAAGGACTTTCATTAATTAAAATTTAAAATTAAAATATTTTGGGATATGCTTTCCCGATCTGTCTGTTGAGTCTGTTATGCCATCCTTCTACAGAATTTGTAGTCCCTTGACGTTCTCGCAAGTCCATATTCGGCGAGACTTATGAATGCATTGATCAACAAAATAATTGTTAAATTTAACAATGTCTTCATCGACAGGAGAATTTTCCATTGTATAAAGCCAACCATCTGTAAGTTTATCTTCTGGCAGATGTGCTAATGCAGCACATTTCCTTATGAGGTTTCTTATTTCCTCGTTTTCCTTATACAAGATTGTTAGACCTAAATCTTGTACTTTACGCCTAAGAGATTGATTAAAATGTGACATCCTGTAGCCGGAAAAATTTCTTCTAAAGCATTAATTGCGGCAACTTCAAAATGAAAAATCCTTTTTTTTGGTAAAAAAATTTTTTTTTAATAATAGGAAAAATTGTTTATACGTCGCATCTTTTTTGTCGGGTAGCAGGGCATATACGGCAGCAATGATGTTTGTTCTTTCTTCTGTACTACCAGTATCCACGTGAATTGTATATAAATGGCAAAATGGTGAACCACAGCTTTTAAAAGTCCCATCGAATAGGAAGCAAGAACCTCTCCCTAATAAATTGCCTCTGTCCATTGCAAATACAAGAATCCTGCCTTCCATAGCATCGTCAATTATGACATACTATTTCATAAACACGGGTACCTCTATATCATATTTCACTGATGCAAACTGTGGAATATTTGTAACGAAATTCAAACCTCTATTCTTAGCAACCATCATCTCTTGTCGATATATTTGCGATACTGGTGTCTCTTCTTCTCTTGCTCTCTTTTTGGCTTTATCGACTTAATTTTTTCAATATCTGGAACACAGTTATGGCTTTTCTCACTTATAACTTTTGATTTTACTTCATCAGTTACAATCGCTCCTGAGCAGTTCCTATTTATGCAAATCCATCGAAGAGTTAAGTTTGTGTTTTTTGCTTTTAAGTTGAACTTGTATCCAGAAAACAGGATGACTGGTTTTCCACGTTTTGATTCTATCACTTCCATCACAAACGAAAATTCATAAAAGCTTTCGAATAACCTAATTGCACTTATTAAAAATAAAATAAAATTATTTTATTTTAGTAAAAGTGAAATATTTTCTATCATCCCTATATAGGTAGAAGGGGAAGCAAACAAACAATAGAAACAAATAATATTAACTTGATAGTTAACCCCCCGGGAGTTTATTGTAAACAATATTAATTCCTTATGCAATTAAATTTAAATTATAAATACACAACAAATTGATTCTTAGCCCGTAGGTGATTACTAGGTAAACAACTTTAATCCCTTAACAATAAATAAATATAAATTGAAACCACAGTATCTTAATTCTTAGTGAAGTTTAATGTAAACATAATTATAATTGAAAATAAATTGATTCTTAATCCCTTGATGAGTTCAATAATTATCTCTTAATAAACGCTTAATGCTTTTATTAGTTTACTGTTACCTGCAAATTTTACGCACAAAATAGGGTTCAAGAAAAAGAAATATAGTTTGGACGCCCGAAACGGGAATATTTCAGGAAGCCCGAAAGGAGGAACGCACGAGACGGAAAGATTCCATCTGATACAGAAAGTGTATCTTACTTGACCTAGAAATTTGCAAGATTTGAAGCCAGGGTTACAAGAGAATTTACAGACTGATTAGCTTACTGTCAGGAAATAGATGATGTCAAGTTTAACTTTGTTTATTTTTACCAATTAATAAATAAAAAATACTTTAGACATCAAGTGTTACAGATTGTTTAAATCGTATTATCGAGGAGAATCCCAAAATGTAAAAAAATTCAATTTAAAAAAGTATAATTTTAGTATATTATATTTTTTGAGCACTATATATTTAAAAAATACTTCAAATGATGGCCCTTCATCCCTAATTTTCGTGTCTAAAATTTTATTCAAATGTCTTTTTTAATTTAACAGATATTTACATGGTTCCATACATTCACCTTCACATTAGCTGTTTTTTATGTCTTTTTTTGTAATTGTCAACACTTATGTATGCATCTGCCAAAGTTTCTAGTTGCAATTTTGCGTGGTTCTGTAATAGTTTCCAAATAATTTTAATATAAATATAAGGGAACTCTTATAGATGCAAACAACGGCACTAGAAAACCTTGGCGCTCTGGAGCATATATAACTTAACTTCAATTCTTTACGTCAATTCTTAACCAAAAAATTCCTTTGAACCAAATTATATAATTTCTTGCTAAAGGTTTGCTTTAAGATATACAGACTATCCCGTAAAAAACGCCAACATTCATAATTCCGTTATTTATTGTCCGGTTTTATTTAAACAAAAAGTAAATTTAATAGCATCAAAAACACTATAAGATAGCAGTGTTTTATTTGTTTTCAATTGTTTTCATTAATGTCAAACGACAGTCATGTTTTTTATTTTAAATGGCAACATATATATTTTTGGATATATTCGGATTGTATTTTTTTTTCTGAATTCAACGATGTATAACATGTTTATTTTTAATAAACGTTTATTGCAAAAAAAAAACTATAAATTTCATCTTTGTCTTCCATTATTTATAAATATTCGAATGTGTCATGAAACATTTGAAATGTAAGTATTATAAATATTATTATAAGAAACAAAACACTTTACAATAAATGTTGAAATTGCCCGCCACCTTGTTTAACACATATCGCACATCTCCTAATAATGAAAAATTTTAAAAAAACTTTATAAATTTCATCTTTCATTATAGTAGACTTGGCCCAGTCTACTAGCATTATGTCAATGTGCCTTAAGTGTCAGTTTGACTTTATTAAGTTTTCTATATTATCCTGTTTGAACGTTTTGCCGCAACAAAAAGCGTATTTTCGTTAAAAATGAATAACAATGAATTAACGGACATGTTACAAGTGTTCTTTGAATGTAATAAAAATCGCCTTCAAGCAGTTCGTCGGTACAGTGCTCGTTTTCCGGACAGAGAAGTTCCAGGTTCGAAAATATTTCAGAGAATTGAAAAGAATTTAAGAAATTATGGATCATTTACCAAACCAAAAACACAAAAACGGAAATTCTCCGAAGACAAGGAATTAGATGTTCTTCTTGCAGTACAGCAAAATTCACGAACTTCGATTCGCGAAATTGCACATAATATTGGGGTATCAAAAACTACAGTTCATGGTATTTTAAGAAAACACAAACTTAAACCGTATATAGCTCGAAAAGTTCATGCATTAGAACAAAATTATCCTGGCCGAAGAATCCAGTTTTGTCGTTTTTATTTAAATGCATTAGAACAAGACCCGAATTTTTACAGAAGGATAATTTGGTCTGATGAATGCACTTTTAGCAACAACGGTATTTTTAATAGAAACATACATCGACAGTGGAGTGCAGACAATCCGAGATTTGTAATTGAAAATAATTTTCAAAAACGTTTCAACGTAAATGTTTGGTGTGGCATTTTAGGTGATCAATTAATTGGGCCATTTTTCATAGATGGTTGCTTAAATCAAGAAAAATACTACACTTTATTACACGAAAATCTCCAAAACTTTTTAGATGAATTACCTTTGGCAAATTTAAATAGAATATTTTTTCAACAAGATGGGGCTCCCGCGCACAACGCCATAGTAAATACTGATTTGTTGAACACCCAATTTGGAAATAGGTGGATAGGAACATCCGGTCCTATCGAGTGGCCTGCGCGTTCACCGGATCTTACGCCCCTCGATTTTTGGTTGTGGGCTTATCTACAAGATCGAGTTTATTTAACAACTCCAGAAAATGTTGACATTTTAAGACAAAGAATTATTAACACTTGTCAAGAAGTACCTGCCGCTTGTCTTTTAAATGCGACCTTTGGAGTAATTAGGAGATGTGCGATATGTGTTGAACAAGGTGGCGGGCAATTTCAACATTTATTGTAAAGTGTTTTGTTTCTTATAATAATATTTATAATACTTACATTTCCAATGTTTCATGACACATACGAATATTTATAAATAATGGAAGACAAAGATGAAATTTATAAAGTTTTTTTTTGCAATAAACGTTTATCAAAAATAAACATGTTATACATCGTTGAATTCAGAAAAAAAAAACCAATCCGAATATAGCCAAAAATATATATGTTGCCATTTAAAATAAAAAACTTGACTGTCGTTTGACATTAATGAAAACAATTGAAAACAAATAAAACACTGCTATCTTATAGTGTTTTTGATGCTATTAAATTTACTTTTTGTTTAAATAAAACCGGACAATAAATAACGGAATTATGAATGTTGGCGTTTTTTACTGGACAGTCTGTATATGCATTTATATCTATAAAATACATATTTATTCCAAAGAAACTACCGTTTCAAATTAAGTATTAATTTTGTTATATGAAGGTAATATTCGTAATTTTTATTCAAGAAGGTTACTTAGTTGCAACACTCGAAAGCAGTTGTATACAGAAATTATTTTATTCATGAAAGAAAGGAAATTCGCAAAGAATATCATCTCTTGATTTTCCAAGAAATTACTGGAAGCAAGAAAATACTTTCTTGCTCATATATAGGGATGAAAATTATTTGATTCAAGTTATTATTACTTGACTTCAATTTTTCTGTGTGCATATATCTGTCGAATATATACTTTATTGTCTCACTATGTATGAATTGTAAAATTTGTTCAAAATATATCTACTTATAGATAATCTAAAATTATTTTCAAATTAAATTTAGTAAAACTTTATCTTGTAGGGTTTAGTATTTACACACAGTAAAATTGTCAAAAAATGTACTAAAATGTTATATACCGTTTTAAATTTATTATATATAAGGCATAACGACTTTCACCTGTGTTTATAATGTACATGGTTTTTAAGTTTTGGAAGCGTGTTTTACTTGTATATAAGGAAACTATGGAGGAGCTAAAGTGGCACAAATGACGTGAATCGAACTGATTTATTAATAATTGTTTTGAATTATTTCACAATGTTCGTTGTTTTCTAGGTCCTAATTAGACTTAATTAATGGTTACGTTGTTAGTACAGTGCAGTTAACTTGCCGAGTTTATGTTGTTAAACCAGGTTGTAGTGCAAGTTAATTAAATGCTTTTCTACGGTTAAATAATCAGTTATATACCAACCTGTATAAAAGGAGGCTATTCAATAGTCATAGAAAGTAATTGTGGCCATGTTTTTCAATGTCAGAAATATAAATGCCCACAAAATTTACTGTATGTGATGAATTAAATTGTTTCTTTTTTCGTTTTGATTAATGTAGTAGCTTTTTAAGTTATTAATGACATTGTCAGTTAGAACACATGTTTATTTATTCGTATTAAACACATATACACAAATAAATTATCAAGTTGGGTGTTTTCTTTTTTGTTAAATATTTTCGGAAATATTTCAGCTCAAAATAAGACAGCTTAATACTACTGATTACTATTTCATATTATGTACTTAATTATTCTCACCGCATATAAACTTTATTATATGATTTAACGCTGGTAAGAGAAATACATAATGTCATTAAGCATACACATTGCATATTTTTCTCCGAGTTACTGTGTATTTACTACAACAAGTAGCAGTTGCATGTTCATTTATTTTATAAGTATACAGGATGTAATTAATTTAAGTATGGAGCATCTCGATCAATTATACATAGAAAACGTACAGTGTAAAATGGCAAACTCTTTAATGGAAACTGTTTGGTTAGATTGTATTGGTTAGAAATATACGAGGGATATTTGAAGGCAATGTAATTTTTAAAATGAAAAACTGTTGGTACCAAAAACATTTTATTTTTAGAGCGGTGATATTCCAACTTTTTACGCCTTCCAAATAAGCAGGATTTTTAAAACTTTACAAATAAGTCTCTGTTTCAGCAATGATCTCCTCGTTCGATACGAATCTTTGCCCATTCGATTATTTCTTCTTCAGGTTCAGGAATAGGAGTACGGGAGTTTGACCTGACCACCATCCTACTGTATATACCGGCAATTTTAATAGTCACTAGAACTCCTGAAAATACCCAACAAACAACCAGAATGGAGTAGAACTTCTTAACTGGGCAGAAGCGGTGAACTTGAGCTTATTGTATAATGCTAAGGATCATAAGACTTTTCGTTCTGCTCACTGGAATACAAATACTAATCCTGATCTCACTTTTGTGACTTGTGACAAACATGGAAAACCCCTTACGGCATCAGGTAGGGTTCTGAATATCTTTCCCTCATAGCCAACATAGACCGTCACTTATCACTTTGGGAACGGACATATCATATATTGAATCTGCACAGGTACCGAGGTAAATTTCCAAAAGGCAAACTGGAGTACCGTTACGCAAAAGTGCGATCAACGTATACAGGATCTACCTCCGAAAAAACTATTCTAAGTTCGTATAAATACTGATTGATGCTGCTAAAAACTCAATTCCTCGTGGCTATAGAAAACAGTACATCCTGGAGTGGTCAAATAAACTTGAAGAATTTTACAGGCGATATGAACTAGCTGATCAAATTCTTAGTTAACTAGAGGAGACTCGAAAAAGTAAATGGAAGGACATTACTGAAAACATGAGTTTAACTCGCTCTAGTAGGAAAAGCTTGTCGCTGCTTAGAAAACTATGTTCGGCAGCATTATCCTCCAAACAAACTTCGCCAATGGATCCCAACATCATGGCTGAATGACTCCGAAATATTTCAAATAATGTGCCTGTCGACAGAGCTTATTAAATCACAAATTGAAGATATCTTTCTTGGCTTTCCTCAGAATTCGGAATGGTCATCTCCTTTTTCTACTGAAGAAATTAATTTGGGCGTTGCTCGGTTCAAGTTAAAAAAGGCTCCTGGTGTTGACAATGTGTTTTCTGAATTCATCAAAAATCTTGGAATGGATGCCCGAGAATGGTTGGCAAACTTTTATAACAATATCTTAGATACAGGAGACATCCCTAACATTTTCCTGAACGCAAAAATTCTAGCAATATTAAAACCTGGTAAATCCCCGGAAGATGCTGGAAGCTACAGACCTATAGTTTACTGTTTGCTATGAATTTCTAGAACGGCTTATATACAATAGAATAGCACCAATCCAACCGTCGATGAAATTATTAATAAGGACCATACCGGTTTCATAACGTGAAGAAATTGCTGTGACCGTCAAATCTTGACGTTAACAACGTACATTGAACCAGGTTTTCAGAAGGGTCTGAAAACATCCGCTCTTTATGTAGATCTCTCCAGTGTGTGAATGTCAATAATTGCTGGATAGCCTACCAAAGAACAGATTTAATTTCTAATCCTTCAGAACCTCTTCCGAGTGTAACCCTTACACGTAGGCAATAGTCTCAATTAAAAAGGTTTCATGCAGGCCACGGAAGGTGCAGCTAAATGCTGTACAATTGAAAACTAGCAGATACTAGCCTCTGCGACTGCGGAAATGTGAAACAAACTATGCCCACATAGTAACGACTGCCACAAAAGTTTCCCTGGTGGCATGCACGAGCTGAGCAAGGCAACTCCTGCAGCACGGGACTGGTTGAAGAATTTAGATATTAGTGTATAAATTAGTTTTACGACCCTTTTTTTGTCACATAAAAGTGATTTTAAACACTAACCTCTAATTTTCGAGTTTTCTTATAACTGTAATTACACCAATTTGGCTGTTAGAATTGCTGACGAATGATTTTGCTGCATTCTCATGGTAGCACAACACCTTTTTTTTTCTCCAAATGTGTCCGTTTTATATTTTGATTTATGGATTGAAATTGTCTAATGAATTTGCATAACAAGGATCTGTGATTGTGCTTTCCTTGTCCTTATATTCGATATAGATTATGCCGTGGGAATCTCAAACACCATAGCTAACTTCGATACCCATTCTCCACGACTGTTCTTGTGTTTCCGGGTGAAATGATGGATTCATGTTTTGTCCACATTTACATAACGCCTCGAAAATTAGATTGGATTGCGCTTGCACATATGCAAACATTACATTGAAATTGTTACACGATTTAGGTTTTGGTCGTTTAGCAGGGAAATTCATCTTACCGATAACCTTTTCATACCCAAATATTCCTGCAGATATTGAATAGATACTCAGTAGATATGTTAACCACCTGAACTACTTCACGCACTTTTAATCGGTGATCTTTGAAGACTGTTTCACGGACTTGGCTAATCATTTCCTCGATTGTTACGTAAACAAGGGACCCAGACGCTTAGCATCGTCCGTGCTCATATGACCATAACGACATGCAACGCACAACTTTTGAATCATTCCATACAAAGGAGCAGAATTCCTGTAACATTTTTTATCTTTTCTTGGGTTTTTGTAACGTCACTTCTAGGCAAAAGAAGTATTTTATCAACACAAGAAATTCCTTTTTTCCATATTCACAATAAATTACGAACTTATACATATACGAGGTGGTATCATTATGTTTCCGGACTGTGTTCGTCACGGTTGTTGGATGTGACTGTATAAACGCCATGCCAGCGTTCGATTACGAGCCAGTGTTTTGAGATTCTTTGCATTGGGAGGTAGTGTTCGGTCTACAAGTTCATTTGCTAATTTTATGATGGCTAATAAATTCAAGCAACGTGTTTGCATAAAGTTTTTTGAGAAGCTTTTCAAAGAAACCGCCCTAAACAGGTTTTTGCGTGGTATGCTCATTTCAAGGCCGACACAAGTTCATTTGAAGATGTTCATCGTTCAGAACGACTTTCCACGAGTAAAATTGACAAAATGTAAAAAAAAATACTTATTCACGAAAACTGTCGTCAAACAGTTCATGAATTGTGTACAAGTATCGGCATAAGTTAAGTAAGTTGCCAAGAAATTCAAACTGAAAATTTAGGCATGCGTCGTGTTGCAGCGAAATTTGTTCCTCGCCTGTAGTCTGTGGATCGGAAGCAGCGCAATGTTAAGGTGAACTCAGAGAAATCCTTGAAAATGACCCTACCCTCATCTCCAGGGCTACAACAATGTGACGTTTGAGGCGACTGAGAGCAAATGTGTGACGAAATGGCCCATATTGTGGAAAACCAAAACTGTTTGTTACACCACGACAATTCCTTCCAATTTCGCCCGATTTTGCCCCCTGTGACTTTACTTTGTTCCTGAAAATGAAAATTCATATGAAAGGTAACCGTTTTGACACTGTAAAAAATATTCAGAGAAAACCGCAGAAGGTGCTTGACAGCCTTCAGAAAACGGATTTCTTGAACACTTTCCAAGCATGGAAAAACCGCTGGATTCGTTGTATTGATTCGCAGGGAGACTACTTTGAAAAATATCTACTAGACCTAGTCCGCGAATATTCTGACACTAACTACTAAGATAAAATTTGTTTTATTTTATCTTAGTAGTTATAATGGAATTTCATCAAGTAAAGGCCGAAACAATCATATATTCTGACACTACCTCGTATACAAGAAGTCTCAAAAAGTCACGGTACAAACAGGCCTCATACTAGGATATTCACCAATCTACAACTTTTCTGTCAAAATGTTTTGTTGCTTCGATACACCAACTTTATCACGGTACATATCTAATATAGTTTTTTCAAAAGAAACTGCTTTCTTTACTGCTCTCGTGTAGAAATTATTACAATCTAAGTAACAATGAAAGCTGCATATCTCAAGCTCTGGCCAATTTTCTAAATTTATAAAAATTTTGGCTTTTTTACATTTTCGGCTTTTTATTTTAATGTAAAAAATATAGTAAAAAAATCAAACTCTCCATCTATCTAAAATTGCGAATAATGGACGTACCTATATTTTTCAACATTCGTTTTAAACTCATGCCTTAAAATATGAAAAATTTGCTAGAAAAAGAAGAATATTTAATATCTTTTTAGTTTTAGTAACATGAAATGGCAATGTAATAGAGTGTGAAATACAAAACAGCGAACTTGCCGAGTGTAATAGTAATAACTATTGTAAACTGTTTTCATTGAATTTCTGCTTTTTAATAATTGATATTGTATTATTTAAAATATCTCTGAAAGTTAGTACCAATCTTCAGGCTTTTGCTTCTTTAATTTTATTTAAAAAGCAAGCCTGGCGACAGTCCCAAAAACAATGACCAGGTTGTTGAATGTAGACGTTCATGCAGTTATGTAGACATAATGGTAAGATTGTTGTAATCTTCTCAATTAGTAATAATTCATTTTGTGGATTATTTAAGAAATACCTTATAGAGGGGTCCTTTTATATTATAAAAAGTGAATACTTTCTTATTTCAATTGCAGGACAAAATTCAGGGTCGTCAGCTTGATAATTCGTTTGAAGGACGATATTCATCAAACATATTTATTATCTTTTGGATATATTTAAAATTAGTTTTAAGCTTATTTAGATTGAATTCTTAATAATATGTCATAAATATAAGGATTATTTTATGATATTTCTCATTAATAAATTCTCACAATTTTACGATACCAATGTTGCCAAAGATGGCGCTTCTAAAAAAAATGTAAGTTGTCGGTATTTCAATCGCCTTGATTTTATAATGACAAAGTAACGTCACAACAACCAAATTAGTTCCAGCGGTCTCAGTTCGTTATTCTACATAAATAGTAATGAACCTCAAACTGTTTCTTAATGTATTTCATGTACAAACTTTTATTATTTCACGACAAGTATGGTTGCTCTCTGTTCTTCTTTCATACTTTTTATTTCATAATTTTGCTCTTTCAACATTCAGTAAAAATGTTCATTATTTATGTATTGTGGCGTTTTTTTAAATTAATTTTATTTCACTGTATTATTTAATCACGTTATTTAATTAGTAAAATGCCTGAATATAAAATATTAATAAGAGTAGTAAATAAATTGGCAAAAATCGCGTTTATAGTAATATTAAAAAGCAACCGAATTGTATACGTATATTAGACTTATATTTGAACAGAATTGTACACAAGCAAACAGGTATATCTACTACTAGTAAATTTGGTTACAAAGTACATATTATATTGTGAACAGACAATTTATTAATTTTTGCACCCATGAGTTTATTACATTAAGTTGACAAGTTTAATATAATTAAAGAGCTGCTACCTAATATAAGCTTCAAATAGACTTTAAAGGATAATTTTGATCGAATATCGAAATATCAATTTCCTCTATGCCTATACGGTGTCGGGATTGCAAAATCACAATAATTTGTGTCACTGTTTCTTGTTATTGATTATTATTTCTACATCTCTCCTTGTCTATCCTCTCTTGCAATATTTGTATTTCTGAGTGTTCCTTTTCTTCTCTTTATTCTTATCTTCGTGTCCCATACTTTCTTAACTGGTCTGTCTACTCTTGTTCATTCCCTGTGGCCCCACCACAACAATGATTTCTGTTCTATGAATTCCAAATATGTATACGTATAATTCCAAATTACTTCTTATCTCAATTTTTACTTCTTCATTTCTGAATTTGTCTCTCTTCGCTATTTTTCTTACCCATTTCAAGTATTTCATTTCAGTTACTTTTGTTTTACTTTTGTCTCGCTTTTTTGGCCTGTATATTGATCGATAGACATTTAGTTTTGTTTTTCTTGACACTACTTTTTTGGTTTATAAATGTTCATTTAGGGCGTACACTTTATTTCTTTCTCAATTCGTTTATTGATTTGTATCTTTTCTTTTCCTGTATATTCAATTGAAATACCCAAATATTTAAAATCTTCAACCTGTTCGATATGGAGTTAGTCTAGATATACTCGCATATTCATGTCACATATTGATCTTGTGATATCACTTCTGTTTTGTTTTGTCGTTTTTATGCCGATTTCTCTTAAAATTTATTTCCAAACGATTATATTTTTTGCAGATTATTTCCGTTTTCGCCCATGATTACCACGTTATCTGTAAATGCACAGATAAATAAATTCAGATATTTATTTCTGTTTATTTTAAATTTTTCTGTGCATAAGTTCCTTGATGACATTTCTTGATGATATCAAATGGATGTTGCAAAAAGCATGGTGGTCAGCCCACCACCTTCTCTCAGTTTCTTTCTGGTTTTAAATCATTTAAACTTTGTTGGCGATAGTATTTTGATATAAGCTTATTTTTGACATGTTTTATGCTTATATGTACTTGTTTATTTTTCTTTTGTTATTATTAGAGAACGGACGCAATTTCCATAAAACGCAATCGGCAATTGGAATTGTGTATAACGTCGCTCAGTACATCCCGGCGTAATTCAATGAAGTATTTGTTTGACTTACTCGGACACCTGGTCTCGCCGCGATAACAATGGACAAGCCAGCTATTGTATTCCGAGCATATTGTGCTTTTTAAAGTGTTTTCATGAGCGTAGATAGAAGCGGGGTTTTTATAATGTATTTTATTTATTAGTTTATATTTCGTAAGATAAATAAAGTGCTGTGAGTAAGTTTCTTGTATTCATAGTTTTAACTGTTAATTACATCGTAATTTTTGTGATAGATCCTGTTTAATATCGTTTGATTGAATCTATTTCTACCAATTATTTCAACGTAAGAGTGTGCATTGAATTTCGTTCAGTTTCAATAACTTACGCACACATTTTTAGTTTTCATTTATTTAGATCTAGAGCATTGTTTAAATTACTTTTTCAGATATGATATGGAAGAACGTCGAGAACGGCATCGTAAAACAATGGCGAGTTGGATTGACGGTCATACTGATTGTATGTCCATTGTCAGTGATTCTGAAATTTATTAGAAAATCCGTAAAATATCGTCAAAAATTCGTCACTTAGGATCGCAAACACATCTGAACTCTGTAAAACTTTTATGGCGGCTAATATTCCATTAAATAAACTTAGCAATCCCACTTTAAAGATATTTCTTCAAAAATATACTGGTCGAAATGTTCCTGATGAATCAACTTTACGCAAATATTATGTTTCTAGGTGCTATACGAGAACAGTAGAACGCCTTAGAAGCCATCTTTTAAATCAATACATATGGATAAGCGCCGACGAAACGGTGGATATGTTAGGACGCTGTGTGGTAAATGTTGTAGCTGGTGTACTACATCCAACTAATTCCTATAACTCATATGTAATAGCAACAAGTGTTATAAATAGAGTTGATGCGGAGACAGTTGCTGAAACCATTGAGGAGAATATGCAAAAAATGCTTCATTCGGACGCCACGTACAAAGAAAAAATACTTTTATTTGTCAGTGATAGTGCTGCGTATTTGTTAAAAACAGGCAGACTATTGAAGAAAACATATCCTAATATGCTGCATATTACTTGTGTAGCACATGCTCTCCACAGAATCTGTGAATATATCAGAGACACTTTTCCGGAAGTTGATAGACTTGTATCAGCTTTTAAAAAAGTTTTCAGAAAAGCACCATTGAGAGTAGCTCTTTTCAGGGAAAAATTTCCATCTCTGTCACTGCCTCCCACTCCAGTAATAACTAGATGGGGAACATGGCTGGAAGCTACTAGTTATTATGCTGAGAATTTCGATAGTCTAAAACATTTCGTAACACTGCTAAAGGAGGATGCTAGAAGTATTGGTGAGTGCAAGGAGCTCTCGCAAATTACAAATTTAAAAAATCAGTTGTACTTTCATCACGAACACTTTGGAAAATTGCCAAAACTAATCACTTATTTTGAAAATCGAAATCTCAAATTAAATGACGGCTGTTAAATGTGGCTGTTAATAATTTGAAAAGTATTCCAAGTGACTTCGGATGTGGCCTTTGGCAAAAGTTTGAAGCAATTTTTAATAGAAATCCAGATTTAATTACATTGCAGCAATTATGTATGGAGACAATTCCACAAAATCTAACGGCTAAATATGAAGAAATAAAAGAATATTTCCAGTATGCACCTATAACCAGTTGCGATGTAGAAAGGACGTTTTCTATTTATAAGGATGTACTTAATTCAAAGAGAATAAAATTGACAGAAGAAAACCTTGAGAAACTATTGCTAGTCAATATTAATACTCCTTTACTCAACTTGAACGACAAAATGAACAAATAAAAATGTTCCAATTATAGAAATATGTAAAATTAAAAACTTTAAAAATACAACTTTTCAACAAATACATATGTATTTCGTAATTTTATAGATCACCACCCGTTTGTTTTCCAATTATATAAATAAAATTAAAAACTTTATAAATACAACTTTTCAACAAATAAATATGTATTTCGTAATTTTATAGATCACCACCCGTTCGTTTTCCAATTATATAAATAAAATTAAATATTTTAGAAATACAGCCTTTTGCCAGTACTGCACTGGGTGGTAAGCGTGTCCGTTCTCTAGTTATTATATATTGCATTGAAATAAAATTATTATGATTTTTGTTATCGTTCTTATTTATTACTCTTCTCCCCAGTTTCGCACATCAAGTTGCCTAAGACCACTAACTACATCGTTTTGCCACCGCGGGCGTGGTCTTCCTCTTAATTGTTTTCTTTTATAGGGTTTGTGAAAGATTGAAAGATTTTTTATGGTAGCATCATAATTGGGTATTCACTGTATATGTCAATCTTATCCCGCTAAGAAATAAGTAATTAAACTTCTAGTTTCAAAAATTCTTTTATTGTAAATACCACTACAATATTGTTTCGCCAT
This sequence comes from Melolontha melolontha, assembly GCA_935421215.2. Lineage (NCBI taxonomy): Eukaryota > Metazoa > Arthropoda > Insecta > Coleoptera > Scarabaeidae > Melolontha > Melolontha melolontha. The sequence goes on from OW285236.1 coordinate 134,424,409, forward strand.
ACAATGTCTTCATCAGGTGGATGAAATACTGAATATGTACAATACAAGTTTGAATATTTATGTGAAAATTATTGGGGAATTGTGGAATATTGGGGAAATTCACATAAATATTCAAACTTGTATTGTACATATTCAGTATTTCATCCACCTGATGAAGCCATTGTATGGCGAAACAATATTGTAGTGGTATTTACAATAAAAGAATTTTTGAAACTAGAAGTTTAATTACTTATTTCTTAGCGTTATAATGAAGTTTCAACAAGTATCTCCTTCGTCAATTAACTATTCAATCTTATCCGTTGTTTTATATACCCTACTAAATCTTGTTCTATTAGCTAGGCCCTTAACTCACGGTCTTATCTTAGAAGCTATGATATATGATAATGAAAGAGAAGATTGACTCTTTCAGTATCATATACGAATCAATATATTTTCCAAAGTATTTTACCCCCAAAATAGTTTTGAAATATTTAATGAGAACCTAGTATTCACATTGTGTTTTGATAGTCAACATGGACCTTCTGATACATTATAAGAGATAAACTTTTTAAAATTAAAAAATTATATTTTTTATTTGAACTGTTATGGTAACTATTCCATGTTAATTTCACGTATTAATAATGTTTTTAGTTAAATAATCCATTTCACAATTATACTTAAAAACGAATTAGATCTAGTCCGGTATAGATTAGTTTTGGACTGTTTTTTTGTAAATTTTTTTCTCCATAAAATCTAGTTTAGTACTTATGAACGCTTAAATAATTCTTTATTGTTTCTATTTTATTCTTAATAAATCATCTTTTTTAACTAACGCACAACCCTAGTTGCTACATTTAAATGAATTCAATGTTGTGTTCATTATATACTGGTTGAATAAAAATCCAAGTGGTTGAATGTAATTAATTAGCGCATTGTTGGTTCCGCTCTGACAAGTATTATGCGTTCAGGATTCGCTTTAATTACGTTCTTGCTTCCTAGTTATGAACAGTTTTTCCCAGTTTTGTTTATTTAAATTGCTTTGTGTTAGCCTACTTATTTCGTTGCGTAATTAACATTATGGTGTGTCTTTATGTCATAAATACTTACATATTGGTTATCTTTCATTAAAAATTCGTATTAATATAACTAGTTATTCTAATTATTTAATAAGACACGAAAATTAACTAGCAATAAATCACTCACACACTCACTTATTTTTCCCTAATTTATGGGAATATAATTATCTAAAGAAGAAGTTATAAGTGCACATAAGTATGTATGCTATAACAGTTACTGTGATTAAATACTTTGAAGATCTCATCTAACATCTCTAATATTGAAATTAAAAATTATTTACGATGCAGAGGTCACCAGGCCGCAAGGTTAGAGTTCACCTTGCGACCTAAATTCTAAACTACCGTTAAGATAGGAAAAATTTCTAGTGTCTTCAATTCTAAAATTAGCATCTTCTACCTGTTCAATCCATACGGTTCTCATAAAATATTCAATCGCACACACTTATATCTTACATTACCTCTCAATTGATGTAGTTCCGTATTGAGAGTTTGGATTTTGTCTTAATTTTTTTAATAATACAAATATAGAATCATAATATATTTAATTGTAGGATTTTTATTATCGTTTCGAAAGTATACTTATTAAATATTTATTGCATGATCTGGCATTCTATTAATACAAGCTTTCTCAACACCTCAACATCTTCGTATTTTCTGTTTAATTATTTATGTTTTCTTTTCAAGTTACTATTGTTATATTGCACAATGTATATGTGTTTTTCTTGAGCCTGCTCTAAATATCTTCCACAGGTTATAGGATTTAATTCTGGTGACTTTGCGACTAAGAAAATATGCCAGCCGAACCGATTTGGCAATCCTTTTTGACTCTTCTTCTTTATTTAATGAATTTAAGACAGGAGTTAATAGTTTTTTACTTTTAATATTGCTTATGGTTTATTCTCCGGTCAGCAAAATCCAAGTATGTATATCAATCATGGTACCCTCTCATCGAACGTATATTCTTTGTCATCGTTTCAAGTCTGAAAATCACTTATGACCGAGAAAAAAGAAAAAGATACAAAATTATACATGTAAGACTAGCTAAATTTTATTGTTGCGTATCTTCTTCCAATCTTCACCTGTTTATTTTGCATACATATTTGGTTATTTAAGAAATACATACCTTACTCATTTTTAATGTTAGTTGCAGTTTCGCTGGATGGCAACATTAAATTCCCGCAGCGTATGACAATGATCGCAATATTTGCTTAAATATATTTATTTGATACTGTTTCAGGTGTGTAGATTTTGTAATGCGAATTTGGATTACATCTATTAGTGGTTTTGCGAACAGTACGATAACAAATTCGTCCACAAAATGTTGGTGATATCTTTGCCTTAACCATTTAATGTGAAAATCTAACACTGTTTCGCGAAAATGTTTAGTTACTGGAAAGCTTAATTCAAAAACGTGTAAACTATATATAAACTAATTCTTAAAACATTACCAATACATTGATATATATATATATATATATATATATATATATATATATATATATATATATATATATATATATATATATATAGGTTTGAATTAAACACAAAAACGTCTTAATTTCTCTTTAACCTTTCAGATATACTAAGAAAAGAAATAGTATAGCTTATTATAATTGTAATATGCGACATTACGAACGATAATTACTGGGAATCGGCAATCAGGGGTACATGACGTCAGTGCTAGGGACGGAACGAAGACATCATAAATGCCAATTTAACATTTTTCAAACGTGAATAAAAATACGTATAATCCGTATAATATAATCCGTATAATAATACGTTTATATCCAGAGTTCAAATGATAGTAAATGTTAATAATTGTCTGTCGCCGTAAATCCATTTTTGCCTTGAAAACGACCTTCCAAATCTAGTTCTTTACCACCAAACAAGTCGGCGTACAGTACGAAATCCTGGATTATTATTTAGAACTGCTTCAAATTTTCTTTTTATATTATCAGCAGGACCTTCAGGTAATTGGGAAAGGAATTAACGAAGATCATATACAATATTGATGGTGTTAGTTATAGAATATTGTGGGTTGGTTGGAGTAACCTCTAGATGGTGAATGGTTACAAGTATTCTGGAATAATGTCCACAAATATTGGCCAAATCTACCTGAATAGTTGGGTTCATACATACTTGTTGTGCAAAATAGAAACAGCATCATTGGAATTCAGTAGCTGTATTATACTTTTAACGTTGTCAAAATGCATGTTATAATAGGATACTGCTTCTATCCATGTGCCCCAGTGCGTTATAATAGGTTTTGGTGGTAGTGACAAATGTGGCAGGAAATAAATTCTTGCGTGCAGGTGCTTTCACGAAAACTTTCTTGATAGAAGATATCAATTTATTTTCATTCGCGGAGCATTTTCTGAATTCCTCTGATACACGATGACGAACATATGCGAAACATGTGATATGCGTCACATTACTATATGATTGTTGTTAGAGCCGACCAACCGCCTTGATATATGCACCTCCATCTGTTACAAATAACAACACTTTTTCCCTAATTATAGCGTGCTTTTCACCCCATAACGATTTCAAATGCGAAGTTACGTTACGTGATATAAATTCTGCATTAGTTGTGCCAATTCTCTTAGATGCAGGTAGATGTGTAGACATTGTCGTGTCGCTGTCCATCACATATTTACACAATAGAACTCCAATAATTAATGAAACCAAACAATAGATCGGCCCGCTACAAATTCATTTAAGTCCCCTCCTGGAATATACCCCTGACTGCCGATCCCTAATAATTACTTCATATATCGCTAGAAACTAAATTAGCAAGAATGAATGTTTCTATAAACTCCTTGATAATGGTAGAATTATATATTATAAATATCAGATTTAAAGTATTTAATGCATTTTATAATGCTCGTCTGTTTATTTATTTTTTTTGGAAAGCTTTATTTATATGTATGTTTTTATCACTTATTATAAAACTTGTCCTTATTAATGTCATTACTTATTATTTCATTAATTTAGTTTTAAACGAAAACCAAATAAGACTGCCTCCCAACCACACGTCTTTACAATTAATTACCAATACGATTTATTATATATAATCCATTATAATACAAAGGTATTTTTAATAATATAAAATATTATTAAAAATCTGGTGTGGTGTGAAGAACACAAATACGGGTTCACTATTAATATGTTTTGTGAATGTGTCCGAACATATCCCTCCCCAGAGACGTAGATAGGTATTTCGCCTTTCTACAGGCTCATCGGTACGCCCCGGCTGGAGAAAGGATATCTTCAGACACATTCATTGTATGTTTCAATTATTCTGATATAATCCATTATATTTTGAATGAAGGCAAAACTGGGAAATATTGACTTGTTAAGTATTTTCTTAACTATTTATTTCTTGCTTTAAAAAGATAAAACTAAACAGATAAATAACACGAAATTACAATACAAACAACTATGGAAGATGTTACATTAAACGAAAAAAAAGAGAAAAAGAAACACTTAGTTTGTTTTCAAAATTCAAAGCAAAGAAATCAAAATGTTGTTTATATTCGGAAAAATAGGATTGTGCATTTTAAAATAGTAGGAATGAAAGTGTTGAAAAACTGTATAACATTAAAATATTTTAGATATATACTTCCGAATAATTATTTAAATGTATTACCATGAACATCAAAACATAAATTTTCTGTGTTTGTACTAAGTATTTAATATAAAAAAAATCTAGTTATTTATTTGTAACATTAGTTCCTTTACAAGTTACATCATACCTGTAAGGGATATATTCTTGAAAGTCAGACCAGAAAGTACACGAGTTTCTGTGATTATAATCTATTTTTTTTTCGATAGACATTTTATAATTTTTACCATTCAGGAATTAGCCTGCTGATTGAAATAAATAATAAGCTAACGAGCATCGCCTTTATGCAAGTATACAGATCTTGCCACGCTATGAAGTTCATTAATTTTTTAATGTTAAAGTATCCGATAGGATGTTCTTGAGCCATTAATCTTTGTGTTTTGTATAAACGAGCTTGAATAGGATGCTTTATTAGATTTAAAGGTATTTTCAGATTCCCATTTGATTCATCACATAGGAAAATGATATTTACTGAATTGCGCCGTAACGAGGAACATAGTTAATTTCGAGTTTCTTTAAAATGAATTTAGTTTTTGATTAACCAACATTTACTATATGATACATACAGAAAAAAATTGTTTAATCAATTTTTTTATGTTACTATAACGATACCAAGTCGTTGCGATCATATCCATTTATATACAGTACATATATTGTAATCAACAAACTGTAAATCTAATTGAATTGTCAAGATTACAGTTTTCTCGCAAAACTATCATTGCATACTTAAAATACAATAACTGATACTTCTACTTTGCTCTAACATGCATAATATTATGTATTTTCATCTAAATATATTTGACAATAATTTTAAACAGTTAATTTAAAATACTATACATTACTAATTAAAAAAAAATGAATTATCGGTCGATGTAATTATTTAAAAATACAATATTTGTATAAATACTTTTCTTAAGTAACATTCAAAAGAAAATACCACTTGAATTAGTTACTAATATTATATATAATAGTCAAGAAAAGTTTAAATAATTAATATATAGATTTTCATAAGATAACTTGCGAATCTGTCAATTTTAGCAATTAAAAATCTATGTGTTCTGTTACTCTTAAGAATATTCCTCAGAATAGATAGATGAGAGCCTTATAAAAATGTATCGTGTGCTTCGAATTTATTTTATATTTACTAATCTACACTTAGTATTGAAATAAATAAACAAAGAAATAAGTAGATATTAAAATAGTATTAATATAAGTTTCATAAATTAGACTTCGTATAATTTAATGTCGTGTACACATAAAATTTAATGATTTAAGCAAAAAACATTGAAGAATTAAAGTTATACAGGGTGGCCCAAAATGACCGAAAGGGTTTTAATTCCTTATAACTTTTTTATTATAATTTTTTTTTTGTTTTCAGTATTTTGTAAAAAAGACTTGGAGAATTTAAAATGGAACAGTACACAATTGAACAACGTGCCAAAATCGTTGACCTTTATTTCTCAAATCAACGATCCATTGCGAGATATAATTTTTTTAAAAATATTCCCCATTAATATAGTGTATTTAAAATAAAAAAAAATTAATAATTATGTCTTAAATAAGAAGTTATAATGAACTCAAACCCCTTCGGTCATTGCGAGATATAATTTTTTTCATAATTAAATTAAAAATATTCTCCATTAATATACTGTATTCAAAATAAAAAAAATTTAATAATTGTGTCTTAAATAAGAAGTTATAATGAACTCAAACCACTTCGGTCATTTTGGGCCACCTGTAGAATAAATTTGACTTATTTATTAACAATTAAATTAATAATACAGGGTGTTAAAAAAGTTGTTCGGAAATTTTACCTACTAATGGTTCTTATTAAAATAAAGAAAAAAAATCTTAGTAAACCTACCTCCTAAAATTAGTCGTTTCGGAGATATAAACAATTCCAATATTATTGAATAAAGCGGTTTAGTCATTAAATGTTCTTTTAATAGGAAAACATACATACAAAAATTAACAACTGAACAAGCGATGCTTAAATTAAATGATCGACATGATCTCCTTCCATGTTCAAATATGCTTGACATCTACGCACAAGAGAATCTCGCACTCTTTCGAAGATTCCTGGAGATTGGTGAATTGTCTCACATGCGTTTTGTATTCGTCGCTGGAGATCTTCTATGTCATTTACAGGTGTGGAATAAATTAACGACTTTAAGTAACCCCAAGCAAAAAGTCTAGCGGATTAAAATCAGGTGATCTAGGTGGCCAAGCATTTGGACTCGCCCCGTCCTATCCATGTAACCTATCCTGAAGAGGTGCATCTTCTAATAACATTGGCAAAGTGTTTCGCAGAAATTCCAGATAAATTTCAGCAGTTAAGCGATTAGGAAGAAAGCTGGTCCTATCAGTCGATCGTTTAGAATACCAAGCCAAAAATTTACAGAAAACCTATGCCGAGTCCTTGATTCCGTCACAGTGTGAGGATTTTCATCCGCCCAAACGTGGCTATTATGAAAATTAATAATGCTGTCTTTAGTAAATGCAGCTTCATCGCTGAATAAAACTATAGTAGGAAAGATAGGATTTTCCGCAATTTTCTGCAAAATCAGTTCGCAAAACACACTTCGTCAAAAGTAGTCAGGAGCTGTTAGTGCTTGCACTCGTTGAAGGTGATAAGGATACAGTTGTTGGTGATGTAAAGTCCTCCAAACAAGAGAAGCGCTAATATTTACTGCAGCAGAAATCCTTCTAACACTATACCTGGATATTCTATAACCCTTCTTAAAACATCCTCTACAGCAGGTGTAAAAACAGATCTAGGTCTACCAGTATCGCGATAATTTGTGTCTCTTTCTGGGTATGAACTTGTGTGTTGGTTGCTGCTGGCAGCTTGCGTCTCTCTATGGGTGTGTGGTTTTGTGTGAGAGCGTAAGTGTAGGGTTTTGTATGTCGGTGCGCTCGTGCGTGTGTTTAGTGCCCGGTCGCGGGTCTGCGCCTTGCCTCGTTGGGGCGGGGGTCAGGCCGTCGAAGTACTGCACGGAATTGTAAAGAAGTTGCCGGGAAAGGGTTGGCGGCCCTACGCAACGGCTGGTTATCCGACCTCTCTAAATTCACGCGACCGGTCACTAAACACACGCACGAGCGCACCGACATACAAAACCCTACACTTACGCTCTCACACAAAACCACACACCCATAGAGAGACGCAAGCTGCCAGCAGCAACCAACACACAAGTTCATACCCAGAAAGAGACACAAATTGCTAGCAGCGAACAACACATATGTTCACACCTTGCTATCTATTTTTTGGAATACTAAGGCATGATTTATTATTATTACTAGAATGTATCTTTGAATAATTTAAACCATAGCAACTTAATTACTTGACATTTATATCCTGTCATTTATATTTTGTATTCTCTTGATAAAGGCGTACTGCCGAAACATGTAGAGTTTTTTAAATACATATATTTTGTAGTAATATACAGACCTTTAATCGCCTACTGATTAGGCGAGAAGAAACACTTTGCACCGGCGTGGTCGGTTTTGTCCGTCAGATGGCATGAGGTTATCTGATGTCTTCGGATAGGACAAAACTTGCTACATGACCGCAAGTGTACCTACAGTCTTTTGTCTTCGTAAACCTATCATTGACAAAGTGGTTACACAGAAACGAATGCGTCTGGTAGTTGAAGCAAAAGCTGGTAAATACGTACTGTGTGTCCATGCATATACAGACGCAAATTTGTTTTTATACAGATTTGTATTATTTTGTATCAAAGCTTGATGTGAATTGTCGCATCGACATGCAATTTGTTTTTGCTATACTACTGTGTGTCCATGCATATACAGACGCAAATTTGTTTTTATACAGATTTGTATTATTTTGTATCAAAGCTTGATGTGAATTGTCGCATCGACATGCAATTTGTTTTTGCTATACTACGCCACCTGGCGACGAGTAAATGGACTCACAGTAATATGCGTATTTTTTCTTTATTTCCGGTAATAGCTTAGCTATTCGAGAAGAAACACATTGCATCGGCGTGGTCGGTTTTATCCGTCAGATGGGGCATGAGGTTATCTGATGTCTTCGGATAGGACAAAACTTGCTACATGACCGCAAGTGTACCTACAGTCTTTTGTCTTCCTATCATTGACAAAGTGGTTACACAGAAACGCATGCGTTACAGATACAAATTTGTTTTATACAGATTTGTATTATTTTGTATAGTTCTATGTATAATTAAAAATTAATAATTTAATTATTACCAGCATCAATAACATTGTTCTTCATACAAGAAATAATGGTTTATTTATGTAACTTTTAGTATAGTAAAATTTTACATTCACGTTTCTTTAATTCACTATTAATTGTGTTGTGTATTACTACAACCCGCTAACTTCGAAAATATTGTTTTATTTACAAATAAAACCTTTTTAAAATCTACCACACTACAAAAATATAGTTTCTAGTACTTTTATTCCAAACAGGTTTAATGCTACTAATAGTTTTGTTTACCGAACTACAGTTGCAGTGTTTATTTCTACAATACATTCACTACAAATATTTGGTCTCTGTAGTATAACTACATTTTTCTCAGTGCAGTGTTTAGGAAGAATCGTAATATTGAAAAATTATGAAGAAACGCATTTTAAATTGTATTCATAAACATTTTGATCACACGTGCCATTTTGAGTTTTAGTAGTTAGTAACCTAGTGTAAATTATTATTAAAATATTTAAATAATTATTTTTCAATTTCATTTATTCGTATGGGATAGATGTGCTTCAATTGCATATGCATTTCTTTAATATAATTTTGAATTCATCATTAAACTTTTGGGCTCTTGAAATATTTAAAATACTGTAATTTAGATAAATTATTTTTTCTTGTGTATTTTTCACATTAAATTTTATCATACCTAAAATATTACCAATCGTAGTTGTCGATTATTAAAAATAAAAATAAATTCTTTAAATATTTGATTGATTGGTAATTTCGCGTTAATGTTATTTGTGGGTATTACACTATACTTGTATTGCAAACATAATTAAGAAGCAGTATTTACACTTGAAGAATCAATTTGTATGATCCGGTTTTATAAATCTGTTACTAATATAGGAATCTGTCAAGTTTACACTGCCTTCTTATGTAATTGTTACGGTTCACATAATTGTATATTACTTAATATGTATAAATATGAATGTTTTAGAGCGTATACCATGGCCACATAATTTATGTATATGCCGTGTGTATTGATTACTTTTATGGCATGAATACTTATTAGTTCCAGTCCAAGAGCACAGCAAATAAGGAAGCTACACTTGTATACACTGAACCGTTGGATTTTCAGTTAATATATTATTTTATTTAGACCAACGGCAACTATTTTTCATTCTCTTGTCATATATATGCAAGTTTTGGTGAGAGCATTAACAAATTAACCGTTCTCTGGTAATTAGTTTTTGCGCTTGCTTCAATTCCGAAAATTACATTAACTATGAAGTAATATGTGATATTTTTGACACTAAAGGTCTTTATTAAAATTAATTTTGTTTTCGGTTACTCTCAATAGGTTTACGTTGAAATGAAAATATAATAACCAGAAATACACATACACTTATCTAAGCTTTAACGATCTCTCTTAAAACGTTTCATTAGTTTATAAATACATTTATGTAACATTGAAATTAGTATTAATTAAAAGAAGAATTAGGTATAAACTTCTATTAACTGCTTCTAAAAGAAATTGTTCTTAAATATATTTTAAGTGGATCTTATATATGACCCGACAAAATAAATTTCTTTCTTCTCTAAGGAATTTACTTAATTATTTAAAATTAGACAGACATTTGAAATAGATTCGCTGTTCAATCTTAAAAGACAATAATGTATGTAGGTATAGTTCTAAAGGTATTCTAACGAGGACATCGTTATATATAACCTCTACTTTAGTCATGATAATAGGAAGAATGCTTTTATATCCACGTTTTAATGATATGAATAAAGACGGCAGACTATGTGCCCCACACTGTTAAATTTAATAATACACATAAGGTGTATTAGATAAAAATGTAGATTTTACAAAATTAGGGCAACTTTTTATCAATACTGAAGATCCATTGTACAGATACAAAGAGCACTTTAACTATGCAAATATTAACATCTCTCAACGTCGAACAATCCTTCTCAGTATATAAACATATTATTATTAAATTTGACAGTGTGGGCACATAGTCTGCCGTCTTGATATGATTATAATTTAATATCTACATAAATATTTGTTGATCGATGAATACTATTTATAAAATAAAATTTATTTAGTCCAATAAAATACATTTTAAAAGATGGGTATAACATTTACAAATACTTTTCTTTGCTGAAAATATGTTTTTATAGAAAAAAATAAGTAATGTATGTTGATAACGTTGTAATATATGTATTTCTAATTGGAACTATGGGCATTTTTTATATAAAAACATATTTTTAGCAAATAATTTAAAATATAAATCCAAAATATTTTCCCAAAATACCCTCTCATACGCTAGAAAAAAATGACAAAGATATTTATAAAATATGTATTTGTCGGGCCACTGTGTGACCGGCTATAAAATAAAGATAAATACTCTTTATGTTGCAGTCGATCAGATTTAAGTATCGAAACTATTGTGCCTCCGATTCAGTTCGTTGTCAATCGTTACATGTGTACGTTCGATATGATTTACATTTACGGGTTCGATTAAAGGTAGATTGTTACCAAATTGGACATGAAATGCCACGTGGAGCACCCATCTTACATCTTCTTTTAATACACCTTCTTTAAATAATTCACATGTAAATATAAATTGTTAATAATTTCTAAAATTTTCTTGAAATTTTAGATGTATATTTCCAGGAATTAATAGATAAACAAGTAACGTTATGTCAATAAATTTTAGGTTAATTTGATTATTAAATGCTTAGAATGTAAGTAAATTAATAATACATGCTATACGCACCAGTAAAATTATAAAAAGGATATAAAAAAGGAAGAAAGAAAAAGGAAATACTACGGGAAAGCGAAGATCCTACGTAGACATGTATTCCGCGTAAAGACTCGCAAGATTGAACGCGAAAGCGGAGTTATTCCAGGAAGGACAAGACTAAGCGTTAATTTATTCCAGAATAAAATTTACAAATATTAAAATTACAACAAAAAGGAAGAAATATATACAGGGAGACAACGTATAGAAATGGAAAAATACCCACGATCGATAAAAACACACAAGGGTGAAAATATGAAATAAATATGGAAATTAGGGAAAAAAGAACAAATAATATGGAGTAGGAACAGAATTCTAAGAAGAAAGAAACGCTGGGTATAAAAGCGAAAATTACGGCAAAATGAGGAGATTCAATAAGATTCACACTGACTTATTGCACTACTTTCATTTCAAAATTTTATTTTAGATACAGTCAATAAACTCTAAAATTTTAAGCCTATTGGCATTCCATTTAGTTAAGAATAAATAAAAGTTTAATTTCATTTTAATCATTAATATTGTTAGCATTATTATTCTCATCATTATTATAAAAGTTTAATAATATACAAGAAGGAGTTCATAAACTTTTGTATGTACGATTTAACTTTGGGTATGTAAAACTTTATACACGAGAAAATTGGAGTATATAGTGTTAATTAAACTGATAAAGGTGGATGTGGATCATTACTTTAAATAATTAATTAGTCATAAATACACAATTAAAGTGTATCTTAGGCCAGATATCCGAGTTTGATGAAGAGGAATATTCTCGAAATATCTGTGCGGTTTTAAATCTGAAATTCGAAACATTCAGCAATAGGCGTGAAAATAAGAAAATATTTGTACACTATGATGATAAACGTCCTATTCTGTAGGGACTACTAGTTTCCACTTAAATAGGCGCTCAATAGCACACTCGCTTTGTAAAAAGTTATCAGTAGAGACCAGAGATCCACATTTCAGACAGAGATAAACTTTGAGTAATAATCTCAGCATTTGGAGGGCAAATAGCTCCTTTTGCGAATGAAATCCTCAAGAGTCTTTGTTTGCTAGATTCATTTGGAATCAAAATCAAAACTCCCGTATGTTTATTATCCGTATGTGATTCATAAAGAATATTTGTATATTCAAGTTGCATTGATAGGTTAAGAATGAGATATTGTAAGTTACAACAAAATGAGATGTGAAAATACAAAGAATAAAATATTTTTAAACGAGTACTTTTTGTTGTATTATTTCTTTGCATTTACTTTGGACGCTAGGCCTAGTTGTGTAGAACTAAAAAAACTCTGATAAACCCAAAGATTATACACAGTCTCAACAAAATTATGCCCACACAATCATTCATTTAAATAAACTACATTTGAAAGCGGAGTTTACAGCAATATGTTGTCTCTTTCTTTCAAGAACAGCTTGTATATATATATATATATATATATATATATATATATATAACAATTGATAAATTATTGGAGTTTTTTGGCTTTTATATGAAATATTTACAAATATCAAATTAGAATGTATGTAATTCCAGAGTAAGTGGGGATGTAAACACTGCTGTCTACAAATTACAAAGCAAATCATACGAAATTTTTAATTGAAAAACACTGTCAATTAAAAATTTCGTATGATTTGCTTTGTAATTTGTAGACAGCAGTGTTTACATCCCCACTTACTCTGCAATTACATACATTCTAATTTGATATTTGTAAATATTTCATATAAAAAAGCCGAAAAACTCCAATAATTTATCAAATGTTATATATATATATATATATATATATATATATATATATATATATATATACAATATAAATATGTGTATAAGTTGGTAGCCAAAAATATAAGAAATAAAATTATGAATATAATATGGATCTCAGAATATGCGTGTTTTATTTAACGAAAACCGAATTTCCAAACTTTATATTCCTATCTTTTGCTTCTTTTTTTTTTAAATTAATTAATATCATTTAAAATTTAAATCAATGAATAATTTTTTTTTTCAAAACATAAAGTTTAATATCTTGTTACAGTATAAATATTTTTACACAAAACTCTAAATCTAATTTACTTTAATTAAACTGTGATATACAAACTAATCTATTGTTAAATTCTAAATTTAAACATTATTTTACAACCTGTACAGCGCTATTCAATAATCTCGTTCTTTTCCAATTTGGCCTAATGTCCACTACCTTGTCAAACTTTTACATATCAAAATTCTAAATTCTATTTAATATACATACAAGGTTAGGCAAATTTTAGGATTCATTCCAATATCATTTATATGGCTACTTAGATTTTCACAATTATTAATTAAATGCAAATCGGGGATTCGATGAGTATATTTCTTCTGGTTTAGCCGGAAACGCTGTTAACTTTATTTTAAATGAAACACCCTGTATATTTTGACGAATTTCAATAGAGCTCTACTCTGGGAGTTCAGCTATAATAAGATTTGGCACCCGTTTGTTCAACAACGACAAGATATTTAATTAAAACTGATATTTTAAAATCATGTTTATGTTTAGTCAGCCATGAAATTAAAATTCAGTACTTGACCTAAACTGTCGAAATTAACTTTCTAGACGTCCAAATATTAATAATGATTCAATTAACTGAAAAAGAACGTATTGGAATTCTGATGATGATTGGTTTTGGTGACCGCTTTAGAACTCATGCAGAAGTATGCGATTTATTTAACAATTTGTATCAAGATCGGCATCCAATATCACGAACTGTTGTTGGTAAAACTTTAAGAAGGTATAATTTGACCAGAAATGTTGCGAACGACCAAAAGTTGCAAAGTTTATTACTCAAGATATTGCTATAGCATTAGAAGAATTACCACAAATTTCTACTATATCCTTCGCATTAGACTATGACATTAGTTGCCGATCAGTAGCCAGAATATCAAAGCACGAAAAATATCATCCGCATAAACCACATTTAGTGCAAGAATTATTGGACGGGGATTATGATCGTAGAATAGAATTTTGCATACAATTTGCTGTTTTCCGACGAGGCTACATTTTGTTTAAATGGTACCGTTAATCGCCATAATCGTCGATATTGGTCAGTAGATAACCCTCATTGGATACTAGAAACGTATACCCAACATCTGCAGAAATTAAACGTTTTGAGTTGGTACTTTCTTCATTCATGGTACACTAACTGGATAGAGATATTTAGATCTTTTACGTGATCAGGTTGTTCCTAATATTGAGGAAGATTGGGAACTAGCTGTAAGTGTTTAGTTCCAACAAGATGGAGCATCCCCACTATGCCCTTAATGTTAGAAGCTTTTTAAACAAAACATTCCCAAATCGGCGGATTGGTGGTAGAGGATTCATTGAATGGCCAGCACGGTCTCCAGATTTAAATCCCTAAATTTTTTCCCATGTGGTAATTTAAAATCTATGGTGTATTCTAGACAACCGCATAATCTGAACGAGTTACGGCGGAGAATAATTGAAGAAGTGCAATTAATTCGTGAGGAGGTTTTGGCAAATGTCATTCAAGAACTTGTTCACACAAGAAGTGAACGGTCATCATTTCGAAAACTTTCTTAACTGGTATTGATTTTGTTTATATTTTTTTGTGGTAATTTTTCTTGTTCTCAATAAAATTTGCATTAGATTTAATTAAATATGTTTGTCGTTATTGAACAAAAGGTTGCCAAACTTTATTTTTGCTGAACTCCAGAGAAGAGTTTTATTGAAATTCGTAAAAATGTACAGGTGTTTCATTTAAAATAAAAAAGGTTAACATCCTTTCCGGATAAACTGGAAGTCTGAGTCGGATATAAGTATACGCTTCGAATTTCTTATTTTCATTTTTCTAAATGTGGAGAATTTTATTAAAAGTAGCCGTATCAAAGATATTCGATTGGATCCGTACATTTACCTAACACTGCATAATACTTATTTATTGAGGACATCGAATTACTGACAAATTAAAAAAAATAAACAATATGCCGCGATGTTTAGGAAACTCATTGAATGGGTTCAAGTGCTGAGCTTTAGAATTTATTGTAATTGGTGGTGAACATTTTGATCACTTTTTAGAATAAATTTAGAACATGTTAGCAAATGTGTGCATGTTCAATTTTTAATTTTTGTGCACATGAATCTGAATTTATGAAATTAAAAATTTACCAACTAAAGCGTTTATTTCTACTGGAAACATTTTATGCTGCAGCTTATTTTTGAATTTGCAAGTAAAATTAATATTTCATTTACGAATTTAAATAATACTTATTAATAAAGACAAGCTGGTTTTAAGTAATGGTCTAGTGTGTTCTTTTTTTGAAACCATTTTATTTTGAATGATCGTATCATACGGATGTACCAAATATAAATTGATGTCGAACGGGATGTAATCTATCAAATCCGCTTGTTTTTCAGAGCTGCAATTTCGCAAACCTTATTGTAATATAATTAATTTTCTTGTATTACATGTCCTTACTTCTTATTTATGATAGATTGAGTGGTAACAGTTTTTAAGTCGCGTCAATTAGTTTCCAAAATATTTAATATTTGATTGCATAGTGGTATACATACTTGCATTAACATTTTTTTAGAGAAAAAAAATTTACAAATATATTTTCAAAATAAATTCAATTACAAATTTTGGATAGATTTATTAAGTTGGAACTAATTAATAGAATTTATATTAAGTAGCATGCTAAAAACATTCTGTTTTCAATTTTGGTTAGTCAAATATATTAGTTTCTATTAAAAAAAGAGCATGTATTATTAATATATTAGTAAAAAATTTCATGTCTACAATTTGGATTGATTTCACTGCAATACCTTTTTATGTGATCTAATAAACTTTTTATATATAGTAATATGCAAGAGTTGATAGGAGAGTGACTTTTTAAAAGTTGGCTATACTTTCACCGATGACTGTATTTCTGACTTCAGCCATGTTTTAGCCGCCTGCTACCAAAATTTCGCTCCGAGATGTAGGACAGATAAGCTTTTACAATCATTCAAAGGAAACTATTTATTGTTTATGTTTTAATATGGAGAAGAAACGATTTTGTTTCTTAATTAAACATTTTTTTGGCTTGGAAAAACCATTAAAGAAATTGAGAAATAATTTGTAAGTGGTTCATTGTTTTCAAAAGTGGTCATATAAGCATAACTAGTGTCTCGTTGATATTTAATGTTGTGCACCTGCCGAGAGGGCCTATTCACCATAGCCACCAATGACAGTGAGATTGAGATATGTTCATCAGTACGCCTGTTCTCACCAAACGAGCTACCTGTACGCCTGAGGTCACAGTAACCTTTCAGCTCCCTGCAGATGGAGAGGATCTATCTAAATCCCTACCGCCTCTGCAGGTCAGTACCTGAATAGATACGCTGCTCACCCAGCGAGGAAAAACACCTCTAGCTCGCTTGGGCTTTCGATCACTGCCCCCGCGAGTTCACCTCAAACGGTTGACTCCCGCGGTACCG
Organism: Melolontha melolontha; assembly: GCA_935421215.2. Classification (NCBI taxonomy): domain Eukaryota; kingdom Metazoa; phylum Arthropoda; class Insecta; order Coleoptera; family Scarabaeidae; genus Melolontha; species Melolontha melolontha. Next base: position 134,441,541 of record OW285236.1, read on the forward strand.
GTCTTAACCATCACTGGTTGAAAGGTACGATATGCAAGCATATCTACCAATGCCTGCCAGCAGTGGTTTGTAGGGCAAAGCTCGGCTTCGTGGGATCACCAAGACTCTAAAGCAATGCTAGGGCGCATAAAAACACCTAGCTGACGCATAAACTCACCTGCGAATATATAAGCACCGAAGGTGTTGACAGTTCGGAGCCCTTATTTACAGTTTCTTTTTTGAAGAAAAGCTTTCACGACTGCTGTTCGAGCTGGATTCCCTAATCATGTGATTTCAAGCTTTAGAGATATTCCAAGCCTCCACGCTGACCAGGTCTTTCCATGTGCGATTTTTATCTGTGGGGATTCTGAAAATCACGCGTCAATGAAGGAAAACCCCGCACGCTCGAAGAACTGAAGACTGCAATACGTACCAAAATCGCAGAAATCGATGAAGAAACTTTAACAAGAGAGGACGCTAATTTTCGATAGCGGCTTCAAATTTGTGCTCGTAAAAATGGCCATCATTTGTCAGACATAAGTTTTCGTTAATAAGCATTCCATAATGGCATAGTTTAGTGATTGTTTCTATGGAAATAAAATATTTTGTTTTCAAAAATCTGCCGAGTTATGGTTTTCGGAAAAACATCCATCTCACCCTGTATTATAGTAAAAAGTTTTTAATAGTTTGCTTACATATTGTATTTATCTGGTTATATGAAATGTTTCTTGTTGCATAGTTTCTAAATATGAATAAATTTAAAAGATTTATTATATGAGGACGGATGTTAATAAATGAATTAATAAGTCATGAAACATCCACTTTGAATCTTCACTGTGTAGTATTTGTTTTTCAAAAAGATGTTTGGAGCATATAGATATCTTACACATTTATCTAATGCGTTTACAATTTCCTTCAAATATGCATATAAGTATACATTCCATGCATACATGCATTTTGAAATTTAAAAATATGTTCTACAGTTACAATTAATAGTAAATTAACGGTATCTCAAGTAATATGGATATTTATTTTAAAATATTAGCAAGTTAATAGTTCTTTTATGCTCGTTAGCGTAAGTGTGTTTTGTATTGTTTTCACCAGAAGTGTTTTTTTACATTATGAGCATGAAACGATGATTTTATATGACGATTAACCCAACAGTATATATTAATGACTTACAACTATATGAAACACATTTGTATACGCTTTAAGTAAAAATTATGGGTTTTTGGCAAATGGTAATTTCTTTCTTTTTGAAATTTTTCATTAATAGGAGCTTTAAATTCTATTGTTTCAATGGTGATCAAGGAGGAGATTGGTTGGGGATTTGTGCATTTAATTCTGTTATATTTTCAATCATGACTTTTGTACAATCCATGAAACTTAAAATAACTTTGACATATACCTAATATTTTTTTTTTGCCACTTTCAACCTAGAAACCAAAACAGCTACGAATTTATGCATCAACCTGATATAGGATTAATATTTAACTATTGTTGCAATTAATTTACATCATATTGATTGTGTTTGGTTTCTTCACAAGGAAATTCATTTTAATTAACACTGGATACACATCATTAAGGCTAATCCAACTAAATTCGTTTAATGGTATTGCTGCTATATTTGCTTAAAGTGAATTTTACTTGTTCTGGTTTCTTAAATGATACTTTTAAAAAAATATTTTTACATAGTCGGTGGCGTAAAATATTGGAAATATATTTAATTTAATCGAATCTAAACTATTTATATAATTTAAATGAAGGTAGACTATTTAGTGAATTGTTTTAGTTTACTTTTTAATATTACAAGTCATGTTAGATGTTTGTATATTTATTTGCATTGAATAAAAAAATAATACAAATAATATAATTATACAGGGTGACGCGGAGCCAACTTATACATTTCAAATGTGAATGGTAGAGAGAAGGACGCAGTTTAATATTGTCAGTCGCAATGGAGCGTTGAAACGTGCAACACTGTGTACCTGCGTTTTATGAATTTTTACAAAACAAATTCTTTGACGGAAGTGCAGTTTCTTTATCGACGACAGTTCAATATTGGTCGACATGGTCACGCATTTTCTTGCAATACCATATTCGCTTGGGTGAAGAAATTTGAACCTGGTAGCATGTCAGACGTGAAGCATGGAGCTCCACGAACAGTGCAGACGCCAGAGAACCTGCAGGCAGTGAGGGTAGCTTTTAAACGCATCAATAGAAGAAATTTATTTCGAATGCTGAAAGAGATAAAATTTCACCCTTACAAACTGTAAATTTGCAACAAATTAACGAAAGAGACAAGGACATAAGACTTGCTTTCAGCACCACTATGAATGGATTGTTACGGAAAATCCCAGGCATTCTCAACAATTTGCTAATGACCGACGAAGCACATTTTCATGTTTCTGGCTGCGTAACTAAACAAAACATGCAATACTGGTCAGCACTGAACCCTAAGGAACTGTATCAAATGCTCCTGAACTCTCATAATGTTACGGTTTACTTTCGGTGCTTTCGGAATTGTAAGCCCGTATTTATTTGAAAATGGTAAATAAATGGCAAAACAGTGACCCTTGATTCAGAACGTTATGTGACTATGTTGGAAGACTTTGTTGAAACCATGTTACGACAGCTTAGAGTTGACCTTACAAAACTTTATTTCCAGCAGGATGGAGCAACAGCCCACACCGCGCAAAACAGTACGGCTGTTGTGCATCGAATGTTCGAAACTGTTGTCTCTCGTTTCGGGGAAGTCACTTGGCCAACTTGGTCGTCCGACCGCATCGTACCAGATTTTTCCTGTGGGGCGTTCTGAAAAACTGTGTGTTCCAGAAGCGTATAATGAGTATTCAAAAACTCGGGCAAGCCATTCATGATGAAGTTGCAGCCATTGATGAGGACCTACGGAGACGTGTGTGCGATAATTTCAAGAAACGTTTGCAACAATGAATTGTGCAAACGGAGGCCATCTGCCTGATGTTGTTTTAAAAAAATAACCTTGTAACCTATGGTAAATAAATGGAATACTTGGCCGTATTTAAAGAAATTTTTATTTATTTTTTTCCTGCTTCCGTATATAATATATGAATATTTCAAAAATGTCAGTTGGCTGCGCGTCGTTCTGTACAATTCAGTAATGGCTAGAATCATAACAGAATAAATTAATCAAAGAAAATAAAAGAAAAAAATTTGACGTAATATACAAAAACATAATAATATCGCATGATAATACACACGAGATACAAATCAACCGTATGAAATGTTGAATAAGACAATATCGAGAAACGATTTCATCAGCAGCATATAAAACGAATCATAAATTCACACATTTCAGTAATGGCGAGAATCATAAAATATAAAATATAAAATTCCCTATTGAACACTGGAATCAGGAAGATTTTGAATATAAATATATATGGGCAAGCAAAGTAATTATGAGTTAATATATATCTAAGTCTGAAAATAAGCAAACGACGATGAAATTTCTGAGATTTAATGTCCAATATGTTATTATCTTGATCATCGTTATTAATATGTAATTGGAATTTTAGCAAATTTCCTAATTTTCTTCATGTATATCTGTTCATACTCGTAAACTAGTAAAGTGATTTAATGAAGCAGTAGTATTCATATATTTATCTAACCATTGAATTAATAAGATAATAAAGACGTTAATAAATTCTCACATGTTTGGACTAAAGGCACAAAACTTGCTAAATAAAATTCCATATCGATGGGTTTATTTAGTTTATGTTGCATCTAGTCGTATTTTATTTTAGAATTTATGTCTTAGCACAGCTTCAAATTATCCGCATAGACTAGAAAATGTTATTAATGAGCAGTACAAATCATGCCTTGCTGGGTACCGGACGACATACGAATGGGATGAGATTATTTATTAGATTGTCTTACTATTTGATATCCCTTTACTAAGAGTGTATCTGCAACAGTAACATGCAAGTTGGTCTCATACAGAAAGAGTTTAAGAATTAGCCAAACATGGTCGACCTGATCGAAAGTCTTTCGAGAATTCAAGTAGAGTGCTAATATGAAAGAGGACAATATTGTTGTTTGGAACCTGTTAACTTCATAATGTAAAAGATGGTACTACGACAATAAATTAGAATTTCTCTGTTTACTTTTTTATGTTATGTCATATCAATTCTCAAAGTTTTCTCAGGATATCTATCACACCACTGGGAGTGCACTCAACAGTAGCAGCGGTCAACACATACGAATAACAGTCGTGAAAAAACTAACTACATCAGTCATCTTTTCTTGTCCAGATAACTTTAAAAGTTTAAAAATCTGGGAATATACTTTTCTAGAAAATTAAAAAAATATATGAACAAAGAAATTGTTTAACAATACATTTCATATCATTTTGTTAAGAATCACAAAAAAATTTACTACAAAATTTGCGTTTCTAAGAAGGGATTTCAATTAAATATGTTATGAATTCCTAATTTGTTCTATATAATACATTTCTAAAAATTTTTATTGTTTCTAGAGTTTAATGTCGTATATGTACTGCAAAACTTATACTCGTACTAGACTAGTTGTGCCTGTTGTAAAGGAAACTTATAATAAACGGTCTTTAGAGATAAATAATTTTCTCTAAAATTTTTGTTAAAAACTGCTACAACTAAGTTACCTATGTTACCCGTCATATCTACGAAATACAATATATTTTCAGAATTTTTCAAATATTTTTTAAACTTCCTAATCATAAGATTCATATTCACTACTTAAGGATACAACTTCATTTTATTTATTATCTATTAGGGACGAAGACGAAAAATTTTGCCCCGGAAATTGTTATAAGGTAATTACTGTACCTACCAAAACCAATCTTAAAAAAAAAGTATATTCAGGGTTTAGTTTTTTTATCTATTGTAAATCTAAAATTAACGACGTAATGGAATAGTTATAACATTTTATTGTCAAACTGAAATATCGGTAGACTATTAACAAAGTAAGATAAATGAAAAAAGACAACAAACTGAAGTATCTTTAGTAACATACCTAGTCCGTTTTCGCTTCGCTTCTGTCGTTATAATAAAACACAAAGATAAAATCATCTCAGTTATTTTAATTAAAAGTTTTTCGAGTGAAAAGAAAAAGGAACAAAAATACGAGATGATTCAAGTCCGGATGATCACATACCAAGTATTTTGCACCACCCGCCGATAGGTCTAGACCATTTTGCGGACCTGGTTCTCAACCAATTAAAGCGACTTGAATTTTAGTTTATTATCTAAACCTGATTTTATATACTTCGCCTTTACGCCGCTTTATATACAGATGGGTTAAAGTGAAACCAATTTGTTAATTTTTATAAGGTACCTTTAAATCAAGAATACAGTTTTACTGTTATATATTACGAAGTCAAAAATAAAATCCATTATTAAAATTTTTTTTTTGAGAAAAAATATGAACTAGTTTATTCATTACTATGAAGTACATCATTTCTCTTTAAGTTTATGTAATTATTTATGTGATTGTGAAACTGCACAATTGTGGTAATTCTAACAATTATTAAATTAATTTTATTTAGAAAATACTTCTATATTTTAAGAATTTTATAATAAATATATTTCGATAATGATGTTAAATATCTGGGCATTCATTGCGACAGCTGTTTAAACTGAAGAAAGCATATTTGAATTAGAAAAATCCATTAGGAATGATTTATAGAAATATACACGAATGAAATGTCTAAACTAAACCTGGAAAACAAATTCGTGAGAGTCAATGCGTGATACCGTCAATTCAAATATATTAAAATTTCAATGTTTCTAATCCAAGTTCTTCGTCAAATTTGCTCCGTGATATGCAGAAAACATGGTTATTCATCGGTATTTAGAAGTACAATTTGTAAAGGATACAATTATCAATTCTGAATCACAGTTACTTTGTTAGATTTGAAGAAAGTAATATATATATAGATAATTATTTCTTATACATATATATGGTAAATTCAATTTGTAGGCGATTTAAGTTGTTTAAGTGATAGTTGTGGAACATATGGAATCGTGTCTATCATAGCTTAAAGAAATATCAAGAAAATTAATACTGTTATTAACTTATAGACCAAACAATTAAAAAAAGAATCCACCAAATATACAACACTGCAGACACCAATAACAACTTAAACAATGACACAACATATATCACGATTCCATATGTTCCACACCTATCAGAAAAAATTAAATACATTTTAAAAAAGTATGATATAGCTACTACATATAAACTTAGTAATACTAATAAACATCTATTTACAAAACTTAAACCTAAAATAGAAAAAAATCGAGAAACACATGTCATCTATAAAATACCATGTCGCGATTGCGATAGTTACTACATAGGCCAAACTAAACAATATTTATACAAAAGAATACAAGCCCACAAATACTCTAAAACAGACAAAACTGCTTTATCTACACACAAACTACAACGCGATCACCATTTTGATTTTGAAAACACACAGATAATTGATAAAGAACAACACACAATGGAAAGGGAAATTAAAGAAATGATTAGTATTAAACAGGAAAAAAACTCAATTAACAACAGAAGTGATATAAAAAATTTAAGCAGTATATACTCTAACTTAATTATGTAACGATCTGCAATTTACCATCATAATATATGTTGCTGTTACATATATAATTATATATCTCATGTTATTTAAATATCTATACATTTGCTTATCATGCTGACTGTTCCGTGTTTTGATTCCTGTCTGGTTGTCCGAGTAGGTTTTCGTGGTTTTCCTTCTCGTTTAAGGCGAATGCCGACAGCTTTGCATCTTAAGTCGCTCCACGGGCGCATACATAATAATAACTGATGGCTTGTGTTTCCCTGTTTTTGTTGTTTATCCATTTTAAAATACCAAGGCATGATTTATTATTATTAAATTGGAATGTATCTTTGAATTATTTTATCCATAGCAACTGCAAATGTATGACATTAATATACTGTCATTTATATTTTGTATTCCTTGAGAAAGGCATCATTACCCGAAACATGTACATGTAGGATTGTTTTAAATATATAGTTTTTGAAGTAAAACCAGACCTTAAATCGCCTACAAATTGAATTTACCATAACATACTAAGATCACGAAATAATTATCTATATATATATATATATATATATATATATATATATATAACAATTGATAAATTATTGGAGTTTTCGGCTTTTATTCGGCACCTTAATTTATTCTATCTATTACCTAAGTATATTATTTTAATGGAAAAGTTAATATAACAAACTATTGCACATTTTTTGACTTATATATATTATATATTACATACTGTAGAAACTTTTGGAGACAAAAATCTTTATAATATGAGAAGAATTACACATTACCATTCATTAGATTATTAAATTTATAATTTAGAATTCTTTTATCGACTCTCTCCTTGCCAATTTTCTTATTTAATATAATATACATGTATTTAATTTAGTTTTTAAAGCTAAAATTGAATGAACGATAAGTATTTTTACTGTTTAGATTGTATTCGTCAAAAACTTTGTTCATCGAAATAAGTATCTAAGATAGAAGATTAATGCTATAAGGGGTTTTATGCATTTTTAATTGCAAAATGTTTTGATATATGTAATAATCGCACAAGAATCGACGAGCAATTTCACCTGAATTCTCTTAATAAAGCTATAGTTTACATATATATATCGAGATATATACAACGTCTATGGTAGAAATTAATATAAAAATATTCTTCATTGTATGAAAAACCATTAAACCTATTTTCTGACTTGTGTATGAAGTATTTGAGCACATTAATTAGGGATAACCTGGTGTATATAGAATTACAAATAAGTAAAAGTAAATTTTTACTTAATATTTTTCTTTGTGTCTAAATTATGTAATAATAAATTTGAGAACAAAAAATGAGCATTAGTTTCAAAATACCAACATGAATATTATTTAATAGTTTTGTATTAAATAGGAACATTGTAAGTAATTTATCTTGCATTGAATATAGTGAATGTGATTCCTAAATAAAAAATTACACTTAGAAGAACGTAGATGAAACTGACTTCTACAGAGGTAACTGTACATTCGACCCCGGGTCATATCTTCTTGCAAATAAATTAACAAAACGGGAAATAACAGGGTCGGTCTTAGCTCAGGTGCTTGTTTAGACAGTTACTATATAAAAATTGCAAAGCTTATTTAGTTCTTTACATAGTTATATTAATGTGATAAGTCGCATATTTTTTTGAAAATTAGTTTAGAGAAAACTTAATATTGTAACAATGTTCATTCATTAATGAATGATTAATAAATATAATTTGAAATTATCTACTTAAATATATAAGGACAATAAAAGAAGATAAATTAAATCAGATATTTCGACAAGTTTTTTAGTATTGTTTTCTTCAATGTATGATTCTCACTATTAACTAAAATATGTACGATACATCTGTAAATATAGAATTAATTTAATATAAAGCCATTAGTGCGTTCATCTCTGATGTGTTTGTATACATCTATATATATTCCTGTCGATTATTATTTTTTGTATTTTAATGAACCGTTGGTTTTGTATATAGTATTAACTTTATAAATTTATTCATTTAATTATAGTAATTTAAACTTAATCACGTTAATTAAGTCCTTGGCCAATATGCAAAGGCTACCTACCGATGTAATGATTTTAGTCAAATACTAAACGAAAATAACAATTTAAGCACACGTTTACTTAAAGTTGTTAAGCAATACCTATTCATTTCATCTTCGGCTTTTACAACTTCCTTAATTCTATTTGGCACACTGTGTATGCATATCTTCAATTTTTGCATAATTTTTCCACATATCAATATCTGCTGTAAGTCGTTGTCTAGTATTTTTTTGAAGGTACACATGATTTTAATATGCTCACCATGTTCTAAATTGCGTTTACAACTAGAGTTTTCCCTAATCACGGTAATACTCATGAATTTACCGATTCCAATTAATTCCATTTAATTGATTTTGGTTTACGCTAAGGGTTATTATCATACATGCACTTATAAGGGCCTTCATTTGAATACAAATCGTCTATATATATATATATATATATATATATATATATATATATATAATATTTTCGTGACCTTGGTATGATATGGTAAATTCAATCAGTTGGCCATTAAAGGTCTGGCTTTACTTTAAAGTATATATATTTAAAACAACCCTACATGTTTCGGCAATGATGCCTTTATCAAGGATATAAAATATAAAAATTTTTATATTTTATATCCTTGATAAAGGCATCATTGCCGAAACATTTAGGGTTGTTTTAAATATATATACTTTAAAGTAAAGCCAGACCTTTAATCGCCAACTGATTGAATTTACTATATCTATATCTATATATATATATATATATATATATATATATATATATATATATATATATATATATATATATATATATATACATATATATACACATATATATATATATATACACATATATATATATATATGTATATGTATATAGCAAAAATCTCGACTGGCACATGTTTACTTACAGTGGTTTTGATTCTACGTATCTCAAAAAAATCCGGCAGCCAAGGACCTTGTAATACATGACCAAAACATAATTGGCGATATTTCAGTTTTCAGAACGCTTACATCTTCTTCTGATATGTGCCATCTATTTTAATTTGTTACCGAACACAAATTATGACATTAAAAGAGATATTAAAATTCAATTCAAAACTTATCTATGCTATATAAATATGAATTTATATTTATTTTATTTTATAGTTCGCGAATCATTAATTGTATATTTTTAGCAATTGATAACACTTTTTCTTCATCGAATGTGCCAATTTCTGTTAATGGGTGACATTTTAAATTTGGTTCATATTGTCGTTCACGAAGTATTCGATCCAATATTCTTTAATATATAATATATAACATGCAGACAAATTCCGGCAGAGGGTATGGCACCTGAGATTATGTTTACAGTTATGGTGAATATATCTATACTGATCAGGACACAGCTGAAGAGTCGCTTGAGCGATTGGGGCGCCGGCATCTGGATCGCGGATGGATCGCAACCCAATCATAGCACAGGACTAGGAATCTGTGGAATATGCTAATATATTCTTGAGTCTGGAGAAATACATGACGGTTTTCAAGACTAGTTGTTTGCAGTTACGCACTGCGCCGAGGAAATTCCAGAAGATGGCTTTACAAACAGAAGGATCAACATAATAATTGATAGGCGACTATTAAGGCCAATATGAATCCAATTACCAGGTTAAAACTGGTTAAAAATTGCAAACAAGTCCTCAACAGACTAGCACAAGGCAATACTGTCTCACTGATATGGGTGCCAGGACATGAAATTAGAGACAATGAGATGGCCGATGAACTGGCCAAGGACGACTCACAGTGGAACTGCATAAGGCCAGAACCCGTATGTGGACTCCCTAAGGATTCCATCAGAAGGGATATCTGGTTATGACTAGAAATTGACATAAAAGGAAATGCAGGCTAATGGAAGGTTAACTCCATACTAAGACACCAGTAGAAGAGCAGAGTGTTAGGTTTTTAACTAACCTAATTAGAAACAATAGAAAATAAACCAAGACGAAGTTTGTTTTCTGTTTGATAACCGAACATTTGTCCGTTAAGGAAGCATCTATAAAGCGAGCTCTGGTGCAGAAGATGTGCTAAATATTGGTAAACTAGCCTTCATGTAATATTACTTGTGAGGAACTGAAGGGACCCAGATAGAAACATTTCAATAAAGAGTTATTGGATTCTGCCAGAGTACTTTCTTCTGAGGAGGATAGTGGCTTGTATCGAGGACACAGGTCTAACAAACTTAAATTGAGAGATCTATTGGGGATGATACAAAGAACATTGTGCTTAGACTTAATGGCGCTCAACCTAGAGATTTAGATTAGATTTAGGTATTGGAGATGTTTTCCTTCTATTTGTTGAGACATCCCCTTTTTCTCTAATTGTGCGTAGAAAAGAATTACTTATGCCCAATAGTGCATAAATATATAATTTAATCATTAATTATGTTCTTCGTTTTACGTGGGTATTAACAAATTCGACAGTGAAAAATAAGCAGTAACTGTAAGTAATCCTTCACATTGTCACACACGAAGATAAATTCTCGTGAAACGTCCTTTAACAATAGAAACGACATTGACCGAGAGAGTCGCAGTAGATAGAACGTCTTGCGATTTTTTCCAACAAAAATGTTCATACAACACATTAAGAAAAAATATTTTATATCTACCATAATTTGGGTATCCCATACTATCATACTATTCTTATTGTTATCTCTTCACCTAAAATGTTTCTATAGAAAATATGTAATTGATCTGCAAATATATTGCTTATCGTTTTAATGAAATTCCTGTGTCCCTAATTTGTTGTCATTGCTTCAGGAATTTGTATCATTACCAGTGATCTATAAGCGAAACGTTTTTAATATACAATATTTATTTTTGGAAACAATTAGAGTCGTTAAGTACTGATGAAGAATAACTTCTATATATATATTCTTAAAAAAAAAGACATTTAACCACAGTTTCCGATGTTCCAATATTTAATCTGTGTAGTTAGTTACGGTCAATTTAACTTTTAAAACTCATTAAAACATAAACCATGTTGTGCAGCGACAGGTGTGAGCGATATAAACGTGTACTTATCACAGTAATTTTTCAAGCGAAAAATTATATTTTCATGGCGCGACCTAAATAAAAAAGCCTTGCATGCTTCACTTGGAAAACATTTATTTTTAAATTGATATTAATTTATTTATAAAGCATTTTCTAGTATTTTATTTATAATTGATCAGAATATCTTGCTATTTTATTAATTTCTACCGCTTGTAATAATAGATTTCGAATTTTTACCGTTAAACAGAGTATTTAAAGTAAAATACAGTAATTTTTATGCAAGTAGTTTCATTATTCTCAAACAAAAACGGAAGGAAAAGTATTTATGTAGAGTACATTAATTTTTCATTAATTTCGTCAATAAATTTTCTCATCGATAATATTTATATTATGAGGGCCTTTCGGTAAAAACTAGGACTGAATTTATTACAGTTCTGTGCGATGAGCTAAAAAACGTTAAGAAAGTAGAACATGTTATCTAAGTACGTCGCTTTCGTTTTTCCAAAATGCCACATATCACAAATTATGTGAATTTGACGGAGCTCGAAAGTTGTGACATTGTTATAGCACTTTTCATGTATGTAGGATTAAATGAAAACGCAAAGATATACATTCAAATTTAGTATTCGCCTCTGCAAATCAACTACAGAAACTTTTTCTATGAATAAAATGACTCTTGGGGAATTATCTATGGCAAGCCTGCTTGTTTTCTAATGCATATAGAGTTTAAAAATAGCCAGAGAGACAGCGAGTCGCAAGGTGATTCAAGTGATCCAATTAATGCACAAACTGAGGAACCCATCGATACTGGACAGTAATTATTCTCACAAATCAGCATTTCACTTGCACAACATTTCAAAATGTCTAGAGTTATTGCTGGCTGGTTTCCAAATTTGTTAACATTAGCTTAAAAGCGAACAGAATAACGATTTGTAAGTACTGGAACTAGTGAAAAAGTAGGGGCGCAAACATCTGCCGCTAAAGCTACGGCTATAAAATTTCTTGATTAGTGGATAGAATATACGCATAGAGTCCAATATGGCAATACAGTAACCACCAATTATTATAAAGAAGTCTTGTATCAATTAATAAAGGTTAACATCCACAGAAAACGATCTGAACTGATTGAATAATTGAAGATTTATCTCAATAACACTCTCTCGTGGCTATTTTTGTGACGTAATTTCTAAACAGAAAAAAATGTCAAGTATATACCGCACCCTCCATATAGTCTTGGTATAGCCCCATGCAACTTCTAAGTATATTCTCAAGCAAGAAAGATCTGAAAGAGCCAAAGAGCAATAAAGTCCATTTCTGTATTAAACGAGCAAACTTATTTTTTATGGCTTGATATTAGTTTACTATTTAATAACTGAAAAATATCTTTAATGTCAACATCAACTTAATTATTTACTTGTAACGTTCAAAATACCTATTCACAAACCTATCCACGTGTGTAGGAATCAGAAACGTATTGGACTGATGCATAAATTCGTAGTATTTGTACTGAACTCAGAATTGAATAATTTTTTAACAAGCAAAATACACGCACTAATCAAAAATATATTCGATATTATTTAGGATTGCCTCCAACGAATTGGCAATTTTTTGATTCGACGCCTGAAGTTGCTTGATTGAGAGTGAATGTGATCAGGAGAATAAGACAGATGCGAAATTACGTCCCACCCGAGTTCTTGATGACGCTTTTGTAATGTCAGAAATATGAGGGCGTGCTGCAAAATAATTTGATGATGTCTTCCCGGTCTTTTTCTTGAATTGTGGCCTCAAGCTGACGAAGTTGCTGACAATAAATCTCAGCAGTGATGATTACATTTCACCGAAGCAACTCATAATAGACGACACCTTCTTAGTCCCACCAGATGCAAAACATCAGCTTACGCGAAGGGGTATCATCTTTTCTCGGGTAATTGCCTTTTTGCTAAGGCTAAGCCATTCTTTTATATTTTTGATGTTAATATGAAGGAACCATTTTTCATCACCAATAAAATATGGGGCAAAAACAGCTGATGTTATTGGCGAGTTAACAAAGAGGCACAAATGTTGATACGCTCTATGTTTTCGCTCAAACATACGCCAACCAAAGACCCAGTGTTTAAACTTTGCCCATCGAATATTATGGTCGATTGATTACAATCCATTTAATGGTCGATTACCGAGTATATTAGCGTAGATCATCATGAATTAAAGCGTTCAGACGATCTTCTTCATAGTCTGATAGTCTTCCTGAACATTGATCATCAATTCATTTATATTAAAATAGTGTCGTAGTCTCCCCAATTACGTTTTCTCCGCAAACGGCACAATTAGCTCGATGACCTGTAGATTCATTAACTCCTCTGTTGAACTGGAACAAAAAGATGTGCTGGTTTTTTTTTCTAAAATAGAAAAAACGCTACTAGTTAAAATCTTTGCTTTATTAATATTTGTTCATAAAACGACAATTGCTTCGCTAACACAGGTACTTTAGAAACTAATATCGGTATAGATAAAAAAAAACAAAAGAAACAGGTTAATATTATTTTACAATGTCTTTAAAACGTGAGAATTTACACAAATATTGCAATAAAAATGTGTGGCTCATGTAGTCCCCCCTTACTGTTATACTATTTGGTACTAGATATGTTTATAAATAATTTTTTTTAATAAAGTAAATGTGCATTTCTATTATCGTCTAAACGATTGCTTTAAATGAATAAATTTAACAAAAGTGAGTTAATCAAATCCAATTGATCATTAAGTAAAATGTGTGATTGTTTTAATTTATTAATTTCTAAACTTTCCAGTAAGTTTAATTTTTGTTTGACCAACATATATTTTACCGCATCCACACTTTAACTTGAGACTCCAGATTTCTTATTTTTATCTGTTCTATCTTCAATGTTTTCAATGTATGTATTTGGATAAATTATTATTTGTTTTGAAAACCTTGTTTATATTTCTTTTAAATATAGGAAATATCTTCATTAGGTTTCCCTGTGTACGTTTGTAATCTAAATTTCGAATTTTACTTGCTAATTATTAGAGGGTATACCATAGAGATAGTTTTTTAAATAGTTTTTTTGTTAGCATATTTTCAATTAGAGTATGTGTGTAGCCGTTTTTGATTGCTATTTGTTTGATTAGATTTAGTTCTTTTTCATAATTTTCTTTGGATAGTCGATAATTAATCTATGTAAGACACTATGGAAACTTGTTAATTTGTGTTGTATGGAATGTGTTTAATTATGTATATGGGATTCTTTTTAGTAAATGTGAAACTATAATTTATTGTTCATTTTTTAATAGTTAGATCTAAAAAATTAAAACAGTAATACCTTGATAGTCCTAAGCTGTAATAAACCGAATTCTTCGGTAATTCGAATAGCTTCTTAAAATACATTATATACTTTGTAATCTGAATTTTTATGATTTGCTTATACAAAGTGCACTGTCAACAATTTGTGAATGTTGCAGCTTGCATCAAATTCCGTCATGCAAAAACGCGAGGTTAGTTTGTTAATTCGCTATTGTTATACATAATACGGTTATTAGAACTGGCTTCAAAACAGAAACAATACAAGGTGTGTATAAATTGGCGGACCCAAAACACGTGGCGACATTCTTGGTCAAATTTTGAGTTAAAAGTCCTAATCCTAAAACGATCAGGCTTCCTTTGTCTTCAGAATGAATTTGAAAGAAACATACATTTGGCAACATTGCTGCCTACTTATTGTTTTACAACGTTGTCAGATGTGTTTTTCGTCAAAATAAGTTAATAAACAAATATTAAAGACAAACTTTAAAATCAAAAAGAAAACTTTAACGAAAGGATAATAACAACAATTCTTCTTTCTTCTAAATTGTAGCTCTTTCTGTCAACAAATATCGAGTAATAATGCTTATTTCAAGACTGACAGTCTGAACTTTAGGAACCTCGTGCAAAGATATCGAGCATGGTACAACATTTTCGTATTAGGATTTTGGACTCCGAATTTAACGAAGAACATCGCCGCGTGTAGTGGGTCCGCCAATTTATACACACCTTGTATAACAACATACTAACACTGAAACAGTCAGAAATTTTAGACACATGAAATAGTGGCGTAAGTGGTAAAGATTTGACTGTTTCGTATGGTGTTGGACAATCCACTATTTCGTGTATAAAAAAAAAATAAGACTAGAATTACAAGGTAAGAAGTACATTCGTTGTTGTGACTCCGATTTACAATTAATTATTTTAACATCTCTGCAGTTTCCTTAGCCACTGATATACTGGCCCAGGTAACAGAAAAAAACTTAGACGTGCAGAATATCCAGAAATGGAAACTCGATTATATTCTTGGTTTAGAACTCAACGATGTCGACATGTTCTAGTTACATATGAAATATTGGCAGCTAATGCAAGGGTACTGTTTCAAGAAATTTACAAAAAAGATAATTTTGTTGCAAGCAGAGGTTGGTTGGCTAATCTAAAAGCCAGATTTGGTTTTTGTAAACTAAAAACTTGTGCCGAAAAATTATACAGCAATTATAGTGCGGTCCAGCCTTTTTTAGAAACATTGAAAGAAAAAATCAAAAGCTCTAGCCTTGCGCCTGCGCAAATATATATAATGCAGATGAGGCTGCTTTATACTAGAAATTACTAACGTATAAGATAGTAGTTCATTCTGGAGAAAAACAAGCACGTGGGCGAAAGACTTCTAAAGGAAGACGTAACTTTTTTGGTTTGTACAAACAGCGATGGGTCTCATAAATTAAAACCATTGGTCATTGGAAAGGCAAAGAATCTAAGATCATTTAAGAATGTAAATTTACCTATCGACTACAGTATTTTCTCGAAATGCCTGGATGACTTCAGCGATATTCAGTGACCGGTGTTAAACACTCTTTTGTCATGCAAGTCAGAAATTATCTTAAACTACAACATTTACCAGAAGCAGCTTTATTTTTAGTAGACAATTGTACTGGACATTCAGGTGAAGAACTCGTTAATAAAAACGGTCAGTTTACCATCGTATTTTTACCGCCAAACACAACCGCTCTGATCCAGCTAATGGGCCATAATCCAGTCAATTTAACTAAGTTGGCTTATTGAAAACTTTTATTTTCGGATGAAGCAGATCTCACTAAGTATCTTAAGAAATTTACATTGGAAGATGCCATTTTATTATTATCGTATGCATAGAGTACTCTTATATCCCAAACAGTTGAAAAAGTTGGCACAAAATCCTTAGCAAGGGTTTTTTGAAGATGTAAGTAGTGATGAGTATGATCCGGATAATTTAATATCATTAGAAGCTTTAAAACAAAAACATTCGTCTATGAAAAACGACCTAATGCTGATTTCTAGCAATTCAGTTGGTGGAGAAAATGCTACTGAGAGTGTTGAACTAAGTACAGGGTGATGAGAATTTGCTACCTACCTAAGAACCTGATGAAGAAGAAAATGCCAAAGAGGACGAGGAAACAGTGGTAAATAACAAAATTGTAAAACATAAAGCAGCAATAAGAGCATTTGATACGTGCTTAAATTGGGCAGAAGAAAACAATATTCCGATCGGCGATATTCTCACATTACAAAGATTAAAGACGAAGCTTTTTTTCTAAATAAGAAGAAAGTTAAACAACAAGCAATTACAAATTATTAAAAAATATATATACAAATTAGTGTTTTATATTTACTTGTATTAGTAAAATGTAAAATAAGTGTTTTAACGATTTGCGCTTTATTTTCAAATCAAATAAAACGTAAAACTCTTATAAAAATAATTATTCAATCATTCGAATTTTTTGATACTTCGAATCATCACGGTTTTAATTTCTTCGGATTATCAAGGTATTACTGTACTATTGTTTACTTTTTGTTCCATGGTAAATTCAATATTTTTATGAATAGAATTGATTAATTCCACCAGCAAGTTTAATTGTCTTTGTTCCTGTGAAACAAAATATAATATCGTCTACATATCTATGCCAAAAGAAAATATGCTTTCCTAGGGGATTATTAAAAATGATGGATTATAAGTGGTTTATGAAAATTTCTGATAGTAATGGAATTAAAGAGTGACCCGACTATTAGTGCCTCACTACAAGTGAATAGTGAATAATTAAATTGGAAGTAATTTTCTTTCAGAACAATATTTAACTAATCTAACGCTTCAGGTTTAATTACCGAATTAGTGTTTTTAGCTATAAGTAAATTTTTAATTAAATTGACGGTTTCGGCTGGAGAGACGCTCGGAAATACATTTTTAACGTGAAAGAAATCAGTTTTGCATTATGAGGTATTGAAATATTGATTTTTAGTTAATTCGTATACATTTTTATACAATTTTTTTCTACTTGACGTTCCATTTTGTGTTGTCAATAATTAGTACAAACTCTACACAGAATCAAATCCAAAAACTATTGAATTAAATAATAATACCGTATTAAAATAACTAGAAACTAAAAACGCTAGGAACTTGTGCGTCACCCTGATATTTATTCTAGATTCTTGAGTGATGTTTCTTAGAATTTCTAATATTTGAACCAGATTTTATACATATTTGAATATAGCTTTTAATAACATTCCTTAGGAAATTATTTAACATTAATTAAGTGTAAGTTTGTGTTGGTCATTATACATGGGAAATGTTTTAAATTTTACTGTACGTAAAACTTTCACGCTAGAAAATTTAAGCATACAGGATGATGCTGCTACACATCATGCACTACATCCGTCGTTTCCATTTCACTCTGTCTCAGTTATCTCACTAATATGCTAATAATTTAAATTAATTATTCACGAGCAATTATTAGTATTCACATAGAAATAGTATGTTCTCTTAACGGAACCTTTTTCATTATTTAAATGCAAATTGCAGCAAACGCTATTACTACTGTTGCTGATATATATATATATAATTAATAAATTTAATTGACGTTGTGCATTATTCACGTTTACTGTTATGTTTTTCCCTTGTAATATGCCTATATGCATTCTTGAATATATAATTACGCGGAAAATTGTAACAATGCGAATTACAATCGTTGGACAACAACGTGTTAATACACGTTTTTTTAATACGTTTATAGTGCCGTGTGGTATTAATTAATGCCTTATTATGACTAGAAATGTTAATTTCTTAATAATAAGAATACTTATACATCTTCATAATGTTTTAAAAACTTTAACGTAAGTATAAGGCTGTGAGTGAGGAAAACACGAACACGTTTTTTTATTACTAAAGGAATGTGATTTTGCGATTTAGATATAATAGTTAAGTATATAATAATAATAATAAAGTTATGGGCATAATAATAAGAATGCTATTTAATAAAGATAGCTACTACTTGAAATTCACTTAATAATACTTTATAATATAATTTTTATTCACTTTTATCTTTTTGGATACCTCCAATATCTAATTCTGAGTTCAAAGAAATTATGTCCTCTTTTCCAAATAAATAACATCAGGCGACGACTTAATACCTAGCTTTCTTGTAACGGATACTCGAAATATTCTTGCTGTTCCTCTACAAAAGGTTATTAATATCTCCATTTTATCATCTGCCTTTCCTAGATTGTGGAAGCGAGCTAGAGTAGTTCCCGTTTTTAAAAAAGGTGACAAGACCAATACATTGAACTGTCATCCTATTGCTATTCTTTCCAATTTTGCTATATGAACAGTATTTATACATTCTCTAATATCTGCTCTTATATTTCTTCGCGACAACACGGCTTCTTCTCTGGAAGATCTACTGTAACTAATCTGGCAAGCTTCGTACAATATGTTAGTGAAACTATTGATTGCCAGCGTGAGGTTGACTGCATTTATTTTGACTATTCCCGTGCATTGGACACTATCGATCATATAATACTTCTGAATAAACTTTCTTTTTTGGTTTCTCTCCTGGTCTTCTCAGATTTATGGAGTCGTATTTAAACAATAGGATTAATTACGTTTTCTATAATGGTTACTTATCTAATACTTTTATATCTAGATATGGAGTTCCCCAAGGTTCCAATTTAGGGCCTTTATTATTCTTCAGTTTATACATGATTTAATTGTAAGTCGTCCTTTTAATGCTGATGATATTAAAATCTTCAATGTAGTATCAAGTAAAGCTGAATTTGAGCGTTTACAAGAAGGTGTTGACTTTATTTTTAATTAGTCTAGTGCCAATCACTTGACGTTGAATACAAATAAATGCTTTTTATCTTTTAGTAGGAAATTAACACCTATTCCTTCTGGACGGTCATATACTTTCTAGAATTGCTTCTATGAGGGTTCTTGGGATATCATTCGACTTCAATTTGTATGTGCAAAACATGTGCCTTTACTTACTTACATACTTGCTTTCTGGCATTGACCTTCGTGTTCCGCGCATTACTTTCCGGCAATGTTCCACATTTGGTCATCTCACACCAAACACGAACATCTTCTGGAAGGCCCCATTGACTCACATGGTGCAGAATGCCGAGACAATATACTTCGATATATTTATTGGGAGCCGGCGTTAAGGGCGCGTTGAGGGTGAAAACCTTAGCCTTCCTTTTTCTTTTTGAATTTATATTATCTTTATTGTTTCTCTATTATTATTATTACTATTATTATTATTTTTTAATATAGATGTACTTGCACTTGTTTATTGTTGTCCTGAAATTGGGCAATTGGGCAATGAACGACATTATTATTATTCAAAACAGTCTTCATTATGGGAGAGCGGACATGAAGTCATCGTGAAATTGAGCAAAGAACATTATTGAGCTGTAATTTTCTACAGTTTCAAACATGGCTTAAGCCGTAAGGAATATATTTGGGCAAATCAATTGGATGTTTAGTGACAAGAAGTCAAGTTTCTTAACTACCATAAAAATGGTACAATGAATCTCAACGTGATAAACTTTCCTTAAGTGACACGTTCCTAGTTTCTAATGAAAAACGGCCTTTAACGAAAAGACTATCGGTCTTCTTCGGAACATGATTGAGAACCAGCCATGTTACTGTAAGTAATATTCAAACAACCCTAAAGATTGGTCTGAGCCAATTAATACCATCTCATACAAGCATTTGAAGGTGTAAGCGTTGTTCTTCTTAGAATTCCGACAATTCGCCTCCAGTTCAAAGACCAAGCGAGATGATGCAGATCTATAGATCACTTTGTCATAGGATCGTCTCATCTACTGTATAATATGATTACACGTAATGAGAGTTTAATAGTCCCGTCGGCACTTTAGATCTGAAAATGAGTCGGCTGCAGTAGAAGTTATAAGAGGCAGAAGATAATCATCACATTTTCTGAATTTAATGGACAGACATGTTTCCATTGTAATGCTGGAGTACTGCCAATGCAGAATGTTTCAATATAGCTATTTCTCCAGTGTCTGTGAAAATTTGGTTTTCAAATGGCCAAAACATTGAAATAAGGGGTTGTTGGTTGTATAGTCCAGAGGATTAATTAAGGGATTTGTTTTACATTGCGCGAAGAAGTGGTTAACGCATTTAAAAATGATATAGACAAGCCGATGCGGAAAGATTTGAGAAAATGTTTGAAAGATTTATTTTCATGAGTGCAAAAATACATTAACCGTGGAGGGGAATACTTTGAAAAACTAGAAATAAACGTCTTTGCCAAAAAAATGTGTTATTATACTAGGCTCAACAGAAAGATAACAGCTAACTTATCATTTACTTACATTGTTCCAAATATTCCAATGTAAATTACTTTAGAAAATAAATTAAATAAAACGCCAATCAATACATTACCAAAAATTGTAATTTAAACTGACCCTCTTTCTTATATAAAGGGTTAAAATACCACTGTCCCATCAGTGGTCATATTTTACATATCAATCCGTTTAGATTTAACCCTTATTTAATTTAATATTGTACAAATATTTAGATTGGAAGGCAACTTGGTAATTAAAGTAATTTTTTTTGTATATTTATTCACAATTATTTACATACTGTCGGATTAATTAAATTAATTTGGAAAAACTAATTAGTGTGGAAGTCATAACAGAAATTCTTTGTCTCTGCAGCTATCGTCTAAATTATGTTAAGCAAGTATTGGATACCGTGGAACTCGTTTGCAGACGAAAACACTCAACCTGTTCTGAGCAAGTGCATTGGACATTCACATTCCAATTTATGTAACACGTACACATATTTACACACACACATATCTTTCGCTTTCTCTCTTTTTAGTTTTTCGTCCACTCCAACATATATTTTAATTAGTACTGCTCGTTTTTTCTTTCGGCCGAACTTTGAAATGCACGTTGCAAATAAAAGTTGGCATATACTGAAGGATTATTTAATCCTTCAGTATATGCCAACTTTACAACAAATCTTATTATTTAATAAGATTTGTTGTAAAGATTCTATCATCATAAATTTGAAAAAGAAACAAAATTGATTGGAATTTGAACGCTTCTTAATTATAGTCCAATAGTAATTGTATGCTTAGGCATACACACTAGTACCCCTTCACTTTTTATAGATGCTTCTGTACGAATTTTTTTTCTAGGTCAGTAATTTAATTAATATCCATACCATATTTTCTTTAAAATTGCAAAGTCAATGTAAGTATAACAAATTAACGAGTTTCTCAATACTTTCATTTTAACTCATTTATTTCAATGCGTTGAAACAAAATGCTGTAGAATGGTGTGTGTATATATATATATATATACATATATATATACATATATATATATATATATACATATACATATATATATATATATATATATATATATATATATACACATGCATACATACAGATTGCGCTTGAAATAAGAAAACAACTTATGAAGAACGGAAAGATGTAATTATATAGAATATGAATCCAAAATATTGTGAGTCAATTAAGACGCGCATCCCAAAATTAAAAACCCCCTGAAAATTGTATCATGTTCCGCCATGAATTCAAAATATTCAGAATGTAAATATGTACCTCTATTGAAGTTTTACACACATCGTATGTTTACATAAGCAACAGCTGTCTATGTTATAAAAGCTGTACTAAGGTCAATACCTCATACAAAATCAGCTTTTTATACATGCAAGTAAATTAAAAATTAAGATGTGCGTTACATTCATTTACAAACCCATTTTAAAAATCACTAAAATGTCTTGTGTATTACGGGAATGGTTTTCTTTTTGTTAGAAATAAGAAATACAAAATATGAATATCGAATTCAGAACGTCTCTGTTGTATTTAAAGGTGACAATATTTATATTTATAAACCCGATAACATTGTGTCGTAAGTTTTATTATGGTAAGGGTTCGGTAAGCTGGTACGAAAATCAAGTGAATTCTTAAAGATAATATACTAAAAGAACATGTAAGACGTGTGCTTTTCGGGCATTTAAGTTACAAAATATTATCTTTAATCGAAAAATTGTATCGAACCTACGTAACGATCCACAACAGAACAATACTTAAAGCGAGATGGACAATAACAAAATTATATTGTGGATCAGCTTTAAGATATCGTATCTGATAGTAATTATGATATATTCATGGGAAAATATTTTGGGTATATATTCTATATAATTTATTTACATTTTTCATACGTTGCCTTTTATTTCAAGGATACCCGGTAATATATATATATATATATATATATATATATATATATATACATATATATATATATATATATATACATGTGCGTGTGTGTGTATATATATATATCAAATTTTTAATTGAAAAATATTGTCTAATAAACGGCTAAGAAATTATCTAAACAGATACATATATATATATATATATATATATATATATATATGTTACGAACATGGATAACTCATACATTCGAAACTCCATACAGTAGAGTCTCGATAATCCGAATCCCAGTAATCCGAACACCCGATAATCCGAAAGCTCCAAAAACAAAATTTTTATTTTAATTTTTTTTTGTTTTTTTTATTTAATTTCAATGAATTCATGTTCCAAGCCGTAATTATTAGGTTTAAGAGAATAATATGTATCAAGACTTCTTACCCCTTGAGAAATAAATCATTTTACATCATATATATATATATATATATATATATATATATATATGTATATATATATATATATAAAATAAAAATTGTTGGGGAATCCGGCAATAAAAACCTTTAGTTAGTCAATTAGAGTCCTTTATTTTTTTTTTTATTGCCGGATTCCCCAACAATTTTTATTTTACATACTTGTTTTAACGGCAAAGACTCTTTGTCTACTTATATATATATATATATATATGTTTAAGTTTAATTAATACGTTTATTAATTATCTAAACACTCATATAGCTATGGAGTAATAATTAGCAATTTCAAACATTCATAACTGACATCTGCTTTCAAAACAGGCATCTGCTTTCAAATCTGACGTTTGCTTTCATAACAGACATCTGCTTTCAAAACAGACATCTGCTTTCAATAACTGACATTTGCTTTCAATAACTGACATCTGATTCATTAACACTGTTCCTTTATAATGCATTTCTAAATAGCTTGAACCAAGGTCTATCGTGGCTTAAGTGGTAAAAGCGACAGTCCGGCAAACTGTAGACTTGGGTTCAAGTCCCAACGTAGACAATATTTTTCATTTAAAAATTTCGTATGATTTGTTTTGTAATTTGGTAGACAGCAATGTTTACATCCCCACTTACTTTGCAATTACATACATACTAATTTGATATTTGTAAATATTTCATATAAAAGCCGAAAAACTCCAACAATTTATCAATTGTTATATATTGAGGTGATTCATGCCCTGGTATATAATGAGGCCTTAGAACAGAGATACAGAACTGATTTTTAAATTGTTAATTTTAAAATATAAGTTATATATTGAACTGTATTTTTGCCATGTCTAATCAATAAAGTTAATTCCGCGTTTTTAATTACTCAAATTTGAATCTTTTATTTATTTAATTCATTGTAGTCACTTACTGAAGTCATGCACATTTACATTATCATTTCACCGAAGACTTTTTAACTTGATTGATTGGAAATATTTATGACATTATTTATGACATTTTTTATGACAATTAGCTGAACCTAATTTGTATTGCATTAGGCGGGAATGATTCCCTTGTAATCAAGTATTTAGCGCAAAACTGAACTTTCAAAACACAATTTTGAATACAGTAAGATTAGAATAATGAGTAATGTAAAATATTAAAACGATTAGCCATAGTAATTTAGTCTTTTTAATTTAAAAAGTACGAGATTAAATAAATACTAACAAGCATTACGAATAAGATGCCTGGAGATGATTGAAAACAATAGAGAGTCAGGAGAGAAAAATAATAAGTTTGACAACGTGTGGATATTATAAGAGTGTTCTACCTATTATTGGTAAAAAAATAAGAAAATAAATTAGTAAACCTTACCAAAACATATCCTACGTATTACTCACCAACCAGATATTGGTTTACGAAGTTTTCACATCCGAAGACCTGCCTGATCATTTGAAAACGAAAATTCCAATTTTCCAAAGGACGCCCAAACCCAGCCTAGAATATTACCTGCTTGCTTGTTCCAACTGCACCTGTATTCCTGCCTCTAGACACGAATAACCATTGACCATCCAGAATTTACCGCTACAGAAATCTGAGCATCCATTTATTTACATCTCCTACAATTTTAACCATTCTTAATTTACAATTTGAAAACTAATCGTTAATATTATTATGTACGAATACCTATAATGTTAGAATTTAATCTATATATTACATAAGTCAAGAATACAGTTCCCTTAAGTTTTTGAATTAGTTTTAGATAGATTATATACCAATATTAGCATTCAATTTAATCACGTGACTGCTATAATGTTAATTTGTTTGTATATCATGTATCAACTTACCTTCATGAATTGTTATGCTCATTAAATCTGTCATTTTTACATTTCACCTCCTAGTTTTATTCTTTAAAATATATAAGTTTGTCACTTGGTAAAAAACAATTTTAAAAATAATAAACATGTATTCTATCAATTCACCGAACTCGCATTGTCTTTGTATAAGCACCATAAAACTTAAGCTAGCCGGAGTCTCTTATTAAGATACAAGTAAAATAATTAACAATACCAATAGCACTTGAGGGAAGCCGATTGAAGTTAAGTATTAATTATTTATTTTGTCTTTGTTGAAATCTAGAGATTTTTCCTGTCTTTCACTAATACTTACGTCATTTATTGGGCATATTTATTACCACTTTGTGCTATTTTAAGTTATTTTTAATTTCTGGGCAAATTCAATAATTACTTTAACGTTAATTACACGTATCATCTATAAGACCTTTCTGGGTTACTTCATTTGACGTCCGAACGTGGGGCAATTCCCCTCGGCATTCCGCGTATCACTTCAATATATATATATATATATATATATATATATATATATATATATATATATATATATGTATACCGCCTAATTCTGAGCAAACGCAACGATGCGAATGTATGAATATTTCTCCCGCTTCGAATACAAATCCCCTGAACGCGTTTAGCCAATCACAAAACAGTCTGTCGCGCAACGATTTGACAATTAATGTCACAAATTAGTGTCACCACTGTCACCCTATAGGGAGTCTCTTAAGCGTTTGAATAGTGATAATTAGAGCTGAGGATGTTTGCGGTATAACCATGGTTATATCATGTAACCATAGTAATTTACTATGGTTACATGATATAACCATGGTTATACCGCAAACATCCTCAGCTCTAGTGATAATGCCGCGTTATACACTAGAAGAGAAAGCCGAAATGATGAAATGGTACCACGCTGATAATTCTTATCAAAGAATATATGACTTATTTGCCGGAGTTCCTAATGATACGTTCATTTTAGTATGCGCTGCAATAGAACTAAATTCAAATTTGACACATAGCGATATTTCCAACGATTTAGGCATATGCTGCTCTTCCGTTAACCGCATACTAAAATTAAATGGTTTTCGTAATTATAAATATTCCAAACATCATCAATTATTTTACGGTGATGAGTTTAAACGGATGATTTTCCGTTATTATATAATTAATTTCTCATTATGAAAAATTTATTTTATTATCTGTAAGAGTAAATTTTTCTTTACATTACTAGAATTTAATTTAGTTTTTATTTATTTCTGAAGTTTATTTAGTTTACTATGAATAGTTTTTGTTACCTTTATTATTAAAATTTAATTTATTAAATCTCTTGATGCCTTATTTGCAATTTCCTTAACCGCTTATTAATAATTTTATTACGCTTTGTGTGACCATCGTCAGTATAACGTATTGCAATTTATTTATTATAAAATCATTACAATAACACAGGACTAAACAATTTATAGTCCTTTAATAATAATTTGGTAATTAGATAATTTTTCTTACGCGGCTTCATAATATTGGAGTATGTATGACATATGACATCGATGTTGACACGTCTACAGCATTCAGGGGAATTCTATTTGGAGCGGGAGAAATATTCATACATTCGCATCGTTGCGTTTGCTCAGAATTAGGCGGTATATATATATATATATATATATATATATATATATATATATATATATATACATATATATACATACATATTTATGATAAATAATAATTATTTATTTAGTGGAACAAAAAAATACATAATTATTTTTGTTCAACAATTATGACCACTGTTGATGACTGTTTTAAACACAGAATTATTAGTTTGCCTACTCGCCAACGAAATAGAAGTCACAGTTACAAAAATTAAAGGGGTTACCCGAAGTGCGACATTAAATTCGGAGCGTTAAAGTGTTTCTTGTTGATTCCTGTTTATACAGTTTTGCGTGTTGAATTAGTGAAAGCCAAATTATTGCATTTATGCGATTTTTACTCTAATAGCCATGACTAAATTTACAAAACGAAAACATACCACATTAACAATAGAATCAAAAATGGAGATTTTAAATAGACTGGAAAAGAGAGAATCTGGAGCAAGTCTGGCCAGGATTTATGGGTGGGAAAGACAACAATTACTGATATCAAAAACAAACGGCAATCTATACAAAATTATATAACAAAAGTGGATTCGGATGACGGGCTAAAAATAGACAAACGTTAAAAACTGCACAAAATACAAAATTGGATGACGCTATGTATTTATGGTTTACTCACAAACGCAATTTGGACGAACCTATTTCTGGCCCACTCCTATGTAAAAAGGCCTTGCAATTAAATAAAAAGTTAAATGGGTAGCGGACGGCTAACAAATTTTAAAATACGACACGCCACTAGGGAGCTTAAAATTGAAGGAGAAATTCTATCCAATGACAATGCTGCATCAGAAGCATCATTTAAAATCAAATTCAACGAGATTGTAAGGAATGAAAAATATTCAAGCAATGATGTTTATAACGCAGATGAAACATGCGTTAATTGCGTTAAAAACGCTTCTGGGTATAAAGTAAGTAAAGACAGAATTACGGCCATGGCCGGTCAAATGCAAGTGCCATGCATTCACTTCCCTTGCTAGTGATGGCAAAAGCAAGAAGCCACGTTGCTTCAAAAATGTCGCGTGTCTTCCTGTCACCTACAGAGGACAGAAAAGCGCTTGGGTGGAATCTGAAAATTTCTTGGAATGGTTTTCTGAGATTTTCATACCAGAAAAAAAATACAGGGAGAAAGAGGGGAAGGTTGGAAAAGTATTGTTGCTCATTGACAATGCGCCAACTCAGGCTGGATTAGACCGATTAAATACAATTGACGAAGATTTTAAGGTGATGTTTTTTCCACCTAATATAACGGCCCTTCTGTAGCAGATGGATCCGGAAATCATTGTAAAATGTAAAAACCTGTATCGAAAGTAGCTGTTGCA
This sequence comes from Melolontha melolontha, assembly GCA_935421215.2. NCBI lineage: Eukaryota > Metazoa > Arthropoda > Insecta > Coleoptera > Scarabaeidae > Melolontha > Melolontha melolontha. The sequence goes on from OW285236.1 coordinate 134,470,010, forward strand.
ACGCTTGCTTATTGCTGAACGGAACGAAGACAGCGTGATCGCTTTTTCGAAACAATTAAATTTAAAAGACTCTTGTTATATGTTGGCGGACTCGTGGAGCAGTTTGACTACAGCTAATTTAAACAATGGATGAAATGAACTATGGAAAGAAGTTCAGATCGATAATATATCAACAGACATCGTAGCAACCTGTTGAACAATACCCGGATTTGAAGAATGTGACAACAAAATGTTAATGAATGGCTCAAAACTGACCATAATCTACAAAGACATCAAATTTATGAAGACGATAAAATTATCGATGTAATAGTTGCCAATAATGATAACGAATGCCGAGGATAGCAGTGATGATGACACTGATGATGGTCCAGGCCCTTCACATTCAGATGCATTTAACTCACTGACAGCTGCCATCAAATAGTCCAAGAAACAGTCTGAGTCTAATTCAGCGCAATCTTAGTTCTGAAACGAATGCGGAATCTCGCAGCCAAGAAAAGTGTTGCGACGACAGTTCAGAAGAAGATTTTCGATTATGTATTTTGTATTTACGGAAATATATTGCTGTTGTTGTTCTAACATGCACATATTTTATTTCTTGTATCCAATAGAACTTGTATTTTTAGTTGTTTAGAAGGAATATTTGATAATCCGAACCAACTTCGGTCCCAATTAGTACGGATTATCGAGACTCAACTGTACTTCTATACATTCGAAAATCACTTGGATTTTACTTGACTCGCAAATTTTTCTAATATGGTTTAGAAATGTTTACCAACTTATCCCTTACAACCATAAATGCTGAAAAGTTTAATATTCAACTTTTTGATTTTTAATTAACAAAGATAAATTTAACTTGCCACAAGTTCTCGATAGAATTCAGACCGAAAGAACACGAAGGCCACAAGCATTTGTCAAAGATCATTATTTTACGGCCTTTACAGAATAATTGGGATCGTTCTCAATCTTAAAACTGCCATATTATAGGCAAATACACTTCAGAAAATGAAATCATTACAGTTTTGAAGATGTCTATGTACTGAGTTTTATCTATGCCATTTGTGCAGTGTATAGGACCTATTCCTTATTCATCTCAGACGTCATACTATACTTTTTTCATCTAGAAAATGACGATAATTTTTTGTTTCGATTTGCTTTCGATACCAAAGACTTTCCTAGCTGATGCCGTTCATGCCGTCCTATTTCATTGTGTCGCCTCTTAATTGTTATTACAGATATTTCTGAAGTTCCAATATCAAAGAGATCAAAATGAACTTCAACTACCGTACTGTGTTTCGCTTCGCAACTATTCTGATTCGGCTATCCATCTGCGATGTTGTTTTTCGTGATCGCGGTGTTCTTTGGCCTCTCTTGCTTTTTTGTTGCCTTTTTTTATGTTCTAACACTGAATTGCATTATATATCATATTTTTTAAAATGTCTAAGGTGTGAGTAATTGTACTTGGAGATTTTGTTCTTAAAATACATGTTTATTATAGTTTTTCGAATTGATGATTTAGAACTTAGTTTTTCCAATTTCAGCACTCTAACTTTGTATAAAATACGATAGATATCAGGCGGATATGTTATACTTTACTACATAACACTTAAAGTGCAACTAAATAATTTTTACTTTATTTTATTTTCTTTTATACTATTCGTATCCACTGCAGTATGAATGCTTTTGCAACTACTTTTTAGGGAATAGATTTGAAAACGTATTGGATTAGATTTTGACAATATTCGCACAAATAGCAATTCAATGACATGTTTTATTATAGATTTCCCAAAAGAAACAAATATAAAGTATTTTTTAAGTTACAGAAGACTGTGCTAATTATGTCCGTGACTGCATATAATAGTTGGTTATATTAGGAAATTCAGTGAATATGTTGATAGTTTGGTATCACTATCATTAAATAATTTTTTTTGGAAAAAGTTCCAGAATTATGAATGTACACATATCAACATAATCTAAGGATATCGATTTTTATTTTATTTACGTGCTTTTAATTTGCTTAATTTTTTTTTCAGTTTGGTTGCTAGATAACCTACAAACAAATATCTATTAAAAGTATCCTTTAAACAACCATAATTAGTTGCTGAATCTTAAAATGTGTTGAATTTTAATTCTGTTTCGTTACTTCTTTCAATATTTCTGCATTGTTTCACCAAAAAATGATACCCATTAATAATGTCAGCGTTAATTATGTTAAAAGCAAACATTAATGAACAAAATAGACGTCCACATTTGCATTCTGACGAAATGAATAGGGCAGTTGGAATGCTGGAATTTGGAGTAAGACAAGTTAACGTACCGGAGCCGCCAGGTATAACATAGAGCGTAATTAGCTAACTTCGACGGCATTACTGAAATACAGGTCATCCGAGAGAACAACATCTTGGAAGAAAACGCACCACCACTGCTATTCAGGACCGGTATATCACTCTTCAGGCTCACCGACAGAGTTCAGTAACTGCTACTGAGTTAAAATCGCGCCTCCAGGCAACGCATAACGTCACAGTTCACAGCCAAACATCAGACGTCGTTTAGAGAAGCTAATCTTAACTCCAGACGCCCCTTTAGAGTTCAACCATTAAACAAGGGTAATCGAGGACATCGTGTAAACTCGACTCGGGTACACTTAAACTGGACTCGAGAGTAATGGTCGACTGCACATTTTTCTGACGAGTCGCGATTCAGATTAAGACCAGATACTCGCTGATTAAAAGTCTGGTGTCACCTGTAACGCAGCAAGACTATAACACCCTAAAAGTGCACATCTACCGACGTGGTACTGTATGGCGGTAATGATATAAGCGGAAATTATGTTAGGAGTAGGAAAGCTGATCTCGTTTTTCTAGATCAATTCTTAAATGCTGAACAATATATCCAGAATATTCTTGAACCTGTTGTTCAGCCAGTTGCAGGAGCGTTGGGCCGAAATTTAACCCTTATGCATGATAATGCACGACCACATATGGCAAAAGTTGTTACCGATTGGCTCAATGAAGCAAGAGTTGAAGTTTTACCATAGCCAGCTCAATCCACAGACTTCAATCCCATTGAGCATGCATGGGATATGCTTCAGAGAAGATGTCTGCCACAAATGGATGCTATATAAAATCGAACCCAGATGCAAGAACTGCTTTCACAATAGTGGAATTTTCTTCTACAAAACAATCTTATTCTGTCAATGCCAGGAATATGCAGGGCGGTTTTAAACACCAGAGGAGGTCCAACTCTTTATTAATTCCTTAATCATCCAAATTATTAATTTAATATAAGATTAATTTTGAAATTTCGTGTAGTTATTTTTGCAATAATATTCAAATAAATATTAAATGAAAGACCTACACTTTCATTACATTGAACTGTTCTATATTTTTTCCTTTGTTATCGATTACACATCTAATATGAAGTTTTTGACATTAAACTTTCGGCACTGCGATGCTGTTATTACGATTTTGGCAAGATAACTTTTTCAGACAAATGCATTGGTCGAATATTTTGTACAAACTGGTTGATTCGGCAAACATAGTTTCTCTGAAACCGGAATTTCAGAGAAATGTTCGAAAAATAGACGAAAAATATATCGGTAAAGAACAATTATAACGACCATACTTCAAACGTTAATTCAGTTGTTCTTTTTTAAAGGTTCGCGCGTATTCTGCATTAGGCTTAGAAACTCTTTATACTATTTTGATAATGTTTTTCTTCTTCTTATAAATGAAGAAGTCAGTCACGGTTTTTTGAATGCAGATGTATATTTATGTTATGTCTATATGTCCCATTAAGAGACACGGAAACTAGAATGTTGCAAATAGTAATAGAAATGGAAATAAAAAAATATATAATTAGTATTAGTATTAGTAGTAAAATATATTAGTATAATCTAGTTGAAGAAATTGAACTAATTATTGATGACTGTTGCTCATCCTTTAAATAAGCCAATGGATTTTATTATTGTTATTACATCCTGTATTTAGCTAGGTTACCTAGATTCGTTAAAATATGAAAAAATAAAACAAATATTCCTAGTTTATTACATCCACATGTAAAATCGTGTATTTAACAAACTAGGAATTTTGATGAAAATGCGGTATTTTTTAAGTAGCGTACTTGCAATATTGCCACAATTCGATAGAAAATCGTGTCGCGTTAAACAAATCGCCATCAATGGTGCACTGAGAACGGTTTGTGTCGTTTAGTTCTTCATAGTTTGTGTGGATTTTTTTATAAATAACTGTTCCGTCATTATTTTGCAGTTGAATTTCACCGTAAAGTATAACTTAATGCGTTTTATTGTTAATAATAGATTAGAATGTTTCCGGAACAAACATTTGTGGGAATGCGGCTATGTGCAGAACGAATTTTAAATCGTCAAATTAAATGTCGTATATTAGAAACGGTTGAATATGACTGTTTTAACAAAATTTGACTTGATTTTTTTTATTATATCTGTCATATGTCAAATTATCAACATTGAGCTGTGGAAATTATTTTTATATTACGCTTTAATAATAACTACTTTGCCGAAACAATCTCCTTTTAGTCCCAAATTTTTCATACATATGATATATATGTGTACTTATATGTGTATGTATGTATACAGAACACAGACAAACATGCACAGCTACACCAGGAAATCACACTACTTTTTTTTTGCCTGTATTAAAATTTATATGTAAAAAACACATTTAGTCCGTTCAACTTTTTTATCAGCAATTTTAAAGGTCGTGGGTTCGAGTCCCACCTTGGACGAAATTTTTAAATAAAAATTTCGTAAAAATTAGCGTTGTAATTGTAGATAGCAATATTTACATTTCACATTACTTCGCCAAATAACATCTAATTTAAAATAGTTAATACAGGCGAATTCCAAGATTTCAAATTATATTATATATGTATATATATATATATATATATATATATATATATATAATTTAGTAGTATCTCTTTATGCACTAACATTCCTTCAAATCTTGCTATAAACATAATAGAATCCAAATGGGATGAAATTAGTCCACACACATCACTAAATAAAAACGAATTTATTAGAGGTATACATTTCTGTCTCGACAACACATATTTTCAATACAAACATTCTTTTTATTTATAGTCGTACATTTGGTATTGCCATGGGCTCTCCTTTAGCTGCTCCTATTGCAAATCTGGTAATGGAACATTTGGAACAATACGTTGTCAATTCATTAGACTTCCACCCCATTTTCTTCAAAAGATATGTAGATGACATCATAAGTTATCATAACAAATAAAATAAACTACCTTTTAAATAAATTCAACAATTTTCACAACAAATTAAAATTCACTATTGAAGAAGAAATTAATAACAGTATTAATTTTCTTGATATTTCTTTAAGCTATGATAGACAGGGTACTATTTATACAAATTGGTACAATAAACCCGCAGCTTCTTTTCGATATATGAATTACCACTCAAATGCACCTACAGTATTCAATAAAATAATTATAAATAATCTCACTGATAGAGCAGTAAAATTATCACATACTCACTACAGAAAAGATAACATCAAGAAAATTAAAACGATCTTAACAGATAATAACTATCCACCACGACTTATAGACCAAACAATTAAAAAAAGGATCCACCAAATATACATCACTTCAGACACCAATATCAATTTAAGCAATGAAACAACATATATCACGCTTCTATTTGTTCCACAATTATCAGAAGAAGATAAATATACTTTAAAAAAAATATGATATAGCTACAACATATAAACTTAGTAATACTAATAAACATCTATTTTCAAAACTAAAACCCAAAATAGAAAAAATCGCGAAACACATGTCATCTATAAAATACCATGTCGCGATTGCGATAGTTACTACATACGCCGAACTCAACAATATTTATAGAAAATAATACAAGCCCACAAATATTCTAAAACAGACAAAATTGCTTTATTTACGAACTACAACGCGATCACCATTTCGATTTTGAAAACGCACAGATAATCGGTAAAGAACAACACACAATGAAAAGGGAAATTAGAGAAATGATTAAAATTAAACAGGAAAAAAATTCAATTAACAACAGAAGTGATATATGCAGTATATATTATAACCTAATAATGTAATGATCTGCAATTTACCATCATAATATATGTTGCTGTTATATAAATATATATCATATGGTATTTAAATATCTATACATTTGCTTATCATGCTGGCAGTTTCGTGTTTAGATCCCTGACGGCTGTCCGAGTAGGTTTTCGTGGTTTTCCTTCTCGTTTAAGACGAATGCCGACAATTTAACATCTTAAGCCGCTCCACGGGCGCAGACATAATAACTCATGGCTTGCCATTATCCCGTTTTTGTTGTCTAACTGTTTAGAGAATGCCAAAGCATGAAACATGTAAGATTGTTTTAAATATGATTTATTTTTTAATTTGATTTGAATAACCTCGTATCTAGATCCTTATATACCTATAAAATACAGTACTATTAATTCTTTAATCTAGTTGGTTGTAGAGCAAACATAGATGTGGCTAAATGTATTATACACAACATAACAAATACCTATACCGAAATATCTTCCAACTTGAAATTTTCTTTTTGCCTTTAACTTATTAAAATAAAATATTCTTTAAATATATTAAAATTAAACTATTTTAGCAAACATTTCAAAATCGTGACGTGACAAAGAAATTTCGAAACTAGTTTCAGAATCAAGATGGAGGAACGCATAAAATGCATATATTAATGTATAAGAAACAAAAAAGTGTTAACCAGTGATATTAATTCTTGGTTTGCGTTTCCTAGTTTTATTAACTAGATTTTTCAAGTGCATAAAATTATGTGTATTCATGACTGTAAGAAGACTAAATAAAGCAACATATACTATACATATATGGACATTACATTGTACATGAAAAGAAGGAAGCAGATAATTTTAAACGCATTATTTTAAGCACTTGAAAATGTAGTAGTAATATAACTACGAAACGTTGTATAAATTAATGCAAACCAAGAATTAGTTTTATTTAAAAGGAAGATCATATACATTATTAAATTAAAATACCTCTTAAAGAAACTAACTAAACTTCTTCGTTTAACAACCGACGGACGCATTAGTTGTTGGCACATTACGCATTTACCAGATTGTTTAAGAATCATTGACCTGATGCGTCTTTACCTAGTACTCCATCTCTAACTGCATTACGATTTACGTACTACTAAGAAGTTTTTGTTTAACAAGGCTAACTTTTGAAAAATATCCCTTAGAGAAACATCTTCTTTTAACGAAAGTATCATCCTTATTTTGAAAAGAACTGCATAAAAAGTTCATAAACGGTAGGCAAGTATGCTGCTCGTATTCCTTTTATTGTATTCCGTATAATCTAAATATGTCTATATATAATCTATTATACTGGGTCTGGCAAGAGTATGGAATAATGCTATTATTTAAATAAAAGTTCTTTAAATTATAATTTACCATGTTGTGGTCGAGTTTTTGTGGCGTTATTTTTTACAGTGTCGTTGCTATGGCAACCAACTTTTGTTCTTTTAACAATCTACACATACTTATATATCCGCCTGTATAAAATTTTTAACAGATTACATAACAAAAAATTCAATAAAATTAGTAGTTTCTTGTAACAAAAGGGCGGCAACAATGCACAATCATAACTAGGAATACAAATCAACGTTTCTAACTAAAAACAACAATTCAATATAAATTAAAATTAATTTAGTGTTCAATGTAACGTCCATTTTCCTGTATGCACATTTATAGTCTCTCTCTGAAAGAGCGCCTGACATTTCCAAACACATTATTTTCTATTGCCACCATTTCATGCATAATTCTAAATCGGAGATTTTCTAAATTGCTCAGTCGCTTCCTATAAACTTTATTTTTTATGTAACCCCATAGGAAAAAGTCACAACGGTTTAAGTCTGGAGATCTGGTCGGCTATTCTATTGCTCCTCTTCGTCCAATCCACCGGTTTGGGAAAACATTATTCAGATAATTTCGGATCTCTAAACCAAAGTGTCTTGTTGAAACCACAGATTATTGTTTTATTTAAATATTTATAAAGTTATTTAAATGTTTATCCATTGTTAAAGTGCCATATACAAAAACTTGTCCAATAATATTATCATTGGTAATTCCTGCCAAATATTCACTTTTTGGGGTCGTTGAAGGTGAGCTCCTATTAGCCATTTAGGGTTTTTCTGAGCCCAATATCGACAATTATGTCTGTTAACATATCCATTTAACATAAATGTGGCTTCGTTAGAAAACAAAATGTTATTTCCGAAATCCGGATTTTGTTGAACTGCATTTCTCATGATTTCACAAAATTGCAACTTTCTATCGAAATCATCTGCCGTGAGTTCATTGACTAATTGAATTTTGTACGGATGAAATTTCTCTGTTTTAAGCACTCTACGAACAGAGCGTTCAGAAATATTGTAGTCACGTTGCACGATGTCCGGGGTCGTTCGTTCACCGCCAACAAAATATTTAATGCAGCATCACCACCAGTAGCAGTTTTTGATATTCCTGTATTTGGCTTTTCCTTTACGCTTCCAGTGTCTGCGTATTTTTTAATTAATTCCGAAACACAAGACTGCGCAATAGGAGCACAGTTAGGATAAACGTTATTAAATAATATGCATACTCCTTGTGTTGTTCGTTTTCGATCACCATATCCTACCGTGTTAAGAATATGATTTTTTTCCTTTATTTAAAAAACAAAAGTTGGTTGCCATAGCAACGACACCGTAAAAAATAATAGCACGAAAACTTAACCAAAACATAGCAAATTATAATTTAAAGGACTTTTATTTGAAGAAAATTTAAATTAGAACAGTATTTAAATTAATAACAGCTTTATTCCGTACTATTGCCAGACTGTATTATAAACATTTTAGTGTTTAATAAAAGCATTCTTTTGAAACATACCCACCTGGTATTTTTTGGAAAAATTTGAGGTTTGAGATAATGAAGATTTTTTGTCAAACAATCATTAAGACTATGCATGTTGAGGTCTAAATAAATATTTTAATGTGTTGTCATATATATAATATATTCTAATTCAAAGCAATTTTTTTTTAAATTCTAACTAGTTGGAAATTAATTTATGTACCCGTATATACGTCCTGATTCCAGATGATTTTACACAGGTAGAGTTTTTCAAATATTCAAAAAGCTTTGTTTTATCTGTTGTACAATATTTTTTCTTTCATACACCGTATACTGCCTGTCCGTATATGTAATTTCAGCTTTTATTCTGTTTACTAGAGTCATAAATAAATCGTTTCATTATATGCATATACCGCAGCTATGCGTATAAACTGTATTAAAACATATAGTGAACGTGTTTTGGAAAACAAGAATATACACGTTAGTAACCACAAATATAAAAGAAGAACAAATTTAAACAGATAGCTGGGTGAAATTTTATAAAAACGTTTTTCAAGTCGCTTTAGCCATAAAAAGAAAAATAACCGCAACTTCATTAATAACGATGACGTGCCAGATGGATATTACTTACTGGATGTTAAATGCATTAGAGACCATAAACTTGTTCCATGTTTACTAAATATTCCACATTCGAAAGTGTAACAAAAATATACACTTACATGCATTGCCCTTCGGAACTTGTTTGATATGTAGTTATAAGACTTATAAGCTATACATCCTTGATGAACTTACGTGTGTTTACTTGTATGTTTGTAATACTTCGAAACATTAATGATTTAACCGAAGCTTCTTTAATGTACAAAAAAGTGTAATTAATGGTTTTTAGTCGACCGAACCATTAAAAGATGTTTTAAATAAAGTCGAAGAAATTCCTAATAAAAAGTAATTAATATAAGAAAAGTCGATAATAAAAAGCTTATAGGATTCATAATTGAAAACTATTTTTTCATTAATACTTTGAGTTATTCGATAGTTACGAAATCAATATAAAATATTGAAATATATACTCGAATTATGTATAATATGTAAACCGATCTTTCTGTGTTAGGTCGTTTATTTAGATTTTAAATGCATTAAACCGTTTCTTCAACCGATATAAAACGTGTAAACTCCGTAGTTTACCCTTTATACATGGAAACAAAAAGAGATCATTAGATGCCAAGTGTGGATTATACGACGAATGACGCATTATTGTGATCATTCAAATATTCATTAGTTCGAGTAGCAAATCGTTATCGTGTTGCATGATCATGTACGATTTTCGTGGATACTTTGGAGAACTTGAGGCAATTAAACTGTAAGTTTACCATTGTTTCGTCTTATAAACGAAACGAATTTATATATCGTATAGTAAACATAAATATTATTAATTTTGTATTATATATTAAATATAAGTATTATTCATTTTAATATTACACATGAAATATAAAGAAATCATAGATTATAATATTTAAATTTAAGAGTCAGAAACAAAATTAAAACCTTCTGTATATGTAATTATTATATTTTTCTTATTGTATTAATATGCAAACGTTTCACTATAAAATTTATGATACCGCGTATTACATATTTGTCATCAGATATGCATGCCCGGTACTTATTTATTTGTCGCACACATATTTGTCGACCGTTGTTTATACCGGCACTTATTAATTGCCGCATTATTATTAGATACGTTTCAAATTATATTATTTATTAGTTAACGTGCCTCCACATGTATACAGTTAGAATCAAAAACCATCTGCAACGTTTGTAGGCACAATTTATACAAGCAAGGCGCTTCTTTGTAACTTGCCGACCTTTGTTCGTCATTTAGCCGCATGTGGCCTATTTTGTCAATTGAAGGGAAGGGTAAATTTTGCTTACAATGTTTAAAAAGTTTTTAAATAGTTCTGCGCGCGATTACAACAGTAGCTTTCGCGAACTCAAGTCACTAAGACAAGCCGAGTAGCAATTTGCCACAGAACAACGTTCTTACAATACTCGTAAGAACAATGTTCAAGACAACAGTCTACATAAATTACTAACAGTCGCGAGTCTTAACATAATAACGTTCTAGACAAACAGTCGTAAGAACAATGTTCAAGACAGCAATCGACTTTTAATATCAAGAGACACCAGTCTCATATTTTATCAAAAGACAACCGTCTTTCATTATACAACAAATTTTATGTATGAAGTAATGTATATATGTAAATAAAGGTGTTAAATTGGATGTGCCGCATTTCATTAATAACTGTTACCGAAGATTAAAAAATTAGTGCGTATACGGCCTTACAACCCGTGCGCGGTGAGTCAACATAGGAGCGACGACAAAATCCACTAGTTGCCCCAACAACCATCCTGCATTAACTATACGACAGTCCTTCAGAGCTACAGTGGCTACATGTCCATTAATTCCTAGAAATGTAATGACCATCTTTTTGTGTAGGCTTTTCTCTCAAACAACTTTTGTTAAAGCCGACACATTTTCAAAGATCTAAACTGACGATTCTATTTTTATCGAGGTTTTTTCACCTTTTGTGTACTAGATAAAACGATTGATCGACAAAATGAACTAATGTAGATCTGCATCATCTTAAATGGTGTTCTTCGAACCAGAGTCAAATTATGGTGAATACAGCGTGAAAAAAGCTTATATGTTGTTTTAATTGGCCTCACATCAATCTTTAGGGTTGATTGTATACAGTAATATAGCGGTCCTCTTCAACCATATCCCAAACAAGACCAATATTCTTTTCAGTAACAGTTTTTGACCACGTTGGAATTCATTATACCACAACTTTACTGATTTTAAGGATACATTTACTATCCTTTTGTACTATTTTAATTTCAAACATTTTTTATTGTTAAATATAAGTATATCTAGGGTATAGAATTCAAACATAAACATTACCAGTTTTTTTAAATATTGAACGTGCATTTTCAAGCTTAAACCACCGTATAACATATCTTTATTAGTTCATTCAAACTGTAAAAACTTTCATTAAGTTCTAAAAATGCTTTACATCTGCAAATCTATTTATTACCTACTTTATAATTTAGACCATTCGTTTTATTACCTAGGGTTTATAATAATTATAGTCGGTATCTTTTTCCAAATTTATTTATTGCTTTATATATTAGACCGCTTATTTATTACGTTGGGTTATAGTGAACAAAGGGTTAATCTGTATTTCATTCTTAAGATCACAGTTCCTAGATATGTATAATTTTATTACTTTAACAAAGGACGATCCGGAACTACATACTTGGATTTATAACACCAATACTCAATTAGTAATGATATTTTATTATTTATTAGTTAAGATTAGATTTTTAAGACACTATCGTAAACTTTGGGTATTATTACTTGTAGGCACAATTTCCACGAAGTCATAACACAAAAATTCCCAGTTACGACGTCAAACAATACACTGTACAACCAATCTGCGTATGTTAATATGTAATAGTGTAGACGTAGTGGTTTATTTTTACCAACTTGAAAAACAGAACAGAATAGATCAGTATGAACTCAAACACAGTATCAACATCAACAACAAGACATACAGTCTTACTTTAAACATCAACATAACAATCATACGTTAACAAGAGACACTAGTCTCAACACACAGTTTTATGTTAGTATCAGTCGTTGTAGATCAAAAATAAATGTATATAGCGTAAATAAATATATTTAGATGAAAGTACATATATTCATTTAACAGTCACCGAAAATTAAAAAAGTAAAGAGTTTACAGCCTTACAGCCTCTGCACGATGAAGCAACATTAGGGTCGTGATTCTAGTAACTGGGGTTGAAGTCTGACCGCCGGGAACCGGATACAACCATAACATTGGTACATCAAGTCCCGAACAGTTTGGTCTTCGAGCCGCATCAATTTGGTCTTCGAGTCGCAACAACTGTAGCTAAGGAATATGATTTATTACTAGAGAGCCGATTTATTTCCAAAACGTTACCTCACTAAAATTACAACTTGATAATGCTCTTTATTAAAAGCCATGATTCCTTGCGCAAAATATTACTTTAAACCGTTCTAGTTTAAAAATACTGAAACATATTTAGAAATTGTCAGTCACTAAGCTTGTAAATAGCAAGGTTTATATCTCGAACAAAATTTTGAGTAAAATATCATGGCCTGGTAGAGTGGTTACGCGGAAGGAGAACGTATTATATGCTTGAATCGCATCCACACATTCGCCATTATCCATTTCAATAACAAAATTTAGAAATAAATCGTTGAAAATGTTATAATGAATGTGTGACTGACAGATGTCACAGCTCTCTTCGATAATTTGGAATTCACTTTTATCGTTCAATATGACTGCTTGATTTTTAAATTTTCAAAATAAACATTGTAAATAACAAAATAATTTGAAACATACATGAGTGGGTAAAACAACACCAATTTGTATAATACAAAAGTATTTTTAATAATATACAATATTATTAAAAATGGGGTGTGAAGAACACAATACAAGTTATATATTTGTGAATGTATCTCCTCTCTCTGGAGAGGAGATACATGCCTTTAATATAAACGAGGGGAAAAATTCTAGAATGGCCATATTTCTAAAAATAAATAAAGTTTATATTTATTTGACAACTATGTTCTAATGTTATGCCAACTGATTGCCGTGTAGTTTGTTCGATTTGCACTAATAGTATGTTAATTATCACAATTTAAAGAAAATAATTTGAGTAGAGAACATTTCCAGGCTAGGATTTTTTACTATTTTAAATCATTAACGCCTAAAAAATGTGAAGATCGGCTTAGAAATGCATTTGGCGAAGAAGCCCAATCTACGGCAACAATTTATAATTCATACATTCTTAGTGATAAATTTCGAGAAGGACGCCCAGGAACTGCTGTTGCTGATCAGCATATTTCCGCTGTTCAAGCAATGCTTGAGGAAGTTCGACGGACATCATATGAATTTGTTCAGGCGACAGTTAGACGTGAAGAAACCTTGTTGTCGATGACGTCAGCACCATGGACCCTCCACCATACACCTTGTGATTTCTTTTTGTTTCCAAAAATCACTTTTACATCATCAGAGGAGTTTTATGAAGACATTTTTTTCAATGCCATAGCATATTGAACAAAAAGACTATGAATATGAATAAATCTTTTTTTTTATTGTTTTTATGTCTTACATGTATACATGTATTTCTTTATGTTTATTTTTAGATATAATTATCTTTTTATTTTATGTTTTTTTTTATTCATATTGTTACGCTTTGCATATAAAAATATTTTAATTTATTTTTAAATAATATATTTCTTCTTTAAATATCTCGTTTTAAAATATTTAACTTAAGACATTTTTTCTGTACATATTCGTGTGCAAAGAGAAAGCATTTCTTTTGTTATATCCTTAACCGGGACACCCGTGGACTACCTCACCCGGCAACAACCCTAATGTGGAATTTCTAGATACATTTCATTATATTGTTTTAATTTAATTATATACATCTTCTTTTATATGTTGTGTTTCATATCATTAGAAAGCTTATCTCACAAGGGATATTTTAATAACATTTATGCCATCGATAGAACACCTCTTCAGGTCGCGCTTCTTATTAATTATTATTCAAGATATCGACCCTCTCTTCGACTTAGGTCATAAAACAGACCTTTTCTAAACCAGTGTTCTATCGACACAAACTATCAGTCCTTCTCGTTAGAATCTTCGTAAGTGAAACATCTTACCCGCCGTACTGGTCAAGCACTGGCATGATGCATGTGCGCCTGCATCTCAGCGAATTACAAGCATCGCTCTACATATACTTGGCCAAGTATATCGCCACTCAAAGGTAACTCTGTATTGCTCGATACTGAGAGATTATTTTATATTAATCGTAATTAATTAACATTTAATTTACTGCTCAATTTAACGTTCGTTTTCAGTGTATTTTGTGTTAATTTTTAATTACTTATTTACCGCTCCTCGTGTATATATAACTTTTGTTTAATTACCTTTAAATATACCAAGTTCAATTTCTTTCTTGTGTACAAATAAATACAAACTTTAAGGACAACGCTCCTGTGTTTTATTTAGTAAGTAAGTTGTTGTATATTTATTAATTAACCATTATCACATACGTCCTCGCCCTTTATGAAAGTTCACCAGCACCACTAATTATTTTATTATCAAATAATTTCATTATTATTAGCACGGCAACCCACACCCAATAACCTGCAAAGCCCCCGGTTTGTAATACTATGTATGTGCAATCTTTGGTTTGTCCTGCAATTAGTTGATGACCGTTGGACAATAAAGCTATTATTATCAGATGAAGCAGTGGAACATTATAAAAACCTGTTTTCTAAAGTGTCTCAGGAAGAGTGGCATCAAAATATTTTTTTTTTAAATTAACTCTGTTTGATTTTCTAAAAATTTTCAATGTCAATTATCTGTCTTGTAGGATAATAGTCTTAGTTATTAGTCTATAATAACAAATTTGGTTCTACATTTTCCTACATTCCGCAGAGCTTTTCTTTTTAATTAAAATTTTATAACTAGACTTTATATTTAATGCCATTGATTAAAACTTGTGTTCAAAATTACTTTCGTCACTATTTTTTCCACATGATTGCTTCTGGGAACGAAACCGCGATGTTTCGTCCAATATTACAAGAGACATCTTCAAGGCTGCTACTACTGATTCTGCACTGAAACTTGTAACAGTTCCAGTGCAGGAAGATGGAAGTATTACCCAGGACGTGGTTCCCGAAAGCTCGGAAGCAATCATTAACAACGACAATAGAAGCTTACGGTCATTGTTGTGTTCCACATTTTCCACAAGAACAACCTGATCATTAAGAAATGCATACATGTTTTGCCCATAATGTGCTATTTCGCTTATTTTTACATTTACTTTATCTATTATTCAGATCCGAGTTCAAGAAAATTTTCAAAGCACCAGGAATGTCTCAGGCTTTCGCTTGCATACAAATGTTTGAAAAATCTGTGTTTTAATTAAGTTTATATTCTCTTTATAAACATTCCTAACTAATAATCTAATAATCATTATAATGGATATTATTTTTTTAAAATTTAAGTGTTAAATCTTCGTATACTTGAAATGTCCAGTATCTCTTGAATATTTGTTATTTTTAACAGTATTTTATAGAGAAACGAAGTGCATATTTGTCTTTTGTTGTAATATATTCATTTAGTAGTTAATAGAATGATCGCGAAGTAAAATGTTTTTATAATTTTTTGGAAATAATTTTTCTTACTTTATTTACTAGCATATTGTTGTAAACTAGAATATTACTATATTTTGAAATTCATTTTTACGTAATCTTAAAGTAAATTACTTTTTAACTTGGGAATCCATTATATAAATACCTAAAATATTGCTCTAAATAAGACCTAATAGATAAAAAATTATTATTTCATATTGGTATTGGATACATATAAATACTATGTGTACGTATGTTATCAATGATAGATAACAAATCGACCAATAAGGAACAATTAGAGTTTCATAATGAGATACACAATTAAATACGTTCTTTTTGTGATTATCCCAGGGGTTGCGAGTACAATAGCGAGTAATAAAAGCTACCTATCGACCTAGGAAACAATGCTGACACGGACATGAGGAACAAAAGAGTCTGAGAATTGTGAAGCTGCGGTCACTATAGTTTATAATATTCAGACAATCGCATTGTGATCAAACCTAATCGTCTTTTGTGTCCACTGTAATTCATCGCTTGATACATGATTTTGCCAATTGAGATGTATCTAGTATGAGAAACACATGTTTTCCTACAGATTTTAATCACTACACATGTTCTGTCTTTAATATTTTAAATACTTTCTCTAGTATATTCATAAGTAGCGTATCGCATGTGTTACGACAATTAGATATTCTATT
The DNA here is from genome assembly GCA_935421215.2 of Melolontha melolontha. Taxonomy (NCBI): domain Eukaryota; kingdom Metazoa; phylum Arthropoda; class Insecta; order Coleoptera; family Scarabaeidae; genus Melolontha; species Melolontha melolontha. The sequence continues at coordinate 134,486,878 of OW285236.1, forward strand.
GTTTTCCTTTTTTATTCTAATAAACAGAGCATTTCTGAAGATTGCATCTATAATATTAGGATTCTATACAAATACTTATTTGCCTTGTTTAAGAACATTATTCTTTAGTATTTATTATTTATTTATATTCTTTTCACTATATTATTCTTTTTCACAATTTGTTTGGCATTAATAGAAAAATTGACTAACCAAAATGTTTTGACATTAAATGAGCGACAGGCGATGGATGTCAAATTATAATTTAAATACACTAATAGCCAAAAAGAAGATGGTTACAAGACTCAACATCGACGAGAATAACACATTATTAGACAACCTTTTCATGAGTGTGACTCTATGGTGATGGACAGGATATAGAAAAGAGCGATCATAATACAAACTCTGAACAAGAGGATTCTTACCTTTCTGCATCACCTTTCTGACCTTCCTTGATGCAACTCAAGGCATCCCCACAAAGATTCGAAATCACTGCACTTGATAGCTTAGTGGTTAGAGCGATGGTCCGGCAAGCCATGTATGTAGGTTCTAATCCTACTTAAGGGCGAATTTTTTTCTATAAAAAATTCGAATAAATTAGCGTCGTAATATGTAGAGAGCCTATTTACATAATATATAATGTAGACATTTATATTTTCATTAGAATTATATTATGTTTCTAACCAACCTGCAAGCAAAAACAGTCTGTAGAACATGGAAACATTCCACTTTGCACTGATTAAGTTACGAATAATGCCAGAAATAGAATTGGTCTACTATTTGCATTAAGGAATTCATAATCTAGAAAAATATTCTCTGATGAAAGTAATTTTGACTGCAACTATATTTTTGTTAAATACAATTAAGTAAATTTTATTAAAAGAATTTGAATTAATTTGCATGAATACATACTACTTTTTACTTGAAACATGATGGACAATTAATCGGTATTGTTACATCAAGCTTATATTTTAATAGACCTTTTTTCTTCTTGCTAGTATTTATGTGCCATCAAATATTTCGGCTGATGACTTCGCATTATTCTTTGAAGTACTTGAAGTGCGTTTCTTTTACACTTTGCTTTTCTTATTATCGATGACTTCAACATTCCCGAGTTTTATGATGTTAGAAATATGTCGCGATTTAATGGTTTCACGTACCATTAAATCGCGATATATTTCTAGTTTGTCAGATTCTATGCATCTTAGTCAATTTAACTTTATTTTGAATACTGCTGGCAAGTTATTACGCCTTTTACTTGTGAATCCAAATTGTAATGTTTTCCTTTTGCCAGGATGAGTTTCCTGGTGTCCTAGAGGATAGATATCACTTTGCTTTAGCTGTTACTTTTAGTAATTACTTTACTTCAATTTCCAATTGCTATCTGTACCCGATATAATTATTACAAGGCAATTTTTTTAATATTGTATAATACAAAAGTATTTTTAATAATATAAAATATTATTAAAAATCGAGTGTGAAGAACACAATACAAGTTCATATATTTGTGTCCTTTCTGCAGGATCATTGGTCCGCCCCTGCTGGAGAAGAGACACATTCACAATAAATAACAACTTCGCTATCTCACAGAAATTATTAAAGCAGAACGTAGAAGAATATAGCTGTCTACATAACAACGGTAGAACTAGCAAAGTGTTTCCACGCCTTCGTCGGTAACAGCCGTCTACGGCTGTTACAGACAAAAACATTGCTGCTGCTAAAACAATAATTGAAGAGGACAATAAAGTCACTTATGAGGTAATAGAGCATCAACTCAAGATTGGATCCTCAGCTGTTAAACAATCATACACGATCACCTGCATTTAGAAAAAGGGGAAAGTCGTTTTGTGCCGCATCACTTTTCTGACTTCCAAAAAGCAGAGCGTGTAAGAATTTGCAATGAAACTTTAAATTTAAGTTTATTAAAAAATGGCGGGTACCATTTTTTCTAAAATAGTGACAGGTGATGAAACTGGTATTCCCTTTTTCGACCTTCCTACCCGCCAAGAGAGTCATGCACTTATTTACGAAGATGAGGAAACTCCTACAATGAGTAAGAAGCAGCGAGCTATGAAAAAGGTTATGTATGCGGTATTCTTCAGAAGTATGGGCTTAGTAAATACAATTATGGACAAAAGACAGTTACAGCTAAGTGGTACACTGAAAAATATTTGTCTGAAGTGTTCACATCCGCCGTGCTCACCTGATTTAACAATGTGTGACTTTTGGCTATCTTTGGGCTTAACTCAATTTGCGGGATAGAAGGTTTTCGTTTGAAGAAGAGATTGATATATATTAAAGGTATTCCGAAAGAAGATTGGTTGGGAGCTTTTATACAGTGGAACGAAAAAATGGTCAAATATATCATCGCCAAAGGGAATTACTTTGAGCATATTTAAAATAAAATCCTAGAAAATATTAACCGTGTTAAAATATATTTATTTGTTTATTTATTATTTTATTATTAATTCCTATAATTTATTTTCTTGTTAGATGGCTTTTGTTTTTTGAAAGTTAAAGCTTGTGAATGTATCAAAATTTAATCATATAGAACTTGTTTACTATAACATACCTATTACAAATCTTTCAAATCTATGATTTTAATGATAAAATAAATGTGTTTCATTAAACTAATACACTTCTTGTGAGATTTTTGACAAAATTATCGACACTACAAAACGACTATAATATATCAATGAAATTTACGTTGGCTATATGTATGTTGTTAAAATATGTCTTGAATGATGCCTCATTGGTATTCTGCCGTGTATCTTTCCGAGAACCGTACATGAGTATTCTCATCGTTTTGTTATTTACTCGGAACAATGTATGTTTTTTAACTCAATAACGCGGGCAGTTTATTCCTGATAGTTATAGGGCGTTTCTTCCATGCACAACGGTTTATAAAAAGTCTTTACCGTCAACCATTAATCGTATAATGCCACGATTTTGATACTCTACCTTTGTACATATTTTACAGTTCGAATTTATACTGGAAGAATCAATAAAGAAATCAAGGAAGTATTTCAGAGACTCCGAGACTTTTTGAATTGCAATTAACAGTCACCCACGTCTTTCTAAGAAATATGATTATCTAGTTGCCTATTAATTTTTTCCTTGAAGAGTTATTTCATTTGTGAAACATCTAAGATTTAAGCAAATCGAAATACACAATATTAATAAGTAATGACCACATAAGCTTCATATATAAACTGTCAATGGTACACGATTAATCACATTAATATTTTCGTCTAGAATGTACACGAAATTCATTTAACAATTACCGATGCTTTACAGTAAAGAATAGTGAATAAAACTGTAACGAATAAAACGTTTTATTTCTAAAACTCATCGTAATCAAATGTATAGATGTAGTTATGGCGCAATCACTAGGATATTCAAAGAAATCAAATAAATATTTTATTACTTTTGCATACTAACTGTCCATCAAGTATACCGGATTTATATTTCTCACCATTTTTTAAATATTAATAAACAACCCTAATATTTGACTAGAGTCGTTGCATGCAGTCATAGAAGTTATTAAAAATGCATCTTAACAACGTATTGTTATTGTTAAAACGTATTGTTATTGAAAATTTGGCGAAAGTTTTATGGAGACTGTTCGAAAAGTGCATGAAATTTTTGGCATCCATAATTACCTGGAGTCCACCCACCATTCGAAGATTAATTAAATAATTTGAGGAAGCTGGTTCGGTAATGGACAAACAAACTCCACCTCTTTGTTCTATGCGGTTGGCCGAAAACATTGCAGTCGTCAGTGAGAGTATCAATGAGAATTCAGGAACATCAACACAGGGTGATAGAGACCCAAAAAAAAGACATCTTCAGCGATCAAGCTCATTTTTATTTGGATGGTTTTGTTGGATTTGAATGAAAATCCGCGTGCTATTTAGTAAAAGCTGACGCACCAACAAAGAGGTTCGTGCTGATTATGAATTTGAGGTGTTCTTTTTTTGCGAATGTAAACGGTATACGATATCGAGACATGATATCTAACTTTTTGTGGGATTAATTGAACGATATTGACCTCAAAGAAATGTGGTTTTAAGAGGATGACACTACATGCCATGTAGCAATAGAAACCATCGATTTGTTAAGACAACATTTTCCTGATAGTGTAATTTTTAGAAATGCTTACGTTAATTGGCCGCCTAGATCTTGCGACTTGTTAACAAACGACAAACAATTCCTGAACTGAAAACAGAAATCCAATGCTTATTGCTGAAATTGAACTATCTGACTTGAAAAAGGTCATAAAAATTTGATCAAAATTGCAAGAGTATACCAGCACGGCCGCGGCAGCTATTGGCCGACATCATATTCCATAATTAATCTGATATAACCAAGATGATGTCTGAGTTAATTCAAAACAGTATCGTCTATCGTCTTAAGTTTTTCTTTGTTTTTAATACAATGTCATCAATTTTGTTTAATGATTTAATATAGTAATATACCATAAAATAAATCCTTTCCGGTGACAATAGACTTGCACTTTAGGCATATATACAGGAAATAGTATAATGTGCCTTCAAAAGCTTTCCTCTTTAGAAACGGCCATACTCATTCAAAATTATACCTTTGTTACAGATTACGTGCACTGTCACTAAATCAACGAAAACTCATTCAAAGCGAGTTGTCAGTAACGTTCCTTTGTGTTTTGAAGATTTCTATATTCTCATGATCAAAAGGACCTAAACCCTCTTACACCCGGATACTTTCTGATTTAAAGGGCTATTACCTAGTTTCCTGAACCAAGCGTGTTGGAGATACTAGAAAATAGATTATCTCACTATCAATACATATAGAAGTTAATGCAGCATTTCTGGAAACGCTGGAGGAAGGGGTATATTTCTGAAGTGCAAACCAAATGCAAGTGGAAACACTGGTTCGCCGATATAATACAGATAGGCAGTCTAGTCCTTTTTCGAGATGACAATTAACCGCCTCAATCTTAGAGGCGATGTGGTGCATTGGAGCTTCATCCGGATAATTATGACATCAACAGGGTTATTACCGTGAAAACTCCAACTACAACTCTGAAACGAGCAGCGCGACAAGTGTGTGTTTTGCCCCAACAGTAAACAATAATCTGACTTTGAAATGTATTTTACCTTTCAAGAAGATGAGTGAACAGGATGCGAGGTGCAAGATTTAGAAAGCCAGTGCTTTCAAGACGGCTGGCTAGCATGTTAAGCGCGAGAACAATATTTTTTGCGTGTTTTTGTTTATTTTCCTTAAATAGTGTATAGTTTAATTATTTAGCATTAAATAATATCGGTAGTTTAATTATTTTATGTAACTTGTAAACCTTTACCTCTATTCTAAGAATCGGTATTTGTAATATGTATAAGTTTATTACCCTTTTTATGAGACTATTTCCGCTTTATTTATGATTCAATTTCAGAACGCATTCAGTACCCTGTTTTTAATCTCACAATATATATATATATATATATATATATATATATATATAATCCAAAAATCCCTATTACCATAACAATGGTGTAGGGCGTTTATCTTCTTCTAGCTTTTTATAAACGTTTTCCATTCATTTCTATTCCTTGTCATGTTCTTCGCTTCTGTCCATGTTTTGCCTTTCCTTCCCAGTATTTCTGCTATGACATCATTCCATGTTGTCCTTGGCCTTCCTCTTCTTTTATTTTTCATTATCCTTGCTTCCCATATCCTTCTTGTTTGTCTTGTATTTTCCATTCTATATAAATGTCCCCACCATCCTAGCTGTCTTTGTTCAATGTATTCTAACACTGACTGCATTTTCAAATCTTTTCGTATTTCCAAGTTTCTTATTCTGTCCATCCTTGTAACTCCTCTAACTCTTCTTAAATACTTCATTTCTACTGCCCGTAATTTATTTTTTTGTCTTCTATTTAATATCCAGGATTCACAGCCACTTCTCACAATATACGTTTCTTAAATGAGTGCAATAAACTTTATAAAGATGAATCAAATTTAATCTAAACTTTGTACTTAGATTTAAAATTAGGACGTAATTAGCTTAGTTTAAATGTATATTACCAGGTATTATTACTGGGAAGTAATATCAAGTAAGGCCTTCACAATTCCCGAATTATGTCATGATCTGGCCTTACAATCGATACGGTTCTCATTATTAGTCATTCAATAGTTTGTGGGGGTAATGGCAAATTTTGCTAGGTTGTAGTATTTTTAAAAACAGTAAGAATAAAACTATTATCTTAACAACAAGTAAGAACAAAACTATCATCCTAACAACAAGTAAGAACAAAACTCTCATCCTAACAACAACCAAGAGTTTAAACGCTAATACAAATCAAAATTATATACATCAAACGTTGGATTCAATAAATAATTATATTTAAAAGTGCATTTTCATTATCCAACAAAAAGGATGTGAAAACTCCACCGCAATTCTTTATAAATCTAATGGTAAGTCGTTGATTTATCGTGCCCGAGGTGATTTTCGTGGTTTTCCTTCTCGTTTGAACTCAATGTCGACATCCAAATATCTTAATATCTTAAGTCACACCACAAGCGTGGAAATAATACTAATTCATGGCTCCTGGAAAAAGTTAATGCCAGCATTACCAACAAATATATAAGAAGCACAAAAGGCGTTAAAAATCTTGCAACCTAATACCTAATCTTTACAATATCGTCACTTGTGCTACTAAAGAAAAATTGCAGTGTTTTTTGTAAAACTGAAATAATCTGCATATATGGGGAACGTTTAATTACTTCACCAAATATTTTACACAATTTTTTACAGTCGATGTTTTTTTAACGGATATTACATCCTATTAGTTTGTTGTTTCCTAAAAGTTAAACACGAACGTATTTACAAACGCTGCTTCAAACTCCTTGTACATTATACAATAATATATGGGTCAAAATTAAAACCAAATAGCGTAGTTGCACATGATCGCGAGAAAACCATACACAATGGAGTACGACATGCATAATCTGAAACCAGAATTATCGTATGTATCCATTTAACGCGAGCCTGGTGGCGGAAAATTCAACAGCTAGGGTTAATTGCAGATTGTAGAAACAGAAGCTCCGAAATTGGACAGTGATTGAGTTATCGTTTTGAACTATTGTTTCTAGAACCGGAACATGTGAGTGCTGTTTGTTTTCGAAATATGTGCATTTCAACCTTAAAGTGAGAAACTTAAAAAATATCCAGACTATTTTGCGGAACATTTAATCGAAACTATATATCAGAAGATGCGAAATTTCCTCCTGAGTTATGGGTTGAAAACAGTACAGCTTTAAATCGTATAACCAAGCGAACCTGCGAGTCTTTCCATTCTATTAACTCTAAGGTAACTTTAACGAAAAACATTAAAATCTATTAATTCATCATAATTCAATGTAAAATGGAAATTTATATATAGCGAATATTTTTCCGATTTTAAAATTTTATTATGGTAGTTTCGACCCTCATTTCAAAAAATTAAAATCATCTAAGATCTTTATCCTTTTCTTCAGAAGTTACATACTATTATTTGACATTTCTTACAACGCGAAGTAAGAATATAAATTAACGTTTATGCGAGAGATCGAAAAAAAAGGAATCAAGTTGAATACCATGTTAGCATTTTGCCTTATTTGTAGTAGATTCACATAATATACATACATAGGTTATAAAACCTTTACTGTACGGACATGGAATATGAAATGATTTGAATTTTATCTCGATTTTAAAATATACAGACGAAGTACAAATTCTATGTACTTATACCCATACATAAATGGTCCAATTACAAAATTTTTTGCTTTAATTATTTTAAAATTGTTGTAAATAATAAAATATTAATTAAAATTGCAAAACTTGCAAAATATCTTGTAGTATCGTTAAGAAAATTTAAGAATTATATACCCCTATTTTTCAAAAATCTAAAACGTACAAACATACAATATTGATGTTTTGAGATTGAAATAAACATGGTAAACATACCAGAGATGTTGTATATTTATTATTTCCTTGCGTTTGTAACGCTATTAAAATTGAAAATATTTCACAAAACGAAAGGTTTAGTTTTATTTAAAAAGAAATTAAATAAGTTCATGTATTCTTATAAAGAAAGACAGTTTTAATTATTGAAATATTAAAGATTAATTATAACCGAACTTATAATTAGAGCTTTATCTGGATCTAGAAAACAGTTTCCTTAGCATTTTGAGATTTGGAAAAAAACTTTTGCTAAAGCATCAGGAGCAGAACTATGTCTTAACAAAGAAACAAGAATAAATTAATTAGAGTTATTAAGTGCACATAGAAGACTTGGGACTGTGTCATAGATAAGAATATGAAGTCTGAAATGTTTATCATCAAGGAAGAAATAAGCACACAGCTTTTTGCTATTTTGATTAAGGAGTTAATCACTCTTACTAAGCAAAGAACTAAGCTATATTATGTTGAACATAGAAATATGGAAAGAGTTGATATTTCAGAATGTTTTCTTACAGACGATATTGCTATTATTGCTGGTAATGAAAGGAAAATTTGAATATGTTGAATGAAGATGAACAAATCTGAAACCAAAATCATGACGGTATCAAATATAAAGAAACAATTACAGATTTGATTAGAGGATGAATTAATATAACAGGTTAACAGTTTTCATTACCTAGGAATTATGATTAAAACAGACAACAACAAAATTTCCAGACTTATCCTTACATGCGTATGTGTGCGTATGTGTTGTCTAAACGGGAAAATAAGCAAAACTGGAGAGGAAGAAATTATATTTAAAAATTTATAGAACAAATACCACTTGTATGGTGGGATCATCCCCAAGCAACGAAATAACCGCTAGAAGGATTAGAAAAATCAAACCATCTGCAAAAAAGACCAAAAGAGGTGGATGCAACGAAAGTTTTTGGACTATTTCGAATGAAAAATTTTACATCTTTACTAATTAGAATTTTTGTAAACTTAACATTATAAAACACTTAACGGTCCTAATTAATTGTTCAATGCGACGCAGTTTTGCTCGAACGCCTTGCATAAGTCGTTCAATGATTTATCTTCATTTTGTGCTTCCCAACCATTCCCATAGATCTTCTGAGATAATAAAGCCCATAAGGTTTCAGCAGGCCTAGTTTGAGACAAGTTTGGCGGATTATGCGCACGAGGCACGAAAGGTATGTTTTGCGCTTCTAACCATTGTCTTGTCCCTCTGGCGTAATGACTTGAAGCCAAGTCAGGCGGCCAAAACATGATATCGTCATTTGGATGATGTTCATTAATCAAATCAACCAATTTTGTTAAGCAACGTTGAATGTGGCGGTTACTGCTTCTCCTCTCGCATACTCTATGTAACTTTAAGAAATACCTGCCTCAGAAACAGCGCACCAGACTAGGATTTTTTCTGTGAATTTTGGCTTTGTTTTATACTTTATTTCATCAGGAGTCTCATTCACATTTCTTGTGAAATAACCAGCATTACTCGTTGTTTCCGCATTGCTAAGCGGAAAATACTTTTCATCCATAATGATTATTTTGTTGTTCTATCTTTTGGACACTTTTGGCTTTTCCTATATTTTAAGTTATTTTCTTTATTTCTCTTGCAATTGTGGCGTTAGAAACATGAAACGACGAGCTAATTTCCGGGTAGACGCTCCAATATGGTTTTAGTAAAATGAAGAAGTCTTTCTTGATTTTTGCCTGCAGTGAGCTTTTGTGGTTCTGACACTTTTCCGTAGGTTCTGACAGGGTATACCTTCCTCGCACTCACGGATTGTTTGATGTATGGTACTTCGAGAAATATTTTCGTTCTCAAAAAGTTGTACAATTTGCCGTTTAAGAATTTTGCCAACTAAATTAAAAATATGCTTTCGTAGCTTTAATTTGTAAGCCATATTGCTATAACTGAGAAGAAAAATGACATGTGAATTAAATATACGATGTAACCATGGTAACATACGGCCATAGCTTACTCTTCAAAACTGTGTTTATGTATTCGAAGAAAACGTTTTAAAATAGTCCGAAAACTTTCCTTACACCCGTTAGTATCACACACCTGAAAAAATATTTAAAAGAACAGTATGGTAAAAAAATATGATAAATATGGTTGAAAAAGATTGCGCAGAATAGAAAGGACTAACATATGTTTTGAAAGAAATAAGCTTAAGATTTACTTACACCCTATATACAGGGTTTCACTAAGATTAAATGAACTAATAGGTTAGATCAAACTGTTGAATCAGGATCATAACAGGGACAAGATATAAGAGCACGAGGGCGGATTGATTAATTCGGACGCTTCTCGCAAACGAATTTTTTTCATATGGGCTGCAGTTTTTGTAGGCCTTCCCATTATAAACAAACTAATAAAAAGAATGAAATAAAAAAATTTTGGAATAAAAATAAAACCCACTTCCAAAAACAAATATTTTGTTCTAAAAATATAAAAATAATTATTTCATATTTTTTTCATTACACACATTAAGTGGTTAAACACCTTAACCAGCCTAATTTTTGTAAATAAATAATCAGTAATAATTAAAAGAAAACATATTTTTTATGGTAATCAACCGTCTTCATTTTAAAGAACCGTACGAATAACATAATACTAGCAATTTGGAAGGTAATCAATTGTATTAGGTATTTGCCTCTACATTCTTTCATTTTGTTAATGACAAGACTTATTATTTGCTTTGATATATGTAGTCATTATCTATTCTAAATTATTTTGCAGATCTACTATTGAATTATTTAACACTAATTGGCAGAAAATCCTAACTAATTTTATCATTGAAACATTCGTTAATATTAATTTTGTTTTTATTAATAGTCATCAATTAACACCCAATTAATTTTTTTGTTGTAATATTTAAACAGTCTTCTGCTTTCTTTAATAAAGCGGTCTTGCATCATAAATGAATATAACGTAGGAATAATAAGTTGTATAATTAAATAACATTAAACGAATTTTCAAAAACTAATGTTAATGATAAGTTGGATAAACATTTATTCGCAGAAATAAAGATAAAATAAACAGGTGCATATTGAAAATAATAGAGACATGATAATCATGAAATTAACAAGAAGCATTTCAATTACAAATGTGTAGGAAGCAATAACAGTCAATATTAATATATAAGATATATCTTACATCTGCCCGCTTAAAATTATACTGACGAACCAATTATTATTAATTATTTCGTTAATGTAAATTTTATATAAATTATTAGAGGCACGTGTATTATAATAATTATAAACCAAGGCGGTTTTGGAATTTTGTTTGTTTGATTTTGCTCTTGAGCTGCTGTATAATACGAATATATAACAAAAATTAATTATGCAATTTAATACTTCTAATTTCCAATGATCAGAGTGTAGAAGATATGTAGATCAGTCATTATGTACGAGGTGCATTCAAGTTCTAAGGCCTCCGATTTTTTTCTCCAGACTGGAAAGAGATAGAAGCATGTGCATTGTTTTAAAATGAACGTGCGTTCGTTGTCAATAGGTCACAGAGATGGCAGCACTGTACGGCAGATGGAATTGTAGCGGCAGCGTCGAGAATGAGAACTGTTTTAGATACTTAAGTTGGTTACGTTTTCCTTACTTGAACAGCGTGCAATCATTCGTTTTCTGAATTTGCGTGGTGTGACACCAATTGAAATTCATCGACAGTTGAAGGAGTCATGTGGTGATGGAGTTATGGATGTGTCGAAAGTGCGTTCGTGGGTGCGACAATTTAATGAAGGCAGAACATCGTGTGACAACAAATCGAAACAACCTCGGGCTCGCACAAGCCGGTCTGACCACATGATCGAGACTTGTTTTGGGGGATCGCCGAATGACAGTTGAACAGATCGCCTCCAGTGTTAGCATTTCCGTGGGTTCTGTGCACACAATCTTGCATGACGACCTGAAAATGCGAAAAGTGTCCTCCAGGTGGGTGCCACGAATGCTGACGGACGACCACAAGGCTGCTCGTGTGGCATGTTGCCAAGCAATGTTGACGCGCAACCAAGGCATGAATGGGACTTTCTTTTCGTCGATTGTGACAATGGATGAGACGTGGATGCCATTTTTCAATCCAGAAACAAAGCGCCAGTCAGCTCAATGGCAGCACACAGATTCACCGCCACCAAAAAAATTTCGGGTAACCGCCAGTGCTGAAAAAATGATGGTGTCCATGTTCTGGGACAGTGAGGGCGTAATCCTTACCCATTGTGTTCCAAAGGGCACTACGGTGACAGGTGCATCCTACGAAAATGTTTTGAAGAACAAGTTCCTTTCTGCACTGCAACAAAAACGTCCGGGAAAAGCTGCGCGTGTGCTGTTTCACCAAGACAACGCACCCGCACATCGGGCTAACGTTACGCAACAGTTTCTTCGTGAAAACAACTTTGAAGTGATTTCTCATGCTCCCTACTCATCTGACCTGGCTCCTAGTGACTTTTGGCTGTTTCCAACAATGAAAGACACTGTCCGTGGCCGCACATTCACCAGCCTTGCTGCTATTGCTTCGGCGTTTTTCCAGTGGTCGAAACAGACTCCTAAAGAAGCCTTCGCCGCGGCCATGGAATCATGGCGTCGACGTTCTGAAAAATGTGTACGTCTGCAGGGAGATTACGTCGAGAAGCAACACCAGTTTCATAGTTTTCGGGTGAGTAGTTAGTTAGAAAAAAAATCGGAGGCCTTAGAACTTGAATGCACTTAACACAACAGAACAGAAGAATGTTGCAAAATCCACCACTCACGGACAAAACATTTACAGTACATTTGAATTGGAACGAGATCCCATCAAGCCAATGTTGTTGGGGGAGTGCCTAATTAGAAGTTCTCGTGTTTTTAAGGATTGCCAACTAAAAAAATAAAGAAGATTATTTTTAACGCTGCGCTCTTTCGTCATGTTCCCTAATTACTGATCCTTCCTCGTAGTTTCGATATATAAAAGCAATGTATGTATTCATTGAGTCTTCAATATATGTACTATGTATTGCTATTTTTTTTAATGAAAAAGAAGAACATAATATCACGACTGTAATAACACAATGTCGTGTTGTAAGCGGACGTGGTCTTTGACTACGTTCCCCAACTAATGTGATAATTTGCATTTAGAACAAGCAACCTACTGTTTAGAATTTAATTTATTATGTTATTCGACTGATTTAACTATGGAACTAACATAAAACTGAACATTCTTACATGCATGTTTTTGAATTGGCATGATTACATAAACTTTCTTTCTATACAACTGCTTGCAAATTTATTTTAAATAAGATTTTTAAATTTTAGATATATATTTCTTTGAAAAAGTAGTATACCAATTAATTAACATCAGTTAGGAGCAATTTCAAAATAAGGTAATTTAATGGAATACATAAAACATTATTAATAACATTAATAAAATTTCTAATTTGAAGATTATACTGAAATAATAATAGGGAAATATATCGTTTTTCTAGATTTAAATCTCAAATACTTTCATACTTAAATACCTTCCTAGCTATTAAACAATTTTTATTTATAAACACGAAAAAATGTTTCAAAAAATATATTGTTTCATTGATTACATGCTTTTTATTAATTTTCCATTATAAGTACTCTAAAATGTTCTATAAAAAATGCCAAATATGTGCCTTTAGTAACAACAAGATGTAATTCCCGAAAAACGTTTCTTTGCATTAGTTAATAATATGAGTTGGTCTTTCTTATTAGTTCTTTACTTTTTATCTAACATTCAGTATCAATAATTCAATTAGTTTACAAAATGGAAAAATGTAATTTGTCGTAATTAAAATATATAAATTATCTAAATTATAATTGGAACTATAGAAGAAAAATACAATTTTAATGCAAACATCAATTACTCATTTGATGGCATGCTCTACTTCTAACTTACTAGGTTAATTAAGTTAAAAAAATATATAATATAAGTAAACGATACAGTAGTTCACATGGAAGTCGTCAGCAACTAATAGATGACATTTATAGATTTACAGCTTTGTCTGGCCAACTTTCAAGCCAGAAAGAAATCAGAATCGAAACAGTAGGTATATATACCTCTAGAACAATGATTTAAAAAGATAACAATTAGATGGCTTAAATGTGATGTGAAGTGATATATTAAATTAAATAAATACCAATTATATTATTATAGCTATTAATAATACCGAGAATATTACGCGATTTATAATAATCGAGGACGTTGCTAGGTGACGAGGCAGAGCCGCGTCACTTGCGCAACGTACGAGATGATTAAAATCATTAATATTATATTTCATTAGTTGATGTTGCAGACATTTCTTGATGAAACATTTTAGTAATTATTGATGTACTTGGTAGGAATAACACACTTGGCTATATTTCACAAATTTTTATTATATTTCTCTTAACATATATGTTTCGGCTGTCATGCCATTCTCAAAGAGTTTCTTACAACTAACTTAATCTACGTAACGGTGTAACTTACATACCTAGTTTTGTGATTAGGTGGTTAGATGATGTTTATAATGATGTCTATGATGGGGGTGTTTATAAATTCCAGCTGTGTATTAGTGACTATTACATTTTGTTTCTGGGCTTTTTAATTTCTAGAATTTCTAATGAATCTAATCTTTTACTTTTTATTGCCTTATGTACTAAGTTGCAGCTATTTATATCGGGCAAATAGTTTTGCTCTTACATGTTCTGATATACGTTTTCTAATGGATCTTTGGCCTATATTGTAATTTGAAATATATAGGCCCAACGAAACTATCAATAATAACCCGATTTAAAGAACACATATCACATATTAAAATCAATACACTAGAAAATCTAACGTGGCCAACCATTCTTTAAATACACTACACAATATGTCGATTAAACTGTTAAAACTTGTCAAAGACATCAATAATCGCCGCGATCTTGATGCATACGAAAACATTCATATCGTTAAAAACAAACAGAACACGATGAATGGAGACAAAGGACCGATCCCTGATAGTCGTCTCTTTTCATTCTTAGTAAAGAGGTAGAAAGGTTGTAGATGCGCAGAGAGAGAATAAACACATGTGGTTGCCGTTTCCTTAAGAGAGGTAATTTTGTCGTAATTTTTAGTCGATATATTTGTATTTTTAAGTCAGTGTATACGTGGACGCCGTGTAAAGTTGTTGCGTGATCAGATGTGCTAATTTTACTGTGCCCCATGTGTGACACTTTGATTAGTGGTTTTACCTACTGATGATGACAACTTAGTTGTCGAAATCGTATTTAGGATACGATTAGTAATTGTGGTAAGAGGTTTTATATACCTTTTTTTTAAGTTATTACTTAACCACAGTCTCCAAAGAAAGACTTTTACTCATCAATAGATGACTTTCTAGAATTATTCTTAATTTTACATATAGGTGCCAAGAAAGGAAAGAGGTATTGAAGTTATATTTCTTATTAAATTCGGAAATCAAATATGTTTTACAAATTTACAGTAATCGAAATTAGAAATAGTAATTTTTCAATGAATCTGGAAAAAATTGAAAATGAAACCAATCACAATCTAAAACATTAGGAAAACCATCAGTAAATATTTTACGTATTCCTCAAAAATCAAAATGTGCTATCAAGTGTGTGTATCATTTACAAAATGTATTAAATGCAAATGATTTTCAATACAAATGCTACTTCTTGTTAAATCAAGCCTTTTGTTGTGGAACAAACGCTGTTAATTTTCTAGACTCGTTTGAAAATACCCTTTTAATAATTTTAAGATCATGAGAGAGTTCCATTTTCTCTAGGGTAATAAATGCATTTATTTTCACATATTGCGTGCCATGTACACATTCTGTTAATCTACTATACACTATACATTTAACAGTAGCACTTTATCCAAGCCCGGGGTAAATCGAGGAACAATAGATGGAATTATCCGCATAATTCAGGACATCTGTGCAACATGTAATCCACCGCATTCGTTACATACAATATTCAGTACTTAAATATCATCTAGGGATTACTGCACAGACAGATTTAATAAAACACTTGTTGGCAAGGATAAATTATTATCATGCTTTACTTTTCACATGATACATAAATGTCGGTCATTGTTATACATATTACACTAGTGACTATATACCCAAAGGTTTTAATTTGAAACCGTTTCTCACCAATATTTTTAATACGTTAAATATTATTACGAATTTTATTTGTATAAACCATTGGAACAACAATTTTACAGCAAAATATTTTGTAAGAAACAGTTTTTAACATATGTAAATAAAATTCAATCCGAAGTTTAAAAATATGTTTGTTTATCGCCGAAACATTTGCATTTTATAAATGTATAATGTAAAACGACATCTTCTATACACACTTAATTCTACTTTCTGTTATTTATTACATTTTTTGTAAAAAAAATGGTACTTTTGACAAAAATAGCCCGTATTATTTACCATAATTCATCTAAAAATATGTCTTATGGCCTGGCTATAGTAAAAATTTTAACAAACAAATCAGTTTCTGCAAAAGAATTAATAACGTGAGCATGTTCCAAATCTAAGATTATAAAAGTAGTCATTAAGTATTTTCTGCAAATTTTCAACTGAATTTCATTTTTTTATTTGTACTTATCTTTTCAAAAGAAGTACTAGATAAGATTTAAAAAGTTTATTTTCTTTTATATAATAATGGTTTATAATTTTTAAGGAAATCGTTTCCTCTTATTGTTCATAGCAAGCAATAAGGAATAAGTGCTGTTCTTCATGTACAAGCTACCTAATCTATAGCATCATGTTCCGTATGTAGATTATCATCATCTACGAGGGCGATTCATAAAGTAAGTTTCGTTTCCGCCTAATGAGCAGAGGAGTGGGTATATCGGAGCGATCGCAGCGCTGCGGTGTAGTCTGGTTCAGTGTGAGTCTGGCAGTGCTACTGAGAGAATAGTTCGAACATTCCTTCCTGCTATTTTGGTCGGTTAAATAGCTGGTGCAATTTAAAATCCCCTGGACTGTCAATTGCGTGCTGTTATGAGACGAAAAGACAGTGGGGTCGTTCTAACTCGCCTACGAGAAAACCTTTAAAGTGCGTCAAGCTTTTTCTGCAAGAAAAGTCATAGTCACTGTATTTTGGGACAAGAAATACGCCCTCCTTGTAGACTTTATTTGAAAGAGGGTCCACAACCACAATAAAAACTGAAGTCTACTGTGAAACTTTGAAGAAGCTCAGAAGAGCTATTCACAACAAGCAACGTAGTTTATTAAGTTCAGACATCGTTTTTCTTCATGACAACGCCAGCCCTCATATCGCCGTTCGCGCGATAGGCCTACTGGACAGTTTTAAATGGTAAGTGTTTGAGCATCCTCTCTACAGCCCTGATTTGGATCCTACTTTACGAATCCCCCTAGTATATTCATAAATTCAACTATATTTCTTTCAGTTTTTTCTCTTTATTAAAGTGCACATTTCCGCTATCATAAATAGGGAAATTTCATTTTCAGGTCTAACTTCATGTTCTTCTATCGTTTTTAGCATAATTTTGAATTGTATCTAAAGTGACCCAAGACAAAATGTGTTTTAGTGAACCATATTTTGAGCATTATTATAATGTCGTGATCTAGTTATTGACACTAAAATGTTGTGTTTGATGGCAATAGTTTAATATTTTTCAGGCTAATATAATAATAATAATAATGCTAATATTTATTTATTATTTATAGTATATGTAACAAAGGTATTTTTAATAATATAAAATATTATTCAAAATCAGGTGTGAAGAACACAAATACAGGTTCACTATTAATATTTTTGTGAACGTGTCCGAACATATCCCTCCCTAGAGACGTAGATACGTATTTCGCCTTTCTACAGGTTCATCGGTACGCCCCTGCTGGAGAAAGGATATCTTCAGACACATTCACAAAAAAGAACCACATCGCCACATCACAGAAATTATCCAGACCGAGCGTAGAAGTAAATTCAACGCTGCCTGTTGTCAGACAGCCGAAGTACCTCGCCCCGTCCACATATCCAATGTGAAGTAACGACGCCCTTCCAAAGGTGGCACAGCCATCTCTCTAGAAACTGCATTTTGTTTGTGTCTTCACTCATACTACGGACTAACCGCATGTGTAATGTATGTTTTCAATTATTCTGATATATGTAACAAGTCTAAAGAACACAATAAACATAAAACTTAAGCAAACAAAGAGAAATTGGATTATAATTTATCAAAAGAAATCAAACAAAATAATTAACTGACTAATTTCATGAACAAACAAACATAATTCTATATGCGTGTAGATAGTATATAAATACTGAAGGCAAAAAATGCTGAAAATGTATGGATTGAAGACACATGGGTTGCGGAAAGATGTAATTTTCTATGTGAAAAATGTTAAAACGACTGCTTCTGAGAATAAAATATCTCGAGTGTGAAGCTGCACTATCTAAAAATAATAAAATCTTATAATTATTAGGTCCTATTTTACGATTATATATAATCCGTCATATTATAATACCATTCGTCAGGAGGAAGACAAACATCAAAATTTTTAAGTCGCCGATGTCTCGGTACCCGATACTTTTCTTTTATCACCAGCTATATTTTCACACTGTAGTATCATTTCTCTTTCTTTCGATAGCTATCACACATCCCTTTTTCATTAACACAATAATCTTCGATGATAATTCTCCAAAAAATAATCCTTTTTCGTCTATATTGTAAATGTCATGAAGAGTATAGTTTTCAATTATTAATGGTAATCTATTTATCTATGAATTTATTTAACCAACCAGTGGAAACAGAAAAATTACTATTCCCTAGCTTCTTAGCTGTTTCTTTTGCCTTGGCGTTTATTAAAGTTCCTGATAAGGGATATCTATTGAGTTATCAATTTTAACACCTTCTGTTTTAAGAAAAACGTTTTTTAAATTCAGGATTTTCATTTGATTGACACTTTTTATGTATTCATGTTCCTCCGCAATTATTTTCACTGTCTGAGTTTTACCAAAGATCTTTCTAACTAATTCACGTGAACTAAGTTTTTTTATTGTGCTAGCTAACTGGAATAGCATATTTTTTAGAAGCCATTCTTGTCTAAAAGCATATAGTCAAATTAATTCATCAAAGACAAAGCATAACTTACCTTAGATGTATTTTTTTCGAAACTAAGAATTACAAATTTCACTCTTAACAGTGCATAAACTATAGGTAAATCACACACCATTATTGATCAGTTCTGTTAAACGGAGATTCTCGTGAGAATTAGGGAATTTACATGCTGTTGCGTCCGATTACGAGAGACAGTTACATTTAAAAATGAACTGAATGTGTCCGTGCCCGCTTAAAAGTATGCGCTTAACGGATATCAGTTTATTGGTAATTTCCTATTCAACATCCTATTATAATTATT
Source organism: Melolontha melolontha (assembly GCA_935421215.2). NCBI lineage: Eukaryota > Metazoa > Arthropoda > Insecta > Coleoptera > Scarabaeidae > Melolontha > Melolontha melolontha. Next base: position 134,506,231 of record OW285236.1, read on the forward strand.
TTTAGACTATTGTTATTAATGTTTTTAAAAACTATGATTTCTTGCAAGTGCAGGGAATATATAAATCATAATTACAGAGAAAATGATGGGAAATATATGTACATACAAGTAATGAAACGATTATCACTATTACAGATTATCAGCCACAATAATCGACGATTATCGCCAAATTTTGTATATTTTAAATAAAATATATTTTAACATTAACTAAATGTGTATTCTAGTTGTTAAAATCAAAATGTTATAAATTTTAATAATCAAAATTTAAATATGGCAAATATTTATTCAGAAAACAGTATTTATAAGTTTTCTGCAGTCATTCTGTTTCTTTTATGGGTCTGAATCAAGCCGGCAGTAGAAAACAATCTTTCCGATGCGACACTAGATGGTTTTAAACATAAATATTTTTTTGCGATTTCTCTCAAAACAGGGTATTGTATGGCAGTTTTCCAAAATCGAAAAATGTCTGCGTCTTGCAGTAGATTGGGTGATTTGATATAGGAATCTACTTCTTCTTTGACTGGATTGAAATTAAAAAAAAACAAGAAGTATGAAACAAAAATTTTACCGATTAGAAGTGAATACCTGTTTTGCTAATGGAGGGCTGAGCAACAGATGCTACACTGATCAACTTTGCGTTTTCAGTCCCAGTACTAATGCGCTCTGAGCAGGAAATGTATAGGGCTTCTTTTGCCTTCTGCAGGGTTGAGGCTTGCCTAAAAGTACGAGTTTTAAATCTCGGGTCCAAAGCTGTGGCTATTACACAAGTCATGTTTTGCTCAATTTCTCAAATTCTCCTTTCTAACGCCTCGTATAATGCCAAAGGAACCAACGTCTTTTACACGCGCACTTGTTGCTTCTTCATTCTGACCTTTTTACAGAACTCGAAACATACCAGTAACCACTCGAATAACTTCAGACAAAATCGTAGTATCTTTGCTTAGTTCGTTTGTGTTGTCTTCAAAAACTGATTGTATTTTTGTGATTTCCTCAATTATTTTCCATTCCTGAGTACTGTCGTAGTTACGATTAATTTTTAACAATACTGCTTGTAATGCAACTCGCTGTTCATATATACGGTTGAGCATATAATATGTAGAATTCCACATTGTGGTCACATCTTGTATTAAGACATTTTGAGGCACATTGTGTTCTTTTTGGCTCGCTTCTAGTCATTTTCCCGCCTTGGTAGAGTAGCGAAAGTGACCTGCAATTTTTCTTGATTTATCTATGATCTGTTTTATATTAGTTTTGAAATAAGTCATCCTTCAACATCCATTGTACTGTATGTATTGCGCAGAGAATTTGTTGAATACCAAGAACTTCTTGTTCTAAATGTTTGACTGCATTTGAAATGTTTCTAGCATTTTCAGTCACAGTGGCATGAATTTTGTTTGCAATTTCCCACTTCAATATAGCTAAGGGATATTGTGTGCTATATTTTCAGTACAATGAGTTATTCCCTTAAAGGGCATTACTTCTAGGTACATAGATTTTGTTTCAAAGTCGTCTGACACAGCGTGAGCTGTGAAACTCCATAAATCATTTCTTACATTCGATGACGAATCACTTGTCCACACATCCGCTGTTAAGCAAATGAACGGTAAGGCTTCAGTTCATGCATAAGACGATTTTTTACTTGTTCGTACATATAAGCTATAATTTTTTGCGCAAAATGAATTCTAGACGCTATTTTATATTTAGGACAGGTTTTGTTCAGCAATCTACTGAATCCCACATGATTTACCAAGCTCAATAGCTGCATATCATTTCTGATATAAATTTTGTAATATCAACCGCTCGAGAGTCGTTTGTCTCTCAAATTGAATGTTTTCCTGAAAAAAATCAATTACTGTCGCTTGTGTTTTTTTTCGGAGACTCAGTACATGTACTAGGGATATTAGGAACTACATCTGGATGTTTTTGAATCTCGATAGAGTGAAATTTCTTGACATGGTTCCACATATTTGTGAATTGAAATTTTAGCATTGCAGTACTTACATTTTTGGAGGGTTTCAAATGTCTTTTCAAAATGCTGCCAACTATCACCAATCAACTTGCGTTTTGATGACATTAGAAGTACTAATAAGTTAAAACACCAAACAAAAAGTAAACAATTACCAATTTTCTCACAAAACAGGTTTGCACCGGCGGTATTCAATTCTGTTACTATATGTCTCCTGTATTCATTTACGACCGCGGCTGGGAACTCCCCAAGCCGTCAAAGGGGAATTCCCAAAATTTGCGTTCGGATACATCACATAAACATGTAATCTATAAAGCGCGCTTATAAAGGTTGTCAAACGAGAATTTAAACAAAATTTATTTGAAAATATTTTTGGCAGATAATCGGCAAATAAAATAATACTAAATATTGATAATCGTCGGTTACGATTAATCGTAATCGGAATCGTTTCATTACTAGTATACGATATACACGAAGAGTTATTGCAGAGCTTAAACATACATACGATTAGTTTGTATATGAGCAAACTTAACATTAAATAAAATAATATTAATATCTTCTTGCAGTCAAAGAACTTCTTTGAGAAGCGTACACGTATTTTTTACTTTTTTTTATTATATCCAACTCTGTATAATCTAGCAAAATAAGCATTAAGGAAGATATACGCTTTTAAAATGGATTTGCTGAAATTTCATTTATTGAAGCTCCTAACCCGAAGTTATCTTAATGCGCCCATGATTAAGATTTTTATATTAGTGCTACTTAAATTCGATTGAAGTAATGCATTTCACTTTTATTACGTCTAGTTTACTCTATTAAACATTGAGGTGATCATTTAATCTTTCGCAATTGGTTTGATTTTTTCTTGCGCAGTTGACTTTTACAAATCTCTAAGGATTATGTAGTAGTAGCAAATATACGATTGTACGAAGTACCGATTGTAGTTACTTTGAGTACGTTATTCTTTCAAAGATTTCTATGTTAACTGTTCCCCATAATTATACGCTATAATAAGCTATTAATAAACAAATTTATAATTTATTTTCTAGTATCTTATTTCAAATTACTGCCAAAGCACATGGAATATATGAACATTAATGTTAAGAGTATACTGAGAAAAAGCGAAAGAAATAACGTCGAAAGCAATACCTTCGACATTAACCTATTGTGGTAAAATACAACCTTTTTGCCATGGAACCCAGGTTAATGACACTTTCTTGTGACTACTGAGTTCGCTTAGGGTACAAACACAATCTCATGCAAGTTTCGATTTAACTTTTACTGAATCCAGTACCTTTAACATTGACTGTCGCAGAAAATAACCGTCTCCACTTAGGCTCACTTGAACTATCGTCTTTTCTTTGAGCCCATATGTTCCGATTCCACGATTTTCTGTTTTGGAGGGATCAGTATACCAGATAGATTCCGCCTAGGCGAGTGGGCTTGTTTTTCACACCTCATCTGGTATAAGTACCCAATACAATGCTGTAGTAATAAAATAAATAAAATTATTCATTTTCGATTATCATACTTAGTACTATTTTGTACATCACCAAATTTAACGATTTTTACGCCGATGAATAAATTAGTGGCGATATAACTAATAATATTGTATTTGCATAATTTTCAGCGATAAATTCTTAGACCAACGAACAATTCAATGCCAGCAGTATGGCCGGCAACGTAATTAAGGTAACGATATTGCAATTGACATAGTCAAACACAGCCTACCATCGTCAGTTGCTAGATGGACGACAAATAAAAAAAATGACATCAACAAAGAAAAAATGATTATTATACGCAGTGCTATTTTGTATATCACCAACTCTAACAATTCCTATGACGTGTAATATCTTTTTTGACACAACTTTATTATACTAATTTACTGCGATTGTATTGTATAAATAACCACTTTAAGAAGTCACAGTATGTTGTTTTTCATTACATCTCGATAGCTGTCACTAGTTTGTAGTCACTATCGCTTGTAGAATCGTATAATTCCAATTCTAGTAACCCTTACTATATATTTTTCTCAGTGTAGCAGATAAAACGGCATAAAAGCCATATGTATATATTTTGTTTCATTAACTTTCAGTTTTAATTTCTTTTCGACAATTTAAATAACCTCCAAATCATGTTGTCGGTTTTTAATTGGGTTTACTGGTTTATAAGCCGGGCTATGTTTATCGTGTCGGCTGCCCCGGAATCGAATCCGGAGATTTTGCTTGCTGATTTTCGTGGCTTTCCCGTTTAAGGTGAATGCCGACTGCCAAGTATCTCATCGTAAGCTGTTGGTAGTGTTAAGGCATGAAAATGATTATTATTTGTATTATATGTGATAATATAGCAGCATAATCTGAATATATCGCTACAATTGTTTTTGTTGTGAGTAGATCAGCAAAAAATTCAAATGTCACACTGTCTTAGAACATTTTTATGTTTCGCAAATTCTACATGATATTCACTAAAACATGTCTGTTAGATATCCAAGACTTTATTTAGTATTTAGTATTTAGTGTTTTTAATTTGTAAAATTATACTCTGCCAAAGACTTGACCAATGTCTAAGAAAAAATTCTCTGTCTTCCAAATATTCATGAATTTGATTAATAATTCTGTTATGTATTTGTTTGATTGTAATATATTTTCTCCTAAAACCGAAAACAATTTTTTTTCCTAGCGCATAACGATTGTTAATCATTTTAACAAAGTTTCCTTGCAGCGGCGGCTCGTGCATCAAAAATGTGGGGGTTGCAAATTTAGTGAATACTAATACTTTTTACAGTAGGTAAACAAGGTAGGTCACTAAATATGCTTTATTAAAAGTTATTTTTGCGAAAAAAGGCTTTTAAAACTCACTGATTCTGATCCTGATTTTATTGAAGCAGAAAATCCATGCGACGATCTTTCGCAGTAGCAAATTTATCTATAACCCTTTGATTAAAATCTGGAATACTTTGGATAAAATCCTTTTCTTGAGAAAGCATCGCCAATGCAGAAAGTCTTTCTTGTGCCATGCTGTTTCTTAAGAAAGTTTTTATTCTCTTCAAAGTAGAAAAACACCGCTCCGCTTCAGCTGATGACACCGGAATTGTAATTAGAATTTTTAAAAGTTTTAATGTTTCACTAAAAGTCGCACTTAGTCCACTTTGTGAAATGATGTCATAAAGAGGAAGCAAACCCGAGATTGATTTATATTCTTCCGTTTCATAAATTACGCTTAGTTCAGTACGGAATTTCCGTTCATCAAAGTATGGGTAAGATTTAATTGTTTCCTGAAAGACATTTTCAGGAAAATGGAGGCTGTATTGATTAAATTTATCAGAATAAAATAGAGACGTTGCAGTTAAGTGTCCAGTAAAGCTAAACCTATCTTTGGCTTGACAAATAATAATATCACAAACTTGCTTTGCTTCTCGTGTATATTCGTTTCCATCGATCTTACGTCGTTTTGAAGTTGATGAGCCGGGCCCACTGTCACTTTTATCCGAAGTGTTCGTTATATTATTTCTGATTTGAGCTAACTGAGTTTCAAATGATAATATATATTTATTGGCCATAAGGGGATCAATTTCTCTAGTTTGAAATTTTGCATATAATATATCTACTTGAGGCATTATCTTGTAAAATAGATTTAACCAGAAAATAAAACTCTTATTAGTAAGAAGCGTAATATAACCTGAAGCTTGATTGATAGTAGTGATATTTACAGTTTTACTTTCATTCAAAATTCTTCGCATTGTTTCTATAATTTCTTCTCTGTGTTCAAACACAGTGGCGACAATTCTGGAATTAAAATTCCATCTGGTTGGGGCCGAACGAGGCAGCCGCTTTTTAACTGTTTCGTCCAATATTGCAACTCTTTGAGAACTATTTGAAAAAAAGGTACAAATTCCTTGTAAATTTGCAAAGAATATACGGACATTAGTGTTGGCAGAGGCAGCATTCAACATAACTAAATTTAACTGATGCGCGTAGCAGTGCATGTAAGCAGCGTATTTATAATTTTGTTTAATACGTGCCTGTACCCCATTATGCGATTCGCCCATGACGGCTGCCCCATCATATGTCTGGGCAATCAATTTTCTTTCGTTATCTTTAATGTGTGTTTCTAGTTCTGCAAGAATGATTGTAGATAACGTTTTCGCGTCATGATCTGACGGCGCTAAAAAATTCCAAAATCGTTCAAGAGGCTTACCTTTAGCTATATACCTAAATACCACGGCCATTTGATATTTATTTGATACGTCTGTAGTTTCGTCAACTATTACAGATAAATAATCCGCTTCTTTTATTTCTTTAGAGATTTCTTCTTGACACACACTGAACATTGTTTGTAAAACTTCATTTTGGAGAGTTTTAGAAGTATACTTGAAAACAGTAGCTTTTTCTAAATGGTCTTTTAAAGCTACGTCCAATTCAGCACTAAAATTTATTAAACCACGAAAAACACCCGGATTAGAGGACGAAATTGATTCATCGTGTCCTCTCAGCGCAAGTTCAAAAGCTCCACAAAAACGTACACAATTAATTATAATGTTCAGTACATATCGATTGTACTTAACTTTCTCGTTGTGCAATGCTATATTTCTTCGATATGCACTATCCATCTGAGCAGCAATATCCACATTCCCAAAAAGCGATAATTGGACTACATTTTTCATATGCCTTTGTGATATACTGTGTTTTTTAATTCGATCGCTTGAATGATTTAAATCAGTTAAACCCATTTTCGTCCATAATTCTTCACCTTCAAGTAGTAAGCAAGGAAAGCAGAATAATGCATTTTTTATACTACAACCGCAAATCCACAAATGTTTATTATAAATATCCTTATTAAATAGTCTATTAAAAGTTCGCGTCTTACTGGAAATCGTTTGTTTCAGATTTAAATTCGGAACAGGTCTGCCTAATCGCTTTATTTCAATTTTTTCGGCATACGTTCTTTTATAGAACGGATCCACTATTAAACTCTGCACTGAATTCATTATTATTTAAAAATAAAGAGCATAAACACTTTTAAACACACAAATACAACTTTTTTATTCGCTTTTATACCGTTGCACCGTAAGCAAGAAATACGTCTAACGTTTTGGTTGCACTGCCGCTGCAACACTATTGTCGTTTATGGAGATATACCCGAAAGACGTTCGACAAAGTTCGTCAGCCGTATAGGGATATATACGTTCGTGGATTGCAATGAGTCTGCAAACCAAGTGTGTTATTCTCTCATTTATTATGATTTATTTAACGTATTCATATCCAATTAGATATACCTATTATAAGTAATTTATAATAGTTCATTTATTCTGTGAGGTAGTACAAATTTTTAATTTATAATTTAAAAAATGTAGAATTACGCTTTTTTTCATTAAATTAAATCTATTAGTTTTGGTGGTTGCGCAAACTTGCAAACCATAGCAGAAACCGCCACTGTTTCCTTGGCTTGTCAGATTTGATGATAAGTTTATAAGTATACAAAAAGGTTTTGTTTAAGTATGACAATACGTTAAGCACGTATAAAGCGTTTGTACAATATGAAACAAACATGTAAATAATTTACATATCTGTAACTATGCACATGGACAATACACCTCGTATTTTAAACATTTACTTCTGCTTAATACATATGTTTCTGCCATCTAGGCGTCCTCAGTTAAGCTAGTGAAGCAATGTATACAAATTAATACAAACCTGTTATAAACAACTGGTTTGTATCTGTATTTAAATTTACTGAAATAGCCCGCATAGATCAAGCAAGTTCCGTCCTATAAGAAGACAACTATTTAATAATTGACATCTTACGGGCGAAAGAGACTTTGTCCGGAGGGCTACCTATCGTTCGAACAGCTAAGCTGCTACGGGAAACGATAAAATACGTATGTAGATGTAGTCCATTAACAACCAGCCAGATGGCGGTAAATATCCAAAAAGGTTTTGTTTAAGTATGACAATACGTTAAGCACGTATAAAGCGTTTGTACAATATCATTTCAGTAAATTTAAATACAGATACAAACCAGTTGTTTATAACAGGTTTGTATTAATTTGTATACATTGCTTCACTAGCTTAACTGAGGACGCCTAGATGGCAGAAACATATGTATTAAGCAGAAGTAAATGCTGAAAATACGAGGTGTATTGTCCATGTGCATAGTTACAGATATGTAAATTATTTACATGTTTGTTTCATATTGTAAGTTTATAAGTCTATAAAAAAATACTTTAATGCTATTAACATAATAATTCGGGACACTGCTTATTTAGGATTATATTTTCGAATAGCTTTATTTTCTCAATTTAAATATATCTTTTTTGATAAACACTCAGAATTCAACACTTAAAAATAATTACCGAACTAAATCTTTTTATTTTTATATAGATAATTGTTATACAACGTATATAAACAATTAATTACCGTCAGATATTAACTATTTATCGGATAACAAATAAATTGAACACTGTAATTTTGATTAATTTCCTCATATTACTACTTGAATTACTTTAGTGTCCTTTATAAAAAGCTGTCCAATTATTTATAATGTTACGGAGAATATACAACAACGAATAGGACTATACAGATAGGAAGTTCGCGAGTTCGCGGAAGTTATATATTATGCTACACGAAGAGGAGAAATATTTAATTAACGATACTTTTGTTGAAATGAATACATTAACCTTTCTTTTACTTTCTTATTTTTCCAGTTGTTTCCAATGAAAAAATTTGCGTAAGGTATAAAATACATTTTCCAAAATTTCTTAATTTAAAATACAATTGATCTAATATTATAATTCATTGTATTATTCATTCCAGTGTTTTATTTACACATATAATAACATACTGATTTAGTAGTTATTAATCATTAAATAAGACATTATAGTGTTTCCACTTTTTACTTTACACCATTTTGCACACAATCTAACGTTTAGGTTAGCCATACTTATTGCAAAGATACAGTAAAGTAATAATTAGAGACCGGACGCATCAGGCCGAAATTACGATAGACCATATAAATAGTCGATAACATCGCTAAGTACAAGACGCAGTTATTGAATAGCACTATTCATTCGGTTAACTGCACATCTGTTTTTTGTCGTTGAATTGTGACGCAATTACTTCAATATTACAGTTAAATTTCTTTCTTCATGGCCGTAGATAGAAGCGTGAGGAGTTTTTATAATTTATTTTATTTATTAGTTTATATTTCATAAGATAAATAAAGTACGGTAAGTTAGTTTCTACTTTTTATTGTTTTAACTGTTAATTACATGCTAAGTAATTTTTGTAATAGATCCTGTTTAATAGCGTTTCATCGAATCTACTTCTTCCCATTATTTTGACATAAGTATCCAGTGAATTTCGCTAAGTTTGAATAACTTACGCATACATTTTTAATTTCCATTTAGAACATTGTTTAATTTACCTTTTCAGATATTATATGGAACAACGTCGAGAATGGCATCGTGAAACAATGGCGAGTTGGATTAAGGGTCACTGATTTATGTCCATTTCCAGTGATTCCGAAACGTATTGCAAAGTCTGTGAAATATCGTTAAAAAATTGTAAGAAATCGCACGTGAAACGTTACTTACCATCGCAGAAATTAGACCTGTTGGAAACACGAAGAACTTTAATGGTGGCAAATACCCCATTAAATAACCTTAACAATCCCACCTTCCAAACATTCCTCCAAAAATATACTGGTCGAAATGTTCCTGATGAATCCACCAATATTATGTTTCTAAGTGCTACATGAAAACAGTAGGACGCATTAGAAGCCATCTTTCAAATTAGTGCCTACGGATAAGTGCCGACGAAACTGTCGATATATTAGGACGCTGTGTGGTAAATGTTCTAGTTGGTGTACTACATCTAACTATTCCATATAACGCATTTGTAATAGCAACAGAAGTAGCTGTGGAGAGTATCTAAAACCATTTACGAGAATATGCACCAAATGCTTCATTCGGACGACAAGTACAAAGAAACAATACTTTTATTTGTCAGTGACAATGTTGCATATATGTTAAAAACAGACTAAAGGAAACATATCCTAATATGCTACATATTACTTGTGTAGTTCTCCACAGAATTTGTGAATATATCAGAGATACCTTTCCGGAAGTTGTTAGACTTGTATCCACTTTTAAAAAAGTTTTCAGAAAAGCACCATTAAGAGTAGCTCTTTACAAGGCAAAACTTCCATCTTTGTTACTGTCTCCCTCTCCAGTAATAACTAGATGGGGAACATGGTTGGAAACTATTAGTTTTTATGCAGAGAGAATTTCGATAGTTTACAAAATTTCGTTACATGTTTAAATGACGATATTTGAAGTATTTCTGAGTACAAGGAACTAATACAAATTCCAAATTAAAAAAATCAGTTGTAATTTTTTCAGGAACACTTTGGGAATTTGGCAAAACTAATCATTTATTTTCAATCAAAATCTCAAAGTAAGTGATGGATTAACCACATTAGATGTGGCTATTAATAATTTGAAAAATATTCCAAGTGACTTCGAATGTGGTCTTCGGCAAGAGTTAAACGCAGTTTTTAATATAAATCCAGATTTAATAACATTGCGGCAATTGTGTATGGGAACAATGCCTCAAAATCTAGCTGCTAAATACGCTGAAATAAAAGAATGTGTCCAGTATGCACCTATAACCAGTTGTTGGGATGTAGAAAGGACGTTTTCTATCTACGAGGATGTATTTAATTCAAATAGTACAAATTTTACAGAGGAGAACCTTGAGAAAGTATTGCTAGTTAATATTAATACTCCGTTACTCAACTTGAATTACAAAATGAACAAATAAAAATGTATTTCGTATTTTATAGATCACCACCCGTTTGTTTTCCAATTATATTAATAAAATTAAAAGCTCTTTCAAAATTTTCAATAGTACGCCCGTGAGCGATGTGTCATTTGCTTCTCGTGTCCGGTCCCAAGTATTAATGAAACGACATACTGTAAATTTGAGAACTACATTTGAATCCACACCTCGATGTCTTGTTTTAAAAAAGGGTCGCATTTAAACACATACAGAATGCAGTTGACGTAGGAACTGAAGCCTAGAGATCATTGACAGCGCCGTAACCCTGCCGACTAAATGCTAGCAAATGGTTATCAACATAATTGCAAGTGACGAAGCACGATTTCTCCTCGTAATGCACTTGGGGAACTGAAAATCCTCACATGGTTCTGGATGAACAAATGTATTCGGAAAATATTTCAGTTTGGCGTGTCTTTTGGACAGATGATGTTATCGAACCGTACTTTTTCGAAAAATATGCAGATATAATTGCGTTAGCTATGGATAGCGCTCGTTATCATGAGAGCTAATCATTTTTCTCCAACCTGAATTGAACGAAATGAATACTGCTCGAATAAAATAGTCTTTACAAATATTACCAAAGTTATATTTCAAATAAATTACAATTGCTTTTAATGGCTGAATGGGGCAAGTAGGAGAAGCGCCGGACAACGGGAGTTGTCCGACGCTCCAACGCGATTCGAATCTTAGGACCACCCTCTTCAGTTGCCCTTAGATATTGAGGAAGTAAGAGTCCAATCAACATTTCTATCCTCTTACGGCCATGAGGTGTAGTAACAAAACTATAGAATTGAGTAGTTGTTTGCATATTAATCACTACGTTATTCGGGGTTATAGTGGTTAGTACGCTTGATTCAGTTAAAATTTTGGAATTTCAAACCAGGTTCGAATCTCGCACGAGTATATTTCTCAATTTAAAAAAACTGACAAGACATATATATAAGAAAAAGTCCTTCTCAAGGCAGCCTGAAGACGGCAGTAGATAGACTGCCTAAACGTCGTATTATTAAAATCCTACAAACGATAGAGATAGCCCAAACATCACCTCAATTAATTATCCGTCCTCAACAACTTCTCGTCTCGAATGAAAACCATGGAACACTTTATACACACATTTTCAGTTCTAAAGTCTTCACAAGCTTTCAGCTTAAGACATTGGGCCACTACACATACACCACAAAAGAATAACTTTAAAGAGTATACATTCGATAAAGATGTATTATTATTATTATTTATTATTATTATTATTATTTATGTTTAGAGTTTAATAAAAATATCACACATTATAATTATACACCGACATTATGTCCTTTTCTAATTATAATGAGAATTACATCTATTTTTATAAATGCTTAAACCCTCTTTGATTGGCATATCTTTAAAGCTACAATTAATTATTTTTTTCAGTTTAGAAACAATTTGCCACGTACACGTAAAATAAGTTTTTAAAACAATACCTTTGGAGTAGCTCATGATCTAAAATAGAATTGCCTTAGTTAAAAGTATACCATTAAAACTTGAAAATTAAAACTTATGTAGTATACATTATAAACCTCAAAACTTTCCAAAGCCCTTCCCTTTTACTGTTTGTATACTTGCAAATTTGGTCATTCATTTTGAGACTTTGATAATATACCGAAAAGAAACTGGTATAAATCAATTCATTATGCCAAATTTTTATCACTGTTTTGAACACAAAATGCCTGCTTTCGATTTTCCATTATTGTCTATGACTGGCAGATAATATATTGGGCGGCAAACAAAAAGATTTATTATAACTTTGAAGAACATTTAGCTCATTTTAGACACAATTTGTACAAAGAATTACACATTTTTAAGAACATTTTAACGTAACAAGGTATATATATATATATATATATATATATATATATATATATATAATACAATCTATATAATAATGAATTTTAACTGTTAAATATTAATAGGCATTTATTTCTTACGCATCATTATACATATGATATAAATCAATTTTCATAAAACATACGTCTTTTATATAACATAACCAGTCTCATGAGAATAGTTTGTTAGTCTTAATTAACTTCTCTTTACCATTATAGGTACATTTCTTTTAATCGAAAACGGTGGGTATGCTTTTGAAAATCAAAATATACACGTTAATCACAATAATTATAAAACTTGTAATATTAAATGGACATCCTAATTACCTTTAGTTCGCATACTATTTTACAATTTTATTTAACATTTGCATTATTGTTATAGTATTGAAAGGTCATTCATGTAAAAACTGGAAAACGTGTATATAATTTTTTGTTGTTCATGTAATGGTTTGCGAAATTAATAATAATTATTGTAGTCGAATGCAATCGATTTTTATGTGCATCTCATGTTCTACCTTAATAGCATATACAAAGAGAACACTTAGAATTGCTATAAACCGAAATGAGTACACGCTGTATACATCACTTTTCAATATACGTGTAACTAACCGCAAGAGATTGAGGATGGCTATCATGTGTGCTGGTTGAGATTAAAAGGGTTTATAAGTGATACTAAAATTGACTAAATGTTCAAACTAAAAATTTTTTATGAAATGGATCTTTACGAAGTAAAAACCGAATCAATCCAATTATTTTATAAAACTTTAAAAATAATTGCTTTTCTTTGATTATTTTGAACTTAATTGAATTAGTTACAAACTTACAGTCTGTATACTAAAAAAACGCAGGCTAATATTTCAACCAGAAAAAAACTAATAAAAAAATAGATATATTGTTACGTAGGACCTTATAACGCGTGTTCATTTGAAAAGTCAATCTAGGTTACTTTGAAATTTTGATAGAATAAGACGCATATATATTAGTATGTGTTTGTTGTTCCGTAAACGTAAATCCAAATGACATTTGATAATGTCAATCACATTTGTTATTTATTTGTATGTATGAAACTGTCAAAATATACGACTTCGTGGGTTAAGTGGTAAATTTTCATTTACGACATACTTCAAAATGTTCTCAGTAAATCACATGCTACTAGATTGACTTTTCAAATGAACACTCGTTATACTAATACACTAATATTTAATATGACGTCCAGTCTCTATTATTTAAAAAAATAGCCTAATCGCGATGCAACCAAATTTTTCGCATAATTCAAATGTAATAAGCGCCATCTCTTAATTATATTACGAGATAATTGGGAAATTTTACATACACGTTTTCCGCAAAATTTCTGCTTCATAGAAGCCCAAACATTTTTAATTGGGTTGGTGCCTTCGGACGGCGAAGACCAATTCATTGGTGCAATATTATTTGCAGCCTTACCCTCTTTACACAATTTGCCGCCTTGTTTTGGATCGTTGTAGTATCTAACATACATTGCCATCTTTAAACTACATTTTACCGATCACAGGAGCCCTTTTTAGTACAATTTTACCATTCATTTCAAGTTTAAATATCGGTAAACACCCACAAAGTTTTGAGACCCGCGTGTTAATGCAACCTCAGACATGAACCTCCACAGTGTGTTTTACAGTACGCTGCGTAACACGTTCTTTGTCCTTGACAATAACTTCCTTCCAGGCAGCCAAGCTCATAACAATGATTCAGCTGAAAATATAAAGTCGTACTAGTCTCTGCTAGAATTTTGTTTTGTCGAGATTTCGCAGGCCTATAGATCTTGATGTGACGGCAACGATTAAGTTAAATAAGGGTGTGTATCGTGTTCGCGTAATCTACTTCTAATTGTCATTAAATTAATATTTATGTTCGTCTTGGCTAGCTCAGATTGTCTCTGAAGAAGTATTAACGGGTGTAACGAAAGCTTTCGTACTATTTTAAAACGTTTTCTTCGAATACATAAACACAGTTTTGAAGAGTAAGCTATGACCATGTGTTACCATAGTTATATAGTATATTTATTTCACATGTCATTTTTATTCTCAGTTGTACTTGAATATGAATTACAAGAACTACGAAAGCATATTTATAATTTAGTTGGCAAAATGCCGAAATGGCAAATTGTACACCTTTTTGAGAACGAAAATATTTCTCGAAGTGCCATATATCAAACAATCTGTGAGTGTGAGTAGGTTATACCCTGTCAGAACCTACCGAAAAGTGGCACGTTTTGTAGTTGCAAATAAATTGCAACAAAAAATTTCTTTTGGTACTACTATTTCGCTAGTTTTGGAAAAACAACAAATTGTAATAGTAATTAACTAATGAGCATGCGTGTGCACAGGGTGTTTGCGGTCTTGTGATTTTATTCTCATGGGGTGATTAAACTTCTTAAAATAAGGTTACTAATAAAGATATCTTAACAAAATTTGCATAATAAGAGAGATATTAAGAATTAAGAAATACTGAAAAAAACAAGTCAATCAACGGGAGGAAACGTACAGACGGCGTTTCGTTCTGGTTGGAACTTTTCAATGCACGGCATTCCTCGAAGACGGACATTGCTTTTTCATTTCTATACTTTCTGTATATATAGTTAACATTTGGAACTTACTGCAAGTGAGAATTAATGAATATTAAATCACATTCTTACATGTAAATGTCGACTTATGTGAGGAGTTCATAACTACAATCCGACAAACTAAGATTGTACCAGTATGCAGAACACACCCTTTCGCGACAACGAACTTCCTGGTAATTAGGTTAATTAAGAATTAAGAAATACTGAAAAAAACAAGTCAATCAACATGTAAGAATGTGATTTAATATTCATTAATTCTCACTTGCAGTAAGTTCCAAATGTTAACTATATATACAGAAAGTATAGAAATGAAAAAGCAATGTCCGTCTTCGAGGAATGCCGTGCATTGAAAAGTTCCAACCAGAACGAAACGCCGTCTGTACGTTTCCTCCCGTTGATTGACTTGTTTTTTTCAGTATTTCTTAATTCTTAATTAACCTAATTACCAGGAAGTTCGTTGTCGCGAAAGGGTGTGTTCTGCATACTGGTACAAACTTAGTTTGTCGGATTGTAGTTATGAACGCATCACATAAGTCGACATTTACATGTAAGAATGTGATTTAATATTCATTAATTCTCACTTGCAGTAAGTTCCAAGAGAGATATTGTTAAAAAAAATTGTAGTTTTTATTTTTTTAATTTTTAAGTGGTGATATTAAATTAAATAATTTTTTTTGGAATCCACTTTACACTAGTTGTTCAAAGTTATTGCCGTATTATTGAACGCAAAGTCTGGCTCGACGTATCCATGAATTGGCATAATTTACTACGCTTTGGTCTTGCCGTCAAATTATCACCAGTATTTCGTTGGTGTATACCATGGTCTTCATAACGCCCCATAAATAGAAATCAAGAGGGTTAAGGTCGGATGACCGAGGAGGCCATGGAACAATGACCAGCTCGACCAATCCAATTATTTTCAAAGACATTATGTAAATGTTGGCGAACTAAACGATTAAAATGCGACGATGCGCCATCTTGAAGAAACCACATTTGCACATCAACCACATCAACTGATTTTGCAAAAACCATAGATAATCATATCCATTCAATCGATTTGGCAACACAAAGGCGCCAATTTATTGTGCGTTTACCAGTTCGGCTCAAACGTTTATCGAAAATGTGTATGGAAATGAAACAGTATGTGAATTTTCGACAGCCCAGATATGAGTATTACGACAGTTATTTATGCCGTTATCTGTAAACGTTACTTCATAAGTCGCCAATACAATGGAAGAAAAGTTTGGAATTTCAGCATGTTTTTGTAGAAACTATCGACAAAATTGTAAACGTAAAGGATGATCTTTAGGTTGTAAGGCCCGTACTTTTTGAACATGGAAAGAATATAATTGATTTTTGCGCAGTGTTCGCTAGACATTTCGGTTTGATACATTTACTTGGCGAGATATTTTTCGAGTACTACTAGAAGGGTATTCTTCGACAAGATTTAAGACTTCTTCTTTGGCATCTAAAATTCGTTGGTGTCGGCCAGGTCCACCATCCCGACCTTGACGTATTTACAGTACACCAGTTTCTCGTGCACGGATTACTAAGGCGGTGATTTGTGGAATAGGTGTCGGCGTCTTAGGAAACCGCTCAGCGTACCTATAATCGACTTGCAGCCGCATAATTTTGGCGTACTTCCCCATAAATCAACAGCATGTCAACGCATTTACTGTTCATGCAGTGGACCATTTTTTACTTTCCTAATTAGGATTTATTCGGAAGAATTTATGTCAAACCAGCAGTGCAGTGACAACTGATAAAACAGCTTGACAGATGGGAAAAGTTGTTGATTAATCGTTTTAGCGTTAATAACCTTTTTTTAAAGTGTTTAATCACTCCTTAAAAAAAATTAAAAAATTTAGCATTAATATCTCTCTTATTATGCAATTTTTGTTAAGATATTTTTACATTAATGACCTTATTTTAAGATGTTTAATCACCCCTTGAAAATAAAATCACAAGACCGTAAACACCCTGCATTGTTACTTTGACTTATTGGAGGTGAATTTAAATGCTCACTAATAAGAAAAGCTTTCATTCTGGTATTTTTTTTCTATGAATATCTAAATAACGAAGTGCACTTTGAAAAAATTAAAAAAATAAGTATAAAAGCTTGTGTTTTTTATGTGAGCTTGTGAGCTTTATGTGACATCTAAACTTCAATTATTCCAAACAAATTTTAAGCTTATTGTTTTTCGATTAATTGTTTTACTTTTGAATTAGATATTATTCTATTTTCGAATATTTTTAGAAAATTCATTACAGTAGTGGAACATGTTTTTATCGAGAACTTAGGAAGAATATTTATTTCATTAAAAAATAAATGTCTTAAAAAATTTCTGAGTAGTGACTGGGATTTAACAGTTGAATTGAAGTAATGTCACGCTGGATTACGTTCTCCACCAGGCGGCAGTAGTATCTCGGTGGGGTTCGACAGCTACCACAATACTCATCACGATTGACACGCAACATTTACCGTCCTCGTCTATTCACCAAGTGATATATTCACTAAAAAAGATAAACGGATGAGATTTATACTGAAATAAAAATAAATCACACAATTGTAAGTATATTTGATTGGAAATTAAAGCACAAGTTGAACAATCTGAGATTCCAAGGCCATACAGTATTGCTTTACTGCCGTACAAACTGAAAGAAATAAACTGCAGTCTATAAATATGGTATTTCAATATATACACATACTTATTTAATTGACCGGCCACTGTTTTTACAGAAGAGAATCGATACGCAACGACTTGAATTATTGTCTTCAATAAAATTTAATGTACTCGTTTTAATTTACGTTCGAGCATTTTTATTGGAATATTTGAAATTTTTAAAATCGAACATTTCAAGCGAATGCAATTATATTTTAATATTTGTCTACTTTACAGACCATAATGAGAATCGAGTCCATAAAACAATATTAATCACTGAATCTATGAATGAATGTAGATAGGTACTTAATTAGATCTGAAAATTGGTATGGAATATGAAGTTTCAGCACGGCAAAATAATAAAAGTACTCACGAATTGCACGAAATAAAGTATTTCACAACGACTTTTTGTAAAATTATACAACTTTTTTGTTCGTTTTTTTTGTTTCGACATATTGCAGCAAGGCATTAATCTTTATTACCTGCCTTAATGGGGAGACTATAAATTTGCAGTTGCGGCGCTTATTACAATGCTCTGTCTCCACTTTAATCAGGTTTCTCAATGTAAAGTGAAATACTAACTAGAATTTTTATTGTTAAGTGAACGAAGAAAATGAACGGACAATAAGATACATATATGAATAATATAATTACAAGAGCATATACGAGGGCTGATCTCTTTGCTCCGCCCCTGACCCATTTATTAAGCAATTATTTACGTTCACGTCGCATTGTAACTTAGTATGTATAGACTAACGCTAGAAACTTACAAGTCTAAACCTGTTAAAGCGTGCCTACAGTAGACGCCCGAGGTCGAGAGAGTCACATATCAGTATCAAAATGGATCGTGTCGAGCAACAAGCGATGATTAAATATGATGACTCCAATTCAAATTCATCAAGATTTGGTGGCTACATTCTGCAGTATCTGCAGTATTATATGACATAGTTAAAAGATGGTGTCGTGAGTTTAAATGTGGTAGACATGGAAACTGGAAACTGTTAAAAAGGTCCATTATCTCGTGCTGCAAGATCGACACGCCACTAGTAGACAAATAGTTGAATGGAGCTGTTCACTCTTTGATAAAATGCCAACTCCTACAATACCTGTATATGTACACTTACGAAGTTATTTTTTTAGTTTTTTAGTAGTAATTGCTCTTTGATAAAAAAATACATAAAATGTTTATTACTTTTTTATTTGAAAAACTATTAAATGATTATACAAATTATGCAACATTTAATATCTGCTTTCTGTTTGTGCTGA
Source organism: Melolontha melolontha (assembly GCA_935421215.2). Taxonomy (NCBI): domain Eukaryota; kingdom Metazoa; phylum Arthropoda; class Insecta; order Coleoptera; family Scarabaeidae; genus Melolontha; species Melolontha melolontha. The sequence goes on from OW285236.1 coordinate 134,525,421, forward strand.
TAGCATTCCTAAAATTAATAATAAAGTAACCTTCAATTCTGCAAGATCGACACGCCACTAGTAGACAAATAGTTGAATGGAGCTGTTCACTCTTTGATAAAATGCCAACTCCTACAATACCTGTATATGTACACTTACGAAGTTATTTTTTTAGTTTTTTAGTAGTAATTGCTCTTTGATAAAAAAATACATAAAATGTTTATTACTTTTTTATTTGAAAAACTATTAAATGATTATACAAATTATGCAACATTTAATATCTGCTTTCTGTTTGTGCTGATAGCATTCCTAAAATTAATAATAAAGTAACCTTCAATTCTAAATGATTAATGTACCTACCTTTTTTTCATTTTTCATAATTTTCCCAACCAAAATCTAAATTTAGTAAATATATGTAGTGTACTACTGCGTTAATTGATTCTATTGATTCTTATACTTTTTCTATAAAAATATGTTTTCATTGTTTTAATATTTATAATCCTTTTATTCTTTCGGATAAATCATTAATTATTAATTATAAGATATTTAAATTATTCTAACGAAACAAGTTTGAATAGATTGTTAAAAAGTCTAGTTCACTAAAATATGTATAATTATGAATTTCTAATAATATATATTAAAATCGGTTCAGAGTATATATGCAAATGTATAATTACAACACCTCTAGTGAAATTAAGACATATTGATTTTCTCACAATGACAATGTGCCTTTATTCGAAGAAATCATCTATTGTCTTATAAATGTTAGGATGTTTCACGTCACTTGCTAACTGTGAATATTGGTGTTAAATACATTGCCTGAAAGGTCGAAAAACCGTTACCTAGAGTAAAAAATATTTGAAATGTATAGCTATCTTCTAAAAGCTTTAATTTTAATGTTTTAAATATTTTTTATATAGTGCATTTTAAAAATTCAAGGTTATGGACATCTAAATAAGTTTATCTTATATAACGCTTATAACGCATCATTTTAGTATTATGAATGCTAATTTACATGTCGAAATAGTATATCTTTTACCAAACTATTCTATCCATCATAATATTGAATACAATTTAGAAACAATAAATCAATGCAAAATATTAAAAACTAGTTCAAATTTATCATGAAATTTGAATGATTAGTTTTAAGAGTGTACATAATTATATTTTTTTGATTGCCTAAAGCCCGGTAGTTAAAATATATTACGAAGTAATTTGAAACATACTTGAGTAGGTAAAACATTTTCCATAATATAAAAATATTCTTAACTCTTGACTGAATGATTTTTAATTTTTTAATAAATAAAATGCCAAGTAGTGTAAAAATATACCTTTTTCTGTTGCAGATGTTAAAATGTCATTTTGAGTCGATAAAGTAGTATTTTAACAGCAAGAGTAGTTAAAATACTTTAGTTTTTCATATTTTCATATAAATTAAAAGAATTACATGGTTTCGCGATTTGTATATATGAAAACTTTAACTGTGCAATTAACGTTACCCGAAAAAGAAAATTATATTGTTAAAAAATAGGCTTTTTGGAACAATATAATTTTCTTTTTTTGCTGTGATGTCATAGATGTGTTGATCTTCTTATACTTCTTGCCCATGGAGTATGCGCTTCGACACCGCAATTTTACTAGCGACCGATTCTTCGATGTAAGTTTCGGCTACTGACGATGACGTTCATCCACCTACGCGCTTGACTGTCACCAGGTCGCCGCCAGAGTTTGCCATTCTCATTCAGGTCGTTGATGTTTTTGCAATTGTCCACTTTTGGAAACACTATTCTTTTCCATATACAGTCAAAATCAGTCATTTCTTCATGCATTTACTAGCTGTTTCATTTAGAGCAAATGCTTGTATAGTTTGAACGAAACAAATATTTTTTCAAACAATAAACAAACACCATAGTAGTTCTAAATATTGACATTTTAAACTTCGTTAATTAAATAAATTTTTAATGTATAAGAATTGATTTTTTTTGTGTAATGTCTGCTATAAAAAAATAGAATTCTACACATGACTGGCGAAAATTAATTCAGTCGTGATTTCATCACTCGCGAATTAACAGTTTCCGCTTGTTGATAAAATACAATTTTATCATCTTGTATAAAAACTAACTATTATTCACATACAAAACAATAAGAAAATTCAAGATATATAAGAAGTCTTTTTTCAAAAAGTTTCAAATGTAGCAAATATGATATATCATGCACTCTAATCACAATGGAATTTTTTTGATGCAGTTATTTTTTTTTATTTAAATATAAATGGATTCCGCATTTTTCACACTTTCGAGAACTTAGTTTTGTTACACGTTTTTGCACCGATTTCTTGAACTAAAAACCGGAAAATGGCCTATTTCGTCTTTTCTTATATCCATCGTAAGTATATAAGACGTTGTAGCTTTCTTGCGCTTCTTGGCGATTTGGTCGTCAAGTGTGGATGGTCTGCTTCGTTTATTTGTTGATCATGTCCCGTACATTCAGCTACTTCAACTCTGAAGTCCCATAATTGTAGAATTTTAGGTACATTTGCACTTGATTCAGCCCTCTTTTTTTTATAACTCTTTTGTATAATATTCAAGCTTTGACTAAGGTAACATCCAATAAGTGGTAAAATATGCGAAGATAACATTTTTTACTTGTAATTTTTATATTGTATCGACCCATCTGGCTGTTGAGTAAATCGATGCCCCGAATATGTTATATACCACCTAATTCTGAGCAAACGCAACGATGCGAATGTATGAATATTTCTCCCGCTCCAAATAGAATTCCCCAGAATGCTGTAGGCGTGTCAACATCGATGTCATATGTCATACGTACTTACATATTATGGAGCCGCGTAAGAAAAATTTTCTGATTACCAAATTACTATTAAAGGACTATAAATTGTTTAGTCCTGTGTTATTGTAATGATTTTATAATAAATAAATTGCAATACGTTATACTGACGATGGTCACACAAAGCGTAATAAAATTATTAATAAGCGGTTAAGAAAATTGCAAATAAGGCATCAAGAGATTTAATAAATTAAATTTTAATAATAAAGGTAACAAAAACTATTCATAGTAAACTAAATAAACTTCAGAAATAAATAAAAACTAAATTAAATTCTAGTAATGTAAAGAAAAATTTACTCTTACAGATAATAAAATAAATTGTTCATCATGAGAAATTAATTATATAATAACCGAAATTCATCCGTTTAAACTCATCACCGTAAAATAATTGATGATGTTTGGAATATTTATAATTACGAAAACCATTTAATTTTAGTATGCGGTTAACGGAAGAGCAGCATATGCCTAAATCGTTGGAAATATCGCTATGTGTCAAATTTGAATTTAGTTCTATTGCAGCGCATACTAAAATGAACGTATCATTAGGAACTCCGGCAAATAAGTCACATATTCTTTGATAAGAATTATCAGCGTGGTACCATTTCATCATTTTGGCTTTCTCTTCTAGTGTATAACGCGGCATTATCACTATTCAAACGCTTAAGAGACTCCGTATAGGGTGACAGTGGTGACACTAATTTGTGACATTAATTGTCAAATCGTTGCGCGACAGACTGTTTTGTGATTGGCTAAACGCGTTCAGGGGATTTGTATTCGAAACGGGAGAAATATTCATACATTCGCATCGTTGCGTTTGCTCAGAATTAGGCGGTATATTTATATATATATATATATATATATATATATATATATATATATATATATGTATAATTTAAACGAAATTATCAACCGTAATATATTGATAAAATAAATTAAAATCGGGTAAGCGGTCTGTCAATTAAAAAACTCCTTTATTAAATAACCCTATATTTCGCATCAATCATTTTTATTTTTTATTGTACGTCAATTTTATTATTTTTCAACTCTACATTTTTATCCTCAGAAGAAGCAACAAATTTGTTGCGAAATATAGGGTTATTTAATAAAGGAGTTTTTTAATTGACAGACCGCTTACCCGATTTTAATTTATTTTATCTATATATATATATATGAAAAACAATTGTTGTTGGGGAATTCGGCAATCAAAAAGCCATTAATTAGTTAATGTTCTTTATTTTTTTACCCTATATTTCGCTCTGAGGTTTAGAGCTTCTTCGGGGGTCACTTTAATAAGAAAAAAATGTACATAACTTAGATATTTAGTCAAACAATCATAAGAAAAATTCTACTTACAAATGTGAACACTTATTATGCGAAAATTATTTATTACAAAACATGATAGATCGATAAATTTGTCAATTGTCCCACGTAACACAAACAAAACGTCATAATTAATTTAAAACTCTTTTAAAAAAAAAAAAGAAACTATTATAATTTATAATATAACAACACATCTAAAAACAATCATGAGCAACGTGTAGTGAATCAATTCACTCATGATGCAATAATACACTATGTCATTTCGGAAGTTAAAAGGAACTGCATGGAATTTATTTAAAATTCAATGCAGTTTGTCGTTCTATGTGAAACAGATGTAAAAAACATGCGTCGGTGAAAAGACCCAATGTCAAGGTTAACGAAAATCTTGAATGTGCTGTTACAAAAACAAAATAAAGAACATTAACTAATTAATGGTTTTTTGATTGCCGGATTCCCCAACAACAATTGTTTTTCATACTTGTTTTAACGGCAAAGACTCCTTGTCTACATATATATATATATATATATATATATATATATATATATATATATATACATATATATATATACATATATATACATATATACATATATACATATATACATACATACATACATACATACATACATACATATAATTATACATATAATTCGATTTTAGAAGTATCTGTTTTAGAATTGGATTTACTTTTACAGATTAACTCTTTACTACAGGTGCAGGCTATGATTAGAACATTTAATACATTATTTTGAAGCAATTTCAGTTTAATTTGGATATTTTCTCTATTCATGAAATAATAGATAGAAATTTATTTATTAATTAATTCACATTTTTTTGATAATATACCAGCTTATTTTCTAATTAAACTGATTGCGAATATATTTTATTTATGTGCGCTAGTATTACATTTAAGTAAAATATTTCTTTTTTTTTTTTAAATAATGAATGTTCGAGAAAGCATACGCATATCATAAGTCCGCATAGATAATGTATTATATATGCCTATTACAAGCGGCAACTGTGTTGGCCGTATGTATGGAAAGAATAATCATCCATAAGTTTTTACAAAGCCGGCATACCCCAACCTTGCTAAAACACATATTTTCATTTTCAAAAAAATTAGTTATGTGTCTTTAATAGCGAAAGTTTAGATAGTTATATAATAAAGTCACTCAAGTTAAATTATGGGCAATTTATATTTGAAACCTTATTGTGAAATTAGGACTAGATAAGAGCGGAAATAAATAAAAATTATATTGAACTGCTTTCAAGCAAGCAGATAATGGGTTGTGAATTATCATCAAAGCACATATATCAATGTGCGTATATTTTGTGTGTATAAATTGGAAATTTCTTACGTATTGACAAAAAGTAGAAGATTGAAATTAACAGAAAAAGGTAACCCTGAAATAGTATATTAAAAAACAAGTTTCATAAGGCATCATTTTGCCGCACGAGATCAGTTTAGAAAACGAGCCGCGATAGCGGCGAGTTTTCTAAAGAGCGAGTGCGGCAAAAGGCCTTATGAAACGAGTTTTTTATACGATTTTTTCTATTTTGCGTTTTTTACATTAATAATTTGCTTAAATTGGAATTATTTAATTTGAAAGTTCAGAGTTTAATTTTTATATAAAGCATGCAGTTGGTCACATTGATACTTGACATTTTCAAATTTAAATCTTGCTATCCGCGAAGTATATTATATTACATATTATTTACTAATTTTCGTTAACATTACTTGATACTTCATTTAAAAATATAAACATGAGTGACATAGAAACATATATATGTTGTTGTCAATTGTATACAACATACGTTGTTTGTGTAAAATACGGACATATATCATATCTGTCAAATGTACATAAATTCTTAAAATCAAATGACAGCAATGATATTTATTTCTGTATTCGAACAACGCCAACATTGAAAAATGAAAGAAAGCGTATCGAAATGAAGCTCATTTCGATACTGTTTTGGGTTTTATAATGAGTTCATTTCGAACGCAAAATAGAAAATAGTATATTAAAAAACAAGTTTCATAAGGCACCATTTTGCCGCACGAGATCAGTTTAGAAAACGAGCCGCGATAGCGGCGAGTTTTCTAAAGAGCGAGTGCGGCAAAAGGCCTTATGAAACGAGTTTTTTATAGTATTTTTTCTATTTTGCTTTTTTTACATTAATAAATTGGAATTATTTAATTTGGAAGTTCAGAGTTTAATTTTTATATAAAGCATGCAGTTGGTCACATTGATACTTGACATTGTCAAATTTAAATCTTGCTATCCGCGAAGTATATTATATTACATATTATTTATTAATTTTCGTTAACATTACTTGATATTTTAAATAAAAATATAAACATGAGTGACTTAGGAACTAATGTATCTTGTTGTCAATTGTATACAATATACGTTGTTTGTGTAGAGTAGGAACATATATCATATATGTCAAATGTACTTAAATTCTTAAATCAAATGACAGCAATGATATTTATTTCTGTGTTCGAACAACGCCAACATTGAAAAATGAAAAAAAGCGTATCGAAATGGAGCTCATTTCGATACTGTTTTGGGTTTCATAATGAGTTCATTTCGAACGCAAAATAGAAAAAGTATATTTTATTTCTGAAGAAAATAGTTAAAGTTTGTAGACAGTATAATCAAAGAACTAAGGCAAAATTGTTTTGACGTTTTATAAGAAGTGGCTAATGATAATTTTAGATATTTTAATTAATATTTACGAGACAGTGCGCGGGTGCGAGAGTATGTGTGTATCCATGTGTGTATATGTGCGTGTGGGGACATTTGAACGTATTTGTTATCGTTTTTTTAAGTATTTTAACTGTGCAATAACCAAATAATTTATGAACCCAGAGTTAAGTCGTTCACTTATATTGCTTTAAATATCCAAAGTGAACACTATTTTCAATTCTTATAAAAACCAATAGCAACTTCATATAATATGTTTGAATTACAAATTAAATTCCGATAGAGAAGTAGAACAACTCAAGTATGTATTTGTAACTGTAATTCTCTCCTAAAAAGTTTATTCTGTCCTATTTTTTTTTGTTTCTAAATTGTAGGTACAACTGTTAACTCACCTTTTTCGAATCGCTCAGATCATACAAAAAAATCGTGCCGCAATTTTACAAAATAATAGTTAATTGACGCTACTTTTATAAACATTACTCTAAAATTTGGTGGTATATAACATGAACTTCTTAGATGTCTTCTCATTCTTTTATACTACATTAATTTAATATAGTGGCCAAAACTAAATTCCTTGCTTTCTCAAGTGAATTGCGTTTTTCTTTTGTTTTACCATTTATATTTCTGAATGATTAGATATATTTCATAGTCACACTAGATATAGTTGGAGAATAATTGTAATAGTATCAACTATGAACTATTAGAAGAATATTTCTATAGGCATATAATTTTGCAGCGTCATGATTGTGTAAGTTAACTTATTTTTTATATCGAGATGCTATGTTGATATTTATAAATATCTAGGGCGGTCCACAGCAACATCGATGTAATTACAGATAAGTTAGATCCGGAATCCCGCTGAGCTATCAAACCTGCTTTGCTTGAAAACACTAAACTATTCAACCACATCTTGATTAGAATAATTAAGCGTATATAAATATAATTTGAAAGAGTCGTCCATAGTAATTCCGTAATTTATAAATGTTCTTTTATTAGTATTTAGATTCTTAATAAGCTGGAGACAGCCGAAGAAAGAAACGTGTGGCATATATATACAATTTTGATTTAGAAATTTTCCTCTAACGATAAATAAGAGATCTCATTGAAGAAAAGTTGCATTGCTAAAGACTTCACGTGATTGTGCATGTATTATAATAAAAATACTTTTACGAGATGCCATACATTTCCTACAATCAAGCATGGCGTGATTGCATGCATATTACTTTCTGTACTGCATGCTTTTTATTTTTAAAATCAAAATATTTATATATCAATATTACTGCTCCATGTTTATAAACCAGAAATATAATATGGTCGGTCAGCTGCACTTGGATGTTTAATTTTTAATTCGTTTTCATTATTTAACTTTATAAATTTGTTTTTAGATAAAGTGAAATTACATTTACACTTAGGAAAATATTTTTTGGAAATTTTTATCTAATCGTAATTTATAAACGCTTTAAATACATAAACTTTAAAAACTTGGAACATCTTGGGGCCGGTATTATAAACGATAAAACTCGGTAGATTCGGTACTATAAATAGCGAATAAGGGAACTAAGCAACTAAATCCTCTAATTAATTTAGACCCTAGAAAGTCGTGGTATTAAATGTTATTCATTGGTTAAATGCGATCAGCAGTTTGCTCCATTGCGTTTCAAATAAACAATAAACCTTATTTTTAAAAGTTCATATTTTGTGTTTGATAACTCGAATTATGAAAATGTTAAATTTTTCGGTTTCATCCATGTCTTCGGTATCATCAGTTTCAGGGGTATCTGAATTATCAGACGATGAAAATCAGTATCGTATGAATGTCGTCAACGTCTACGACGTTGCCTTCTGCCAAGGGTGTTTCGCGAAAAGACCGATCCATTCGAAATGTAATCAAATAATGAATTTAAAGCAAGATTGGCTAAACGCGTTCAGGGGATTTGTATTCGAAACGGGAGAAATATTCATACATTCGCATCGTTGCGTTTGCTCAGAATTAGGCGGTATATTTATATATATATATATATATATATATATATATATATATATATATATATATATGTATAATTTAAACGAAATTATCAACCGTAATATATTGATAAAATAAATTAAAATCGGGTAAGCGGTCTGTCAATTAAAAAACTCCTTTATTAAATAACCCTATATTTCGCATCAATCATTTTTATTTTTTATTGTACGTCAATTTTATTATTTTTCAACTCTACATTTTTATCCTCAGAAGAAGCAACAAATTTGTTGCGAAATATAGGGTTATTTAATAAAGGAGTTTTTTAATTGACAGACCGCTTACCCGATTTTAATTTATTTTATCTATATATATATATATGAAAAACAATTGTTGTTGGGGAATTCGGCAATCAAAAAGCCATTAATTAGTTAATGTTCTTTATTTTTTTACCCTATATTTCGCTCTGAGGTTTAGAGCTTCTTCGGGGGTCACTTTAATAAGAAAAAATGTACATAACTTAGATATTTAGTCAAACAATCATAAGAAAAATTCTACTTACAAATGTGAACACTTATTATGCGAAAATTATTTATTACAAAACATGATAGATCGATAAATTTGTCAATTGTCCCACGTAACACAAACAAAACGTCATAATTAATTTAAAACTCTTTTAAAAAAAAAAAAGAAACTATTATAATTTATAATATAACAACACATCTAAAAACAATCATGAGCAACGTGTAGTGAATCAATTCACTCATGATGCAATAATACACTATGTCATTTCGGAAGTTAAAAGGAACTGCATGGAATTTATTTAAAATTCAATGCAGTTTGTCGTTCTATGTGAAACAGATGTAAAAAACATGCGTCGGTGAAAAGACCCAATGTCAAGGTTAACGAAAATCTTGAATGTGCTGTTACAAAAACAAAATAAAGAACATTAACTAATTAATGGTTTTTTGATTGCCGGATTCCCCAACAACAATTGTTTTTCATACTTGTTTTAACGGCAAAGACTCCTTGTCTACATATATATATATATATATATATATATATATATACATATATATATATACATATATATACATATATACATATATACATATATACATATATACATACATACATACATACATACATACATACATACATATAATTATACATATAATTCGATTTTAGAAGTATCTGTTTTAGAATTGGATTTACTTTTACAGATTAACTCTTTACTACAGGTGCAGGCTATGATTAGAACATTTAATACATTATTTTGAAGCAATTTCAGTTTAATTTGGATATTTTCTCTATTCATGAAATAATAGATAGAAATTTATTTATTAATTAATTCACATTTTTTTGATAATATACCAGCTTATTTTCTAATTAAACTGATTGCGAATATATTTTATTTATGTGCGCTAGTATTACATTTAAGTAAAATATTTCTTTTTTTTTTTTAAATAATGAATGTTCGAGAAAGCATACGCATATCATAAGTCCGCATAGATAATGTATTATATATGCCTATTACAAGCGGCAACTGTGTTGGCCGTATGTATGGAAAGAATAATCATCCATAAGTTTTTACAAAGCCGGCATACCCCAACCTTGTTAAAACACATATTTTCATTTTCAAAAAAATTAGTTATGTGTCTTTAATAGCGAAAGTTTAGATAGTTATATAATAAAGTCACTCAAGTTAAATTATGGGCAATTTATATTTGAAACCTTATTGTGAAATTAGGACTAGATAAGAGCGGAAATAAATAAAAATTATATTGAACTGCTTTCAAGCAAGCAGATAATGGGTTGTGAATTATCATCAAAGCACATATATCAATGTGCGTATATTTTGTGTGTATAAATTGGAAATTTCTTACGTATTGACAAAAAGTAGAAGATTGAAATTAACAGAAAAAGGTAACCCTGAAATAGTATATTAAAAAACAAGTTTCATAAGGCATCATTTTGCCGCACGAGATCAGTTTAGAAAACGAGCCGCGATAGCGGCGAGTTTTCTAAAGAGCGAGTGCGGCAAAAGGCCTTATGAAACGAGTTTTTTATACGATTTTTTCTATTTTGCGTTTTTTACATTAATAATTTGCTTAAATTGGAATTATTTAATTTGAAAGTTCAGAGTTTAATTTTTATATAAAGCATGCAGTTGGTCACATTGATACTTGACATTTTCAAATTTAAATCTTGCTATCCGCGAAGTATATTATATTACATATTATTTACTAATTTTCGTTAACATTACTTGATACTTCATTTAAAAATATAAACATGAGTGACATAGAAACATATATATGTTGTTGTCAATTGTATACAACATACGTTGTTTGTGTAAAATACGGACATATATCATATCTGTCAAATGTACATAAATTCTTAAAATCAAATGACAGCAATGATATTTATTTCTGTATTCGAACAACGCCAACATTGAAAAATGAAAGAAAGCGTATCGAAATGAAGCTCATTTCGATACTGTTTTGGGTTTTATAATGAGTTCATTTCGAACGCAAAATAGAAAATAGTATATTAAAAAACAAGTTTCATAAGGCACCATTTTGCCGCACGAGATCAGTTTAGAAAACGAGCCGCGATAGCGGCGAGTTTTCTAAAGAGCGAGTGCGGCAAAAGGCCTTATGAAACGAGTTTTTTATACTATTTTTTCTATTTTGCTTTTTTTACATTAATAAATTGGAATTATTTAATTTGGAAGTTCAGAGTTTAATTTTTATATAAAGCATGCAGTTGGTCACATTGATACTTGACATTGTCAAATTTAAATCTTGCTATCCGCGAAGTATATTATATTACATATTATTTATTAATTTTCGTTAACATTACTTGATATTTTAAATAAAAATATAAACATGAGTGACTTAGAAACTAATGTATCTTGTTGTCAATTGTATACAATATACGTTGTTTGTGTAGAGTAGGAACATATATCATATATGTCAAATGTACTTAAATTCTTAAATCAAATGACAGCAATGATATTTATTTCTGTGTTCGAACAACGCCAACATTGAAAAATGAAAAAAAGCGTATCGAAATGGAGCTCATTTCGATACTGTTTTGGGTTTCATAATGAGTTCATTTCGAACGCAAAATAGAAAAAGTATATTTTATTTCTGAAGAAAATAGTTAAAGTTTGTAGACAGTATAATCAAAGAACTAAGGCAAAATTGTTTTGACGTTTTATAAGAAGTGGCTAATGATAATTTTAGATATTTTAATTAATATTTACGAGACAGTGCGCGGGTGCGAGAGTATGTGTGTATCCATGTGTGTATATGTGCGTGTGTGGGGACATTTGAACGTATTTGTTATCGTTTTTTTAAGTATTTTAACTGTGCAATAACCAAATAATTTATGAACCCAGAGTTAAGTCGTTCACTTATATTGCTTTAAATATCCAAAGTGAACACTATTTTCAATTCTTATAAAAACCAATAGCAACTTCATATAATATGTTTGAATTACAAATTAAATTCCGATAGAGAAGTAGAACAACTCAAGTATGTATTTGTAACTGTAATTCTCTCCTAAAAAGTTTATTCTGTCCTATTTTTTTTGTTTCTAAATTGTAGGTACAACTGTTAACTCACCTTTTTCGAATCGCTCAGATCATACAAAAAAATCGTGCCGCAATTTTACAAAATAATAGTTAATTGACGCTACTTTTATAAACATTACTCTAAAATTTGGTGGTATATAACATGAACTTCTTAGATGTCTTCTCATTCTTTTATACTACATTAATTTAATATAGTGGCCAAAACTAAATTCCTTGCTTTCTCAAGTGAATTGCGTTTTTCTTTTGTTTTACCATTTATATTTCTGAATGATTAGATATATTTCATAGTCACACTAGATATAGTTGGAGAATAATTGTAATAGTATCAACTATGAACTATTAGAAGAATATTTCTATAGGCATATAATTTTGCAGCGTCATGATTGTGTAAGTTAACTTATTTTTTATATCGAGATGCTATGTTGATATTTATAAATATCTAGGGCGGTCCACAGCAACATCGATGTAATTACAGATAAGTTAGATCCGGAATCCCGCTGAGCTATCAAACCTGCTTTGCTTGAAAACACTAAACTATTCAACCACATCTTGATTAGAATAATTAAGCGTATATAAATATAATTTGAAAGAGTCGTCCATAGTAATTCCGTAATTTATAAATGTTCTTTTATTAGTATTTAGATTCTTAATAAGCTGGAGACAGCCGAAGAAAGAAACGTGTGGCATATATATACAATTTTGATTTAGAAATTTTCCTCTAACGATAAATAAGAGATCTCATTGAAGAAAAGTTGCATTGCTAAAGACTTCACGTGATTGTGCATGTATTATAATAAAAATACTTTTACGAGATGCCATACATTTCCTACAATCAAGCATGGCGTGATTGCATGCATATTACTTTCTGTACTGCATGCTTTTTATTTTTAAAATCAAAATATTTATATATCAATATTACTGCTCCATGTTTATAAACCAGAAATATAATATGGTCGGTCAGCTGCACTTGGATGTTTAATTTTTAATTCGTTTTCATTATTTAACTTTATAAATTTGTTTTTAGATAAAGTGAAATTACATTTACACTTAGGAAAATATTTTTTGGAAATTTTTATCTAATCGTAATTTATAAACGCTTTAAATACATAAACTTTAAAAACTTGGAACATCTTGGGGCCGGTATTATAAACGATAAAACTCGGTAGATTCGGTACTATAAATAGCGAATAAGGGAACTAAGCAACTAAATCCTCTAATTAATTTAGACCCTAGAAAGTCGTGGTATTAAATGTTATTCATTGGTTAAATGCGATCAGCAGTTTGCTCCATTGCGTTTCAAATAAACAATAAACCTTATTTTTAAAAGTTCATATTTTGTGTTTGATAACTCGAATTATGAAAATGTTAAATTTTTCGGTTTCATCCATGTCTTCGGTATCATCAGTTTCAGGGGTATCTGAATTATCAGACGATGAAAATCAGTATCGTATGAATGTCGTCAACGTCTACGACGTTGCCTTCTGCCAAGGGTGTTTCGCGAAAAGACCGATCCATTCGAAATGTAATCAAATAATGAATTTAAAGCAAGATTTCGTTTAAAAAAACAGACATTTCAATATGTTTTCCTGAACTATCTCTAATAATGTGAATTTTTTTTCTCGGTAAAATTTTTGAAACGTTCCCTTTTTTATTTTCAGACATTTTATAAATACAATACAATATAATATATGCTATAGCAAAATTAATCTAATATCACAGGCAAGTGCCAAACACAACCTACTAGTCTACAAATGCAAACAAAAAGAAATAATAAAGACTTAGGTTTTTTGTATTTTTTCAATTTATTTTGTGGTTTCATCGTTTATCGAAACGCTAAACTACAAAATACATAACTATTCAGAGTTATTCTACAAATACTTATTTTACTAGCATACATTTTTTATAATATCAGATTTCAATTTATTGGTTCAATAAATTTATTCGTCAAATTGTTATTCAGAGATTTATTCGCTGTTTATAATACCGGCCCTTAGTAAGTTAAATATGTAATTTACGGAATCAACTTTGTCACATTTTTATGTAGCCATGTAGAAATTTCACAAAGGCCGTAGTTAGAATTAAAATAAGATCTTTGTGCACAAAATAAGGCGGCGAATAGTGCGCAAGTTAAATTGAATTGGACGCTATTTACGGGGACTCTGCATCATTTGCCACCGCAAATGAATTTAAACGTGATCGTACCAGCTTGGGTGATGATGAGCACTGATAACATTCAAAATTTCACCAGATTGTTCTAGATGACGTCGAATCAGGGTTAGAGAGATAGTAGAGGCTATGCACATATTGAAAGAACGAATTTGTCATATATTGATTGAACAATTGCACATGCGCGCGTTGGGTGTAGCGCTTGCTCACTTTGGACTAAAAACACATTCGAACGAACATTTTCAAACGAGTCAGGGGTTTTTGACGATTCATAACTGTAGATGAAACTTGGATCCACCACTACGCTCCTAAGGCGAAAGAATAGTCAAAACAGTAGACTGCAAACGGTGAACATGCTCCGAAAAGGCAAAGACGGTTCCATCTGCCAGGAAGGTGATGGCGACTGTTTTTTAGGATAATTGCGGAATTGCGTTCGTCGACTATCTTGAAAAAGGTAAAACAATAACGGGAGTATATTACGCATTATTACTTAATAAGCTGAAGGAGAAATTTAAAAAATGGCGCATTTGAAGAAGAAGAGGGTGCTGTTTCATTAAGACAACGCACCTACTCACACATCGGCGGTCACCAGGGCGAATTCATAAATTGCGCTTCGAATTAATTGACGACCGTATTCACCAGATCTGGCCCTCAGCGACATTTTCCTGGTTCCTAAGCTCAAACTTTCGCTTGGAGGACAGAGATTTTCATCGAACGAGAAGTTCATCACATACATAAACGCCTATTTTGTAGAGCAAGACACCAACTACTATTTGGAAGGGTTAAAGAGGTTAAAGCATAGCTAGGAAAAGTTTATGGAATTAAAAGCATACTATTTTAAAAAATAAAACTACATTTGACCGGAAAAATACTTTTTTATATGTTAGGCTCAAAACATTTCAGTATATGATAATGGACCGACATATTGAGAGTAAAGTATGAGTGCTTAAAAATCAATGTTGGCTACTGTAAAGATAACACTCGGCAAAAAGAATTAAACAGAAGAACAGAACTAGTAGGGTCTAGAAATTAAGACGTACAGAAGCCTGTCACGGCATCCTGGCGCACCCAACATTTCCTATCTAAAATTATCCAAGGATTTAGAATAAGTTCTTGATACTCAATTACGACAAAGCCTCGTCTCTGAGGATTTAAGTTTTCAAATACTGTCTATAATCATATGATCTCACAATATCCCCTTGGTGATTCTTTAATTATAAAAAGAATTTACGTGGCCACCGTTTTAGTTCAGGAGAAGAAGACAAGATGTCAACGATAATAAATATTCAAGTTGATAAATTGAAACGATAACCGCAAAAGTATTCAGTGTGATTTGTTAAAGTAAAAGTTGAAATACACAAGATAATTCATCCCAACTTAACCGAAAGGTTTGGTCTTCTGAAGCTAAATTCAAAATTTATTTCACATTGATTAACGGTTTACCAAAAATTTTACAGAAAGGATCTGTCGTTGTGAAAACATTATTTGAGAAGCTCAAAGAGATGAAAACTGTTTAAAAACAATTCTAACGAGCAATGAGACGTAGTACTTTCAATATGATTCAAGAATCAAAGCGTCAGAATGCTAAATAGAGCTCACTAGATGAAGGAAATTAAAAAAAAAATTAGTTTAGAGAAGTCAATTTAAAGCAATGCCCATTGCTTTTTACGATTCCATAAAGAATTTGTTGCAAGTGGTACAACAATTAATTGCGACTATCGTCTTGGAGAGTTTGGTGGGCTGTGTTCGCCGTGTTCACCCTGAATATCGAAAACAAGATTATTGGCGATTATATTACAATAATATCCTTCTATCTAATCGTTCGCCACTGATGTTTCAAATAAAAATAAAATTTGTTTCCACATCTCTCGTATTCACCGGATTTGGTTGCCTGCGGTTATTTTGAATTTCTTAAATTACATTTGGCGATGAAAGGAAATGGTTTTATAACAATTGAAGACATTGCATTTTCGCCTTCATGAATTTTATTGAAATTAACGCATGCAATATATTCTTTATTGACCGTCGTGTTTCTCGTTTCTCGATTTTTACCATTATTTCACGGTATACAAATTAGCTATAAAGTAAACCATTTATTTTTCCAAAACTATAAGAAAAGCAAACATCAAGAGAAACCTGCTTTCCATGTGCTTTAAAAACTATTGCTACACTGTGAAAAATACACAGTATACGTCGCTACAATTGTAATATCTAGAGAACGGATGCAATTTCCATAAAACGCAATCGGCAATTGGAATTGTGTATAACGTCGCTCAGTACATCCCAGCGTAATTCAATGAAGTATTTGTTTGACTTACTCGGCCACCTGGTTTCGCAGCGATAACAATGGACAACCCAGCTATTGTATTCGGAGAATATAGTGTTTGTCAGTGGTGTCGTGTACGTAGATAAAATAAATAAGTTTATCGTATTTCGTAAGAGAAATAGCACGTACATTCCTTTTCTTTTCATTTAAGCAACATCTTCCAATTATTTCCAGTATTTCCAGTTATTTCCAGTATGCACCTATAACCAGTTGCGATGTAGAAAGGACGTTTTCTATTTATAAGGATGTACTTAATTCAAAGAGTACAAAATTGACAGAAGAAAACCTTGAGAAACTATTGCTAGTCAATATTAATACTCCTTTACTCAACTTGAACGACAAAATGAACAAATAAAGATGTCGCAATTATAGAAATAAAATTAAAAACTTTAAAAATACAACTTTTCAACAAATACATATGTATTTCGTAATTTTATAGATCACCACCCGTTCGTTTTCCAATTATATAAATAAAATTAAATATTTTAGAAATACAGCCTTTCGCCAGTACTGCACTGGGCTTTGCGTCATGTGGTAAGCGTGTCCGTTCTCTAGAATATCCCATACTACAAACAATAGTTACTATTGCGAGGTGGTTACTTGTAGAATGTAGTTGTGGTAAAATAGTATAAGTTGTGGAAAAAAATTCACTATACGCGTAAGAATTCTTAAGAGTTGTACTAGAAGTAGTTATATATATTAAATAACCTTTCTTTCTTTATTCTGTTCATCCCTTTTTTACTTTTCGTACGAACATAGCTGTACTATCATTTGTTATTACTAGTCACCCATACACCAACTGTTCACGGTAATGTCTGCTTGGTTACCTCAATTGTATACTGCTGCCTTAAATACAATTTTGTGGGTTCTCAATTTAGTTCTTCTATTGGTTAAATCTCTAACAATTGACACTGTTATTTGGCATGAACATTGGCGTTTGGTTTTGGTTAAAGATACTGATATGTTTACAAGTTCGTAAATAATGTTATCTACTGAAAAAAGTCTGAAAAAAATTTAGTGGAGCACTATTTTCGCTCATACGGTTTAGGTAGACAAATACAATTTTAGTAATGCATTATCATTGTTACTTTATATATAAGCGCCACTTATTATTTTACTGTATTCGTAAATGATTGAAGGGTGTTTGAACAGGCACCTAACGATAGCGCCACCAAAATTACTTTTATACCTGCACTAGAATAATATACTGCACCGTTTGTGACACTTACGTAGGGACATTTAACCCACCATAATTCTTGAAAAAGTAATGTAGAATACCAGAAATAATGAATTATTTGTTCAAATTTCGAAAATAATTGAAATTTGATTCGAAAATTGAATTAATTTAATGGACAAATATGCAAAATGCTGAAATGCGGGATACGAAGAAATTAAAAACAGTTATTTAAAATTCTTACATATTAAAAAAAAGTTTCAACATATGTACAATTGTGATTAGTCAACATTTTATAGTATTTATTTTATTAAAGAAATTAATGAAAAAGAAAAGAAATGCAATGAACCATAAATTATATATGTACAAAATAGTTGATGATATATATATGCATACGTATATCTGTATCTATATACATGGACATATACCTCGTATTTTACCAACATTCACTTCAGCCAGAGACACATGTGTTTCTGTCTTACGACGTCATCAGTCTGGCTAATGAAGTAACGTTTAACGGCTCACCTTCGGAACAAGAAGCAAATTTTGACCTATCAAGTGGCACCAGATAATCTCGTGACATCTGATGAACAAAAGAGATTATGCTGATAATAGCCAGTTCTTCTCGACTAGCTATGCTAATACATAAGGGGAAAAAATACGTATATTGGTGTAGTCCATTAACTCGAAACATATTGCTGTATATTGCTGTGATACCTTCCATCTTTTCTGCTCTGTTTTTAACTTTCCAATACTGCTATACTTTTAACGTTGGCTTAGCCAAAATTATATTTGCTTTTTCTGTTCGCCTCACGCTTGGTTTCGCCAAAAATGTGCTATGAACTGTGGTTTTGTATTAATTTTACCACCATTCACGACAAATCTATCCAGCTAGGATATTCAGTCGGTTTATTTCCAAAAAATGGGACTGCTTTCCTCTCAGGGTTCCAATCGGAAAAGTGGTTGTCTCTTCTACAAAATTTATAATGCGCCAGTAAAAGAGTATTGACAAATGTTATAATTATATCTTTAAATTACTTATTAAAATGTGTAGAAAGGATAATTAAATTAAAGAACACAATATAAAATTTAAATGAAAATTTAATACAAAAAAAAAATCTTTATAGAGTATAAAGATTAATATTGCACCATTTAACAATATTTTAAAGGTAAAAATAACGCACGGAAATGACCGCAGCATGCGTTCAAAAACCTTTGTGATGTCCGAACAAATTAAATAACAAAGAAACTTTCTAATTTCTCCCCAGAGAACAAAATAAATAAACAATTTTGACAGCTCGAAAAGAACTCAAGAAAACATGCGCACTAACATGTCAAAGAAAAAATGCCCTTGAAATCCAACGTACAAAATTTTTCATTTACAGTTTTTTTTTTACTAGAAATGTTAAAAATTTTCTTTGTTATCTATATCAAATAACTAAGACTAAATCTCAATACGACAAAATTAACAATAGAAAATAGAATGTTCAACTCTTTTAAATATAATAAGATATCTATTAAAATATATTTTACTTAAAAAAATATATAATGCGAGACACGTTAACAAGAAACGTAAAATATCAAAAATTACGAGATTCAACAACTCGTAGAAATCGGTAATTGAAGTTTACATCACCAAAACAACCAATTAAATCAAAAACATACCGAAATTACTATACAAAAGATAATAAACTATCTTTTTAAATAACGTGTACGTCCTTGTCAACTGTTAACTTGTGTCTGAAGATTAAACATAGAGCACGTAGGCTTCGCATAAAAAAAAACAGTTTTAAAGTTGTCCACGTCTAACAAACGGCGTGCTCAAACGGCGCATGTCCAGAAATATACATATAAGTTCAAAATAATTGTACAAAGATATACATAAATTTGTATAATATTTATGGGGAAAAATCCAGAGCATTATGTATCTTTGGCTGAAGTGAACGTTGTTAAAATACGAGGTGCGTGTTCATGTGTACAGACTCAGATATGTGTATGCATATATGTATCATTTGTAACAAATGCTTAATGCTACTTACGCATTAATATACTAAATTTCTTTTGGTATACAGAATAATGTACCGAAATTCGTCCAACAAGTACACTATCCTATTTTAAACCTATAAGACATTTTCCTTACAAATTCTTGTCTATGATATTTGACGGGTATCGTTTAACAAAACGTTGTCTTTTGTGAAAATTTAGATTTGTTATCCGAGATGATTCACCCGTACTGCGTATTTTTATTAATGTGTTCGTTTGAAAACAACAAAGAACTTGAACAAACTAGAATATGGACGAATGATGGTGATTAAAACCTTTACTAAACCCCGAATGGAATAACGTATATGCATTTTTCATTCTTTCGCACTAGTCTCTGCCCACAACTGAGGAGGAAATCTACTATCTTCGAATATAGAACGTGTTCACACTTAAACCCGCACTATTGGTAACTCCGTTATTATTGGAGCTAGGAAGTCGTCCAAATTAGCAAACTAGTAGGATTTTTCCTGGCGGTTACGACGATGAAAACAAAAAAACTATTGAGCGTCGCGTTTTTCAGATATTTGACAAAATGTAATTTTTAAAATGGAACACCCTATTTATATTTATGCGGTTGAATAAAGAATTTAGTTCTGAATAAAAATGTTTCAATACATTATCTCAAAAAAATTGAAAATAAAAAAGTTATCACGTGATTTCTTAATCATTGCATTTTGTTTAAAAACATTGATGAAAGACGTAGCATGTTTCACATGTTTATCCAATTGAAGTCATCTTCAGATATTAAATAAAATAATATCATAAACATCCTTAAAATTAGCTTACTTTATCACTAAAACGTAAGTTTTCAAATGAGATACCGTGCATTTTTAGGGATCTAGGATTTGTTTTTAGGGATGCCTAACGAAATTTGTAATTAAATAATATGTACCGATTATTGTAGACTATTCTCTTGTTGAACGGATGAAAAACATTTTTGTATAGGTCCGAGAAGGTTTGTTCATAATATTCCTAAATGAATTCAAACGAAACGTTGTGTTTTTAACGAAATTTATTTTGATTTCGTCCACGAAACTTAAGAATAACAAATAAAAGAGTAATGAACACTATCAATCAACATACATAACTAAAATAATTGTTCGAAGGTACCACCTTCTTGGTCCAGACACTTGCGGGCTCTTTTCTGAGTGCAGCGCGTGGCTTTGAGAAGGGTCCTTCCATCAATATTCCGAATAATGGCCGTAATGCTATTTTGAAGTTCTTCCACATTTTGGTAACGATGTTTGTAAACTTCATTTTTCACTCGGCCCTATAAAAAAAAATCTAGCGGACTTAGATCTGGTGAGCGTGGGGGGAACAGAACTGGTCCATGAGTTCCAATCCAACGGGGTCCAAACAGTCTCTCCAGTAATGCGTTAACGATATAGTGATTATGAGCCGGTGCACCGTCTTGTTGGAAGTATATCCGCGGCCTATCCATCAAGTTCACGTTGTCCACGAAATCTTCCAATACATGAGACATAAAGTCCTCATATCTTTCTCCCGTCAATGAGCCGCCGTAAAAAAAAGGACCCACAATTTTAGATCTAATCATACCACACCAAACATTAAGGCTGAACCGATGTTGTGGATTAGTGGGATGAGCCAAAAAAGGATTTTCCCGACTCCAAAAATGATAGTTTTTTCGATTAAACATTCCCTTATTAGAGAAGTTACTCTCATCCGACCATAAAACATATCGAGGAAAATTTGGATCTTCTTCACATTTATGTAGGAACCATTCACAAAATTCCATTCTTCTTATATCATCATTAAGATGCAAAGTTTGTACTGGCCGATATTTGTAGGCTCAAAATTATATTTTTTCAAAATTTTATGAATCGTTCCCAATGAAAGGTTTATTTCTCTTCCAATTCTCTAATTGAATTGTTAGGATGCGCCTCAAAATATCCCAGTACATTTATCTCTACCTCCTCACTAACCACAAATTGCTTCTTCGTTCTATTCTTCTTGAAAACCTCTTCGTTTCGCCGAAATTGTCTGTATAATTCCAAGAAATATCTTCTTTGAGGAATCGCGCGCTCGGGAAACATTGCACTATAATGTTCGCCAGCTCTAATAGTGGTTTTTTCTCTGAAATATGTAAGCTTCCATAATATCACATTTTTCCTCATGTGTGAAATCCATTTTTATTAGAAAAAAACACGAAGAAAAAAGCAAAATAACAATGCGAATTTTAAAACACTGACAGATTAATTTGACGGATTGTTATTGAATATATATATTTTTTTGATTGGTACCTACTTGATCTAAATTGTAACAACTATTGTAATGTAGGCTAATTTCATTTTCTCTTTTCCTTTTTTTCTGAGTGGAGTTTTAAATTATACTGTGTCCCATTTTAAAATGGGTACTTTTCTGATTATCTCGGGAATATGCCCCTTTAAAGAAATCACGTGATAACTTTTATTTTAAATTTTTTTGAGATAATGTATTGAAACATTTTTGTTCAGAACTAAATTCTTTATTCAACCGCATAAGAATATACAGGATGTTCCATTTTAAAAATTACATTTTGTCAAATATCTGAAAAACGCGACGTTCATTTTTTTTTGGTTTTTATCGTCATAACCGACAGGAAAAATCCTACTAGTTTGCTAATTTGGACGACTTCGTAGCTCCAATAATAACGGAGTTACCAATGGTGCGGGTTTAAGTGTGAACACCCTGTATATATATATATATATGTATTTTTAACAAGATAGTCAGCGAATTCTATTAATATGTTGTCGGTAGGCTACTCAAAATCGAAATGCAAGCAGTCTCTTATGTCTTCTAAGTTTAAAAATAACAAACCAAATAGAAATATAACCCACTTTCTTACTATTGCGCTTCCAGCACTCAACCCCAAATTTTGTATTAAGGTTGTCGCACATTAGACCAGCACGGCCTGATACTATCCAGCGCCTGCCGGCGATGGATAGTGGGATCGCTCACTATTCGAGGGGCGACCGGCAAACCGTATGCTGTGAACGCAAATTTTTCAGTTTATATTATCTAACAGTGACAGGTACATCATGTCTGTTAGCAATAGGTCCGATTATGAAGAAGTTTGTGTAGTAGTCGCCACATTATTAGCTGAAGAAGATGAACATAAGAAGAAAAAGAAGAGGAATATGTGGATTCATCCCATTAATCAAAAGAGAGCAAATCTTAGTGACTTTCATTATTTGTTTAACGATCTAAAAGAAGACGACATGAAATTATATATACAGTGAAAAGTAAAACGTCGTAAAAACTTAGATAGGTCCTCATTGAATATTATATTACATAAATAAAGAAAACAAATAGAATTATTTACCGGGTTTATTAATTTCCTCTGCAATTTCATACATCACGTTGTTTGGCGGCGAGGATCGGAGACCAACGATCCTGTCCGTCAACATTCTCGCTGTGCCGTGCTGCGCTGGACTAGTGGGCGGTCGCCTATTTATTTGTATTGGTATAGTCCTTTTCGTTTTTGATGGGCCGCCCTGTGCTGTGCCGTGCTGGTTTAATGTGCGACAACCTTTATCCTCCACTAAGTTTGAGTTAGATGAAAACGCCAGCCTTGAATGTCGTCTTCTCAAACTTCAGCTACTGCCGAATGAAGTGCTTCCACCACATACTTTGGACCAAAATGTAGTCACAACTAGTCATATTTATTTTTAAAGCTTTTAAAACAATGCACATATATTTTCTACCGATCATTCCACTATTTGGACTAAATGTGTTGACAATATCTTAGGAAATATATAATTTATATATAATTTTTAAGCGTAATACCTGTAAATCGCTCAAAAGATCTAGTTTATCATGGGACTTGTGGTTTAAACAGTATAGCAGATTAAGACTCCGTGGAAGTGCGTGGCTGAAACGGGATATACTCGCTTGAACTTTTTTCATATTGTAAAATACTTGTCTTTCTGCGGGTTCTAAATAAAACTAACGGTAACTTAGACACACACTATATTAATAATAAAAACGAATAACAATTTAAAAACTAATTATTAACAATAAGCACATTTATGTATTTATATTTATGTAAGTTCACTCGGCGATGATTTGGTATGGAATGAATAAATCCCTTCCTCAACGGCTTATATATCGGCCGTCGGAGATCTTTCGAGTTTTCTATATCTATCGCGAAGGTGCCAAAGGTGTGATACGTGACGTATCATTGGATGAGTCATTACAATATATTATTTTTAAAGATTGGTAATGAATAGAGAACGGACACGCTTACCACCCAGTGCAGTACTGGCGAAAGGCTGTATTTCTAAAATATTTAATTTTATTTATATAATTGGAAAACGAACGGGTGGTGATCTATAAAATTACGAAATACATATGTATTTGTTGAAAAGTTGTATTTTCAAAGTTTTTAATTTTATTTCTATAATTGGAACATTTTTATTTGTTCATTTTGTCGTTCAAGTTGAGTAAAGGAGTATTAATATTGACTAGCAATAGTTTCTCAAGGTTTTCTTCTGTCAATTTTGTTCTCTTTGAATTAAGTACATCCTTATAAATAGAAAATGTCCTTTCTACATCGCAACTGGTTATAGGTGCATACTGGAAATATTCTTTTATTTCTTCATATTTAGCCGTTAGATTTTGTGGAATTGTCTCCATACATAATTGCTGCAATGTAATTAAATCTGGATTTCTATTAAGAATTGCTTCAAACTTTTGCCGAAGTCCACATCCGAAGTCACTTGGAATACTTTTCAAATTATTAACAACCACATCTAATGTGGTTAATCCGTCATTTAATTTGAGATTTCGATTTCCAAAGTAAGTGATTAGTTTTGGCAATTTTCCAAAGTGTTCGTGAAGAAAGTATAACTGATTTTTTAAATTTGGGATTTGTGTGAGCTCCTTGCACTCACCAATACTTCTAGCATCCTCCTTTAGCAGTTGTTACGAAATGTTTTAGACTATCGAAATTCTCAGCATAATAACTAGTAGCTTCCAGCCATGTTCCCCATCTAGTTATTACTGGAGTGGGAGGCAGTGACAGAGATGGAAATTTTTCCCTGAAAAGAGCTACTCTCAATGGTGCTTTTCTGAAAACTTTTTTAGAAGCTGATACAAGTCTATCAACTTCCGGAAAAGTGTTTCTGATATATTCACAGATTCTGTGGAGAGCATGTGCTACACAAGTAATATGCAGCATATTAGGATATGTTTTCTTCAATAGTCTGCCTGTTTTTAACATATACGCAGCACTATCACTGACAAATAAAAGTATTTTTTCTTTGTACGTGGCGTCCGAATGAAGCATTTTTTGCATATTCTCCTTAATGGTTTCAGCAACTGTTTCCGCATCAACTCTATAACACTTGTTGCTATTACATGTGAGTTATAGGGAATAGTTGGATGTAGTACACCAGCTATAACATTTAAACATTTAATATTTGCGTAAAGTTGATTCATCAGGAACATTTCGACCAGTATATTTTTTCAGAAATATTTTTAAAGTAGGATTGCTAAGTTTATTTAATGGAATATTAGCCGCCATAATAGTTTTACAGAGTTCAGATGTGTTTGCGATCCTAAGTGACGAAATTTTGACGATATGTACGGATTTTGTAATAAATTTCGGAATCACTGACAATGGACATACAATCAGTATGACCGTCAATCCAACTCGCCATTGTTTTACAATGCCGTTCTCGACATTCTTCCATATCATGTCTGAGAAAGTAACTTAAACAATGCTCTAGATCTAAATAAATGAAAACTAAAAATGTGTGCGTAAGTTATTGAAACTGAACGAAATTCAATGCACACTTACGTCGAAATAATTGGTAGAAATAGATTCAATCAAACGATATTAAACAGGATCTATCACAAAAATTACGATGTAATTAACAGTTAAAACTATGAAAACAAGAAACTTACTCACAGCACTTTATTTATCTTACGAAATATAAACTAATAAATAAAATACATTATAAAAACGCCGCTTCTATCTACGCTCATGAAAACACTTTAAAAAGCACTATATTCTCGGAATACAATAGCTGCCTTGTCCATTGTTATCGCGGCGAGACCAGGTGTCCGAGTAAGTCAAACAAATACTTCATTGAATTACGCCGGGATGTACTGAGGGACGTTATACACAATTCCAATTGCCGATTGCGTTTTATGGAAATTGCGTCCGTTCTCTAGAAATGAATACTGTCTATTTATTGTTTAATATGGTACATATTTCATAAAAACTTAATTTTATATGTTTATGTGGCTATTGGTTTAACTTACAGTGGTAGTAAGAAAATTTGCTTTTGTAATTCTAAAAAATATAAAAATAAATAAATACACGTACACAACTGACGAAGTTTATATCGAGGGGGAAATATTCTGCATAGCAGAGCTGCCAATGTGGTAAGATGCAAATTACTAAAATGAAAGCGCGCTAAATTCAAACACCCTTCCTTCAATCATTTATGAACATATTGTATATGCAGAACAAACTACATAAGTAGTACATCGTTTTAATGACATTCAAATATATTTAACAATCATACATTTTAACTATTTAAGTAAACTACTACATATATTCTCACAAAATAAGTATTCTAATATTTACGGCAATGATTAACAATTAAATTGTTATAGTAAATATTTACTCTAATGTTTACCATATTAAACAGAATGTATTAAGTAAATATCTGAGATGTATGCATTTTGTGTACTATATTGATAGACACCTTAACTAGAAATTCATTGTAAAGAATTACTGCTTGTAGTTTGATTGTTTCGACAATCTAATTCCTGGAAGTAAACTAAATATTTAATAAAAATGACCGATTATCTTGATTTCCTAATTCATGAAGTTTGATTATTTTCATTCAAATAATTGGTCATTATAATAATTGATAACACTAGTATACAAGGATTTTGTTACAGGGGTTGTTCTGGCTGATTTGTATATATTAATCAGCAGAATTGGTGCACCATTTTTTTAATTGTATTTTTGACTGCAAAATTAGCATAGCTTGCCTCCATTATTTAATTCTTCGAATTTCTAATTTTCGAGTCGGCTTTAAAATATTGCTCCTTATACAACACATTTTTATTCACCCAATAACGTATTAGGCTGGATAAATATCTGATTTTGAGAACTATACGACTAATAAGTAATTAAACTTCTAGTTTCAAAAATTATTTTATTGTAAATACCACTACAATATTGTTTCGCCATACAATGGCTTCATCAGGTGGATGAAATACAGTATTTCATCCACCTGATGAAGCCATTGTATGGCGAAACAATATTGTAGTGGTATTTACAATAAAATAATTTTTGAAACTAGAAGTTTAATTACTTATTTCTTAGCGTTATAATGAAGTTTCAACAAGTATCTCCTTCGTCAATTAACTATTTAAGTTAATACTGTATAAAAAATAGTACCAGAGGTATTATTAATAAATTTGTGGGTGTTTAAAGGATGTAGTCCTAGTACTGGGTTTTCAGTTAATGTACACAAAGTTTTGCTGAAAAATCATTACATAAAGAAGTAATGGCGAGGTAGAATTAACCTTACGTTTCGTTTTAATAATATCACTTGTTAATTCAGAAACAATGTTGCTGACCTCTTCACATCAAATTGGGATTGATGAAAAACATCGCAAATGTGATGAACAAAAAAGGTAAAGATTTTTTTTATTTAAGAAGCAAATTTCCCAGAATAAGCAAAGCTAAAATAGAACAGCAAAAATATGAGGCCCCAAATAAGGGAAGTAATGGGAAATGCCAGTTATGATAGTACCTTAGATGAAAAAGAGGTACATTCTTCGTAAGCGTTCAAAACTGTAGTAACAAACGCCTTTGGGAACAAAATCTTAACACTATAAACAGTTGGTTGATGAACTGTTGCAAAATTACAAAGATTTGGGAGCAAGTATGTTCCTGCAGGTTCATTTCCTCCGTTAACATCGGGATTTTTATCAAGAGAATCTTAACGATGTGAGCGATGAACATGGTGAGAGATTTCACTAAGATATCAGGCAAATTGAATCGCGCTACAAGGGAAACCAGAACGAAGGTGAAGGTATGCCTATCTATGAACTATTGCTGGGGCATTAAAAGAGATTAACCAGGAATAAAATACAGGCGAAAGTTGAAAGTTGAATAGAAATATGTTTCGTAAATAAATTACGTTGTACTCGTATTATGTACCTACTTCATTCCTTAGAAAATTTAAATTTCCGAAATTTTGAACGCATTTTACTCAAAAACTTTACGTACTGAGAAAATATGGGCAGCAGAAAAGGGAAAGGCAGGAAAAAGCTATAAGCATCATCTTTGGTTCATATAACAATCAAAAGGTTTTAATTTATATACTCACTTTCATATGAAATCCACCACCCAATAAGAATTGGACTACAATTTTGAAACTTCGGTAAAATAATGCTTTATTATCAACTAAAAAACGATGAAAGTTTCCGCCGAAAAAACTATTACGTTTCCTATATCATTGTTATCTCCAACTTTCAATATTTTCTTCCTACCAATTAATGAATTTCTGCCAACAAAATGTCAGTTTATTTGATTGTCAAACTGTCAAGTAGACGCTTTGTAATGCCCCCAGTGCGACGTCGTCGAATTTTTACACATATTAATGATTTTGTTAGGGACCGAATTATCGGTATGAAGGAGGCTGGTCTCTCATTCCGGGAGATTGGGAGAAGGCTGAATCGGGACCACACTACAGTTGCTCGGATATGGTCTTTATGGTCCGAAGTAGGTATTCAGAGGCGCCGTCCTGCTGGAAAACCCCCCCCCGAAGAAGCAACGCACGTGAAGACCGACATCTTAGGCGGATGGCTACCAGGGATCGATTTCAAACAACAAAGTCGATTGCTGTGGATTGGATGAGAGCTTTGAACCGACACTTTTCGATGGCAACTGATAACAAAAGAATTTCTTCCTTTGGGCTTAATTCATACCGTCCTTACCTTCGGCTTCCATTGACACCTCCCCATAAAGCAGCCAGACTTGCATGGTGTCAAGAACGGCAAGGGTGGGTTCATCAATGGAATGACATCGTCTTTAGTGATGAATCAAGGTTTTGTTTATGGGTGAATGATGGTCGTAGAAGGGTGCGGCGATATCGAGGAGAAAGACGGAATTTGGAGTTCGATCAAAGACGACACACAGCCTTAACACCTGGGGTTATGGTTTGGGGGGCGATATGTGCTGGACGAAGGTCACCCCTTACGTTCATTCCAGGCTCATTAAACGCACGTCGTTACATCGACAACGTTCTGGAACCGGTGTTAATACCTTTCATGCAGACGTTGCAGAATGCCACTTTCCAATAGGATAATGCAACACCCCATACTGCTGTGGTTACAAGAACATTCCTGGAGCAGGTTGGATAGCAGATTTTGCCCGGGCCTGCACGGTCACCGGAATTGTCGCCGATTGAACATGTCTGAAATATGATGGGTCGGCGACTAAGACAACTACCCAGGCCTCCTGAGAATCTGGATGAACTTCGACACCATCTAGAGGCTACATGGAACGAGATACCCCAGTAGGACATCGACCACTTAATACAGAGCATGGGAAGAAGAGTTAATGCATACATAGCTACGCGTGGGGATGCAACCCACTACTAGCTTCTTCTTGAAAAATGTTAATTTTTGTTTTGCTTTTTTCAACTAAACTTTCATCGTTTCTTAGTTAATAATAAAGCATTATTTTACCGAAGTTTCAAAATTGTAGTCCAAGTCTTATTGGGTGGTGTATTTCATATGAAAGTGAGTGTATATCAGTGCAATTTATCGTTTCGGTTATTTTCGAATTTGTTCTATTTATTGCTATATATTGCTCCAGTACCGAAGTTCTCAATACTTGTTAGATGGAGTATTCGAACACTGTTAATATCAATGTTCTTTTTAATTATAGTAAATAATGTAGTACTAAAAAGTAAATCAGTTTTCTCTAAATTTCTTTATTTAAAAATGAAATCGCATTGGTCGATTTACTAGTATAGTTGTTAAGACAAGTGTAAATGTTGCCAATAGAGAAGCGCTCAAATACTATTAAGCCGATTGATCTTACATGTCGATGTACAACAAATGAGAATTGATACCAACATGAATAGTTGAAACCATTAATAATAGCCTGTCTTCTTTTGTTTGTGTTCTTCATACTTTACGTCTAGTTCAGCGGGATCTATTCATCATTTCACTCAAAAGAATTAAAGAAAAACTATTTTAGAATCTACGCTGATGTTCGAAGAGAAACACGTGTAAAACATTACTGATTTAAACAAACAATAATTTGTACGTACATGAGCTTTAGTATAATTATCTCACTACAATAACATATTTTTTGGAAAATGTAATTCGAAATTTGTTATGTGTCAGAATATGATCATATTATTTTAATAAACTATCATGTCAATCTTAATGTTAATTCGTAATTAAGCTATTTGCACACAACTAAATAAGTTAGTTCAGGGAACATTTACCAACTTTACTTCAAGGAATTTCTTCTG
Source organism: Melolontha melolontha (assembly GCA_935421215.2). Taxonomy (NCBI): domain Eukaryota; kingdom Metazoa; phylum Arthropoda; class Insecta; order Coleoptera; family Scarabaeidae; genus Melolontha; species Melolontha melolontha. The sequence continues at coordinate 134,556,060 of OW285236.1, forward strand.
GCAAAGGAAACAAAGTAAAAAAATTATCAGAATGTGAAGGATAAACGGAACTTTCAAAGTACTAACACTACTATAGAGATGCCGTGCTACAGGTCCAGATGTCACTTATAACGCATGTTAATTATATATTTGCTCTATCTCGGAGCATATGAATTTTCTTTAACAAAGCTTCGTGCTAATGTAATGTTTTCAAGACGTTTTTCAAAAATTATATAAAAATTTAAGGTATCAAAACCTGTGCAACACAATGTTATCGAGCTCTTTAAGACTTGCAAGGAATCTGCATTGCCTTACAGAATAGCAGCAAGGTGGGTAAAAATCTTTAGTGCGGGCCGTGAAAATGTAACAGACAGGTTGTCCTAGAAATGCATCAACACTATACGATTAGTGCGTTATCCAGTGACACATGATTTACACACGACTGATAACGAAAATTATATTACATACAGAAATTCCTACGATATGACGCTATTTATACTCATTAATAATACTAATCATAAATCAAAATATATTCGCTTATGTAATACGTATATACCGGTTGTTAAAAAAGGGTTGTCGAAGATATTACCCAAATATAGTACTGGTGCAAATAAATAAAAAGTCTTAGTCAACATGAGTCCGCAATTCAATTGTTTCTAACATATAGTTGATTTAATTTGGCAATTGGCAAATAATTTTGAGAAAAAATATAATACCCAAGCATATGCAAAATACAAACGAGAAATGGGTTATCTAAGGAAATTTTAAAAGCAGCACTGGTATCCGACAAGGATACCAGGAATAAACTCATAGATAACGTGCAAAACATGAATAGCTACAAAATGTGGGAAAACAATCTATTTTATGTTACACTGATGATGCGTCGATTCACAAAAACGGCTGAAATATACACAATTTCGAGTGAAGGAAACAACTACAGAGAAGTCAGGCAACAGTCCATGAAAGCACCACAAGTGTCTGAATATCTAAGAGATGTCACCTGGAAAAATAAATACCTCACAACAGAGAACAAAGTAAAAATATATAAAACTATGGTAAGACTAATAACGAAGTATGCAGCTGAAACCCATGCCGACATAAGCAGAATTAAACAACTGATGCGAACAATCAAAATGAACACTTTAAGAACGATAGTGGGAAAAACAAGGAGAGTTAGAAACGAAGCCATAAGAGAAAAATGTGGAATGGAGATATCGTTAGATTCGCCAGAGGAAGGAGAAAGTGAGTACGTCCAAAGGGCAGATGAGATCTGGTTGATAAAAATAGCAAGAGACCAAAGACGGGCAGGAAGAGAGATCCTGGGAGACCGTTAAAAAGATGGAAAGAAAGCTGGGTCTCTACTTCCACAGAAACTTATTGATACATGCGTAAAGAAAAACAGGTTTCGACCTAACTAAAAGATGAGGAAGCGTATGTAAGTAACCTAAGCGGTAAATAATTTTTTTAATTGACGAAGGCGTTAGGAAATGCTTTACCAACCATCATACTTCTCAGGCTTACATACTTGACTTCGGCTTGATTTTCAATATTAAGAAACCGCTTAAGTGGCCTTCGTCTCAGAACTGTTGCATAGATTCTTGAGGGAGTAGAGTATTTTATACGAACCATCAACACAACAGACGTTGCTAAAACTATCCTATAACGCCCACGTTGTCGATAATGTATTTTCCCGCCTTTCACTATGTTAAGAAAACATAACAGAGTTACTATCGAAAACGTAACCTTAGTCATAACGACCTATGGGAATCAAATACATTCCATCTCCGTGCTGAACATTGACAGAAAGGTACATAGAGGAAGAAAAACAATCACTGTGGTGTATAGTGTGTTGCATATTCGACACAATTACGAATACATTCGTCACGGCCGCTTACATTCAATTTTATTTTATTTTGAATAAGTAGATACATACCTGTCCAATTTCTCATGTTAGAAACAAACCGCAAGAATGCAAAATTAATATATCGATACCACCCTTGATTACAACTCGGAAATTGCCTTCACGCCAGTTTTTAGGTTTGCATCAATACTCCTTACATTACAGTAATATACCGGCTCTCTTCAATCATATTGTGAACAAAACTAATATTCTTTTCAGCAACAGCCGTTTTGATTTAGAATCTCAACGGTGACATTTAAGGAAAGTCGATCTCCTTGAAATTCATTATACGACCACTTAATGGTAGTTAACAAACACGACTTGTTAAAAAATACCCGATTGATTTTCTTGCGAGTTAGACATGTTAGAAATTGTAAGAAATGACAGCTCGAATATCACGATTCATTAGAGAAGCCCAACGGAAGGAGAACACCTCTCGTATACTAAAATCTAAAGCATATGGAATGGATTTACCTACTAATTATTAAATTACTCAATGTTGTTAGTAAATGTCGAGGTAAAATACTTCATAATAGGATGACGGGTTAAGTTAATCGCGCGATCGCCTAGAGTAGGCCGTAAAATACAAAAAAATACACATTACATTTTGACAACAGATGCCTTGTCAGTTTACTGTTAGCGTTTGTTAAATTTGTGACAAAGCGTGTCTCCTAGGTAATCTTTCTTCAGATTTTACCCTGCCATTAGTTAAGTGTAACTGAATAATTTTGAACATCATACAGTGATTAACTATCTTTTAAAGAAGGGCATGTCCTTTACCGAAATCGATGATGATGATATGCGAAATACACTGGGTGAGGGGTGTCCTTTGTATACAATCGTCAGAATATGGGAAAATTGATTTAAACGTGGCGGAAGCAGTTTAGAAAATGATCCCCACAGTGGACGGCCGAAAACCGCTACAATCCAGAAATATGGCGCATAAATCATGATATGTTGCTAAGTGACTGACGATTGAAAGGGTTAGAAATAGCAGCGGCAGTGGACATTTAAAAGGAACGGGTGCTTTATATTTTGCACGAAGAACTTGATATGAGAAAGCTTTCGGCAAAATGAATTCCGCGTTTACTAACAATGGAACAAAGACGTGTTCTTTGTCAAATATCGATGAACAATTTAGAAAGAACCTACTCCAAAGAAGACCAAGGCTGTTTTATCGGTGAGAAAGGTGATGGTATCGTTATGTTGGGATGCAAAAAAGGAAGGGCAAGACAGAAAAGTCGAATATTACGCTAATCTTCTAGATTGTTTGAAGACATCTATCGTTGAAAAGCGTCCAAGAATTACCAAAAAGAAAGTGCTATTTCACCATGATAACACACCTGTGCATTCCAGTACGGTTGCTCAAAAGAAAATTGAAGAATTAAGGTTTGAATCAGCCCCCCCCCCCCCCCCCCCCATATTCGCCACATCTAGTACTTTCTGACTTTCATCTATTCCCTAAATTAAAAGATTTTTTCGGAGATAAAAAATCCTCGACAAAGGAAGAGCTAACTTCAACAGTGGACGATTATTTTGCAGGGTTAGAAGAAAATCACTTTCGAGACGGAATAGACAGAAAATAAGCTTGAATACAGAGATGGACCAAATATATCAAATTAAGAGAAAATTATGTAGAGAAATAACGTTTGTTTTTTTGAATTAAATTATTCCTTTGATTCTGTACGCTCGTGCAAATTAATCAACCATCCCTCGTAATTATTAAGTACAAATGAATTAATAATTAAGTTTAAAACTAGAAACATTTAATTTTCTCAATAGTGTCGCCAATAATTCTTTTTTAAATTTTATTATCGTTCTTCACATGTATTTTTAAGCAAAGTACTTAAACGATATTTTATTAAAACTGCATTTATCCACCAGAACGCACTAATAATTGGCCTCTTCTTAAGATACCGGTCTTAACACGCCTCCTATTTAATGATTAACACTTTCCTCCCTGGTTTATCTTTACCCTGTGGCAAGATTCAAATTGCCGGGTGCTTTTTTCGCTTAAAAATCATGACTTCCAAGCCAATTCTAGCGATTATATATCATTATTGTTTTAAATTATAAATTTCGTAAATTACACAAAAAAAACTTATGATGCTTTTACTAATAATTATAGCAGTACCTTTTTTTTGTATTCTCACTGAAATCGCAAACAGTATAATAAAAAAAATTATTTTTATAACATTTAAAAGAATTAAAATAGGTACCTTTGATAGGTAAGAAAATAATTTATCAATTATTTGCAAATTTAAATAATATTGCCATTTAGATATATAAAATAAGAATTAAATCGACAATTTCTAATGTAGATTATATATATATATATATATATATATATATATATATATATATATATAATATGATGTTTATATATTTTTATTTGTGCAAATGCCTAGATGTTACATAAACAAAGATTATAAAGAGAGTTGACTTACACAAATAACTAACATACACAGCCCAAGTACCATGCTATCTACTTTTATTTGATATATGTAAGTATTTTACTGTAGAGAACTATGTGCTAATTATTGAAGTTATGGCATGTATTCACATTTTTATTCGATCACACAGTTATTCACACTTGAATAACTTACTGGAATCTGGGATATCTGCAACTAATAGATTACTTTGAATCTTATACTTAAATTAATAGTAATTGGTCATTATTTCTAAATCTTGTTTTTACATCCATGTTCTCTTATCTGTTATTTAAATTTGAACTGGTAATTTATTCCTTTCGAGCAGAATGAACTTCCTTTAAATGTTTGAATATAAACATGAAACCAAATAAGTAGATCCTTTAAATAGTTATTTTATTAATAATATTGCGTTTTTGTCAATTGCTCGCTGAAGCACTTGAAGAATATATTATGGAAGACTATTCTGAATTATTTTGGATAAGAAACAGATTCATATTGGATGATATTCCCGAAACCCTAACTAGCAACGAAAAAGAGTCCTTGACGGAGGTTAAAGAATGAAATTTACTAAATTAGAGGTGATTTTTGGCTACGGGATAAAAGTGATTATGCGTTACTAGAGAGGTCCATTCAAGTAACATCGCACAGACAGCTCGTCCTCGCGCGTATATATATTTTTTGTCAGTCGCCGGCGGACAACGTTGAATGCACTTCGCTCGTTTAGAGTAATAAATTATTACTGTTACCCGAAGCGCACCGAAACCTATATAAATAAATAATAAGGTATAAAAAGTGGCGAAACACTTACCGTTTTAAACGTCTTTCATGAAGTTACAAACTAGGTAAATCAAATGTGTTTCCAGAGTAATTCTGCAAACCGAGTACATTACAAACAAAAAATGTGTTTATATGCAGAAAACGAGCCTTCTACATCTACTGATATTATTTCTATAATTAAAATAATCTTTAAAACACCTTAACGGTTCTGTTGACGCACGTTCACAAACTTGTCTTAATGTGGTAAAATCTGAATCTTTCTCTAAAATCCTTTTAAGCCTTTCTAGAACACGCATATTTTTTGCGTCTTGTACCGGAATTTTCACTGCGAAAGACACGTAAATAGTGTAATGCATAATAGCAAAAAAACTGGCGAGACTTTATTGTTTCAATTATGTATAACTTTCATATTGTGTAATGTACCGTTAGTTACATTACATTAGTTACATTAGTTAGTAGACAACGTATCATTTTATTCATTTTCGAACCACTATGGTAAGAGAAGGTTACCTAGCCAGAAAAGATTACTAAATATTTCTACCATCCCTCCGTGAACGCATTGAACATATGATTAAATCCGAATTGAAAAATAAGAAACTGTGGTTATTTATGGACGAAACAACAGATTGTAAAAACAATTTGGTTGTTAATGTTATGGTACATACAATGGAACCACATCGATCATCACCTTCAATTAGTTAGTGTTAAATACATTGGAAAAGTTTGAACTTTTAACTAACCAAGTGTTAATGTTTATGAGCAATGGTGCCGCAAACATGATCTCTGTAGGCCGATCTCTAAAAAAATGGTGTGCTAACTTGTTACATCTTACGTGTAAAATACATATGGTGGCAGAAACTATTCGTCGATGTTGTCCAGATGTAGACGCATTAATTACTGTATTTCTCAAATCACCAAACCGTGTTCGCCAATTTCACAGACTGTGTCCGATATTTCCGAACAACCACAGTCGATTCTTACACGTTGGAGAACATGATTATAGGCAGCGTTTTACTATCATAAATATTAAGATATGCGATGTTACTCAAATGAACCCTATACTACATTACTGTCCAGAAAAGCACTATTGTTCTTAATTCAATTTACAACCACCTATCTCTGAAACTGGATTTTTGGCCTTGCTGACAATAAAAAATAAATTACGTAATAAACTGAATCTCGATACAAATTTACGATTAAAACTAAGTACAACCTATCCTGACGTCTCCTCGCTTGTGTCGAGCATGCATCACCGTCCTCTTCATTGAGTTTTTAGTTAGACTTTACGTTAAAAGTATTGTAACATGGTTTTATAAGTAAATAATGGACATTTTAAAAAGCTAGTGTTATTTTTTCTGCTTTACCATTCTCAAACATAGTTTCATTGTCATAGTTGGCTGGCAATGAATTTCTTGAATAACAGCGATTACATCAATAGGAGAAATGTTCGGACTTCTCTTGATTTTCAGACGATAAGTACTAGTTAATGCTTAGTGTTTCGACTAGTGTTTAATTCATTCAACAATTAACCGCAATGCGATGGAAGTTAACCCGGTAACGCAATGGGACAATCAATTAAACTGTGCAATATATCACAAACACCCTGAAAACTAAAAAATGTAATCTTTACTGTTATGGCTTAATTAATAGTCTTTTGTCACAACTAATCACTCCTACTTTTTTAAAACTGTTGAATACCTAACTCATAAAGGATAACTTAACATTGTAAGTATAACTTGTGCAGTAAATATGATTAAATTTTTTTTAGGACATTCGATAGTACTAAAACGATAGCAGTTTTTATTACTACAGAAATAGGAGTTTAGGAGGCCGACCTTCATTTCAAAGAAGGTTATTTTAAGCTTTATTTTGTAACATTCCGATATGAATAGTTTATAGATTATATCAACAAATCGAGTTTATTATATGGTTTTAAGAATTAGCAATTGAAAGTTTTAGTTCTAAATTTATTTTAACCATATCTATTACAGTAAAATACATTTTAATATATTTGTTGTCATTAATTTCTATTTGGTTTTTCATTATTTTAAATTTGTTTTTCTCAAGAAATAATTTCAGTTTATTTAATAATTAGTAGAGCAGACCAATTTCCGTACGCGCCATGTGCGCCGATGTACTATTCTTATTTTTCGTGTGTTTATGCATATTACTTTAATAGCAGAAAACCAAATGTATATTTAATTATTTCTGATAGAATAAATGTCTCTACTTCTATACTTATATCGGTAACAAGGTCATGTTGCGTCCCTATTCTATCGCATATTCTAATATATTACGAATTATACTCCCATACCGGCGCTCATGGCGCGCACGGAAATTGGTCTGCTCTAATAATTAGGATAAATGCATAAATTTAAATATCTACAAAATACTTATACTTTCGATAATAGTATTATTGGAATATATATTCCAATTGTGAAGTACGTCAAATATGCGTAGTCAAATATACTATTAGTATATCTAGACACAAAAACTTTTGAAACGTAGGCAGTACAAATCAATCTACTGAAGCGTTTGTAAAAAATATGAAGTAACCGTACATTTTCAGCAAAAAATACTTTAACAATCAATTAGATTTGATAGTTTTTCTGGAGCCACTGCTTTAGTGATCCATTTCAAATTTTTACCAAAGAAATATTGTGCTTTTTATACTTACTAATTGTAGTCGAAGGAAATTCAATTTAATGGTTTCAGATAGTTAATGCATCACGACAAAAAACAATATAACCATGAAATAGCATATTACAAGTGAAATAAAAAGATTCCGAACTGCGTCAACAATCATCGGAACAGTAAAACATTTTAAGAGCTAACGCACGTGAAATACCTACTTCAAGACGAAAAAGATAATTTCCTATTAAATTATTTATATTAATTCTGAGCGTGTTGTGGAAGCGTTTATTTTGACAATATTCTGTGTATGAATAAGTAATCTGATAAATAATTTATTTTTAATTACCGTTTTTCTTTTGTTACGCGTATCTATGTAAATAGTATACCGAATATGCTGTGAACTTTCATAAAACTATCACATACAAATTATCGAAATACAACAAAAAGTATGGTTAAAAAAGCCCGTTGACAATTTTCGGTTGCACAAGTAACAAATAGTGTAAGATGTCAATCAAGCCTTAACTCTAAACAACATTCACAAGAAAGTATGAGTTATTGTTAAATATTATAATATTAGATATATAGCGATCCTGTATAAATAAAGTTTAAACAAGATTACGGAATTAAAGACATCGAAGGCAAAAATCGATATAAAAAACTCACATGAAAACAAATATAAATAGCAGCACCGAACTGATTCTACCTCAATTATCATGACTACAACCTACTGAAAAATAACAAAAACAAGATCAGAGTTTTTATTTCGCGAGAAACAGCCTAGGCCTTCAAATAATACGATCAATATCTAATACAATTTTGTGCTAGACACAAAAAAATATATTTTTAAGATAAGAGGAAAAAATACAATGAAATACTCTGTTAAAAATAAATTGTTTGAAATGAGGATATTGTGCTTATATTAAATACATATACACATTTATTCAGAATTATATTAAAACTTCCTTAAAAGTATTTTATTACAATTAAACTTTTGGAGTTATTTCAGTTCGTGTCTATTACCGTATGAGAGAGCGTATTGTAGTCACCTATTAATAGTCAGTAATATCCGCAAATGGCGATGGGCGTGCGGGAAGTTGCCCTTACTGCTAGCGCTAGCTGCTAAACATATTGCTGTGTAGTTTCACTCCAATAAGTTTACAAAAAAGGTTTAGGTATATCAATACGTTAAGCACGTATTACGCATTTGTTACAAATGAAACAGACATGCAATATACATATCTGTAACTGTACACATGGACAATACACTTCGTATTTTCCAGCATTTACTTCTGCTTAAGACACGTGTTTCTGCCATCTACTATTAGGCGTCATCAGTTAAATTAGTGAAGTAAATAAAGCTTAAATCGCCTATAAAGTATAGAAAATTTCGTCCTATCAGGTAGCACCATATAATCTAGTGACATCTAACGGACGAAAGAGACTATGCCGAAAGAGGCAACCCTTCCCTTGACCGGCTATGCCGGTACAGAAGGGAAGAAAATACGTATATAGGTGTAAGTCCATTAACACAATGCCAGATGGCAGCAAATATACAAAAAATATACAGTTACAGATGTGTATATTGCATGTTTGTTTCATTTGTAACAAATGCGTAATACGTGCTTAACGTATTGATATACTTAAACCTTTTTTGTATATTTGCTGCCATCTGGCATTGTGTTAATGGACTTACACCTATATACGTATTTTCTTCCCTTCTGTACCGGCATAGCCGGTCAAGGGAAGGGTTGCCACTTTCGGCATAGTCTCTTTCGTCCGTCAGATGTTACTAGATTATATGGTGCTACCTGATAGGACGAAATTTGCTATACCTTATAGGCGATTTAAGCTTTATTTATCACTAGCTTAACTGATGATGCCTAATAGTAGATGGCAGAAACACGTGTCTTAAGCAGAAGTAAATGCTGAAAAATACGAGGTGTATTGTCCATGTGTACAGTTACAGATGTGTATATTGCATGTCTGGTGTTTCATTTGTATCTAATAAGTTTGGCTACAATTATTTAAAATGTAAATTGTTACAGACGCATATATCTCTTTTGACTATTTGAATATGAATAGCTCTCAGGGTTTGCTTTCGGGTTCTCTGTAACTAAGCCTAGCATCCAATGTAAACTCAAAGAAATAATACACCAAGGTATCTAATAAAATTCATTTATTGTTTATACTTTCAATATATTTATAAATCATGAACTCAATAAAATATTATAAATTCTCTTGCCAACTGTACATATATTTTAAAATTTTTAACCTCCAAATAAAACTATGTCTGTCATTTTGTTTTGTAAACATTGTTGACGACAAATGAACATGCTCTTCACAGACATCATACACCATATAAAGAATTATTTAAAACATTGTAATGTCTTTTCGAAGCTTATTAATATTATTCATCCATTTTTGATGGCTTATTGTGTTTCCAGAGTAATTCTGCAAACCGAGTACATTACAAACAAAAAATGTGTTTATATGCAGAAAACGAGCCTTCTACATCTACTGATATTATTTCTATAATTAAAATAATCTTTAAAACACCTTAACGGTTCTGTTGACGCACGTTCACAAACTTGTCTTAATGTGGTAAAATCTGAATCTTTCTCTAAAATCCTTTTAAGCCTTTCTAGAACACGCATATTTTTTGCGTCTTGTACCGGAATTTTCACTGCGAAAGACACGTAAATAGTGTAATGCATAATAGCAAAAAAACTGGCGAGACTTTATTGTTTCAATTATGTATAACTTTCATATTGTGTAATGTACCGTTAGTTACATTACATTAGTTACATTAGTTAGTAGACAACGTATCATTTTATTCATTTTCGAACCACTATGGTAAGAGAAGGTTACCTAGCCAGAAAAGATTACTAAATATTTCTACCATCCCTCCGTGAACGCATTGAACATATGATTAAATCCGAATTGAAAAATAAGAAACTGTGGTTATTTATGGACGAAACAACAGATTGTAAAAACAATTTGGTTGTTAATGTTATGGTACATACAATGGAACCACATCGATCATCACCTTCAATTAGTTAGTGTTAAATACATTGGAAAAGTTTGAACTTTTAACTAACCAAGTGTTAATGTTTATGAGCAATGGTGCCGCAAACATGATCTCTGTAGGCCGATCTCTAAAAAAATGGTGTGCTAACTTGTTACATCTTACGTGTAAAATACATATGGTGGCAGAAACTATTCGTCGATGTTGTCCAGATGTAGACGCATTAATTACTGTATTTCTCAAATCACCAAACCGTGTTCGCCAATTTCACAGACTGTGTCCGATATTTCCGAACAACCACAGTCGATTCTTACACGTTGGAGAACATGATTATAGGCAGCGTTTTACTATCATAAATATTAAGATATGCGATGTTACTCAAATGAACCCTATACTACATTACTGTCCAGAAAAGCACTATTGTTCTTAATTCAATTTACAACCACCTATCTCTGAAACTGGATTTTTGGCCTTGCTGACAATAAAAAATAAATTACGTAATAAACTGAATCTCGATACAAATTTACGATTAAAACTAAGTACAACCTATCCTGACGTCTCCTCGCTTGTGTCGAGCATGCATCACCGTCCTCTTCATTGAGTTTTTAGTTAGACTTTACGTTAAAAGTATTGTAACATGGTTTTATAAGTAAATAATGGACATTTTAAAAAGCTAGTGTTATTTTTTCTGCTTTACCATTCTCAAACATAGTTTCATTGTCATAGTTGGCTGGCAATGAATTTCTAAATAAAATATTATAAATTCTCTTGCCAACTGTACATATATTTTAAAATTTTTAACCTCCAAATAAAACTATGTCTGTCATTTTGTTTTGTAAACATTGTTGACGACAAATGAACATGCTCTTCACAGACATCATACACCATATAAAGAATTATTTAAAACATTGTAATGTCTTTTCGAAGCTTATTAATATTATTCATCCATTTTTGATGACTTATTGTACCTGCTTTCTGGTTTTATAAGCGCTAGATACAGTACTTGAGGTTTATAAATGTAAGTACATTCAAATGTTATCAAAATCATCTTAAACAATATTTGGACTAGCTACAATTGTTTACTGTCTTTCAGGTTACATTGTGCATGCTATTGAACATTAAACTGTAATTACATGGACTTTTTTCCGTCTATTTTAGAATTAAAACTCACCATTCAAGGATTAATCGTACCAGTATGTACTATAGTAAACAGTGGATACTTATTTTAGAGAAAAGCTTATTATTGGATATAAATCTTTGAATTACCAGAAATGATTTTAATATCCTTTTAATTAATTTTGGTAGGTAAGCATGTATTTTTACTTAACCCATAGATATTAAATCGTAACATAACCTATAATAACCTATCTATGTTACACATAACATAGATTAGATACGTAGTACATATATGGTTGCATTCAAAATACAATACATTTACTTACGTTTTGTGCTTATTTCTCTACGTTCAGTTTATCGTAAGAGTATAATTAAAAAATCTCTTTAAATAATAACTGGGATTTATTCTCTGCCAATAATTATACTGGGTGTATTTAAAATACAGCCCGTTTCAAATACGTTTTACTGCTATTCATGTTCTATTTTATTTATTTAATTCTCATCAAAGTGAAATACACAGCAATATGTGCGACTTCAATGCGACCAGCGAACGCTGCACAAAACGTCAGTCGTATTGCGATAGTTGTACAAGTAACACGTTAGGCATTTATTATGCAGCCTTACACAAACCAAGAACGAATAGAACTAGTTCAGCGATATTATGAAAATAATTCAAATGTTGTGTGCGTCCAAAGAAAATTTCGAATAAAATATCGTAATCGTCCTGCTCCAAACTCGAACACCATTCGCAATATAATATCAACATTTTCCATTACTGGTTCAATGGGGGAAGCGCGCCTTATTGGCCGACCCCGCACAAGCCAAACCGAAGTAAATATTGCACGTATACGGAACGATGTGCGTCAAAAGCCACAAACATCCTCACGGCGCCGTTCTTAGCAGTTACAACTTAGTGATCGTAGTATACGACAAATTATGAAGAAGGACCTTCATAAAAATCAAATAACGCAGTCACTACTCGATACAGATTATGAAAAACGTATAGAGCAACATGTCTATAAATTTAAATAAGGAAATTAATGATTTCCACAAAATTATCATGAGCGATGAGTCACATTTTTTTTGGGGTACGGAAAATCCTCGAATAATTCATAAAAACCCGTTACACTCCCTTAAAATCACTGTATGGTGCGATGTTTACAGCCCTGGAATTTTAGGACCGTTTTTCTTTGAACATGATACAGGTAATGCCGTTACTGTTAATGCCGAACGATACTGTGAGATGTTACGTAATTTTCTCGGGCCGCAGTTGAAAGAACAACATCTGAGAAACATGTGGTTTCAACAGGATGGTGCCACATCGCATACAAGTCGAGAAACCATCAACATTTTACAGGCAATGTTTCCGGGTCGCCTTATTTCCTGTACTGTCAATATCGACTGGCCTCCAAGGTTCCCGGACTGCCCCAGAGTGTTTCCTATCTAAAGGGCTATCAATGTTTACAAAGGCAGGCCAGAAACGCTGGAACATTTGAAAAGGGATCTTCGCAAAACAATAATTGCAAGCATAATACCTGAGGTTTGGGATACAGTTATGTTAAATGTGGCGAAAAGAGCTGAATCCAGTCATGATAATCACGGAACTCATTTAAAAAACATAATTTTCAAATAATATGTAATAATTTACCTAAAGCATTTATTAAAAGTATATATTAACTATTTACAAAATATTGTATTATTTGTCATAAATATAAATGAACTAAACCACTTAATTATTTTTGCCGCACCCACTATCTGTCGTAGTCACATTTTGTCATAATTCAATTTATTGTTTCAGTTATCTAGTACTTTTTGTTAGCGGTTGTTTGTTCCTCTTACAGCATAGTTATTATTATTTTTATTGATACTTATTTTATTTATATCTAGCTATAGAAATTTCAGTTCAAGTAAAGCAAATTGTTAAATAGCATTTTCTTGGTCAGTCAATCAGAGAAGCCATACGTTCATTTCAAACAAAATTTGAAAAAAAAAAGCATAGCGTACACCACATTATCAATAATTTTGAAAGTTTTTGTTGCTCATATCCGCAACAGCATAAATAAAAAGAAACTTCACAAAATGAAGAACGAGATATTCTATTTACGCTGCAATAGAAGGACAACCACACTTATCTAGTAGAAAAATTGGTGAGTAACTTACTATCTCAGACAGTACCGTTTAGGGTTTAAAGAAATAAATATTGTTCTTACAAGTTAAGAAAATTAAATTAATTATTTCCAAACGACAAGAACGAAAGTTTTGTGTTTTGTAAAACATTGCAACAACGACGAAGATTTTGTAAAAAAATAGATTCTTTTCTGACGAATCCAATTTCATTGAACATGATCATTATAATTCTGCCATTGTGCAGTATTTGTCTAAGGAAAATAAACATATGATTTATGACGCACGAATGCAATATCCATAAAAGTAAAATAATATGGACAGGGTTGACCATATCATCATTGAAGGAGATTTAGACTCACAAAGATATTTAGTACTTTTGCAGAGTAGTATCGTCCCTTGTGTATTAGGCATACCAAATATTTCTATAAACGACGTTTGGTAACAGCAGGATGGATGCCCTGTTCATAATGTTGCAATTGTGCTACAATATTTAAACAGTATATTTTATACCAGCTTGACTGGTTGGAGCGCTATTCGCTGGCCTGATAGGCCTCCTGATTTAGCCGCAAACGATTTTTTCTTGGGGAGGCTTGTAAAATTGTCTATTTACAGTTTTCAGAACATCAGAGCTCATACTACCGTTGATTAACTGTGAATATTGTTGATTGCATGCAAAATATATTACATCAGACGTTGTCGAATATTCGCGAAATTTTGCCACAGATTAAGGTATATTGCGTTTTTTAGTTAGTAAAATTATTCGGATTTGTTATCCATCCAGTCATCGCTTTTTGAAAGTTCAATAATTTTTTACCTTATTTTCATTAAATACATAAATCTAGCTTTAGCAAGTACATTTGGCAAAGAACTTTCAAGTAAGTTGGCATAATAGTTAATAATATTATACATAGAAGATAAAAATGTATCGATAATATAACTCACACACGTTTTTATTGGATAAGGGCTATAAAATCCTACACGGTTAAGTATTATTTGAAAGATAAAAATACTTTATATGAAGCGTATATTTGCTCTTTACAACAAAGTACTATACTTAGAATTGTACCATATACTTAAGCTAATACAATATTATCAGATATTTGAATAGTAATCATAAAAGTATTATAGTAACAATCTATTATATTAAAACAATTCTATAAGTTTATTTGAATTGAAACAAAGTAGTCTTGGTTCAACTAACTATATCAAGTAAAAATTCTTGTCAAACTGAAACGAAATTTACTTCAGAATATACAAAAGGGAAATTGTCTCAATTTGAAACAGATTTATTTGATTGAAAGCAATATTTTTAACATGTAGAATAAATACAAGTAAAATAATAGGAATATACATTGAGTTTTCATTAGTTTGAAAAGTCTTGCAACCGATTCAATGAAACAAAACTGAAGTCAATATATACTGGGAGAAAAGGGATACATTTTGCTCCTATATATGTACTTGAGCTTAATGAACGCATTTTATTTTACCAATTGGATTGTATATAAAAATTTGATATAACTTGGATTCACGAACAGCGATCGACTGCTTAGAATTATTAAACATGAATTAATTCGATATGTTATAATCGTAACTGAAATTTGTAATCGCTTTGATGTGTTACAGCATTTGTCTTTTGAAATACGGAATGTATTCCTCTAATTGTCTATCATAAAGGGATAAAACAGCTACTGACCAAAGCTACATAAACGTCCTGAAATAGCTAAGAGAGAAGAATTATTCCACTGCGATAACGTATCGACTCAAGAAATATCTGGAAAATAAATGGTTGAATTTGATACATTTGATATTCGCCGTAAGCAACGTCTGTAATATGTGCCCCAGCATTAACTTAGTAGGTTGTAATACCTATTCAATAACACTAATTTATGTTTATTTTCTTTATATTTCGCTCAAACTTATCGACCATTCATTAATTTATTGAAAATCTTGATCATTTTATATCGCCTTTTAGAAACGTACTTATATCAGGAGACTTTAATCCCCACATTATAGTAAAACTAATTTAAATGACAGTAAGAGCCACTGTATAAGGCATTTCCTCAATTTAATGGCTTTAAACAGTTAAACATAGTTATTTTCCTGCTGCCGATCATGTAAATCATACAACCCTAGTAAAATAGCGTGTAAGTCGACTATAACATTCATTTGTAGTTTCGTCTTGACAACGCAACTTAATACTATTATGAAAATTCCTAGGATAATAATAAACGACTCATGATTCTGGTTCAAAAGTTTATTTGTGGTAAAAATTAGGAATATCAAAACTCAACATTTTTATTATGAAATATATACAAAATTATGATTTTTTACGGCTTTTCAATTGAATCAATCTCTATTTCGAATTGATTTCCAACGTTTCATTCAATTTTCAATAATCTTCTCGGTTTGTTTATAATGTCAACTATTTGTATGACATGATAACACAGGTAACACAATTCACGAAAAGGGTTTCAAATCAAAATTAATTCTAATAGGTGACAGAACAAAACGATTTCTTAAAAAATATAGTTTAATTTCTGACGGCAGCAGCAAAACTATAATAAGTCACACGAAATGTATCGATTATTAGCATTCTTGCCAGGCAACAAGCTTCGGCTTCGCCTCACCTTGTATTTGCCTACCTTGTGACTTAAATAGCTATTAAGCATTAAAAGCGGTGAAGGTTCTTTACTGGTTTACTGGAAAGCAGTAGTTTGCCTTCCAGTAAACCAGTAAACTACCCTTCGGTTGGTGGCTTCGGTTTACCGAAACCACCAATTTGGCCTAAGACCGGCAGCTCTTAACGCTTGTAATGCTTATTACGTTTTTTGCACGGTTCATACAATAACCAAATTAATTGATTTATGTGATTTTTAAAAATAAATTGGTTTAATGTCAAAGTGATAATTCTGTGACAACTATCACGGACAAAAGAATCATGAAAATACACCCGAGGAATCTATCCTTTCTAGTGACATAACGACTACAGAAGATATTGTTGTAGAGAAGAAGACTGGATGCAATTCTATACTAAATGCACTCGAAGATTCTACCTAATTTTTTTTTTAATGATGTAGTTAAAAATTATTTGAAATAAAATTACAAAACTTTCGTATTTGATTACTTGCTGCCTTCCAATCGGTAAGTAACAGTTCTTACCGATCTAAGATTTGTAAACACAACCTACTATTCTTTTAATCCAACCAGTAAATACGTTAAATTGACTGATCATGCAAAAACATTATTAATGTTAATGGCAGATTTAATACTTAAAGTTATACTAACTTTTTGTCGCACCCGTTCAGTAAACAATATAATTTCAAAAGAGCAGACAGCAGACTTTCCAAAACTCTATACTGCATTGGTGGCTCTTGACTGGTCTTTCTTACTAACCTTGCACGACGTGAATGTGGTTTTCATTGGCTCCTACTGGGTGCTGTATTCAATAATAGATCTATATGTACCGAAATATAAGCATCAGCGTAATCACTGCCTACCGTGGTTTACCAAGAAAATTGGACAAACCGTTAAAAGGTTCAGCATCAATACTACAAGTCAAAAAGAGTGGTGAGTCTCTGTTTCTGCACAAGCATTACGATATTTACTAAACATAGAAAGGTGAATATCGTCGGACAGCAAGAACTTTGAGTTATTCATCCAGAGCAAATATAACAGTTTTAGAATTCCATGCTCTCTAAATTATCATGATACTACTTTGAATGACCCACAGACTATGGTGAATGGTCTACTACTGAATGGATTACTGAATGGACTACTGAATAAATGTATTTGCAATGTTCTTTGTTCATTAAACATTTGTTCTTAAGTTCTTAAGAGTGACGTGAACAATGCAATAAAAAAGTTGAAAGATAAATTTACGTCTAAGCATAATGGCTTATCTAGCTTTCTGGTAAGAGATTGCAGAATTATTCTTGGATCCCCGTTAACTATTATTTTCAATTGGTCTTTAAAAAGTCTATATTTCAGGATATTTGGAAGATACTTACGATATGTTTCATGTTGAAGAATGGTACATCTTCAAATATAGAGAATGATAGGACTTAAAGAAGTCGTATTTACTGAAAGTTGTAAAATGGATAAAATAGCTGTTCGTGGTGCAATTCAGTACTTGTTTCTTAGAAGATGAATACAAAAAGATTTTGGTAAATATGCAGCAAACATTAGGCAATGATGCTCCTTCGAAGGCAACGGTTCGTTGCAAACTGCTTTAAACGCTTGGAGCACCAAATCGTGTTACCGTTACAGATGTGGTTGAAAGAGTTCATGATGTGTTATATGGCCGAAGAGTGATAGTAGAGGAGATTACCAAAACTGGGTATGCCTACGTGAACACCATATTTTGCTTGTCGAATTAGGCATGTCAAAGCTCTCTGCCAGGTGAGTACCGTGTATGGTGAATGTAGATAAAAAACGTGAAAGACTGGAAATTTTCAATGACAATTTGAAGCTCTTTAACATCAACTCTATAGATTTCTTGCATCTTTTTGTTACGGCTGATGAAACTTAGCTTCATTACTATGTCCCACAAGCGAACATGGAATCTCAGCATTGTAAGTGTCGTGGCAGTCCTCCGCCAAAGCGCTGGAAAGGTAATGACGATATTTTGTGATTCGAAGAGGATACTTTTTATCGACTATCTCGCAATTGGCCAAACTATCAACAGAACATATTATGCTGGCCTTTTTGACAAAATTGAAATTGCCATTACCAAAAGTGACTCGCAACGGCTCAAAAGAATTTATTTCATCATGGCAATGCACCATCATATACCAGTCGCATTTTCGGAAAAACTGGATGAATTATGACCCCAGGTTGTGCCTGAACCACCCTATTTATCGGTGTCCCTTCAGATTTCCACATGTTTCCAAAACCCAAATTGTTTCTCACCGGAAAAGATAGACGAGGACGCTACTGCAGAAGTAAAGCAATATTTTGACGACCTTAATGCTGATGATTATAAAATTGGTACAATGGTACACCAGCACCGCTGATCCAAGTGTATTAATATTGAAGGGGAATATGTTGGAAAATAAAAACTCGTTGCCGTAATTCAAATCCAGGGTTGCCAGGTGGTCAGCGCGTTTTTCGGTAGAAAGGTTCGGAATTTTTCGGTAGATTGCGGAAAAATTCGGTAGATTCAATTCAAACAATCTAAGAAGACGAAAGATTTATTAAATAAAAAACAGTAAGCTTTATAACAAAAAAAATGTATTTAAGCGTACTAAATAAAATATAATTTCTTAAAATTAGTTAACTTTCTGTCGTCGGATATAAAATACTGTTCGTCATACTGTTGACTAGTTTCTTTTCAAATAAAAACAGTTATTATGTACATTGCCACTATCTGATACCAATCTTTTTGTAAGAAGCAAAGCAGATATCGTGTCGCTACCTAATTTGTTTCTATCTTTTGTTTTCATGATATTTATGGTCGAAAACACCCTTTCGACAGCTGCCGAAGAATGTGGAAGACATAACATTTGAAAAACAAAACTGGTTAATGTGTGAAACATTTTCGATCCGTTTCCGAATTTCATTTCGTTTATTTCTTTCCAAAAAATGCACACATCTTCACTTAACGATCGTACATCCGTGTTTCTCAGTAAATGCCATTCGTTATCCAACAACTGTAATTGTGACGCGTCAATATTATGAGAAAATTTAGCAGCTATTGTTGATATAGACGATATAGATCCTGATTTAACAACCTCAGGATCCAAAAACTGTAAAGATTCAAGAGGATTGTCTTTTAATGGAAATCTCTGAACTATCTGAGAGCAAGCCTCAACATAAAAATCCAAAGATCGAATTCTAAACAAATGTGTTCAGAAGTTAGTTTAGCGCTTATAATAGTTTTATTAACATTAGCTCCAAAGTACACGTTCTCAATAGGAAGATAATTATAGGATTTTTGAAATCGATTTCTTCCAGTGAAGTGTTTATTAAATAATCTCGTTTGATAAAACAGTCAAATATAGTACGTACAATATTAGCAACGTCTCTGTATATTGTATGAAGTTTAACTGATGTGTGTGATTGCATGTTTCTGTTCAGATTATTAAAATAAGGCAATACAAAATCCAAAAATTGCAAAAATAACATAGAAGTCGGATCGTTTAATTTTGTTAAGATATTTTCTGCTGCTAAAACATCATTTCTAGCAACTGCATCAGTAAAATACAATTGTAAAGGGCGGTACTGCTCCAAAATTCTTACAACAACAGAATGAACAGACAGCCAGCGTGTTTGTGATGGATGTAAAATTTTGTGAATCCTCACATTACAAAAATGTTGATATTCTGAAAATTCTGCTATTCTCTTTGGACTAGAACTGAAATAGTTATATATATCGTGAGTTAAATCTTCGACAAATCTAGGTAGTTTGCGACTAGCGTAACAAGCGCATAAATGAAAAGAATGACAGATGCATTTAAAAATAAATAAGTTTGGAACATCGTTTTTTAAAAAAGTCATTAAAGATTGATGATTTCCCATCATTACGTTAGCACCATCAGCGGCGAAGCCTAGTAAATTATCCTTATATGGAATTATTTTTAAAAAAATTTTTAATATGATTATAAAGAGTACTAGAATCCGCTCCTAAAAGTTTAATAAGCCCGAGAACATCATCTTTTATTTTATAACTATCATCTAAATATCTAACTACTAAACACAGATGTTTTTCGGTATTTCTATCGGTAGATTCGTCTACCATTAACGCGAATTTTCTTGTTCGTAGTATGCTACATAGAGAGTCGAAACTGTGTTGTCCGAGGATATTCTTTACAATGGCTGTGGATTTTGTTCTTCCACAAGTTAAACCTTTGGCAATGTTGGAATCATGGCAAACTCTTGCTACAGTTTTAACCAAATGGTCCATGACAGAAAATGGCAGATTGTGTTCTGCTGCAAACGCACTCAGTCGTATTTCACCTGAAAATTATTAAAACATAAATAAAAAAATATAAGACTATTCGCGAAAAAGAAAAAATATATAATACAAGATCTGCACTATACTGCTCATTCTGCACTTTTCCGTTCGCATCGACGAGCCAGCTTTGGAAACGACAAATAAAGATATTGGTTCACCGGCGCGAACAAGAAAGTACAGGAAGCGTAAACGATCAGATACTTTATGTTCGTACAACGATTGCAAAATACGCAAAAATTAGCTCACCCTCTTTAATATCATCATCTAATTTTCTTGTGGATGCTGCGGCAGTGACAAAACTGGTTAATGTTGTTTGTTTTGCGACAGTTCGAGCTTTTTTTTGATGGTATTGTCCGTTGGCATGCTTAATTAATGCATCTTTACCTGAAGTTATGTTAATGTCCTTCTCGCAACATTTACATTTTGCGAATCTTTTGCCTTTTTGACTCTCAAATAACCAGCCTGTAAATTCGGGGAAACTTTCCCATTCTTTTCTGTACATTTGTTCGTACTTCATTTTTTTTATTGTGCCGCTACTGGTGCCTTCGCCTTCACTATCACTACTTATTTTGATGTAATACACTTTTAAAGTTTAACAACAAATTTAAAATAACGCTATAAAGTATTCCGTCTAACAGATGCATGTTCAACACTTCAACTGTATTAGTGTTAGTACTGTTAAAATAATACCCAACGCTTGTTTTGTAATCGCCCTTTTATTTTTCAATGATAAAGTCTTTAACAATAACACACACGTTACGTAAAAATATATTTATTTATTTAAGGAAGAGGTACGATTATTTCTTGCGGCTGCTATCTAATATTACCAGTCAATACATCATTCCAACCGGGAAAGTACAGATTATTTATATTAACATAATGGTTACTTGATTACACCATCTCCTTCTATCTAATTGTCGATACAGATATATTGGACGGTGTGCGGACCGTATGTAGTCAGCATTCTAAATAATCAATGGTATTAGTTACAATATTGTATTTTTATTTGGGTTTTAGTATAGTAATGATATCATTACATTAATAAAACATATCAATAAATCAACATTCTTATATCTTTATTATTATATTATATTATTACGATCCTAAAACCCAAATAAAAGACATTATGAATTATGATTATGATGAATCAAATAAAGAAAAGAAAACAATGACATCAGTTGCCTAATAGAGAGCGCTGACTCTATATAAAGTAAGTAAAGTGTAAATTACGATATAATTTTGGTAATAGTGAAAATAATTTTATGTTTAATTTTTCGGTAGAATCACAACATAAATCGGTATATCGGTAGAAATTGTGTGAAATCGGTAGATCTACCGAAAAATCGGTAGACCTGGCAACCCTGTTCAAATCCTTCATTTTACGAGGGCGGATCCTTTTGTTCCGCCCCTCACTTATTAATAAACCAAGGAAATTATTTATCTTTATCTTCACGTCGCATTGTAACCTGCTATGTATAGACTAACGCTATAAACTTACAAGTTTGAGCATGCCTACAGTAGACGCCAGTAGAGATCGAGAGAGAGTCACATATGAGTATCAAAACGCATCGTGTCGAGCAACGAGCGGTGTTTAAATACTTATGTTTAAGAGAGGCCCCAACTCAAATTCATCAAGATTTGGTAGATACATTAGGGGAATCTGCAGTATCATATGACAGTTAAAAGGTGGTGTCGTGAGATTAAATGCGATAGACAGTCGTATACAGCCGAACATGCAGGTGGAACGCCCACAACCGCCACTATCCAAGAAACTGTTAAAAAGGTTGATGATCTCGTGCTGAAAGATCGACATGTGACTATTAGAAAAATAGTTGAAGATAATGGTCTCTCATACCATGTGGTATATAATATTATTACAGCCGAATTGAACATGAAAAATTTGTATGCAAGATGGGTACCACGAACAGATGCACAAACAAACTCGAAAAGACATTTGCAGTCGTCTTTTAACGTGGTATAGACACGACAAAGAAAATTTTCTTGCAAGATTAGTGGCAATGGTTGAGTCCTGAATCCATCATTATTATGGAGAGACTGAAATACAGAGTATGGAGTAGACATACAAACGCCGACAAAATTCAAGATGCAACCTCCAGGAAGGTCATGCTATCCGTTTTTGGAATACTAAAGGCGTAATTTTAGTGGATTTACTGCGGAAGGGGACCGCAGTTACAGGTGCTTATTATGCCAATTTAATTCCCAAATTACGTGACTTGATAAAAGAAAAACGTGTGGGGAAGTCGCGAAGCTGTCGTGCATCAGGATAACGCACGTAGTTACATGTCCACAATTGCAATAGCTCAAGGAGGCTTCTAATTAGTTGAGCATCTGCCATACTCGCCAGATTTGGCCGCCAGCGATTACCGACTGTTTCCAAAACATAAAGAATACTTGCGTAGTAAACGATTTCCGTCAGATATTGATATGATATGTGCGGTAAATCAGTAGTTTGTAGAGAAGCATTAGATATGCTAGAACATGATAAAATGTAAAATGTGTTGACTTTAATGGAGACTATGTTGAAAAATAAAAGTAAGATATTTGCCAATTTTTTATTGTGAGTGGGTCAGGGGTTGAGCAAAGGGATCCATCCTCCGTCGTAAGTTTCACATTTCGTCAAATCAGAGTCGAATGTAGAATGTCATATTGTTTTAAATTTTGTAACAATTACACATCATCTAACTATTATTTTCATTTAGCATCTGTTATTAATAACGTTCCCATTCCTCACGATATTGTTATTAGATATATGTAGTTATACTTAACTATATCGTTAAAGCTAAGTTTTTGTTTTTGTGCATGTAAAAACGGTATTTAATGCAATTACTTTTTAACCTTTCATTTCAGTATATTTCGATAATTCAGCAAAAATATATTCAAAATGTAACGGTTAAGAAGAACGTTCGTAATATGTAGTAACAAAAGTTTATTAATTTTCCTGTCGTTTAAGAATTTATGAGGTAAATAATCAATTTGAAATATGATTGCAGGTGACATTTTAAACACTTGCTATCGTCTTAAATAACTGACTCATAAAGTAATGTTGATATTAAACCAAGAGATGGCAGCGATACAAGCAGGTAATTGAAAGCTTTAGCAGCATTCTTGTTTGAGAAACATTGAACTTTTCGATCTCAATTGGTAGTAGTACTATTAAAATTATAGAGCGTAAGCGTTGTTCGTACATTGTTTATATGCCATTTTGTAGAATAATTGTAAATCGATATCTTAATAGTATTGTATGTAGACAATACGTATATCCGTCTATTGTAAATAACATTATAAAATGTGGGTTTATCATAATAATCGGAGATAAATAGCTAGTAACAATTGTAACAGTTATAGAATATTTACTTTACTTGCACAATTTGACTTTTAAGTATGCAATTTTTTTGAAAATAAACTTAATATTTTAACAGGTTTTATTAAGGTGAATTAACATAATTGATTTGTAATTGTCTATTTATTTTTAATAATGTTTTATCTATAGGAATTGGGATGAAAGTTGATTTTAATAATGACAACATTGTAACAGAACCACATAATGCCAAACAAAATACACGTTGACTGTACACCATGATAATGTCAATGCCTTTCAAGAAACTTGCAGGGAGAACAATGGGAAGGCGAGAAAACGCCTTCAATGAGAAACTTCATGATGTGACAGGCATGCCTTTACCCTTAGTATTGGTGATGAGAAGGTAGGTGCTGGTTTTTGTGTTAGAAAATCATGAGTGACATCTCATCAAAATATCGAAAAATATCGACCAATTGAAAGTTCCCAACTTTATGAAAATTTCATTAAAACGAATTACAGTTAAAATGTTAGGATAAAAATGTTTTGAGACGTTGTCCGCACATATCCTAATATTAAATATTGAGGTTATTAAAGGTGTTACTGTTGGATGTCGTGTTCAGCTGTTGAATACTCGGAATACCGGATTTATATTTAATACGCAGATTGTGCTCACCTTTTCCAATACATATTTTCCCAAGCCGCGACAGTTCGCGTAAAGCATTTACGACATTAGACTCAGTTGTAAGCGTAATAGAATGATTTCTGTCAATTTGAATGGGACCGAATTTACCAA
The DNA here is from genome assembly GCA_935421215.2 of Melolontha melolontha. Classification (NCBI taxonomy): domain Eukaryota; kingdom Metazoa; phylum Arthropoda; class Insecta; order Coleoptera; family Scarabaeidae; genus Melolontha; species Melolontha melolontha. The sequence continues at coordinate 134,581,114 of OW285236.1, forward strand.
GTTTATATACGGGGTTAGGCAAATGTATGGATCCATTCGAATATCTTTGATATGGCTACTTAGATTTTAATAACACTTTCCACAATTAATTAAATGTAAATCGGGGATTCGATGAGTATATTTATATCCAAGTCAGACTTCCGGTTTAGCCGATAACGATGTTAACTTTTTTTAATTTTAAATGCATATTTTTACGAATTTCAATAGATCTCTGCTCTGGGAGGTCAGCAATAATAAGGTTTAGCACGCTTTTGTTCAACAACGACAGAGATATTTAATTAAAACTGATATTTTAAAATCATGTTTATGTTTAGTAAGCCATTGAATTAAAACTCAGTACTTGACCTAAACTGTTAGAATTAACTTTGTAGACGTCCAAATGTTAATAATGGTTCAATTAACTGAAAAACAACGTATTAGAATTCTGACGATGATTGGTTTTGTTGACAGCTTCAGAACTCACGATAAAGTATGCGATTTATTTAACAAATTTTCATCACGAACTGTCGTTGGCAAAACTTGACCGGAAATGTTAGAAATTTACCAAAATGTCGCATTACTCAAGATATTGCTATAGCATTAGAAGAATTGCCATTTCTACTACATCTCTCGCACTAAACTATGATATAAGTTGCCGATCAGTAGCCAGAACATTGAAGCACGATAAATATCACCCGTATAAACCACATTTAGTGCAAGAATTATTGGACGGGGATTATAGTCAGTAGAATTGAATTTTGCGAAAGAGTGATGGAGTTCTGCAAACTTGACCAATATTTTACATACAATTTGCTGTTTTCCGTCGAAGCTACGTTTTGTTTGAATGCTACCGTTAATCGCCATAATTGCCGATATTGGTCAATAGATAACCCTCATTGAATGCTAGAAACGCATACACAACATCCGCAGAAATTAAAACGCTTTGGCTGGTACTTTCAGGAACCGTATTATGGGTCATATTATCATAACTGAACAGATATATTTAGACCTTTTACATTATCAGGTTATTCCTAATATTGGGGAAGATGGGGAATTACCTGTAAGTGTTTGGTTCCAACAAGATTCCCAAATTGGTGGATTGGTCGTAGAGGATTCATTGAATGGCCCGCATGGTCTGCATATTTAAATGACCTAGATTTTTTTCTATGGGGTCATTTAAAATCTGTGGTTTATACTAGACGACCGCATAATCTAGACGAGTTACGGCAGAGAATAATTGAGGAAGTTTAATTAATTGGTGAGGTGGCTTTGACAAGTCGTTGTTGAACAAAAGGGTGCTCAACCTTATTATTGCTGAACTCCCAGGGCAGAGCTCTATTGAAATTCGTAAAAATATACAGGATGTTTCATTTAAAACAAAAAATTTAACATATTTTTTGGCTAAACCGGAAGTCTGATTTGAAAATAAATATACTCTTCGAATTCCCTATTTGCATTAACGTAAATCTGAAAAACTTTATTAAAATCTAAGTAGCCATATCAAAGATATTCGAATGGATTCGTACATTTCCCTAATGCTGTATTTTCAAATTGTCATTACTTATTCACAGTTCATTGCACAACTCGCCTGCAAAGGTGGTATCCATTCGAATTTTTTCCCCATTAGAACAACAATCAGATTCCTTGGGGCCAAATATTATAATATTAATTATTACGTTTCTCAAGTTAAAAAATTTCTTGAATAATCGTGTAAGTTTGACCAAGCAAAATGCTTTCAGAAGTAGCTGATTCATGAATACTATTTCTTAACGCTTTGACTTCTCTCTTTCTGGAGAGAAATAGTAATAGATTCTAGGCAATTTTTACACGTCTAAGTCATACCAGTAGGCAAATATATTTTACCGACTTCACTTCAACCAACAAACAAAAAAAGGGACACTCACTGTACGAGCTATGCTCGTAGCAGTGGCAACGAAACGAGTCTCGTAAAGTGAGTGTTAGAGTGAGATTTCAAAGAGACAAGGATTGATTCAACAAGTTAAAAAAGTAGAAAAACTGCAAATATCGTGAAGCAACTTACTTATCGTTCAAAAAGCACCCAACGCAAATGAATAAAAGGTAAATAAAAGAGAACAATTTACTCTACACACAGATCTAAAATTACAGCACAAATAATGATAACAAAACTAATGAAAAGGGCACTATTATGGAGAACAAAATAGACATATACAGATTTTGACTTGTTATGCAAAAAATATTAATAAAACTATTGCAATAATTCTCAGAACATTTTAAGGCATAATCGTAACAAAAGCTTTCCTAGTACAGGAAATCTACAAATTTCTCAAAAATTTCAAATTTCAATTATGTAAAATTAAATAGGGACAACGTAGAAACGGTCGTTCCGTTAGTAGTTAGTGGTTCTGTTAGTACTATTTTGATGATTAAACTACAAGTAATTATACTTCGAAAGAGAGCTCTAAGGAGTTGAAATTGTGAAACAATGCCTATCCAGAAGAAAATGGCCGAAAATATAACTAACGAATAGTTGGATTGATTATTCTGCCTGAGGTTGGTTTCAGTTTCACTTCTTACAACTTATTCAACACTATCCCCTTCAAAGTACTCTCCTTTCGGATGAATACACCAGGCAACTTGTCCATGACTGGAAACAGTACTGGAAGTCTTCGCGTGTTAACATGTTAACAATACTGCCCGCGATTCGGTCTGGATCTCCTCAATCGTCGTCTTAAATCGTCGTGGTGCAGGATTCAGGAAATGTTGCGTCGCTTGGCGGGCCGCTTGCGTCATACGACAAGCCGACAATATTACAAATGTCATGGATTGTTCTCCTTTGGTCTTGCAGTATTTGGTCTTGCACGCTCTTTTTTTTGCCACATTTTGCGGCGTGTTTTCCGTCGATGGACAACCGAAACGCTCATCATCATCAGCCGACACACGTTCATTTTTAAAGCGGTTGTACCCACTCATAAGTTTGCGCCTGGCCTAAAGCATCCTCACCGAATGCTTGTTTAAGCATTTTCAGAGTTTCCGCTGCCGTTTTACGAAGTCTCAAGCAGAATTTGAAGCACGTTCTTTACTTTTTTACATGAGATATTGTAGTGTCGCAGAATAACTCAAATACACCTCAACAAATATAAACACAAAAACTGTTTATCCTCCCCTATACTCCGTTTTTTTATTCGGAGGAGTAAATTGAAAAGACGATTTTACACCATGTAATTTGTAGTTGCTTATTTTGACAGTAGAATTGAAATATAGGTTAATGATGTTTATTAAAATATAATATTGTTATTAAAATTACTATTTACTTTATTTTAAAATCTACAATAATCAAAAGTGAGTTTGATTTTATTTTTTGATTGTTTTATGAAATTATAAACACTAAACAGATTTTTGCATTACTAAGTATTCCTTTTCTGATCGATATTAGAGAAATTAATACATTATGCAGCTATTATTTAATTTTATTGCTTTATTTATAAACAGAATACATTATAGTTCAAAGTATTTATTTATAAAATAATATAAATGACAAGCAGAACTTTATTCTGTATCACTGGACGACAGATTTTCATTTTCGCTGCTATCATTACCAACGGATATAATAAAAGGTTCAATTATATTATCGATTAGACCATCCAATTCACTCATTCTTACTTCTTCTTTTACAACATGTTCTACACACTCCATCTAACTATATCATCACGTTCTATAAGAACACTTTTTCTATCTCTGGTCATATATCTGCAGCAATACATAATATTATATCACTTATATTGTAATATGCCTTTGCATGTAACAACATGAACAAGTAAAAATAATTAAAATACCCACTGACCTGAAATTTATGTGTTTCATGAATTTATACAGAGTTGAACGGCTCATCTGTGGCAAATCATCGCGTTGTATTATTTTATTTAGCACTTTATTAAGCGTAGGAAGTTCATTTTTATAAAAAAAGCTGTGTACTATTTTCCGTACGGATTTCTTGACACCTTCGTCGTACTCGTCAATTAAAGAATGCCTTCCTGAACTTTGTTTTGGTGGAATAATTTGACCATTCTGTTTATAATCTTTGATTGTACGATAAATTGTCGATTTTGCCACTCCTGAAAGTAAGTTAGCATATAGTACCTACATACGTACGAATACAGATTATTTACTAACCTAAAACGCATGCTATTTTTGCTACGATAACAGTCACCTTCATTTGAGGTTTATCGTTTCGAAGTTTCTTAAATATATTTAATATATTTTGTTTCTTAAACACAGACAAGTGCCCCAAGCCTAAATAATTTCGTTTTCATATCGGTGATATTTGCGTTCCAGAAGTGGTTTATGCTTGATCCAATCGAAAAATAACGTACGAAAAAAGTGTAACGTATGTAAAATATTAAGAAGAACTTATTTTGGAAAATTTAATGAAGGAAAACAAACAGTAGCGATAATTATACAAAATGTAAGTTTTGATCAGCTGATTCAACCTGTCAACCGCCAATACTCTAAATTTTAGTGTCATTGTGGCCGATAATTGGCCAATAACGAGACTTCTTTTTACCGCGAGATTTTTAAAACGCTCCTCCGAATTAAAAAACAGAGTATAGCAAAGTACCGTTTGATAGCCTGATTTAATATAGACGTAGCTCATACCATCTAGCGCTTAGACCTGTACTACTATCCCTTGGCGCGCCACATTCAAGCTCCGGATATTTCTGGGTAGCACCTCGTATATCATGTCGTACAAAATATTGATGCTGATTTGTCAAAAAAAAAAAAAGTTATATGAGCATCTACAGAGATAAATTTTATTAATATTAGATGCGTAATAAATTACGGATTTAAGTAATAAAAAAGATAGATAAATAAAACAAATTTGTGGGAATATTTACAATTATAATTAACTTTATTCTATACTGTTATTCTAGTGCAGACCAATTTCTTAATTAATTTGATTATTAGTGTCAATTTTTTTATAGAATAGAAAATTCAAGTTTGGCAAAAATACGTACTGTATCGTGGCTTTATAAATACTCGAAGGCAATACTTCTTAATGTACATACATATATATACGTTTTTAAAACGCCGATTCATGCAAAGCTTTCATTGTCTCATTTTTTTTTTGTTTTGTGTTTTTAGTCGTTCGTTGGTTCATGTGTGAGGCCCTCAGGTAAAGGAAGAATAACACTTCTTCACATTCTTGTTTTATTGTAATAAACCAGGCACGGGAAACAGGTTCTGTGGTAAAATTTTCTTATTTTTCGAAGGTTGTATATATGATGGTAAATGGCTACTACGTCTGGACTGAATTTGCGGTTAAATCTTTAAATATATTGCGATCCTTTATGACTTTTTACACCATTAAAAATAATAATTAACAAAAAATGTTGGAAATTTTTCCTAAGGTTTTTTCATGCTTGAATTATTTATTTACATTGCATTTACATAATACATAACGTCAAATTATCATTTTTACTTTATAAGTAAATATAAGTAATGTAATGATATTTAAAAGATTTCACAATATGTACAATAATTTATGTATTGTTTATAATTTTAACCTAATGAATACAAATCCAGAAATAAATATTATTATAAGAATTTTTTCTACAAATAAGAAGCTTTTTTAATTAATAAATTTCAATTTTTAACACATACCGAATAAAGTAAATTTTTAGGGAAAAGATGAAGAATTGCAATCACCTAAGTTTAAAAAAGTATATTATGCAACAAGCACAAAATGATGCACATTTTGCACGAGTTTCAAAGTTTGCAACACGAGCCGAAGGCGAGTGTTGCAATTGAAACGAGTGCAAAATTGCTATTTTGTGCGCGTTGCATGCTATACTTTTTCTACGACAACGACAATTATAAAAATAGATACAAATAAATATGAAAATATTTTATTTATTGCTTTAGATCCATGAAAATACGAAATTACCTATTCATTAGCAGAGCCTGGACAGTGCCCAACCATTTAAGAAGAAGAACTATGAAATACCTTCCTACTTACGTATTTTATTTATTGTTAAAGTTAAATGTGCAATTATTGAAAATCATTTTTGGAGAACTTGTGGAATGCTGGTTACTAAAATTTTCTTGATATTGACAATTTTCCATTGTCGAAGTAGATGGCATTTCACGATTTCACGCCATTAAGACGTTCTCGGAAAACGATTTGGCGTTCCGATCTCCTTTCCACTCCAAAAATAGGTTATAAGTCCGTTTGTACATTTTCTTCGATGTTTCCGGCAATAAATTTAGTGTTGTTAAATTTGCTGCTTCTGTTATACTTGGAGGTGTTAATTCCAAGTCACTATCACTATCACTTTCCATATTAATTATCTGGTTTCTTTGAAATAACTACGAAATTATTTGTAATGCACAAACTAACAAACTGATGACATTTGTCGTTCGGCGTTATATTCTCTAAGCCACCTTACTTTTTGTTATCAAAAACAGCAGACCGAACACGAAATATTTCAAATTGCATTTGTTGTCTAGCAACTTGCCTAGCAACCGATGCAAAATGAAATTCAGTACAAAATGTCGCTTCTTATGATTCAATTTACACTCCTGATATGAACATTTTTCGATGTTGTCGTAGAAAAAATTATTTTAGACTCCAGGAATGAAATAATGGATTGAAAAAAAATTGATTATAATATTATAACACCCTTGAGAAGTTTTTTATACAAACAAATACTATAATCATAAAAAAAAACAAAGAACATCTTTGATAGCCGTTGCCAACCACACGTCGAGTAATAGCAATTGGTGAGGGTAATCACAAAAAAAATATTACGGTTTGGAAAAGTCGCATATATATATGTATATATATATATATATATATATATATATATATATATATATATATATGGTAAACCTAATCAGTAGGCGATTAAAGGTCTGTATATTACTTCAAAATATATGTATTTAAAAAACTCTACATGTTTCGGCTGTATACGCCTTTTTCAAGAGAATACAAAATATGAATGACAGGATATAAATGATTTATATCCTGTCATTCATATTTTGTATTCTCTTGAAAAAGGCGTATACAGCCGAAACATGTAGAGTTTTTTAAATACATATATTTTGAAGTAATATACAGACCTTTAATCGCCTACTGATTAGGTTTACCATATCATACCAAGGTCACGAAGTTATTATATATATATATATATATATATATATATATATATATATATATATATATCTTCTTTACGTTTTCCAATCCTGTGCACGCAAAATGTGCCCACTTTTTGCAAGACATACAGCAGACTCATACTTCTTTATCTTGCCCAAATTCTTGACAACAAACATCTCATTTTCGTTGCCTTGTATTTCTATTTCTGATTCGTTTTCTATAGGAAGCTCATCTGAAGACGATTCATTAGATGAACTTTCGAATAATCTTTTCTTAAATATTTTATTTTTACTACTCTTGCTCTTAGCAGCCATTTTCACTGAAGGCCTAATGTTTGTTATCTTTTGCCGTTGTTTCAAGACTTACTTCCAACACTTTTTTTTTATAGGCGTTCTAAGATGGTTGAATGCTGTTTTCTATTTGATCTTTTTCTGTTGGGTCTAGCTGAAGTACTATTGGGCAACGTAGAAATTTCTTGTAATGTAACTTTGATACGAGAAGTAGATGGGGTAGTAATAATCATATTGTCTTCATCAATCTTGGCTTTTCTTTATTGGTTTTTACAACTTTCTTATTGTATATTCATGGATCATATGTCTTTTTGAATCGTGTCCGCAGTAGAGCAGAAACTTCTAGGGGCTGCAAACGGTGAGAGGTATATGGCGGTAGTGATAACTCCGCGATTCCTGTTTGTTTACCAAAGTTATATGATTGTAACGAAATGTGTGTAGAGTGGTTATCCAATATTAACTAAATTGGATTCTCAATAGATGGTGCAGCAAACTTATTAAAATGTTGTAACCACTCTAAGAACAATTCCTCAGTCCCCCATCCCGACTTTGAACACCTATATAATGCATCCAAATGGTCCGTTTTTCTTTAGCGTGTCAGGTAGTCGTTGCGCTAACTTGTGTGACCTTTTTTGCATAAATTTTGTCAGATTTGTGAAGAGTACTGAAGCCTGTTTCATGGACATTGTAGATTTTTGCCGGTAAAAAATTATGTTTTTCATTAAATTCGTCAGATTATTGTAAAATAACTCACTTCTTGCTTGTTAAATGGTTAAATTCTATGAAGACTGGCTGGTTCTGGTTTGCGAATGCTAATGTTTCTGACTCGTCTTAGAAAATGATGAAGCCATTCTTTTCTAGCCATCTTTCTTGCTAATTAAAGTTGTGCTTAATATCATTTCTCGTCGCAAATTCATATGCTATTGTTCGCAGTTCCTTGTTGACATTTTCAAACTAGGAACAAAAATGAATATAATAGTTATTCATTATTATAAATATTCCAGATTACTCAAAGATAAGTGTCTTTTATATAAATTTCCCTATAAATCACTACCAAATTATTAAATTTATAACATGTATTGAAAACTTCTGATAGTAAATGTGTTACTATATTGTGGTACTGCAAACTAGATATTATTCAGCAATGTTGATGGTAAAAGAATTCTATATCATTTTGATGCCTGTGCTTTTTCAAGGAATGAAACTCATACGTATCCAGTAAAGAAATATGTTTAAACTTTTTGGTGGGTAAGATCTAGTGTATTTGAATGGTTAAAATTTTCTCTGAATAGACAATAAATTGATATATGTCTTATAGATAGGCAACAATAGTAATGATGCATACTCTAATTTATCATAGATCGAACGAATATATAATAAAGTAGAATAATAACAGCCATAGTAGAGAGATTTTTCGAATTCCTCCTAATAAATTCTAGAGTTTTGGTAAAGCCTCGAGTCATTAGCAAAAATTAATTCATAGGATCACACAAGTCATTTATATATTTAAAAAGCCACGGACTAAGCTTACTTCTCTGAGGCACCCCTAGAACTGGTGAAAAGCATTTGGATCGATCGCTATTATTGTATATCGAGTCCTGTCACATAGATTAGATAAGTAACTCCAAAATAATCTACATAAAAAAATCACTTGGGGTTATATCCGGCGAGTGCGGGGACCTCTCGATGTCACCACGCAAAGAAACAACATGCCCCGGCAACATTTCTCTCAGAATTGTCATTGAACGACGAAATGTGTGGGCTGTTGCTCAATCTTGTTGGAGCCACACATGTTCTTGTCCATGTTCATCACTCTGGGTCATATAAAGTTTTCTAACATCGCACAATACCGATCTGCGTTTACCGTAACAGTATCACCGTTTCTTCAAAATAGTACGGACCCCCACACACCAAATTCAGACATGGCACACAAGACTGTAAGCTTGGGGCTATTAAGTGGACGCTCGTGGAGTTCCTAAGGGTTATCTTCAGACCAGTACCTGTAGTTTTGTTTATTGACCTCGCCCGAAAGGTGAAAATGTGCCTCATCACTAAAGATCAAAACATTCGTGCGGGGAATGTTGCGAAGTTCGCGACACAAAGTGACGAGTTTCACAGTATCTTTCACGTAGCTCGTGTACAGTAATAATTTATAGGGGTGCATATGGAGGTTCCGGTGCAGAATTCCTCGAACCCTTCGTTTTGATAAACCCAAGACAGGCGCGTGTTTTCGTACAGAGCGCCTCGGATATTGGTGAACTGACGCTCTCACAGCGGCTACATTTGCTGGTCCTGTTGCTGTCCGAGGTCGACCAGAAGATTTTCCTTTTAACGCCGATCCTGTTTGTCGAAAATTTTGACACCCAGTGGCCAATTATCTTTCCATCGGGAACCGGGTCATGTCGACCGAGGTCGAAGTAAATGCGAAAGGCACGCTGAGTGATTATCGGCAAACCGCCATTTCGAATAAACTCTGATGAGCGAATATATTGATCACAGAGATTATTCACAATGAATTCTTAATCACCTTTTCGTTTAGCGCTCCAACTCCAATCACAGTGATTACAGTTTTATATTATTCGCTTCGTGTTTCACCATTAGCATTCACCGTTTACCGTTTCACCGTAAATTAATATTTCACCATTTACCGTTTAGAATCGCTAACTTGCGTATACAAAGACAAATAATACTGGCTTAATTTATTAATTGATTGATAAGGTTAAAGCCGGAGAAAATCCAATTAAGTCAAGTTTGAACTAGAGTATCCTGTAATCTATTCTATCGAAAGCTTTAGAGAGGTCAGTCGACATCAACTTGCTTATTGTTATCCAAACACTCTGACAAATTTTGAGTAAGAATAGACAAATTCGCAACAGTTGATCGTTTATTCATAAAGCCATGCCGATCATCACATATAGCTTATCTAAATTGTAAAAATATATTCTTGATACTAACTTTTATAAGTATTGAATTCTAAACTGCCTATAATAAATTCTCCACATGATGACCGTTGGTTTGAAGACATAATGTAATTTTTTTGTTTTGAGAATTTCTGATCCGTCCATAAATACTTTCTTTTTGTCTGAACTCATTGCAGGCATTTTGAACTCGTAACCAAAGCTGCTCACGCGGTTGTATTGGAACAGAGTACACACAAGATATGAGAAAACCCCATATCCAAAGTCACAGGGATTTAAATCGGAGACCTAACTGGCCGTTGTACTGGTCCGCCTCTACTTATCTACCGATTTCCATAAGTATCATCCAGATATTGACGCACAATTCTACCAAAATGAGCCGAGCACCCATCATGCAGAAACCACATGGTTTGGCGAATATTTAATGGAACTTTATCTAGTAATGTGGGTCTGTACAGGTCCAATTAGCTTGTTTTTACAATACGAATCCACACATTAATACTAAGCCTGTGTTGATGTTTGGTTTCATTCACAACATTGGGATTATCCCCTACGTATGAGTAATAATAAAGAATTATGTAAATTGGTAATTCCGTCTTTGGTAAAGCTAGATTCATCAGAGAATAAAATATACACATATCTTCAAAATTCATATTTCTTAACCATTCAGAAAACACTACAAGAGCTTATAAATCACCCTCCAACATAGCATGCACCTTTTTAAAATGACACAGTTCTCTTTACGTAGAATATTATTAATAGACGATTTGGAAATTTCTAGGTACATCGCTAACAATCTTCGAACACTTAATTCTGGGTTGTCTTCAAGATCTATTGAAATAGCTTCTTCAAATTCCTCAACTGCAACGGGATGTTGTGGCAACCCGTTTCTTTTTTTTTTTTAGGAAAAACACCGATCCGGTTTCCCGCAACCTTTGGTGAAGGGCGGTAAAAGTTGTATGAGTGGGATGCGTTCTATTAGGAAACTTTTCTGCATATCTACGTTGTGCCGTTAATATGTTACAATTAACTTCCCCGTATATTAAATGCATATTCTGTACTAGTAAATGAAACCATTTTTTAATAAATAAACTAGAAATTGACTTTAAATTGTATGAAATTATTATTATGACAATAACAATTTTTGACATTGATTATTTTTAAACGATGGGTACTGTGTTGTATTGTTTTTTTTTATTTAAGCCGTAATGTAACAAAATCCTTCCATCTAGTTTTTTCCATTTGTACTAAATATGAAAAAAGGAAAAACAAAGCTTCTCCATATCGAACGTATTTTCTTGAAAATACGATTGGTTTTTCCGATGTTTAGCAAGAGAACTTTTTTAACATTAAAAATATTATAGAATTATAAAAATATAATTAATCACAAAGGAAAAAAGTTAGTGTCAAGAATGTATAGGGCTCCTGACATCCCTCCAAAACTGTATGCGATAGTCACTGGCCAATAAACATAGAAAGTATAAATTATCATTTGTAAATCATGTACCAAACTTGAATCGTAAATTAAATGTAGTTCAAGACTAATTGACCAAATACCAGTTTTGTAACGCCATCTCTAAAGTGCGATAGCTCCCTTAAGAAGCATTTCCAGACCCAAGTTGATAGAAACTTTTTTTCATACTTTTGTATGTACAATCAACCATTTCATTTTTTAGGCGTTGTTCGTTGTCACGCTGTATATCAACCGCCTTCGTAAATTAAATTCCCATAATGAACACAAACATATTAAACTCCGTCATATATCTGAGGGAATAATTATAAAATGGAAAGTAATTTATTCCTACTACTGATATGGAAGAAAAGACAAAAATACATCGGCGAAACAGAAGACGAAATAACTGTAATACATATTCACATATATTTTTTTAAATTAATCTATTATGTACAATTGACGACTTCTCGGTTAATGTAAGTTACTCTCTTTTAATATAAATTTAATGGTAACATATTCATTACTTTAATTACGTTATATTATTAACGAATATAACGTTTTAAATATTTGTTACATGGTATCGTTCGCTTAAGGAAATTTGCTCCAATTAAGTAAGCTGGTTAGGTACCTGTTGGCTAATCAAATAATGCGCCTTTCACGGCCATAAATAGACTTCACTGTATATGGAAAGGGATCGGCGCTATAGTCCGAGATAATGTTACGTGGGTGTACTTACATACCCACAATAGACATATCCAGCAGACGAATTGTTAGACGTAATAGTTTAGCATAACTGGTATTGGGACAATTTTTGAATGAGTTTGAATTGGACGTGACAATGTCTTCCAACCCGTGACCTAGAGCGTTAGCACCTGTTCATACGGTAGGACGTTGACCAGCCATTATCATACGCAACTCGTCTTTCCAGTTTCTATTTCGTTGTTGCATAGCTCACTTCTTAATATCTGTAACCCTCCACATTCCGATTACTACTGCTTCTTTTGTTTCTTTTCTGCCCATTCATTATAAAATAAGAACGCTGTTACTTATTGAAAGTTCGAATTAATTTTAATTGATTACTGTTAAGTGTGTGCATTGGGCGTCTAAAGCAAGATGGAAATAAACGCGAACAGAAAGAAAAAACAAAGTGAAAATCTTTCCTTGCTTTATTTTAAATTAGAAGACACGCTTTTAATTCTGTAAACGAACTGCGTCATGTCCTTACTGGGTAATGTAACAACATACTTTGATGGATATTTCACGTCTGATGAATTAAAGACATGATTATTTCGATGTATTAATTTTTGCATGCAATTATTTCGCTTATATTTTATATACTATTAACGAGTAAACTAGCATTTAGTGCTACTTAAAATCAGACTTAAAGTTATATTCATTAACATAACATTTTCCTTCTTAAATACTTTGTCGTATCATTTACTACTAGTATTTTTATAATACAAAACTGACTAATCTATTCTTTTTAATTTTATTATGTTTATTTTACTACTTTGTGAGTAAATTGTAAAATTGAAGGTATTGACTCCATATTCACTCCATATTGATGATCAAACACAGAAAGGATGTTTCTTACTGTGACTACACAATGAACCAGTGATTTAATCCTTATAATTTCTAGTATGATATGTTTACCCTTATTTTCTAAAAATGTAACAACCAAACAGCGCTGGGTATGTTTTACTGTGATATAGGCTGATATGGCTTGTAAAATTATTTTATATTTTATTTACATTATTCTAACAGGCGAACGATTTGTTTACATTTCAGTACTTCTGTTAAAATTACTTAAATATTATTCAGATTATTCAGGTGTGATCCATAAAACTTAAATTTATTCTTATTAATTCATCTGTCATTCGGGTTTGTTTGGAAGATTATCTGACTAAATTTTAAGAATAATCGTTGTTGTTTCGATTTCATAAAATTTCCCTTCAGGGGTTATTGAAGTCGGAGATTATGAAAATGACGAAAATTAAAAATGAAATTTTAGCAGAAATTTTACAGGCAGTCCTTGAAATAAACAGAATGAAAAATGGAAGATATAATTATATAAAATATAAATTTTATTACGAGACGCAAGATTTAGAATATAAATACTTCTATTTAAACTTACACACATATATGCCACAGCTGTCGATATTATAAAAATCATTACATTGTTTTAGGCTACGGTCAATAATTTCAATCAAAGTCGGCTGTTTATACAATCAAGTAAATTATTAAAAATTTCGAAAATGTGTATTGTCAATATTTTTTTTTTGTTACGAGAAGTAACAAATATAAAATATAAATATGGATATAAAAAGACCTCTAGTATTAACACATACTGCAATGTTCATGTTTACAAGAACGTTAAAGATACCATTGCGTATGAATATGATAAGGGTTCCACAACCTGAAATGAAAAGTCAGCCTTAAAAATTTTTCCTTGTCAGTGAATTTTTTAAAGTAGATGTATTAAAAGAATATGTAAGATGTGTGCTCTACTGGTATTTAACGTCCTATTTGGTAACATCTATCTTTAATCGAAAAATTGTATCGAACGTACGTAACGATCGACAACTGAACGAAACTTAAAGCGAGATGGACAATAACGAAACTATTCTGTTTATTATTATTACAGTAATGTCCGGTTATAGCGAACTCCAAGGGACCGGCAAAAAAGGTTCGTTATAAGCGAAGTTCATTATAAGTGATGATTTTGAAAAAACACCACTATTTTGAGTGAGTCAATTTTTATTATTTTTTCATATAACAAAAACATTATATGTCTGAAACAACTTGAAAATATTAATTATGTACTAAAAAAACGTATTTATTTTAGTTTGTTTTTTTTTGGCAAGATTAATCTCTCTGATGTGCACTTCCACTTCGCTTAGCTTATTAAGAATATGTTGCGGAGTATTCCGCGATTGAAGAAAATGACGAACGACTTCAATATTTTGGATTGCATTTGAAGTGGTTGGGACTAGTGGTACTTCGTTATTTTTGGTTTCTTCCTCTTCGTTCTCATCTTCTTCGTTCTCATCGTCAGTCTAATTAGCTGCAGAAGACACAGAAGCTACAATGGCATCATCATCCAAAAATTCCACATTTACAAGGTTGTCATCAACGTGAACGTATTCATTAAAATCATATTCACCAAGAGTGAGTTCATCTTGAACATCGTTAACACTTTCTTCTTGATTTTTTGTGAGCCATTCGACTAATGGTAGATTGTCATCTGAGTCAAATTCATCCTCACGCCTGATAAATCCGCCGTGTCGAAAACAATTAGCGATTGTCTGCTTTGACACTTTTTGCCATGCCATATGGATGAAGTTAATTGCATCCAAGAGACTCACAGTGAAGTTAGTTTGATCATTATCAATAGAATTTATAGTTTTCGAGAGTAGGAATCGTCGGTAATTGCTTTTTAAGCTATGGATAACACCCTGGTCCATGGGCTGCAATTTCGAACTTGTATTCGCAGGCATAAACACCAACTTAATGCACTCCAAATTTTTTACATCCGGATGAGCCGGGCAATTGTCCACTAGTAATAAGATTTTTCGTTTCTTACGACGTAATTCATCATCCCATTCTCGTAGTTCGTTTGTAAAAATTTCGGAGGTCATCCAAGCTCTTCTGTTACATTTATAATTGACTGGTAATCGTACCACATTTTTGAAACATCGGGGGTTTTTGGCCTTTCCGATCACCAATAATTTTCTTTTCTCTGTCCCCATTAAATTTGCTACAACCAAGACGGTAATTCTTTCCTTAGATAACTTTCCACCTGTTCGGGTCTCCCCTTTGAATCTTAATGTCTTGTCTGGTGTGAGCTTATAAAACAACCCCGTTTCATCGCCGTTAAAAATGTCCTCATCTCCAAAGTTTTCTCTAATTATTGGCCACTTATTTTCCAACCAGTCATTCACAACATCCATATTAACTGAGGCTGCCTCTCCAACAATTTTTCCGCTGCTGATGTTGTGTCTTCGTTTAAACCTTTCGATCCAACTTCTACTAAATTTTAATTCAGGGTCTTCCAACAATTTACTCCCAAGATCTTCAGCTTTAGATTGCAACACGGCACCGCTGATAGTTACATTTTTACTTCTTTGCTGAGAAAACCATTTCAAAAGTCCTTGATCAACTTCGTGCTTAGTAGGTTTTTTGATTTTTTTCACATTTGAGTTTCGTACTTGTTCGAAACTCTTCAATATGGTTTGCCTTCGCTTCCAAATTGTAGCAACCTACAATGAAGTTTTTGTTTAATACATGCATTATCCTGAATTTAGTTTTTTATTACCGTTGATTTACTTAGTCCCATTTCAGTACAAATTTCGCTTTGTTTGACACCTCGTTGCAATCGTTTCACAATATCATGTTTACTTTTCAACGTAAAAGATTTACGTTTTTTCTTCGCAACTGCGTCACTCATGGTCTTAAAATCACGTTTGAGAATCAGCGTAAGCACAGATTGATGATTCGACGTCGACTGCTTGCACAAACTGCTAGAATCGACTACTGCATTTTTGGCGAGATACTCGGGGAAGTCCCTTGTTTTCTAATTATAAGTTCGTTATAACCGAAAACTTTTTACATACAAAATGGAAAATAAGGTCCGTTATATCCGAAAGTTTGTTATAAGCGGGTTCGTTATATGCGAAAAAAATTAACACGTTTCTTATGGAACCTTGGTTCGTACTTTTCAAACTGGTTCGTTATAACCGAAAGTTTGCTATAACCGGGTTCGTAATAACCGGACATTACTGTATTTAAAATATCGTCTTTTATCATGTAGTCTATCGCTTAGTGGCGTGACAAAATTTTTTAAATATCTTTGTCATTTTTTTCTCGCTTATGAGAAGGAATTTTGGGTATACCTATATTCTGGATATATTTTCTATATAATTTAATCTTCCCATTTGTCATATGTTGTCTTTTTACTTCAAGGATACCCGGTATAGTAATACCAGTTCTGTTTAGTACTGTAGTTATGATAAAATTATTATAAAATGGAATTTTCTTTAATATTAAACTGGAATGATTCTTATTTTGAAAATTATTTTTAAAAATAATTACTTACCAACTGTTTAATTTTCTTATACCTAAAAACCTTTTCTTAACTAAAGTAACCTCTAAAAAAATTATGCTTTAAAAGAATTTTTTTTAATATTTCCATGTTTTAATAGTTGCGTTAAATATTATAAATATTTTTTAGATAAATAACATATGCACCTATTGATATATATACAAATGATATTTTATATATACGAGTACTTAAAAATTAATCAAATGAAAACAAACTTAAAAAAATATGTGAAATCAATTTTAAATAGAATTTACTGTTAATGGGATTATTATAAAATGGAATTTTCTTTAATATTAAACTGGAATGATTCTTATTTTGAAAATTATTTTTAAAAATAATTACTTACCAACTGTTTAATTTTCTTATACCTAAAAACCTTTTCTTAACTAAAGTAACCTCTAAAAAAATTATGCTTTAAAAGAATTTTTTTTAATATTTCCATGTTTTAATAGTTGCGTTAAATATTATAAATATTTTTTAGATAAATAACATATGCACCTATTGATATATATACAAATGATATTTTATATATACGAGTACTTAAAAATTAATCAAATGAAAACAAACTTAAAAAAATATGTGAAATCAATTTTAAATAGAATTTACTGTTAATGGGATTTCTTTAAATTATTTTTTTAAGTTATAAACTGCATTACTCGACTCCCCCCGAATCAATCCGACTCTATCACGTGCCCTGACTCCATCTGACCCGACCCGAGTCGAACCGACCCAACTCAATCCAATCCAACGAAATAAATAACTAACTTTAGCCGCTTTTCCTTATTTTAGTTTTTAAAAGGTATATCGCTTTAATAATTAGTTATTTTAACTTGTTTTATTAATCTTTTTGTTTACATATTACAGATAAAAACGATTTTATTAAAGAAAGGAATCAAATTAAACATGTTTTTTTTCCATGGCCTGATCATTATCTTTGAAATGATTAATAAATTGGAAACAAAATTCTTGCCTTTTAGATATTTCTGCTGAAAGTATTGCATGGGTTGCTTGTAAATGGTTAAGTGTAAATATTTGTAATTTCTTCAATGGCTTACAGTTATTCAATTTCTAACCATTGATCTACCACTGGTTTTTCTGCGACCTACAGTTCCTGTTTCCCTAAATAATTGTACAAAATGAAGAAAGAATAAATGTTCTAAAAATATTATTAGCTTTAATAATAGCGAATAGCTTTATTCGAAAATTCTTCTAGATAATCTTCTTATGCATCTGTATTATAAAATAAACCCGTTCCCCATTGACTTTCAGCCATTTCTTAAGTAAATTTAAACTTTATATCGTTTTTGTTGTTCATTAAATCCGAAAACTATTATTACTGACAAATTACCACAAATACATGAAAAATATTGTGAATTTGCCAATTTTATTTATAAATGATATTTGAAACATTCTGTCGTAGTCGAGTAAATTGCTGGAAAAATCCAGCGTCAAGTTTAAATTTTAAATGTCAAATGTTTTCTGTCAAAAATTGTCAAAATCTGATATAGTATTGTTCATTGTTGCATTTTAAAATGGTCTTTAATAACGTGTGCAAAGTATTCATGCTTAAATTGTATATTCGAAATGGTCAAAAAATTTATGGACAATGGATGTACTTCATTTAAGATTGTATACAAGAATTCAAGATGAATTACCCAACTTTGTTTTTGATTATAATACTTGGCAGAAGACACTTAATAGGATTGTTGCAATTTTTTGAAAAACGGAAAGTTAGAACGACAGGAAGGTAGTAGGCGACCAAAAGTCTGGATTGAAGAAGTGATGTTAGACAAAGAAAGAACTGTGAGTTGGTTCTTATCATATAGTTTTAAAATAAGATTACAGTTATTTCCATATTGTATAACTTGCTTTCGAGAAATCCTCAATATTGATTATCCGCGCTGAGTAGAATTTTGTGAATAGTTTTCAAATAATTTTAATGATGAACTCCTAGACAAAACTTTTTTTCGGATGAAGCATGGTTTCATGTTAGTGGATTTGTTAAATCACAAAACATGTATGTGGAGTGATAAAAAAACATTTAATTTGTTATTTGTAGACTCATAAATTACAAAATCGATTTTGATAAAATTTCATGTGCGTGTGTTCCTTATACTGTGTGGAAGGTTGTTATCATATTTGTTTTTCCAAATTTTATCGGAAATATTAAAGAATTAACAATTTGTGAAATTACATAATCTATATAAATAAAAATTAAATGCTGTTGGTAAGCGAATCATGTGGCCGATTTGGCAATTTTTTTTTAATGTTCGTAATAGTCCGGATAAGGTTTTTAGGGAAAGAAAAATTGGAAAAGTTCACCGGAAAATTGGAAAATTCGGGAGAAACCCAAACTGCTTTTTTCTATGGGAACTTTATATGAACTCAAGACCATAACTCACAATTCTTTTTTTGCTTTGTTCGTTATGGTCTTGGAAAAGTTTCAGGAAAAGCAAATTCGGGACAATTACAAAGGACAATCGGAAAATTCGGACAAACTGTAGAAATCATAATTTTTGTATGCACTCTCGATCATAACTGACGATAGAAACGACATATTTGGTTGATATTTTGTTTTGTTCGTTATGCTTCCGGGGTGGAAGTAACTCAATTAAATGTTTTGAATTGATCTGGAAGATCTGGAGAAAAATCTGGAAAAACCCATTCCAGCCTAAATTAAAATAAAATGACATTTGTTGTTACTTTTGTGTTTTTCGCGAAGAATCCATCTCCCATCGGCGTACTACTGAATGTACTCCTCCTCAAATTAAATATCCATGGTCACAATCGTTAATAGATACAATGATCACTCAGAAATACGTTTTTTTCTCAATTTTACTTTGTTTACACATTTCCAATAGCTTTTCACAAATTCACAAAACGATCACAAAGAATAGATGTTACAATTACTTGCAAACGGAAATATTTGATATAAACTGACATTTACGTATACGGTAACCTGTAAAATCGCGGTAAGTAAATACAAGTAAATATATTGTTTTATCGTACTCTATATCAAGCATGACTTCAAGTTTCCATATAGTACTTTTAACGCCGAATTTTTCCGAACACCCGATACATATTGTAACTCAGATATGTCTCTCTCTTGTCTCGTCTGAAGTGTCTTTGTTCTTCCCTACTAAATTTTCGAAAAACGGAACTTATTTCGAATAAAATTTGCCTATGCTATCCTGGGTATTCTTTCTTCTACTTCTTTGTTTAAGCTTCCTGTAACTGCTCTCGTTTCTCTCGCAAAGAAAAAACTAATAAACCGTCAATTAAATACTGTACATTCCTATGAGAAAATTTTGTTGTTTGAAGCAAACACAATATAATTCATAAAAAATACTGCTTACTATAATTTTATTAGTTGTTTCATTAAAAATATAAAAAATCCAATTAACTATATTAATATGTATTGAAATTGAACTTGAAGATTATTAGTTCTTTTTTGTTCTGAAAATTACTTTATTATGTGTAATAGTGAGTGTCATGTTATTGCTTCTTTCTTGATGAGATTAAAGAGAATTTGAGCTGGAAGGCATACTCGTACGTTCAGGTTAATTACCGTACTAAATTTGTTAATCTTGTTGTAATGATAAATATGCAATTCGACAACTACTTTTTTTCTTTTAGAAGATTCTGTATAAGTGAGGTCGTTAAGACTGTTTTTCTTTGAAATCTTGAAACTAAACCGGTACAAATACAGTATTGATACTTTTAACAGTTGCGATGGTATTGATTTTGAACTACAAGATCATTTTAATTTAGTAATTTATTTTATTATACATATAATAAAACGTAAATATAACCGTGTTGACGAACTAATGGTCTACAAAATTTGATTACATAAATTATTAAATTAAACAAAAATTGGTACTTTTAATGACGAATTGTCAACATTTCTCCACATAAACTACGGGATGACCAGTCTTCTGATTAAATTAAGTTAAATTAGGTCGTTTCGTCTTGTTTATTTTTTAAATTCGAGGCGAGTGTTTTGTGCTATCTACTAGCTATGAAAAAAAAAACGAGTTAGAAAACAAAAAAAAAGATTTTCCAACGTAAGAACCATTAACATTAACACACTTATTTCGACATTACTTTAATAACGCTATGCCTTCGAAAAAATTCTTTTGGTAATTCCGCAAAATACGACCTCACAGCGTTTTCCACGTCGTCATTCGATAAAAATTGGGACTGTAGAGTGTATGTTGTAATTCCTCATTGTGTCTTATGCACCTTGCAGCTATCCTGCAGAAGCATAATTTTCTGAGCAAAATTGTGGCATCTTTTTTCACGTCTAGCCGTGTTCAAGTTCTTAGTTGTGTCTTTGTAGACATTGCCCGTTATTGTAGTCCCTTTTGGCATATACCCAATTAAGAGAACTTTTCCCGCAGAAAAGCGTTTATGCCTTCTTGGGCGATGGAGAGCCCTTATGAATCCATTGTATGGACTCTTGTTTCGTGGGAGGATACCGGTGGTGTACCTAAGTTTCATCCCCAGTTACAATTCTATTTAAGAAGTCTTCATCTTGAGATAAAACAGTCGAATTATCTTCACAAATTTGTGGTCTACACAATTTTTGTTCTGAACTGAGCAGCCTGGGTATATACTCGTATCATGCCGATACTTTGCTCATTCCAAAATCTTCGTGTAGAATTTTAAAAACACTCGTTTCTGATATTCATATTTCTCTAGCAATAACTGAAACTTTTATTCGGCAGTCAGTCAACACCAAATCTTCAACTTTAATAACGCTTCTGTGTTCAAGTTTCAAGTCACTCATTTGATCTTCTTTTAACGAATGTAAAAGTAACAAATGTTAAGTAATTCGAACCAAACTTGGAGATGACACTATAAAATATCACAGAAACTTTACGTAAGAAAATTGTCACGATAGAATATTGTTTTTAAAGCTAGGTAGATAGCACATATGTTCCTAAATCTATTAAATTTATATTTTATCTTTTATTTTTTTAATATCTGAAGCTCATTACTTCTTCTAATGTTTCTATTCCATAACTTTCTTTTTACCTATTGGATCTTGTTAGTAATTTACTCTAAAAATATCTACAAAATAAGCGGACAGAATATAAAAAATAAATTATAATAACTTTAAAATACAAACCCAAAGCATGTGCTTATGTTTACAAAGATGGTAGAAACAAAAATAGTAAAAAAAAACTAAATCTGCTCAAGATTTGGAGAAACTGCTGTTGGAAGAGGAGATAGTTTAGATAAAAAAATTGGCATTAGTAAATATTATTCGAATTATAACATTTACAATATCGACATCCTCCTATTTCAAAGACACCCTGTATATTTAGTACTGTAGGAGTGTCATTCTTCAAAAATCAGTTTTATTATCAGTTAATATTAATACGAAGGGAGCACTGAAAAAATTTAGAATGGCGATATTTCTAAAAAAAAATATTTTTTTTGACAGCTACTTTTTATTGTTTTGCAAGTTGATTTCCATGTTGTTTGTTTGATTTGCTCTAATAGTTTGTTAATGATCATAATTTGAATATATTGTGCTCACCCAAATATGAATTTGACTAGTGAACATTTCCTGGCTGATTTTGTACAATTTTAGATCGTCATTAACGCCTAAACAATGTGAAGATGGGCTTAGAAATGCATGAAGAAGCTCCATCTAAGGTAACAATTTATAATTGATACAACGAATTCAAAAGACCGCTTTTTTTAGTGATGACTTTCGTGAAGGACGGACAAAAACTGCTGTTACTGATGAGAATATTTCCGCTGTTCGAGCGATGCTGGAGGAAGACCAACTGACATCATATGAATTTATTTGGGTGACATTGGGACTTTGACTCAGCTGACTCCCGATCAAAAAGAACAGCGCATTGAATGGTGCAGAAAAACTTTGGAAAAACTCCAAGGCGGCACTTCAAATTCGGTTTGGAATATCGTTACTGGTAATAAATCATAGATATATAATGATCTTAAAAAGAAAAGTCATTCGGCTCAATGGGTTTTTCGAAGAGAACCTAAGCCTACAAAAGCGACGAATTCGCAGGGTTGGTAAGAAGATGAATGCTAGCTTTTTGCTAATATAGTATTTGAAGATAGAAGTCTGTTTATCGCAAACTTATGAAAAAGTTCGTGAAAAAAGCCCAAAAGGAAAAATAATTTTACACCATAACAACGCATTATCGCATAAAGCAAAACTAACGACAGTATCTGGATGCACTATACGTCAGTACTATAGGCCCTCCACCAGGCACCCCTGGCCTAGCACTTTGTGATTTCCTTTTGTTTCCAAAAATTAAATATAAAATGCGTGGAATCACTTTTACATCAGATGAAGCAGTAGAACATTATGAAAATCTGGTGTCTGAAGTGTCTTAAGAAGAATGGCATCATTGTTTTAAGGATTAGTTTCCTTGAATGCAAAAATGTATTGATGAATTATAAATTAGATAGATAAATGATCTATCAAATAACACTACTTTAGAATACTACTTTTGATAGAATAATTACCAAATGGCTTGGATTACCGAAAATAAAACTTTTCTGAGATAAATAACAAACACATTTTGTAGGCTTTTGAATAGAAGTTATGTGACAGAATTATTGACATTAAAAATATATTTGATACTGTACGAGACTACTTTAAAAAAGTAATATCCCAATTTATTTTTGTCTTATGTCACGAATCTTGCGCTTCGTCCTCGTATTTCATAGGTAACAGATGTTCTTGACACATATAAATTTGAAAATACACACACTTAGAGATCAAAACAATTCATAAATCACATATTTTATTTATATTAACTAATAAGTCGTTATATTGATTGACCCTCTATTGTTTTATTAAATAATGTTTGCTGTATGTACTTAAAAAGGAAAATTCACTTAAGTCGGCATCTTGAACAGATATAGATATGTGATTATATCTTTCCGTACACGAAATTCGATATGAAGTTAATTAATTTCGAAACACATTATTCAGAAGGATTCATGAATTACAGAAACTTAGCTCTAGGGAAGTTGCGCTTGACTTACTGCGACTACTCTTGTTGTATAACACTACCGGTACTTTGTCTAGTGCGCATTGCTTTTGGGCATCATAAATCTTCTATTATTGTTTCATGTATTTTGTATACACTAGGCCGAATTTTATAAGAGATAATATGCAGACCATATATGTCATTATTAGGTAATGGATTAGTTAATTGAAACAAACCATTTACAGCATCTAATAAATTTCTTAAAGTTATCTGTCCTCTTATCTAGGGCACGATATTTTATGCATCACAATTAGGTCTCATATTTTGAACGAAAATAAATTTATTAATCATATAATTAGAACTATCGTGTGCGGTTTTACTATATCTATCGGTGTTTATATAATACTGTTGCAATCGATTAATTTTTTTAAATTTATTATATAATAAAAATAATTAAAAGTAACAATGGTTTTTACATAAAGTAATGAAATTTCGTACAGTCCTTGAGACGAAGCGACATTTTGTTTCTATCATATAATGCTACATGTACAAGATATAATTTTTGTTTTGTCAAATTTCAACATTAGAAAAACTGTATTTGCGATTTCGTTTTGAATTTATTCTTCATTTTATCAAATAGTAGATTTGCAATTTCTTCACGCATCCTTGAAATATCTGCAATAATATAGCAGTTTATGTTCCTATTGTCCAATATCATTTTTTTTCCAAATTACTATGGCAGCTACGTTTAAATTTTATTGTAGGCATGTATAGTTTGCCATCTTGCAGATGAAGGCTTTTATTTAATTTTTGAAAATGTGTAATTTTTAAATCCAATAAAATAACTAACAATAGTAAATATAACTGCAAATAACGCTAAAGAAAGTATTTATCTAATGCATATATCACAAAGCAGCTTATTGAAATTTCTTATTTTATTAAATTTAACTATTTAGATTTAGGTTTATACTTCATCTTAATTTTTTTCTAATGCGTTCAAATATATTTTCTTCCTTTTCTTTTTTTTTACAGGAAATATTTTTTTTAGCTTATCATTAATCTTTGGAGATTGCCTTTCTCAAGTACCCTTTTTTTATAGCTCATAATTCTATTTCTTCTCGGGCTATGGCTAAAATCAAACTACAGTAATATTAGAATATAGTATACACCATATCCAGAAAAATGCGGATAAGTGCCATGTGACTAATTCTGCGTCAATAATCCTAATTACAAAAAGTCATTAAACCACATGAGCTGCTTAAAAGATATATAAATTTAGCAACGTCGAATTAGACAAGTACTAAGACTTCAGTATGAATTATGAATTGGGTAAACACGAAAATTAGTGAAAATGTTATGTTAACATCCATGTTTTATTAAAATTAATAAATCCGGTACATTTTATTAATTACTATTGATTCGTTTATTAGAAAAATGTAACCTAAACTTAACTAAAACAATACTATAATACTACATGTAAAAATTATAATAAATGTTGAAACTGATAGCCATCTGTTTCCAACCAAAGTTGCAGCAAAATTGCAACATGTCGGGGGTAATTAATTAAACAGCTGCATTAATTCTATTAATTATGTCCTCTTCGTTGGCTGGAGGCATTGCGTAGATACACTTTTTCCTTTAAAAAGCCCTAAATAAAAAAGTCGAAAGGATTAATATCTGGAGTCTTTTCTGTCCATGCTATTAGTCCGTTACTCCCTTTCCACCGATTCGGAAAGTTTTTGTCTAACCACGCTCTCGAAATTCGCGTAGTTGCACTGTCAGGCATGTACAAAATGTTAGGTCATTTGAGCATCCACTACTTCCTGTACTACTTCCTGTAAACCATTTACGTGTACCCAATTCCATTTAGACGATTGAGTAGAAATATCGGGCCAACAGCTTAAAGGTTTAAAATTTCTAATCAGCCATTTACAAAAAACCTTTTCTCATGGCCAATTTTATCTAGAAGTGGATACTGTACTACGTATTCTTCTTTTAACACGTTCGCAAGTTCGTTGCAAAATCTGGACTCCATATACATATCAGCGTATTCATAAAAATTAAACATTCTACAGCATTAAGAGCGGTACATTAAGTGGATTTTGAACAAACAAATATCAGTCTGAAAAATGTCAAAATTTGATAACTAAGTAGTTGCTTATTTCAAACAAGCAACCATATTATGCTGGGTTGCTATACAGTGAGTTCCTAAAGTAACGGATAAATTCATTTTCTACGTAATTATTAATACAAAAGGAAAATCCTGAAACAGGTCAATTTTTATATATGAAACTACACTTTTTGAATAAAATTATCTATGTGTTCCTTCAACCCCCTCGAAGTAATAACTACCCCCTTAAAAAATTTAAATGAAAAGGGGTAGCGTGTGTTACTGCGTTTAAAAGGGATTTTAATTCTCTATTCAGCAGTATATGCCTTTTTGATTTTTGGACGTCGATAATCAAGAAAAGAGTAATTTTATGACATACAAACAAGTAGGCGTAGAACCAAATACCTGTCACGAGTGACTAGTCTATTAGTTACCTTTATGTCAAAAAAGTAAATTTGTTTCTTTTTATGACATTTACTTCTCAAATTTGTTTTAGTTCGTTAGACGTCGTTAACAATTGTTAGGTATTAAACGTTTTTTTAGAGATTTCTAAGTGTTAATTTAAATTGTTCAAGAATGAACCTTTCCGAGACCCAAAGAATTGACGTATTAATATTAATTGGAGTGGGTGATAAAACACGAACGCATTCTGAAGTATGTAGAATATTTAATGATAAGTATCCTGACCGTCATATTTCCCAGTCTACGGTGAGTAGAGTCGAAGAAAAATTCCGTCAATTAGGAACTGTCAAAGATCTTCCAAAATCTGGTAGATCAAAACTGAATGACGAAAAAAAATTGGATGTATTATTACATGTTGAGGAAAACCCACATAAACCTACAAGAGAAGTAGCCGGTGATTGCGATGTAAGTAAGTCTGTCTTGCGTGTTTTGAAAAAAGAAAAATACCATCCGTATAAAATTCAAATGGTGCAGGAATTAAATGACGATGATCCTGATCGTCGATTACAATTTTGTGAAATTATTACAAATAGATGTCAACAGGATCCGATGTTTCCCAAAAACATTATTTTTTCTGATGAGGCAACGTTTACCCTACATGGAACAGTCAACAAGCAAAATTGTCGGTATTGGAGTAAACAAAATCCGCACTGGATGAGGGAAGGTCATACTCAGTATCCTACTAAAGTGAACGTTTGGGCTGGCATAATAAATAACAGAATTATTGGACCATATTTTTTTGAGGCGACATTAACTGGGGCGATTTACTTGGAGTTTTTACAAACATTTTTAATACCTGAATTAAGAAGACTTTTTCCTGATACTGTTAACCCCACAGAAATTAATAGAAACATATGGTTTCAACAAGATGGAGCTACACCACATTATGCAGCAGTAGTACGAGCTTACCCTAATCAAGTTTTTCCGCATCGGTGGATCGGTAGACGTGGTGAAATTGAATGGCCAGCCCGTTCTCCCGATATGACTCCACTGGATTATTTTTTGTGGGGTTATTTAAAATTTACTCCAATAAACCAATCAACATTAATGATTTAAAAAACCGAGTAATGCATGAAATTAATCAAATCAGCGCTGAAATGTTGCAAAACGTTTTGGAAGAATTCCAACATCGTCTATTTGTTTGTCAAGAAATGAACGGACTCCAGTTTGAGCATATGATTTAAACTATTTTTAGTTATTGTAAATAATGTTAAATATTTTAAAATTTATTTCGTTCTGCGACATAATTAATTATACAATTTAAACAATTTAACATTGATTTTTCCTATTATCGACGTCCAAAAATCAAAAAGGCATATACTGCTGAATAGAGAATTAAATTTTTTAAAGGGGTAGTTATTACTTCGAGGGGGTTGAAGGGGCACAGATAATTTTATTCAAAAAGTGTAGTTTCATATATAAAAATTGACCTGTTTCAGGATTTTCCTTTTGTATTAATAATTACGTAGAAAATGAATTTATCCGTTACTTTAGGACCTCACTGTATATACAGCTGCGGCCCCTAAAAACTCAGAGAGTGTGACAAATAATAAATATTGGCTTTGTAAAATGGTCCTAAAATTGAAATTTATAAAATGTCACCCAATTGAAAAAAGTCAGTGGCGTATAAAATAAAAAAATTGAAAAATGCAAAAATTCAAATACAATAAAGTTACGAGGATTGTATTGTAGCGCCGTTAACATCTATGACCAGTGTGCAAACTATGTTTAAATGAAACATTTGATGATCAAGTTATAAGTTATAGGTTGCTTTAGATTTATCTTTAATGCTCTTTGCGTTAAATGTGATTAGTGTGATTACATATAATTGCACAGATATAATTAATTCCGCATACCATTCCTTCTATAAATTTTCATATCTTATAATCAATCAATTTTTTTCTAATTCGCTCTTAGTTCATTCATTATATCTTTTGTACACTATTTAGAACTAACCATTACTTTTAGGTGATCTCTTAAGTTTAGTAACTATGTAATAAATTTAAAATTTATCAGCAACGTAGAAAAATTAATTAGGTTCTATTCTACTGCTGTAGTAAATGTTCTATATCGGTATCCGTATAATCATTAAAGCTATTCCTATATATGTATATATAGTAAAATGTAACTAATAGTCATAAGATGGATAATACTATTTTACTGGTTCTCTATTTTTTTTATAGTCGGAAACCGCTGACCTGCATGTAGGCTTATGATTTATAGCATATCTAATCGTAAGGTGCACTTTTAAATATATATTGATGAAGATTAATCGATCCGATCGGACGTAGGATTAAGAAATTTTACTGTTTTGTTTTAGATATATTATTCTATAAATCAAGTACTATATGACAAGAATCGGATGTGTTCTTTTTAGGTTTAGAGCGTGAGTTTGTTAATAAAACCCGTAACCTAAAATGTATTTGATACTTACTTTATCCATTATTCATTTGATTTAGAACTTTATATTCAATTAATATAGTAATTAGATAACGATATGAAAACGATACAATCGAAGTTGAAAATGTGAGTGCTAAACTTTCAATGGTAATTAAATTCTTTGTTATTTCTTTAAAATATTTTGTATATAATTTCTATTGATTCTGATTTGACGGGAGAGTGACTTTTCAATGAAATGCATATTTGAGGGTCAAAAATGTATTTTATTTTTCAACATAACTCCCATCCAATTGTATACACTTAGCCCAACGGCTTTCCAATTTTTTAAGCTGTCTGAAAAGTAATCCTTCGAAAACTCAATCAAAGTATGCGTTAGTTGCGGGTATCCCTTTCTCATTTGTCGCGAATCTCTTTGCACCAACCCATTTCTCCAAGTTTGGTAACAAGAAAAAACTCGTTTGAAACCAAATCTGGTGAATATGGTGAATGAGAGATGCTTCAGTTCAGCATCGAAACGTGTCAATACATCAGCATAATATTAGATAATTGTTATACTTCTCTTGTGTAAATAGTCAATAAAGAATCACAAATTTTCAAGTTTTTTAATTCGCGATGCCAGGTTCGTTCTTATAAAATCTTTAGTACATACTATCAATTTATTAGCACTTGTACTTTTCTTAATATGTGGAAGAGAGCAAGATTCATACCAGTGTATAATAAACGTGATGCTTCATTGCTAAGCAATTACAGACCTATTGTTACTTTGTCCAATTTTGCAAAAGTTTTCTAACATATCATTTATTCGCACATATTTTTGAATGTGAAATCTCTTCTCTCCACAATCCATCACGGGTTTATGCCGGACAGATCCACGGTAGCTAACTTAACTACCATGGTGCAATATATAAATGAAGTTCTTGATTCTTAAGGACAAGTTGATGTCGTTTACACCGACTTTTCAAGTCCTTTCGATACTAATAAATAAAACACACATAAGATGTTTCACACATATGGTTTCCTTTCGATACAATAGATCACGGTATCATACTCAAAAAGCTTGATTATTTTGATATGTCTCCTGGCTTCCTGCAATTGATGGAAGGTTATTTGTCCAATAGATTAAATCGAGTTTTTTAGAACATCGGATGTACCTCAGGGCTCGAACTTAAGCCCATTATTATTTATAATAATAATAATAATAATAATAATGACCTTTATTGTCCAGCAGTTTATAAACCAATTATGTGACATTATACAAAATTAAACTATTTAATATCTGTAGAAAATATACACAGCATAACAATGAGATTGCACCAAATAAGTAAATGATCACACGCTTGTACACAAGTAACACACGAACACTAACGGCTTATTAAAATTTGTGGCCATATGTATAAAGAAGAAATCACTAAAATATTGGTTCTCGCAGTCCGGATATTAATAACGTCAAAATTGCGCATAGTACGAGTTGGTACATTAAAATTTATTTGTGCGAGTAGCAAAGGGGCGTCGATCTTTTGTGTTAGAAGATTACATAAAAACTTTGCACTATACGACGGGACAGTGACACAATATTATGCTGAGCCAGTAAATGAAGATAGTCGATGCCACGGCAGAGTGAATGCCGTCTTTTCTATACGACAGGTATTTTAAGAATCTCCGCAGAATACGTTCGACCGAGATTATAATATACATAGACGATCTTCTTGGAATTCTTAAATGCCCTGCATTGGTTTATGCTGGTGATATCAATATATATTATTCTATTTCGTTGCACAGTGATGTTCGGGTCTTGCAGGAGAATATCTACGTTTTATCTCAGTAGTGTTGAAATAATAGCTTGAAATGAAATATCAATAAATGTCAAGTCGATACCTATACTAGAAAAAAGGCAACCATTTCCTCATAACAATCTCTTTACAATTGTGTGGACTTTATTAATAATTTCTGAAGAAGTTACTGTAAATGATGGCCCTTCAGCACCTTCCATGTTTATACAATAGATACAGAATCTAGCACTGAAAAAAATACGTCAAAAACAGTTTGACCACCAAATCAATCATTGCGACATCCAAACAAAATTTTCTTAACTTTTAAGTCATTTAAAGCTGCAGCGCACATAATACATAGTGCCACAGTAACAGAAACAGAAACATTTCCCAAACCACTTTTAAAGTCTATGATTTTTCCTTCACAATAACTGACAACTAAATCTATACAATTCATTTCAGTATGTCTTGTTGCATTACGAGCTTCACTCAGTACAGCCCTGTGCAATTTTCATTGTTATCTACAAAAACACAGCCAACTGGTACCCCTCGATTTTGAATAGCTTCTTGAGCAACTTGCATATAATATTTATCAGATTCGGATAAATCGTAATTATTGAAAGTGTTGTCTGTAGAAGATTTCACTTTGAAATATGATTACGGACTGAAATATTTGAGGAAATTTATACTGGTAGCCGTAACTTTGTGGTAATTCATTTTGAAAATAATAAAATAAAATAAAACAATAACTTTGTTATACCACTTTATTCACATGTAATAGTGACCGCGGTTTCGACATTCAATGTCATTATCAAACTGCAAAAGTTACAGGCCTACATTGATCTTATAAATGACACAAAAATATATGGGGGTGGTTTATGATGTTATTTAAAATTACTACTATATACTTAACTATTATATACAACATTGGAAAAGAGGTGTATATATAAGATCCAACTGGTCGTTAAGAAGAATATCTATTGTGTTGTTTCTGCTTTTAAAAATTTCAAATGACTCTAAAAGATTTAATTTACGACCTTTCTCGGCCAAATGCAATATTTTATGGTGACCAAATGTATGCCTTTCTGTAATAAGATGGTTTGCGAATGTTGAATCTGTCTTCTTTAGTTTATATGACCTCATGTGTTCTTTTACCCGTATAATAAAACTTCGACTAGTCTGACCTATATATACACTTTTACAATCATTACAATATAATTTGTACACTCCTGATTTATTATTGGTATCTGTTTTAGGTTTTGCGTTAAAAATGAAATTACTTGTTTTTACATATGGTTTGTTAGCTATACTAACATTACTATTATTTTTTGAAATTATATTTCCAATTTGCTCGCTTATTTTACCGAAGTAAGTTAACGAGACAAATTGTTTCAAATTAGCACTATCTTTAGGATATACTAAACTAAGGGCCACTTGTAACTGCTTTTTCTTTAGTATACTGTCAATTACGCTACTTTTATAACTATTGTTTACCGTTATTTGTTTTATAGTATTGATTTCACGAACAAAAGATTCATTAGACAAAGGAATATTTAATGCTCTATGTATCATAGAATTAAAAAATGAATGTTTGTGTGTCTTAGGGTGTAGTGAATCTTTGGGAATAATGCAATCAGTGAAAGTAGGTTTACGATATATATCAAATTTTAAGCTCTGATCTAATTTCTTTAATTTTAAATTTAATTTTAAATGGATTTAAAATTAAACAAATTAGATCAGAGCTTAAAATTTGATATATATCGTAAACCTACTTTCACTGATTGCATTATTCCCAAAGATTCACTACGCCCTAAGACACGCAAACATTCATTTTTTAATTCTATGATACATAGAGCATTAAATATTCCTTTGTCTAATGAATCTTTTGTTCGTCAAATCAATACTATAAAACAAATAGCGGTAAACAATAGTTATAAAAGTAGCGTAATTGACAGTATACTAAAGAAAAAGCAGTTACAAGTGGCCCTTAGTTTAGTATATCCTAAAGATAGTGCTAATTTGAAACAATTTGTCTCGTTAACTTACTTGGGTAAAATAAGCGAGCAAATTGGAAATATAATTTCAAAAAATAATAGTAATGTTAGTATAGCTTACAAACCATATGTAAAAACAAGTAATTTCATTTTTAACGCAAATCCTAAAACAGATACTAATAATAAATCAGGAGTGTACAAATTATATTGTAATGATTGTAAAAGTGTATATATAGGTCAGACTGGCCGAAGTTTTATTATACGGGTAAAAGAACACATGAGATCATATAAACTAAAGAAGACAGAGTCAACATTCGCAAACCATCTTATTACAGAAAGGCATACATTTGGTCATCATAAAATATTGCATTTGGCCGAGAAAGGTCGTAAATTAAATCTTTTAGAGTCACTTGAAATTTTTAAAAGCGGAAACAACACAATAGATATTGTTCTTAACGACCAGTTGGATCTTATATATAGGTACACCTCTTTTCCAATGTTGTATATAATAGTTAAGTATATAGTAGTAATTTTAAATAACATCATAAACCACCCCCATATATTTTTGTGTCATTTATAAGATCTATGTAGGCCTATAACTTTTGCAGTTTGATAATGACATTGTATGTCGAAACCGCGGTCACTATTACATGTGAATAAAGTGGTATAACAAAGTTATTGTTTTATTTTATTTTATTATTTTGAAATATTTGATCTAATTATTGAGTACTAAAACTTTTTAAGCCTTTTTATTCCTGAACGGGCACGCTGATTGAACGTATCTCAATCACGCTGTCATTGGTGTCTGTGGTGAATGGGCCCTCTCAGGCAGGTGTCACCACATTAAATAAAATCACCACATAAAACACTAATTGTGCTCATACGATCAACTTTTCATTCAATGGGAAGGGTCAGAGTCATCATAATATTTATGTATTTCTTCAATTTTTTTAAAGATTCTTTTTCACGTAATGTTTAAATAGCAGACGAAATTACTTTTTATCTATGTCAAGAAAAATAAGCGCGATCTAGTTGAATGTGTTTCCAACTTTTGAAACGTCATTCTTCCGTCAAATCACCCTCGCATATAAAATTATATAAACAAAATTTCGAAATTTATTGTCAGTGTGGTAAACTCCGTCTTAATGATATCAATTGTTCTTCTAAATGTGTCTTCTAAATGACAAGGAAAAAATGCTGTTCAACTTTCTAAGAATTTGTTCAGAAATTCCGTAATTAGGTCGAACTTTTATCCCTGATATAAGATTATATATAGGCTATTTCTTAATTGAATGTCAAACTTGAAAAGGGCGAATCTAAAACTTATTTTAAGAAAAAAGAATTATATAAAGATGAGTCCGGAAATACTCCCTTTCCGAGATATAGAGTGTTAAGCTATTAAGAATAAAATCGTAATGGTACACCACTGCTTCTTCTTAAAATACAAATTATTTTATAAACGCCCATTTACTTTGGGGCAAATTTGATTCTTTGACTTGTTTTTGTACGATGCAAGGTTTTCGCGTGCGTGGTACGAAAACAAGTGTAACCATTAAAAGCCATTAGAAAAGTAGTGACCAATTCTGATCTAATTAGTGAACAATTTTAATTGACTGTTTACAAATTAATATCAATTTTGTAAAACGAAAAAATGTTAGATGAATTGTTGAAAATGCTCTCCACCTCCCAGGATACATGCTTCAGCTCCTCTTCTCATATTTGCGCGTACTTCTTCAATTCTTATACAGTGTTAACTGGAATGCCGTAAACCAGAGTTTTAAGATGCCCCCACAAGAAAAAGTCCAACCTATTTAAATCGAAAAGGCCATGGTTGAGATTCAGCGGACCTACCCATCGTTTATGAAATATACGTTTTAAATATTATCTTGCTTCTAAACTGTAATGAGCAGGTGCACCGTCATGCATGAAT
Organism: Melolontha melolontha; assembly: GCA_935421215.2. NCBI lineage: Eukaryota > Metazoa > Arthropoda > Insecta > Coleoptera > Scarabaeidae > Melolontha > Melolontha melolontha. The sequence goes on from OW285236.1 coordinate 134,615,632, forward strand.
CACATATGCTATTTCTAACTAAAATTGGCACTTGTTCAAGCAATATTGGCAAATCATCCTCTAGAAACCGACGATAGTTATGACCATTTAGCCTTTGTGGCAGAAAGAAAAGACCTAATTAAGTAACTTTCAACACTTCCAACCCAAACATTTACCGAAAATTGTTCTTGATGATTAGATTCAACAACTGCATGCGGATTTTCTTCGGCCCTAACATGATTACAGCGAAAATTCCTGATAGTGTTTCTTGAGAAGTTAGCTTCATCTGTGAATATTATTTTACAATTAAACATGGGATTTTGCGCAATATTCTCCAAAAACCATTGACAGAAGTTGATACGCAAACTAAAATCTCGAGGAAGTAAGGCTTGAACCTGTTGAATATGATACGGGTATAACAGAAAATCGTGAAGAATTCCTCCAAACTAGAATATGTGATATTCAAGATATTTCCAATTTTTCTAGTGCTTAGTTCAGAATTTTCATCAATTGAAATTAAAACTGCTTCTTCAATTTCTGGAGTTCTTGTAGTGCGATGGGACCTTTTAATTGATCGTTTTGCCGAACCTGAATCTTTTATGTACGTTTGAAAATGTTCGTCTATCTGGTGTAACTCTATCTGGAAAGCGCTTTTGATACAATCGTCTAGCCTCCGGTGCGCTGCCATCAGCTAAACCATCAGGTAATGAATGCCAACTCGAGATTAGTAAAATTAACCATTTTTTTTTCGAAATAACACTGTGCAGATATTTTAACCAGAAAATTAATTTAACTGTCAAAATTAATAGATAACAATAAATATAGACTACTATTAATATTCTGCATTTCACATAGGAACAATAATTGTTCTTAATTTCTTTACTGAAAAAGAATTCAAGTTATGAAACAAAGTCAAGATCCCTTTTTTGTTACAAAAATACACCATTAATAAAATAATTATTATTTAAAGAGAAAGCAGTGGTGGACTATTATTTTTTCAAAGATATTCATATACCACCAAATTTCATAAAGATATCTGAAGTGGTATGAATGTTACGTTAAAAAAAAAATTTCTTAGAAGTTTAACACCCTGTATCGTGGAAACTAAGTATTTTCGAACTCATGTTTATATTAACTTTTTTTCTTAAAATAACCTGAAGAATCGCTCCTTTCAATATTGACATTCAATTATGAAACATGTGATATAGTTTGTGTAATAGTTGAAGGGGGCCAATTACCTGTTGATAAATAGAGGAGAGGGGGAATAATTGAAACTGTGATCGGGTATAGGGATCATCAACCCGTCCTCTCTATTGCGTGTTGTAAATTTTACTTTAGATTAAGTTCTTTTTGGATGAAGATATTATTTAATATTAAAATGAGTTCTGGATACACGAAAAGTTTTGAGGCGGTTTTTTTTTGAGCGTGTATCTAGAAAGGCCAAACATAAATGTAAATGGACCTGCAAAATATTTACGAAAATGTGAGGGATTCGTTGAATTATGGACTAATTGATATAAATCAACAAAGGCAGTAAATTGTATCTAAGATCTAGGCAAATCATGTGTAACTACAACAAGACAAGATAGGGTTATTGTTAACTTGTTAAAGAAAGCCTGGATTAACACTGTGGGAAGGACAAGTATAACGTGCAGTGAAGAATGTAAAAATCAGTTTGATGTCGTAGCTGGCGAAATCATTTTATTTCTTATTTTTATTACATAATTAGATCATTCAGAGCTCTTCTATTCCTACTTTCTTATAAGGAAAGGGGATGTAAATGGTGTCGATTTTTTGCGGAAATAAGTAATATGATTTCTTACAAACATGAGTTTTTTTTTTGCCATACTCTTCGACGAACCGATTTATTCTATTGAACATGTCCAAGCTTAGGTGAAATTTGAATATAATATGATATTGCATGCTAAAATGAACTACCTCATTGCATGTATGGGTGGTGAGGGGAGTAGCAATTTTTTTAAGATGCCTTTCAAGAATAGGTATTAATTTTGGCATATTTGGTGAGCTCTCATGAAACGTTACATGCTACATAATCAATATTTTTTCTTGAAACGGCAACGAAGCAAAAAACGGGCCGAATTTCAAGTAACTTTTCACCTTTTAAAACATTTTTACCGCACTAACCGAAAACGGTTTCTAACATAGTTCTTATGAGACCACTTACTTGCAAGTTACATTCAAATCACCTTACGTTTAAGGAAATTATTGTACCAAAAATATTTTTTAAACATATAGAAGACGTATGAAAATCTGTTGACTGGTACCATTATGCAAATAATAGTTTTTAATGATGTTAACTATGTAAATATTGAGCAGCTTTCGTCTTGTAAAGTGAAAACCTCGGATATAGTAAACAATAACTATAATCTGATTGAAAAATGTCATGAGAAAATATGAATGAACAGGAATTACAACAGAATTTATTCATGACCATTTGGTGAATTAGAATAACAATGGATACCGCACCGGTACGTTTATGAAATACTGCTTATAGTGTTTTTATTTCCTCATACTGGTATTGCACATTAATTAAACGCCAGTGAGATGTCCTTGTTTTTCAGCATTATCTCTATATTGATACGACGAAACACCCATTCATTCAGCTGAAGCTTTCACTTCATTAACCATTTTCTTGATTTAAACACTGTATTTCTAAACGCTATAATTAAATTTTTAATAAGTAGAATTTTGTTTTGACTCGAATATTTCAAAGAGATATATGACAGACATTACACAACACATTATTTAATATGAATCCGTTATTTCTGCAATATATTACACACATGTATATTTGTAGAGAAAACTCATTTGTAAGGTATATTTTCTTAATTTCTGTCACTTCCACCAAGTTAACTTTCAGAAAACAATTTCTTACAGCAAAGGTACTAGATTTTATATAAAAAAATAACTATTTCATTCACTTTTAATATTAATAATTGCACAGTAAGAAACTGCCTTCGAATTCTCAAATACATAATCGGGTATAGCGCTAATCTCTGAATGAAACTCCGCACAGGTAAAATATAAGTGTACAATTTAATAGAATTATTTGAATATATTCAAAATGATCTACAATAAGTTATTCTTGCTAATTCTGTGTTATTATCTAAATTTCCCATTACTTGATTTCCCATTACTGTATTGTAGAGTTTTCCATACTTGCAATCATTTATAAATCGACAAGTTGAGAATGTTTTTCAAGTATATGCGGCAGCTTATATGTTAAAAACAGGGAAGTTATTAAAGCAATCTTATCCCAATATGCTCCACGTTACCTGTGCAGCACATACACTACATTGATTATGTGAATACAGCAGAGGTCATTTTCCGAATGCTGGTAAGTTAGTTTCCTCATTTAAACAGATATTTCTCAAAGCACCTTCTCGAGTGGCATTATATAGAGAAATATGTACTTCCAAATTTGCCTTTACCCCCAGTTCCTGTATCAACTAGGCGGGGAACATGGCTAGAAGCAGCATTTTTCTATTCACAGCACTTGGATGAATTAAAAAGCTTTGTTTTTCATCTTCAAGATGATGATACGCAAAGCATTTCTAATTGTAAACACCTAATACAAATTGAAAATTTACAAAACTAGCTAAATTTTATTAAAGCTAATTTCCAGTGTCTTACAGATACGATTACTTATACATGCAAAATCAAGATACTAACCTAAAAGAGGCGATAATTAACTTAGAGACCGTTATCGATTGAACGAAAAGTATGCCTTCTGAATTTGGAAACAAGCTGAGACAAGAAGTTGATGCCATATTTAGCAGAAATCCAGATTTGAATATATTACATCAATGCTGCACAGAGCCGATAGAAAAATCTATACATTCGAAGTATGGTGCACGTTTGCAACATTTTAATCACGCACCCTTGTGATGTGGAACGGACATTTTCTATTTTTTTAAAACGTTTGAACATCTAAAAGAAGTAATTTAACATAGGAACACCTTGAACAATAATAATAATAATGTTTTACACAGAAAATAAATAGTTTTGAGTTTTGTTCTTTGTAAATTATTTTTATTCAAAATTCGATACGTAATTCGCTTGTCAGCATTACTTTTGTTTCAGCAGTAGTTGTTGTTGGATACCAAACCGTTTATTACATTCGCTCTGTTGTGCATTGACAGATACATATTAACTGCATATGTAGGTATGTGCCACTTATGCAATGGCCACACGTATCAAATTTTACGAAACTCATGGATCGCTTACAGAAACAAACGAATACAACGCAGACGCCTATGGGCTGTGAGTCATCAATCGCTCGAGTTCGCCCTCTATTAATAACCAACAAAAACGATATATGGTTAAAATTTATTTCAGAAGTTCCAGAAAATTCAATTGGGCAGGGGTTATTCTCTATGATAATTTCAGTACATCTATTCTCCTTTTTCTGCAGTTATTTAGGGAAATAGGAAGTGTGAAATGCACAAAAGGCAGTATTAGACCAACGGTTAGAAGTGTTGAATCGATGAGATAAGTAACAGAGAAACGTCGACAGATTTATATACGACGTTTACAGCAACGACTAAATTAACCTTACAGTACTTCTAGACGTATCCATGAAAATGGTATACACTAGTATCCTTAACGTTTGCAAGGGACTTATGGCAGACATATCCCGAAGACAAGATCATTTCAGTCATGGAAAATTTTGTTCACTTACCCCGATAACGTTTTTCAATAACAGAAATGTCTTGGTGAAACCTTTCACCGTGTTAATCACTCACGTCGCCGACGTTCGAGGAAAGTTTTCGTGCAGCATAAGTAGCAATCGCTGTTTGTTCAAGCCAAATCATAGGTCTTGCAAATGGCATAGCGCTTTTCTTACCGTGTGACTAGCCCCTCAGAGTAGCAGCACGGCGTTCGCAGCAAATGCTGGGAGCCCATGGCTTGTCTTGATGATCAATGATTAAACCAAAATAGTGAAAATATAAATTTTCTGTTAAAGGTATAATATTCCGCTTATGCTAATTCTGCACATACATAACAGAATCTCTTTGGATGATTTGTACACTTACACGACATTATTAAATAAAAAGACATTCATTGATGTTAGTTAAACGTAGATATGCTATCTTATACATGGTATATTGGAGCCATCTAGGCTACGAGTAGTTGACTACAGACTTAAACACATAGTTTTCTCTTAGTAATTGCTTAGTTACTCAAGGAAACCATTGCTAACGTACCTTTCTTGACCGTCAGATGTCGCGAGTCGTTTTCTCATTACAATGGATGTACAATATTGTATTATATTTCGCAGCAACGTATGGCAATGGCGTACTTCTCCATATGCACTGATTAGAACTAAGGGGAGTTCGAAATACATGTCTGTACGTAGAAGAAAGCAGTGTACGTCTATGTATACATATACAGATATGTTTTTTAACATTTGACAGACTGTAATTACTGATATTTTCTCATGGCCCTGAAAAATATTGTGACTCGCACCTTATACATACAAGGAGCGTTCAAATTTAAATTATAAATCAATAATTATATAGAAATTATCAAAGAAAACTGAAATTACGTTACTTAATTTTTAATATAATTCTCGCTACTTTTGAATACACTGTCGTTATCGTTTAGAAACCTTCCTCCTGTTCCTCACTGTATTGATATATGTATTGTCGCATTGTTCGATTGTTGGAAAAATTTATTGCAATCTTAATTTTCAATTGGAACTACTATGTTTCTAATTAGTTATTCTACATATTAAACTTCTTCTTCTTCTTTGTCCTACTCCTTATGCCTTTTCAGGCGTCGGATTGCGAGTTCCAGTCCTCCTCTACCCATTTTTTCCATTCCTTTCTATCTTTTGCCATCATTCTCATTTCTTCCATCGTCCTACTTTTGTTCCTTCCTATTTCCTCTATTTGATTAATCCATTTTATTCTTGGCCTCCCTCGTTGCCCTTTCCTTATTTTTCCTACCTCCATTATTCAATTTGTAATTCTTTTTTGCTTCATTCTTACTATATGTCCATACCACTTCAGCTTTTTCTTTCTTATTCTTCCTAATATTGATGTTTGTTTTGTCATTTCTCTTATCTCCTCGTTTCTACACTTGTCCCATATCGTTTTCGCTGATATTTTTCTTAAGTGTCTCATCTCATTTTTGACTCGTGTTTTCATTGTATTACCCAACTCTCCGTTGCATAAGTTATTATTGGTACTGTGTACTGTGTACTATTCTTTTAATTTCCATATCTATATTTTATTGGCACAATATTGTTTTGTTTATTGAGTTGCTTTTTTGCCTCTATTTGTTATGATTATCATTACTTTCGTCTTACTCGCGTTAATCTCCATTCTACTTCTTTCAATTTCGCTCTTCCATATATTTAGCAATTTCTGCATTTTATTTTTGGAGTTTGCCAACAGCACTATGTCATCTGCATACAAGAGGCTACTCATTCCGACCGGTTGCAAATTCCTATACCCTATTATTGTTTCTAATTGCTTTCCCTTTTCCTTTATTCTTTTAATTATTTTATCCAAAGCCAGTATGAATAGCAATGGACTTAGACTATCCCCTTGTTTTATTCCGTTACTCATTATAAATTTTTCGGATCTTTTTCCTCCAATCTGTATCTTACATCTTACTGTTTCATATACGCTTTTTATTATTTTTATTAGTTCTGTGGGTATTTCTCTTTTTACTTCAGGCATTTGCATATTTCCTCTCTATCTACCGTATCGAATGCCGCCTTCAAATCTATGAAAGTTAAATATAATTCTTCTCCTTCCTCTATCTTCCTTTCCATCAGTCTTCTCAGTATATATATATTTATATATATATGTCTACCTGGCCTAAAAGCAGCTTGTTCATCTTCCAATAATGGCTCCGCATACATTCTTAATCTCTTTGTTAAACAAATAAATAAATTAGTAAATAAAATATTATATAGCTATAACTATAAGTATAACACTTATTAGTAGCTAATTAACGACTATCTATAACTTTGACTTTATGCATAGTATTCAAACAAGTCAAGTAAATGCAAAGGGCTCGACTGTTTCTATTCCCATGCATCGTTTAGTGTATAAACCTTTTTCGTTTTATTCTTACATTTAGCGTGAAATTTGAATTAGCGTTTTCATTTACCTGAAGCCTGAAACATTTCTAAAATCTAATTATAATTAGTATAATTTAATTATACCAATTATTAGTTAATGTAAAAAGAAACACTTCAATGTATAAATACAACAAATGTTTATATTGCTCACATATTAATTTATGGTTCTGTCTAATGATCATACCTGAAGAAACATTGTTAGTTTAACCGTAGAATATATTTACAGAAGTGTAACAAGTTTTTTAAATGCTTTTTAGAATAATTTCTTGAAATCTTAATTTTCAATTGCAACTATGTACTATGTTTCTAATTACTTATTCTACATATTAAACAAATAAAATTAGTAAATAAAATATTAAATAACTCTTATTATTTAATATAATATAATATAAGTAACTAGATTTAACACATATTAGTAGCTAATTAATGACTGTCTATAATAAATTACATATTTGACTTCGTGTGGGAATAATATGCTGAGAAATATATAATTCTCTTATTTTTATACATACCTTGGTATTGCAACTTCTGTATTTGTAACTTTGTGATAATTTACTTCAAACAGATTAACAATGGTTTATCAGAATAGTGTTCGAGCCAGTGTTTACGGTGACATGATAATGAGATGTTCTAATCGCCAAGTAGTTTCCTGTTCGATTGAAGCATCTCCGGAAACGAGTATATCATATTGAATAGGCGCACACGTCCGCCTTCTCACTTTCGAAACGTATCATATCCAAGCCTTATATTAATTATGGTCGTTCCGTTAGAACTGACAAAATAAATAGACGATAATCTCAATTTCGCAGCAATTAAAGGTAAAAGGAGCGAAAAAAATGGAACTGGGCCTTGGCATTTCGGACGATTTATTTATCTTCTGTGTTACTACGATAAACGGCCGGGACTGACCTCGCCTTATCCATTAATAATAACAATTCGACTTGTAAGAAAATAGCTTTCTCTATAATATAGTGAGAAGTTTCATATTGAAGAGCATAAGATAGTAATCCAAAGTTTTAATATGACTTTTATTAAATAATAAAAACGTAATAATTAAGAAAAATTGTAAGATTTTTTAGTATTGTTTTCTTCGTCTTTGCTTGTCCATGATACAGAATGTTTCTCTTCTACTTAATTCTCAATACTTGTACATACCTAGATATTTAACACTTCACAATTTCGATACTTCAACATTATTTATCGTGATAGTGTGATAGTAGGAGATTTGCAACAGCATTTTGTGACACCAGTTTTTTTTAACATATTTATACTATATTGGATTAATGTTATCTGAATGCCACTACAGGGTCTTAATGTATTGCTAGTATAGTAGTACAATTTCCAAAAATAGATACCCAATTTATCTGTTGAAAAATTTGCTATAAACAACGTATATAAAAAACTCCCAGAACGGTACCTTACGGAAAAACTCAGTTTTATGTAATAAAGCTATGTTACTTCGGTTTCGTATCTCACTCTGATGAATATTTTGTTCTCGTATATGTTTTACGATTAAATATATATATATATATATATATATACAGGGTGAGTCGTGAGGAATCGACTAAACTGTAGGAGTGTATTCTAGAGGTGAAAGTAATGTAAAAAAAACAAATGTTGCTATCCGATTTTTATTTGTTTTCGAGTTATAGCGTAATTAAAAATAAACAAAATTTCATACATTGAAGTTTTTGTATTTTATTGGTATTATCGTTCTTTATAATATATTTTCAAAAATACTGCCATTCACTTCAAAACATTTTTTTGAAAAATCAAGAAATATACAAGATAATATATTCAAAATCTACTTACTTTTGTCCAGAAACTTATAAAATTATTACAAAATTATAATCCATTGATAATATTGATTTTGAAGAATATATCTTCCATTACATGGAAGGATCCACAAAGAACATCTTCTAAAAGGTTGTTATACTCCTTTCGCAGCAAATTATATGTGTTAACATACTTTGTGAGCAATCATAGTTTATTTTATTATTTTCTGTCGAGGGATACCATTTAACCGTTCCAAAATTTGATATGAATACAAGCCATAATCAAGATCAATAAATATAAAAGGGGATTCTTCACCTAGGATATCCAGGAAGACCTTGTATAAGGGGAGTTCGAGACCATCGACAGCCATTTTGTTTATCTACGGAAAGATTTTCCTGTCAACTCTTTAAGAAGTCGACTAAATACATCAAGCAGGAACCTTGAACATATAAAAGGAGACATATAGACTTAATTTTGGTATTTAATTTATTTATATTAGAAACTACTTCGTTACAAGAACCAAATTGTTTAATCAGATTTACTTTGGGTTTTTTAAACTTAGTTAATTATTCATCTTTCATTGTAATATTCGAAAATCTGAATACTCAGTTAATTTAATGTTGCACAAATATTTTCATTACTAAACATACCTATATAATTTCTTGGTTTCTATTTGTTTATGGGAAACTTGATTAGAATTCCAATATTTTAAAGCTTCGCATAGCCAATTAGTGTCGAAATGTTAATAAATTAATATCACAACTTTGTATATTTGAGATTAAATTATATTTATTTCAAAATTTACTTTTTATATTTTTAATTTTCATTTTTGTCATTCAAGTCAATTACGCGAAATTAAAAAAAAAATTTAATTTATTTACATTTGAATTTTATATCGATAGTAATTGAACACGCCCACTTTTCAAACATAGAAAAACCGCGAACAGGTTATATTTTTATTCAAACTTAACCTAACATATAAAAGCAATTCATATATGCCTGTAAATTCAAATATTAATTTTATCTTTCTATAAAAGTCATTATTACATTTATAATTTAATTAATATAACTGGTTTTAAAAAGTATAAATCAAGATAATTTTTGCTTTCTAATAAGGCTTTGGTAAAAATAAATTAAGGTTAGCGTCAGTATTATAATTTGCATAGCGTTGTACGTCAGTATTAGAATTTGCATAGCGTTGTATCGAAAATATAGTTCTCCGTTTTTTAAATTTGTTAAATACTGAAATATTAGTGATACAAATTCAAAAATATATACAAAAGGTGCCCATTATACTAAAGCAACGTTTGACACAATTTTTACCCGAATAAAATCGGTCACTTGCAAGAAAACTACGATAGCTACGATAGATCTTTTGGTGTTGGACACCGAACATCGAAGCTACTGAACGTAATAAAAATTTACGTACATGCATTATTCCATTGTACCATATCCCACATTAAACCATACACAGAAATACCGGAACTATTCAAAAATATCTTCTCCGATCCTGCCTGGCCGAATACCCTGAACAGACTGCTGCAGACATCTCGGCATATTGCTGCCTTTTCTACAAATCACAGGTTCATTTATTATCTTGTAAAAGCGTAACAAATAATTTGATTTATGACTAATTCAAAATTTACTTAAGATCTTGATTTTGCTTTGAAAGAATAAGTATCTTGATTAATTTAACGTAAATAATATTTTCTAGTGAGATTCCTATAGTACTTACCATTTAATAGTATATTACGTAACAAGAGTTGTAAGTAACCCATTACGCATGAAATGAAAAAGTTTACGCACGAAGCCGCGCAGCGGCGAGTGCGTAAATTTCACGAGTGCGTAATGGGCTTACAACTCGCGTAACGTACTATACTTTTTCTACGCCCACTCATTTTCTTCTATTAAATAAAAGACTTCGCAATTATTTAAACTTTATTATAATAGTTGTTAATAACAATTGAACAATTATTGTAAATCGATTGTGCCTTATTACTTAATGGTGATGAACGGTTATTTATAATTGTAGTACTGCACGGTACATCAGAAGACGAAGATTGATAATTGGTAATCGCCTCCGATATTCGTAATGCGTTGTCATTTTTATTTTTAAGAGATTGATTCACATAGCCTTCCGCCACTGTAGAAGATTGCCAGCCACCAAGTCGCTTTAATGATAGCATATCACCTCCTGCATCAACTAACATAGTGGCTGATGATCTCCTAAAACAATGGCCAGTATATTGCTTTGGTTCCGGCAGTTCAAGATACTCAGCAATTTTACGTGGTGTACTACCGATTGTGTTTATCCCCACAACCTGTTTCATGCATTTTCCATTTCTGTAATTAAGAAATAAAGGAAGTTCCATTTCAGCAGGACGCAAATTCATGTGTTTTTGACATGTGATATAAAACGTTTCTGGTACTACAAATGAACGTCTCATTTTAGTTTTAGAATCTGGTATATCAATTATCAAGGATTTTCGCGTGTCCTTAATGTGTTCCATTTTTATATTTCTAAGTTCTTGTTTACGGCAAGCCCCGCTTAATCCAATAATGAGGATTACCTGAAAACGAAAAAACAAAAACTCATTTTTATGTGATGATAACTATACTTTGACAACAAATGTTTATCGTTTGGGGCATCTTTCAGAAACTTATTAATTTGTTCTGTAGAAAGAATTTTCGATTTTTTACTTCGAAATCCATCCGATTTCCGCTTCAGTAGGGCGATTAGTTTTGCATAATCTGCTATGCTAATGTTATTATTAATGTTTAGTGTAGTTCTTAGCATCGAATAAATGGCCCATAGAGAAGATGGCTTCATAGTTTTTGATAATTCTTCAAAATACGCAAGTAAAACATTCTCCGAAAAGGATTTAACGTTATGCTTGTGTCGCCAATCCATAAATTTTTTATAGGTAATTTCGTACCTTTCTTTGGATTTTAGCGGTAACAAATTATGTGTGGCAGCTTGAGCTTTTTCTAAAATCTCCGGTGAAGTGCTCATAATTTCATAACTTTCCCTACTATCAGACATATTCGTAGATAAAGTTGAGAAAATGTTCGGATACAATAATATTTTGTTAAAGAAATTAACAATATAAACGACATAACATTTATTTCCATAGCATGTTACTTAAGAAAACGTGTCCTATTTTTAAAGAAATTGCATTATGTGCTGCCTACATTTAGGGGCATCACTCTTTTAATTCATAATATATCTCGCTAATGCTAAAAGTTTTTATGTTTTTCAATTGACTAAATTTGTGTAAATAGACCAAATAAAGTTTTACGTAGATAAAAATTTGATTGCAATTTGATTAAGCCAAGAAGTTTAAGTTTTCTTCTCAAAACGCACGTGTATGTTATGAGATCTCATTACGTGCATGTTATTGTTAAATGTCATTTACAAGGAATGTTGACAGTGCGATTTTTGACGTTTACAGACATGGGCGTAGAAAAAATTGTTAACGTATTTATATTATAATAGTCTTTGCTTATAAAACAACAACTGGTAAACATAACCACAATTATTCACATATGTTATTACAAACGTAAAACCTTACTTTGCCGTTTAGCTAAGTTGCACGTTAAAGTGTATAGATATCTTGTGTTGAATAAATATTTTATGATTGTTATTTTAAAGAAGTTTTTTATTTATCTATGCGTAGCTAAAAATATCTGAATTATATTGTTAATTTATTATTTATCAGCTTTATAAGAGGGTAATTACTTGCCATGATCCAGAGATAGAGTCTAATAAATTCAATATCTTTATCATGCTCTAACGACATGTATTTGTTTCCGAAGATACTGCGTACTATCGGCTGGTAGACCAATATTATATGTTCAAATAAACGCGCCCAATATCAACTATCAGTTGAAGTACGATCATTATTTACTATTATTCTCTTATTCTTTTTCATTCAGGATGCGCGTATTATTTCAATATATGCACTTGCGTGCATATAAATAGGACCACTGTAAACTTTCGACTTTAACTATATTTTGTTTCGTATCTATTTGTCAGATCAAGAAAAAATATATACTGCTTGAAAGACAATATACTATGCTTTGATATGAGTTTAAATTTATTAAAATTTATTTCGGCTTCTTATACTTAAAATTGTGAAATTAATACAAGAAACAAATTATCTTTTTTTATTACTTAAGTAAGTATGGTTTATTGACAATTACCTAAATTAACACATAATTTGTAATAATGGGAATGACCCCGTCTTACCCTAATAACATCTCTTATACGATTAGGCATAGATCTATTCAAGTTCGATATTGTTTCTTGTGGTATATCAACTACTGCAACAATTTAAAGAATTTCTAGGACATTTTTATTATTTTTTTGCATGTTTTAGAAACATAATTTTTCGTTAACTGTTGCTTTGAATTATTAAATTATAAATTTCACAAAAAAAACCATGACAGTAATCGTGTCTTACTTACAAAGAACCATGTCAACGTACCAAATTTCAGCAGAATCGAGTAGGCCGGTTTATATTTATAATAAAAAAACTATTTCAGAAGGGTAACCTTCAGCGCCGTATAGCGCCCAAACTAAACAACTTTGTATTAAGGTAAGTTGCTTTAAATCAGATTATTTTAAAACATTTATTTTTAAAATTGTGTATCCCGTCCCAATTTTTAGTATTTTCATACAGATTTATGCGTTTTTGTAATAGTGCGAATTAATATATTACTGACTGACAATAAATATGTAACGTATACCAATAACTGTACTAAATTAACCATTCATATTTCTCTGACAAAGAATCGTACAAAAATGCTATTTATAAAAACTTAAGTTGCGGGTATTAATGGATTAATTCTAAAATTACTGAATTTTTCTTTCAAATTCAGGAAGAGTTAAAGAGCAGACTAAGAGTGTGGTTCACCCTATTTAGTTTTATTTACTTCAACGATACTGGATAAGTCGAGTGCTGTAATTGCTAGTTAATAATTGCTTTTTTTTGCTTACATAAATCCATACTGTTAAATAGTTTTCATAAATTTTTACCACATTCCACCTGATGAAATAAGCTTTCGTTTTCTCTTTAATAACAGTTGTTAAATTCCGCTAAAAAATCTCGTATAATAAAGTAATCAAATTATTATTTTTTGGAAATTGAAAAGCGTCATCGCGTAATTTATATAGTATATAGTTTTTATTATGATTCGGTATTTTTCGGATGTATGTATATATGTATATATCATTGTCGATAATTCATTATCTTACAAAACAGTACCAAAAAGTAACCTTATTGTTTATGTTTTTGATATGTTAATGAATACAATTATATCAGTGAATTGATATAATTTTCATTTTCACATTTGATGAATTAAAAAAATTTATCAATCACTAGCTGCCCGCAGCCCGACGTTGCTTGGCCACATTCTATGGAAAAATTAAAACTTCCTTTGTGTTAACTGCCATTAACCGATATAAAATTTTTGCTTATTCTCTAGCCAAACAACGAATCAATGATATTTTATTATAATCAATCTATCATTCCAATGCCTTTGGATACACAATATTCTTCGTTATTCCATCTGGTGCATAAGCAAACAGAGCAGATGGTTTCCCATTTTGCGAACATACTACATATGCACATGAGGATTAATTGTCATCAAAATGACTGATGAAAATTTAATTTTATTTATTAAATTTATTAAAATGATGAAATGTCACTAGCTGTCATTTGTGTTTAATATTGTTTGCCAATTCATCATAGCAAAAATACACGTTTCAAAAATATTTGGTTATTATCCAAAAATTTTATAAAAATAATCGTTCTTTTGTTCAAACTCAACGTAATCTTCGCGAAGATTATGGTCCACATAATCGTCCTTCTGTGCTTTCTATTCGTCGAATCGTTAAAAAAAATCGAAACAAATTTCACTTTGCCCGATACCCAAAGCACCAATAAGACAACGGAACGTAAGAAACCAAGAGAATATTGACGCTGTAAATGCCAGTGTTACAGAAGATGTAAATCGTTCTCAAGAACATGATCTTTCAAGAATGACAACTTGGTGTATTTTGAGAAAAAAATTGGGTTTATATCAGTATAAGATTGTGTTGACTCAAGAACTGAAGCCACTCGACCATGACCATATAAGCGTCGTGTGTTTGCACAAATTGAAATTGATCCTCATTTTTTCAAAAAAATTGTCTTTTCAGATGAAGCTTATTTCTGGTTAAACGGGTTTGTTTAAATAAAATTGTGGTTTTTGGTGTGAAAATAATCTACAGCAGATTCATGAGAACTATTTGCATCCAGAAAAAGCTACTGTTTGGTATGGTTTATCATCATGGTGGCATCATCGGGCCTTATTTTTTTGAAAATGCAAATGGAGATGCAGTAACAGTGAATGGTGAGCGTTATAGATCAATGTTAACAGGTTTGGATGAAATTGATTTGCAAGACATGTTTTCCAACAAGATGGTGCAACACCACATTTTTCCAATGCCACTGGCCAAAAGTTATGAGTTCGTAAACTCCAGAAATGGAAATGTTAATTGACCTCCAAGAAGTTGAGTTTTAACAACTTTGGATTTCTTTTTGTGGGGATATTTGAAGTCGTTGGTCTATGCCAACGAACCCCGAACTAGAGATGCTTTGAAATTGGCTATCGAACGCTGCATTAATCAAATTAGGTACATCTGATTTATTGCAAAAGTTACCGAAAATTGGGTTCATCGAATTCGATCCTGCAAACGAAGCCGATGTGGGTATTTGAATATGTTATTTAAAACGTAATTGCCAAAATTTCACTATAAAATGAAAAAGTTTTGTTTTTATCTCATATTTGGTATTTTATTTAATTTAAAAAACATATCGTCTTTATTGAGAAACCTTTTACAAATACTTTCGCTTGTACTTTTCCAAAACTTACAAAACGATAAATACTATTCCAATCAATTTTAAATATTGGTTTTATTAATACTTACATAATTTTGTTAACGTAATAGTTCAATTAAATAGCGTTTTAATAAATCGATACTTCACACTTACATAATTACATTTAACAGTTTTGTTTAAATATTATAACGTTCAGAATTACACCAGAACATTAATTGTATTCGCCATTTATTACTGGCATCGAACCACCTCGAGCTTATGTCTTAATTTAACAAACTATACATACTTTTGTTCTTTGCTCGACATTAAAAGCTTGCCAGTAGTTTATTATCCTTTTCATGGACATTTAATTTTGTTATACAACAGTTTTGTAACTTATTACTAATAATGGTTATTATACACGGTTGCTCGTTGCTGTTTTTAGACAAAAAAAATTAAATGAAGAATGCAGAATACACGAATTATTATTCTTTAACGGATAAATGAAAAACAAATGTTTCTGCGGACGTAAATTTATGTTTTGTTTTGTTCCAGATTTATTCTTTTTAATCTGTAATGCTGCTTACGCTTATTCAAAAAATGATAACACCGAAATGAGAGTAGTCATGAGTTATTTCTCTGCTAAACGAGTTTATCGCCTTAAGGATTTCATAAAAATTGATGTATTAGTTTATTCTGCTCCTTTATTTCAAGTAATTAAAAACTTTTAAATTAAAAAATGAATCTTGTGGATATACAGTTGGTGCGGAAGCATCGAAAATAGTTGTGTCTGAGAAAATGTTGATTTGGTCCATGACATGGTACCCAATTAATTGAAAGACTACAAATAAATTATTGATAACAGAAGCACATGGTTGTTTGGAGCAGGAAGAAAATTTACATCTCAAATTCGTTCTTAAAAAGTCTATGCTTACGGAATGCTAATAGCTTATTAAATCTCATCTAGCAAATTATCAGTGAGATAAATTTTGAAATAATTAACATACCTAGATCTGGAAAAGTTTTTGGAAATATGTGTGATGAGGGGTAAAGCCTGAGTCCACCACTTTAACTCAGAGTCAAATAATTATAAGGGCTTACCATTTTCATGAAAATTTCGAATCACTGCCTCCGCCACCAATTTTTTTAAAATTTTTGTTGATTATTGGTTATATGAGTACATCACCGCATGCCAATATAATAAGTTGAATGTCGTCATGGTGTAATTGATCAATAAATGGTTGCAAACTTTCTATGTGACACCTTTAAATGTTACTTGTCAAACCACTGATCGGCAATAGGTGGAGGTTATGGCTTGAAATCTGAAACAGACAGAAACAAGAAAAATAACGACAAAATATATTAATAAATTCTATATACGTGTTTCGGCAACTAAGTTGTCATCTTTAGTGTAGAACAAGCTGAAAATGAAAATAGTGCTAAACGTAGCGTCTTTGATTAAGGTAAAGCCTTTAAAGATATACTCTTCACAAAATCGCCAGTGGGATAACACTGAAGTGTTATCCAACTGAGGATTTGGAGAGCAAATCTTATCTGGCAGTACTTGACATAACTTGAAATAACTTCTCTTGTGTTGTCTTTTTTAATTTCTTAAAGACTTGTATTTAAAAAAAAATTAATGAATTTGATGCAGTAGCTTCTATTATTATAATAAACAATGCCATTACCCTTAAACATCGTTTGAAGAAAAACTCAAAAATAACAAAAACCAAAACCATGTGATATAAACCTAATGCTTTAATACCAACACTTCAACTATAATCCCTAGAATTCACGTGAATGACCTTTGAATTTTGGACAGGTCCTATTTTGTCAAATTTTTGCATGTATAAATACAATAATAAATAAATAAAATTGGACCTCAAATTTGCTGTAATACACGCTTCACTGTTCAATAAATACATGTAATTTAAGATGGTGTATGGACTAGCTTTAGTTTGAGTAAATAAATCTTTGATAAAATTTTGTCGTTTTTCACGTTATTCTTCAGTATTGTTCACCATTTAATTATGAAAAGTTAAAAATTGACAGTCCAGTTGGCATCGCTTGACTTATGTATGGAAACCTTCATTATGTTTAAAATAATGATAGTACCAACATTATACGCAATATTTTATGTTATACGTTCGAAAATAAAAGTTCCTACAAAAGAATTTTTACTAATTTAAATATTAAAAATTTGGTGTGTATTATACAAAATTCGTGAGGTTTTTTCCTACTCATATATATTTCAAATTATTCTGTTATAAGTAGAGCTGAGGATGTTTGCGGTATAACCATGGTTATATCATGTAACCATAGTAATTTACTATGGTTACATGATATAACCATGGTTATACCGCAAACATCCTCAGCTCTAGTTATAAGAGTTGCTCTTAACAATATTGAACGTTGCTATGGAATGAATGAGACACACAAACAAATATGCTTCCAATTCAATATGCTTCAACATATCACAACCTTGTTATTCACTGGAGACAGAGCATACAGTATTAAAAAAGTAAAAACTCTGAACTATTTTAAAAAGAAAATAATGAAGATCTATGAACTCTTCGGAAATTCCAAATATTTCGTAATGTCTCATTGACTCTATATTGTACTTCATTGTATTTTACTGTACTCGCATTTATAATGTTTAGTAGTGTTACTGTGTAATATTACAGAAAATAAAATACATTATTATTATTACAGATAATTGGAATTTATTGCTAATTGGAAAAGCTAAAGTGTTCGGCAACTTTAATTAGCAAATTATACATAAAAAAATAGATGTTAATTAACATGGCGTACCTTAAAAAACTTTACTCATTAGAGACGGCCATGCTCATTCAAACTTATACGCTTGTGACAGATTACGTGCACTGTCACTAACCATTATCGAAAAGCATGGCCGTCTCTAACGAGAAAAGTTTTTGAACGCACGTTAGATTTCAATCCATATATGTTTACACAGCTTCCCCGCAAATCCACTAATATTATTTCTAAAAATATAACTTGTCTTTCACATTCAGAAATATATATTTTACATATTAAACTGTACCTAAAAAATTAAAATTAAATAACGTTAATTTTGGTAAAATATTCTATTGGATGTATACTTTCGAGAGGATTGATATTATTGTTGAATTTATTTTTAAATTTAAAACTTTCATTTCTGGAATTTAAAATTGTAGTTTGTCACCTTTACCGCTTACTTAACTTTTCTTGAATTTCTGATGGAACGGAATGGAACGTAGAAGTCATTGACGTGAAAAGATCGCTAAAAGATAAAAACTCTTCCCATCTTTCTTAATGATCTTTTGTCGATTAAGCGCTTTCACACATTTATTTCGACAACTACTTTTTGTATTACAATTTACTCTTAATATAGCAGTATGTAGCTTGCAACAGAAACAGAATTCCAATGAAATATCAAGTAGAATTGAATTGTTTTCGGTGATGGTTCATTGCCTACTTAAATATGCACGCCAACTATTCTCAGAAAACAACATGGATAGAGGCTGTGTTTCATCATTTCATAAGCACTGAGTAGTGGGAATTATGATGTGGAGTTCTGTCTTCTATGGAACAGGATAACGTCTGTCCTCATTAGCGTGGGCTTCTCTAACTTTTTTGAAAAAAGCTTACATCGATCTTTTATTGTAGCCACTAAGATTTTTACAGCATAGCGTTTGAACTACTTTGAAAGTTCGAAATCGCATAGTATTATCAAATATATCGAAGAACGATTATCATTGATATGCCATTCGTTATTAATACTCAAATCTTATTCTCTAATTAAAATCTAAATCTTTTTTTTTTTTTACTTTAAACTACATCTACGTACTAGGACTGCAACACAAAACATATGGTTTTACAACAAATGCCTTAAGTATTCAGTGTACATTAATTTGAAAACCGATAACAATAGTCGAACAGCCAAAGCAGGAAGGAAGTTAGGAATGAGGATAGCTTATAGACTCCACCTTATTGAATTTGACACGTTAGAGTCAAACATCAGAAAACAAATAAACGATTTAATTCATAAAAAATATTTAACTCGATGCAATAAATTAAATAGATTAGTTTCCGATAAATCCAACCACCAAGAATATATTTACAATAGTTTCTCAGATCATAAATTTTTTGATAGATTTTGTAACCTTAGCAACACAACATTTAAGGACAATGACAGTGATTTCTTAAATAAAGGTTTTAATTATAATCTAAAACCATTAAGAAGAATGATTTAGAACTTCTTGCAGTAGAATCAGACTTAGCATTGACGGAAACTAACGGCAAGTTCGAACCAACGTCAAGTCGATGTTGATATGCTTCTTTGATGCTGATAGCATCGTACACAAAGAATTTCTCCCACCAGGTGAAAAAGATAATGAACGATTTTATTGCGATGTTCTTTGGCGACTATGAGAAAACATTCGACGCAAGCGCCCTGACAAATGGTACAACAATTCGTGGTCCTACGTCACGATAATGTACCAATCCACACATCACTTGCGCGTTAGTTTCTAACCTCAACGTAGGCAGCAGTACTACCCACTCTCTCTACTCTTCAGATCTTGACCCTTGTGACTTCGTCCTGTTTCCGATGTTTAAACTGAAGCTCAAGGAGCGCCGTTTTGAGACGATTGAGGAGATCCAAACGAAATAGCAGCCAGTGTTGAACACGTTAACACGCAAAGACTTCCAGCATTGCTTCCAATCATGGAGAAGGCGCTGGGATCGGTGTATTGATGCAGAATGGGAGCACTTTCAAGATGATAATAGTGAATAAGTTGCAAGAACAATTTATTGTGTTTTTTCACATTCCGGGAATTTCTGGGTAACACCTCGTATAGTTTGGTAATACATAATTTAACAAGAGTATTATATTCCAAAATGTAGTAAACTAAACAGGCTACCACAGTATCTAAGATAAGTACTAGTTTACAAAAAATATATTTCGAGACAAACAAAATTCTTATGGAAAAAAGTATTCATACAGAAACATATACATATAGTGAATGTATTCACAAATAACACACACGTTTTTAGTACTTCGTAAAGCAATTTTTTGTTTCAATTATCGTTTTTAAACGCCAATACACTAATTCCACTTAATTATTACAAACATTTTCGCAAATTTTTTGTCGTGATAAAATTATAATTTTCTGATGTGTACTTTTAATTCTTGCCACATATGCTCATTCGGCTTTACATCTGAGTAGATATGATTGATAATAATAATTCCCGGACTAGACAGGATTCATATTTCAGATCATTATCCTATCGAAAGTAACAATTACCCAAAATATTCAATTTAACTAAGCTCTGATTCAGATTTTTCTTCAGTGTATTCAAATATAAATTCTTGTCCATCGTTTGCTCAATAAAAACCAAATTACCAATCCACGAAACCACCATATACCTCCATCCGATGACGTTTCCCCCATCAAGTTTGAGAGTAGGCTTCCTTTCCTTCTTCACACCCAATTCACTTTTATTTGAATGTTGAATTTGCTTTCTTCTAAAAATTGATACCTATTTCATCAAAATTCTATAGGCCGATTTATAAATATTCTAGCGAATTTGTTTTTTCGCCCTATCGACTATATTAATAAATGTTTTTTTACATATTGTTGTTGCACATACACACACACTTTTTCGATTTCTTTCATGCCAGACACTGCAAAATCTTCTTGCGTTTCCAAAAGAATTTTTATTAATTTTCTGCAGAATGAATCCTTCACCGTATTCATACTATAATTGTGGTTTGTCAGAACGCATTTTATTTCCCAGACTATTTTCGAGTTTATTTATAATAAATAGCGCCAATAAATTAGAGGAACACTAAGAATAATAGTTGTAAGGCCCTATATAGTTTTATGGGAGCGACGAATTCTTACAAGCTGGTTATATTATCGTTTATTTATCATAAATTTAATTTCAACCCTATCATTCCTATCAACCTAAAATAAGAGATCATGCATGTGAAACAGCAAGGTAAAAATCATTTTTGTCAATAAAATAACTACAAATTCCCAAAAAATCTAGTGTGCCTTTGTCAATTATATGTTATTAGATACTAAAAGCGTATCATGAGGCACCTAAATGAAATTGAAGTTGTAAGAGCCGTAATTTTAATCGAAGCAGGATACAGCTTACGTTATGTTGCAAGACAATTTAATATAAGCACTTCTGTGATGTGCAGAGTTTGGTATCGGTACTTAGAGATAGGAAGATATGTTAGAGGAGCTGGTCAAGGTAGTAAACGTGCGACAACAGCTGAGCAAGACAGATACGTGCACAACTGCAGACTTAGACGGCGCACATCTACTGCTAGAGACTTGCAGAGTGACCTTAGAAGAGCAACGGAAAACCAAGTTTGTACGGAAACCGTACGAAAAAGGTTGCGAGAACATAATCTTAGATCGAGGAGACCAGTCCTAAAGCCACGGCTGATTTTTGCTCATAAAAGAAATCGATTGGCATTTGCTCACCACCATATAGATTGGGAGATGGAACAGTGCTTTTCAGCCATGAGTCAAGATTTCCGTTGACACGTTGTGATGGTGGTATTCTAATTTGGGCGCGTACAGGTAAACGCCATCGTCAAGAATTGGTTCAGGAAGTGGACAGGTTTGAAAGAGGATCTGACATGGTGTGGGCTGGAATCTCGTTTCATACTCGTACAGATCTTGTTCATATATCTGAGCAAATGAATGCTGCCCGATATATTGAAGACATACTTCGGAATCATGTGATACCTGCTAGAGCTCTTATAGGCCCTAGATTTCTGTTCCAGCATGGTAATGCAAGAGCACATGTAGCAGGTCAAACAAGACAATTCCTGAAAGAACATCAAATTCAAGTTATAAATTGGCCAATTCTTAGCCCAGCTCCGATCGAGCATTTGTGGGATGAACTGGATCGGAAGCTCAGGAGTCGACCTGTGGCTCCCGAAACTCTGCAACAGCTTCTGGTGGCACTTCACGAAGAATGGGTTGCCATAACCCAAGAGAATATCCAGAGGTTAATTGAAAGTATGCCACGTAGGTATCAAGCAGTCATTCAATCTCGTGGAGGACATATCCGTTATTAAATTCCTTTAAAGCTTAATTTTCTTTAGTTAGTTAAGTCTAATTTGTTAGTTCATTAAGAATTTTTTTAGTTTATTGTTTTGTTTGGCAGTTTGATTTTTATGGATTTAAAATATTCAAATTGATCTCATTTTATGATAAATAAACGATAATATGCCCAGCTTACGAGATTTCGTTGGTTTCATAAAACTACGCAACACATTATGGAGCAGTGTATATTAACATGAGTTCTCTTAATAATTGCACTAATTTGTCTTAAAGACTATCTCGTGTAATTTAATTATCATATCGCACACTTGTCTGTTGTTTCTTTTTTATTTGTACTCATTTTCAAAAATATACTAGAATTATACGGTTAGAACTTATTCGTTGCATTCGGGGCAATTCCTATTTAATACTATATGATTGCTTTTTTCGCCTCAGAATTTTATGTTTAAAATTTATTTTTGTAAAGTAGTACCTATTTTTGACATTAAAATACATATTCTGTGATAGCCTATTTAGTATATAATACTCTCACAAAATTATATATTACTAGAAAGGCATTTAAAAATTAAGTTCAGATAGACTTATGTATAATTACTTTTTTCACTAACTGTTTAATGATCAATATCTCTCAACAGTATATGCATATGCGAACAATTTTCTTTACAATACGGATCTTGAACTACATTTCTTGGCAGTCGATGTATATGGATTGCACTTTGAATAACTACATTGCTTGAGCAGAGACCTACGTAACTGTTCAATTAACGCTTATCCTCAATAAATACAATTCAAGACTTATATGGTATTTCTTCTATACTTGAATTACCTACGTAACTTCACGATTCACAAATGCTCATTAGAGTATCATTTGACATTGACATACAAATAATAAAACAACTCTCTTTAACATATTTGCAAGGTATATACACAATGGCCACGAACAGCCAGAGTAGTAAGACGAATTACTTAAAATTAGGGTAGGTATTGTATGCTTTCTTAAACCACAAATTAGCACTCAAGTTGTAGTTAAACAGACAAGGATCACTACATAAAATGTTTGAAGCAAAATCAAAAACTATTTTTCAATTAGTTTTTTATTGTGATTTTGATAAAGAAGCTTTTGTCAGCAATATAATTTTTTTTATGCATAAATATGAAAATATAATAAAAAAGGAGTTTGTTTGGTTGTTATCTACATAGAGAAAAACAGCTCAGAATGAACGCATTTAAAAACAGTATAAATATACGACTACTTGTGGAAACTTCAGAGACATTGTTTAGCTTGTTATAAACAAATTTTATAATGAATCAACTATTAGCGAATAATTACGAACACAGTATGGCGTTACACGTAATATTTAGAGATTTTAAACAAGGTTATGCAAAATCTTATGCTAATAAGATTAATACAAACAACATTGGAAAATTCAGTAAATAAAGCTTTGCTCGATGGATAAACATTCAAAACCTTCATGGTAAATCGTAAGAGAAGAGGATCCATCTTCAACAATACTCTTTAATATCGTTGGAAAAAATACTAGAATCCAGCTTGGTACACGCCCATGGTAATATAGATCATTAGACATTTAAATGACATTTATATTCTGTCATTTATATTTTGTATTCCCTTGACAAAGGCATCATTGCCGAAACATGTAGGGTTGTTTTAAATATATATACTTTGAAGTAAAGAACCAGACCTTTAATCGCCGACTTATTAAGTTCACCTTATCATACCAAGGTCACGAAGATATTATATTTATATATATATATATATATATATATATTAGTTTAATGTCTCAGTCTTAGTTTTTATGTCAGTAATTTAGTTATTATTCTTAATTTTTTCATTATTTGGAGCTATAGTGTATTAATAATTAATTTTTAGTTTTATCTATTATATAATTTTTTACGCTGTAATTGGATATCTGTTGTGCGAAATAATTATTATTATTACTATTTTCAATTTTACATATACAGAGGGCGCTGTCATCCACTCGTAGTATCCGAACCAATTTAATCGCCATTATAATTTTTACCTTCCACAATGTAATTGAAAGACAATCGATTTTTTATTAGGAAACACTAGATATATTACTTCAAAATGGAGCCATATCGATGTAGTGACATATAAAATTTTTTGGACTTTGAAGTTTTATAATTTTATTTTTATATATCTACTTTATGCAATACTTTAAGAAATATTTAGGCCATAAAAAGCTAATAAAACCGTCCAATAAAATAATTGTAATATATTCTGGAAAATATAATCGGTTCATTTCATTAAAGCTTTCACAACTTTTCGCTTAGATTTATTAATTGCCGAATATAATCACTATTTTACTTGAGCGAAGAATATTATATATACTTGCTCGTTTCTAACGGACTCTCTTACAAGATATTACAATTTATTGAGTAAAGATGAAAAATGCTTTTTCATATTGTGTTCAACGTTCAATGTGCACAAGATCGAAACCTATTTAGAGCATAATAACGATGTGTTAATATTGCTGGTTCACCTCAACAAGTGATTATGTTTTATTAAACTCGAACAGAAACTGATTAAACTCAGGTGGCATTGATGTAATAAAAAACAAAAAAAATAATTACAGATGCTATCACCTAGCATAACCACTTAATTACGTATGTACAACTAATTACGACACTTTGTAACATATAGATTTCTGTAATTACATATAACTACACTCACTGTTTATGCAACGCAAGATAATTTTAATTACTGATTTAAAAATACTTCGTTTAATAGTGTGTCACTCAGCACGTAATCCTCGCATTAAAACAGAAGAGTTCCTCTCGCTGTAGGCATATATGTATAATAACTAAGGTGTAACAACACAAGCGAGCAACAAGCTTCAAATTTGGGATTATAATTTTAAAATCGATTAATATTGTAATTTCATAAGCGATTTATTAAGTTCTAATTAATTACGATCTCACAGTTGGCTACATGCTTGATGAATATTTGATGTTAAAATTAATTATTAGAGAACCTCTTTTTCGACGTATGCACGGGAATGCATTAAAGCATAGCTTCTTCTAATATTTATTAAATGTATTCAAAATACACTTAAATTATTGTGATTTTCCTTACTTATTTTTGTACTTGAATCTTATACGAGGCATGCTCTTAAATTGATTCTATGAAAGATCATGAAATTAAATTAATAATTATTTAAACAATAATTTTCTACAATTTCAATTAAGCCAGCAAGAATGTTTCGATGAACTCAAGAACATGTTTAATAATGGTTATATTTATTATGTATTGTAAAATGCTGATATAATTAATTTATTTGGAGGATGAGCTCCATTCAAAAACAATTATCACTGACGAAAGTATTCGTCCCGCATGAATTTCGACCACAGAAATCGACAGAGATGGCAAGTAAAGAATTTGTAGAGTATATACGACAGAATGTAGACCAAAAGAAGTTTGTGGCAGGTTGGTTTTTTGACTTTACTGCTGCGTTTGATTCTATTGACAGTAGATTACTTGAAGAAAACTATATGCGATTGGCGTAAGGGGAAAGGCATTAGATGTGATAATATCAGTTTTGAGTGAAAAAATATATGGGTCACTGTGAATAGCTGAAGGTCAGAGTTAGATGATGTAAGTCTTGGCGTGGCTCAGGATTCTCTCTTAGGGCCACTTATTTTTCTGTTATTTATTAATGGCGCAATTTCTAATAGTCATATAATTAATTATGCGGATGAAACATCAGTCGCTATAGCTAGTAATAATATAAACGATTTAGAAACGACCATGAGTGAACTAAAGACGTGATGTTCAAGGAATAGATTGATCTTAAACGAAACTAAAAGTGTGACAATAAATTTCTACAATTCGCCTAGCCAAATAACACTAAAATCTATAAATGAGGAATCCACAAGGTTTTTGGGGAATATTTATAGATCATGCTTTTGACTGGTGTGTGCATCTGTGATTGGTAGGATCGGAAAATGCTACTATGCCGTACTGAGGTTGAAGAGTTCAAGTTTGTTGCGAGTATAGAATGGTCTATCCCCATTTATCGTTGCGTGGGGAAGAGCCAAAAATATATATAAACTTTTTATAGTACAAAAGAGAATAATAGATTGATTTTTAACTTGGGATGACGGGATACATGCAGGCCTATGTTTGGACAGTACGAAATTATTACTCGCCTGTATGTATCCCGACACCCCAGGTTAAAAATCAATCGTATTATTCTGTTTTGTACTATAAAAAGTTTAGTTTATTTATATTTTTGGTATATATGTGGTAGATTTAATTAGTTGGCGATTTAAGGTCTGGTTTTACTTAAGAATGCATATATTCAAAACAATCTTACATGTTTCGGCAGGTGACGCCTTTCTCAAAGAATTTAAAATATAAATGACAGTATGTATATTAATGTCATACTTACACATTATTATTATTATTCAAAGATACAACCATATGTATCTTTGAATAATTTTATCCATGACAACTACAAATGCTACTGCTCGAATAATGTACTATTTAAACGAGTGAAATATTCTATTGATAGCATAGTCCCAAACGATTTATTTTTAATAAAGTTGCCAATACTTTCAAAGAAGAGAGAAACAACATATCTTTAAGAACATGGAAAAATATGTTTAAAACCAAATTCTTTGAATGCGGAAGTGCATTAACTATAATGAATAATATTTTATGAAAATTTAATTAAAGTTTAACAGTAAAATGTTGTGTTTTGCCTTCGAAACTCGGCGGCAGAACTCATACACGCTTTACAATACTTCTGGAAAAAGAACTTTCCACGAGAGTGTACCTATATTTACTTCCAATTATCTAAGTAAATGTACCCATCGATTATTTCTGTTATTATTTGACGGCGTATATCTGTTGATTACTGTTTTAATACACTTTATTATTAAACTGTAAAAATATTTGGATTATCCTTGTAGTAAGTAAATTACTTACTTCGAATATTAATTAATTATTTAATTATTGTTATTAAGTTTAACATTTCATTCAGAAAGTTTAGAAAATGCAATTTATTTTCAAACTAAAGTAATTTATTTTAAAAATATAATTGTAAACTGATCAATAATTCAAGAAATAATTTCCAAATGAAAAACAACGACAAATGAACAAGCAGAGGAGGAATTTTTGGCCTATATTATTACTGGTGACGAAACGTGGGTCTCGCATAAAACATGCAGACAAAAGATCACTCAGTGTAATGGCGCCATCCGAAAAAAATGTAAACATACTCTAAGCATACGTGAAGTTTTTTTGGATTAGGAGGGTATACTTCTGGTCGATTCTTATGCCAACAGGAGAAACAATAATACAGAAGCCTAATGTTTGCTACTTTATCGACTCCACTGCGCCATTCAGAACAAACGGTGTGGGTTATTGCCTAGCAACGATATGTAAATTCAAGGTAATGCTCCTGCCGAAATTCTTTTGGGCCAAAGTCACTTCGTAAATTACGATAAGTTGAAATTTCTTATAGTTCAATAACCTCACAGAAAGCAAGTATGAAGAAGATATGTATATAAAAATTTATAAAATATTATGGATGTTTAAACTTGAACGGAAACAATGTAGAAAAGTAGTGTAGGTATCATAGTAAATACTAAATTATCTCAACTAAATGTCTGAAAAAGAGACGTTATTTGTGTTGACGCACCAATATATATATATATACCTATAACAATTGATAAATTATTGGAGTTTTTCGGCTTTTATATGAAATATTTACAAATATCAAATTAGATTGTATGTAATTGCAGAGTAAGTGGGGATGTAAACATTGCTGTCTACAAATTACAAAGCAAATTATACGAAATCTTTAATTTATATATACATATATATATATGAAAAATTTGTGAAAAACTTATCCGCGCGGTATGTGCAAATAACGACATTTCACTGTTTTTACAGATCATCAGTGCATATTATCCGAGACAGACATGATATTCACTTCTATACTACGTGTATATATACGAACTGTAATGAACTTCATGTGTATGAGAATTAATAATTATTAAATCTCATTTTACATTTTGAATGCAACAAATTATAGCGACAATCGCATGTAAAATGAGATTTAATAATTATTAATTCTCATACACATGAAGTTCATATATATATATATATATATATATATATATATATATATATATATATTTAAAAGAAATTATCGGCCGTAATATATTGGTTAAAATAAATTAAAAACGGGCAAGCGGTCTATCAATTAAAAATTCATTTATTAATTATCTCTATACGAGTTTCTTACTTCTTCAGGAGATAAAATTGTAGAGTTCATTTTTTGAACTCTACATTTTTATCTCCCGAAGAATCGAAATTCAGAAAACGATCATATATATGCACTAAAACAATATAATATAGCGATAACCTACAAACTTAACAATACAAACAAGCATCGATTCTGTAAGCTTAACCCTATGATAGAAAAAACAAAGAAACACACATCACTTATAAAATATCTTATAGTGACTGCAACAACTGTTATACTCGTATAAGACAGACTAAGCAATATCTGTACAAAAGAGCGAAATACTCGAAAATACATAAAACTACTTTATCAACGTAGAAACTATAGTGCGATCATATATAAAAAATAGTGATAAGGAACCTCTATAGAAATATCTCTCTCTAATGAATTACTCAGATAGATTTTTTTCACCGATATCCTAATGGTTAATAAATTTAACCACCTTACATAAAATATTACAGATTATATCACTCAATTGTTGAATTACCTTTAAAACTCGAAATAATTCACACAGATGTATGTATATTATGGATGTAACTCTCAAGCACTAGATTATTTCTTCACATATACACACGTAATCCTCGAGAAAAAGCGTATGTAAAAAATGGGATTTTAAAGAGCGTACGACATGTGTAAATCATATATTTGATTGCATCAGTACTAGACCAACATCATCATCCACACTTATTCATTTTCAATTTATTTCACATCTAAACTAACCTCGATTGATGGGATAATTTATTTAGCGATGGTAATTTTAAAAGCACATGGAGCAGACCGATAATTCGTGTTAAGAGTTAATGCCTTTTGACACACCAATAAAAGGTTATAAATAGAACCACATCTCCGATAGGTAGAATATTTATCTCTTTTAATTACATAGAAAGTATACATACGTGTCCATCTTAAATAATAAACAAGGACACTAGTAAATGTTTTGATATGATGTTCGGGATGCATTACATCATACCTAAGATTTTTTTTATTCATGTACGCACATAAATAATCGCCAGGCAACACTGAAGTTTTATTTTAATTTTATTAGTTCTCCAATATTTCTCCTAAATTCTAATTGTTTTTAAAGCATTTGCCTTTTTAAGTCTTTTAATTGCCATAATTTATATAGTCTGCTGCCGCTTCAAAATTGTAAAAAAAGTCAATCAGTATTATTGTGCTTAATTAATGCAGTAACTTTTATAAGTAAAGCTGGGAATTATATGCACACGGAAACTGTATTATATACGCATACCGTATGTGTTAAATATCATTAGGCATAGAGAATCAACGTATGAGTACATACAATGTAACGTACATGAGAAAGCCAGTCCAATGCCAGCGAAGACCGCGACGACTGACGATTGTCTCCGATACCGATTGACTGGAAATTTTGCATTCAGTCTAGCTGCGGTCGTTACAGTTCGAAAGCGTACAATAACATTAATGTATAATGGCTCTTTATACACCCACAGAAAAACTTCAGTTAGTAAAATGGTTTTATGCTGGTAAGTCTGCAATGGAGTGCATGAATTTGTTTGCGCTGACTTTTGCAGACCGTTCTGTACCTTGCAGACAAACAATTTATAATATTATAAATAAATTTGAAACTTGTTTCTGTCTCAATAACTGTACGAAATGCAAACCAAGAAAGGTATCACCACAAAAAATTGAAAGAGAACGGCGGGATGTATTAATTTGTAGTATTGTAGAAATTGATAACACGAGATCTACTAGAAGTGCTGCCGAGGAATTGGGTACAAGTAACACAACTATTTCACGTATTTGAAAACGTAATGGTTTAAAATGTTTCAAATATTCGAAAACTCAAGAAATATTTCCCGAGGACAATTTCCGGAGAATGGAGTTTTGTCAAGACGTTATGGAAAAAATACATCGAGATGAAAATTTCGTTAAAAATATTCTCTTCACCGATGAATCGACTTTTCCATTACACAGAAAGCGCAATCCCTCTGTTCTTCGATATTGGGCTTCGGAAAATCAACACCGGCATTTTGCAAATCGCACTCAGTATCCTCAAAAACTAAACGTTTGGGCAGGTATTTTAGGAGACCATTCTATAGGTCCCTATTTTATTGATGATATATTAAATGCGACAAGTATCTCGAATTACTGAAAAATCAAATACTTTCCGCCATTCAAAACATTGGAATAAATCAGGAAATCGTTTGGTTTCAACATGATGGCTGTCCAGCACATAATGCAGTGAGGGTAAAGGAATTTCTAGGAAATACTTTTCCTGACCGTCTTATTACTGGAACAGGAAACATTAAATGGCCCCCGCGATCTCCTGATCTATCTCCAAATGATTTCTTTTTGTGGGGATATCTAAAAAATATTGTTTATACTCATGAAGCTGGTAGAGCAGAAAATCTAGTTGCCTTGAGAGAAAAAATAACTGAGGCTGCGAATTCATTAACTGCCGACATGTTAGCAAATGTAAGAGCTAATTTCTACGACCGTCTAGGACAATGTCTTGCTGTGCAAGGAGGAATTTTTGAACCTCTTGTATAATTTATTATAATTTTTAGAATCCTTTTTTATTTATTTTATTAGGATTATTCTTTAATTTTATTAGAATTACGCTTTTGTTTATGCGACGCACCGCAGCTTAAAGATTTCCTGCATCTACTGAAAGAAATAAGAAAAGCAAATCCCTTGCAATTCGTAAATGTTATTTTAGAACGCATTACAAGTACCTATGTCGATGGTCAAATGATTACTGCTAACTTGTATTTGCGAAACAATCGGAGGCAATCGTTGCAGGCCGTCGCGGTCTTTGCCGGCATTGGATTGGCTTTTCCATATACACATCGTATGTACTCATACGTATTCCCTATGCCTAATGATCTTTGACACATGCGGTATATGTTACCAAAATTTGATGAAAATATGCAGAACTTTTATTAAAATATACAAAAATATATAAAGTTTTAGTGATAGTTACACAACTAAATTATTGTAAAAATATTAATGTCTTGTAATGTAATAATGTCAATATACATTTAGAGATACCACAAATATGTACTATATCAATATTTTATTCGAAATTTTACAAAATACATGTATAATAATAAGAATAAGTAAGCTAAACAATGTAACTCTTTGTATTTATATTTGCCTTTTTATAGTATTATAAACATTTACAATTAAATGCTTGTCTAAACTCTCAACTAAAAATGATCTGCGATCCGTCAATAATAGCTTGTATGCTGAAAAGCTTCGCTCAACGTCAACTGATATAATTGGCGCAAGCTTACATTTGCAGATAATTGATGGACTCATCTCCTTAGTTTCATGGTAGTTTCCTTACAACACAATGGATATTCTATTAAGCTGACTAAAGTCCTAATTCTTCTTTAGAACTTGTGTTAATTTAATTTTGAACCACTCTCCTATGGTACCTCTCACATTATATATTTTATTCTTGAAACTTTGAATCAATTCTATCGATTCACTGACTTCAACACCTTTAGTTTCAAGTTTTCGTAGTGTTTCACTAATAAAACCATAGTTTGCTTTGATAAAAACTAACTCTTGGCGCATTTGCGATTTACTTAGTATATCTTTGCAATCTGCAATTGCTATCGAGTCGTTTGGAAAAGAGTGAATGAACTCTTTAATATATTCAAAAGTATCTCCATATAATACGGCGGCATCAAGCCACGTGCCCCATCTTGTTTTTATGGGTTGTGATGGTAGTGCCAAACCAGGTAACTTATCTTTGTATGATTGAACCCTCAGCGGTGCTTCAATAAATACTTTTTTTGTCAAATTGATCAATAAATTAATATCTGCAAATGTGTAACGTATTTCTTCTGCTATTCTATTAACAGCATGGGCCAAATATGTCACGTGCATGAAATTCGGTTAAAAAATCTTAAAATTCTGTGCTGACTTCACCATATATGTCGCAGCACCCGATAACATCAGTAATACCTTTTCACTTGAAACGGCATTCGGCAAATAAAACCTTGTTAAACTATCAGTAGTAGTAGCGTGGTAGTTATAGAGAATAGACGTGTAATTTTGGCTCCGCAAGAATTTATCGAATACGAGGTTTTTGCGAGTGTAATAAAGTAATATTGTTAGTAAATAATTAGAAGTGATACACAAAGGTGTAAATTTGTGAAATAGTGGAAGAGATAAGTACATGATTAAAATAAATAATATATGTTAGTGTTTGCAATAACAACGGAAAAGAGATAGAGATGTGGGCGGTTACTCGCGAAAGAGGCCAGCATTCGACAATATAAACATATGGCACAATAAAAACAAGGACTAGTAAGACATAAATAAATTTGTGGCGCACGAGCGAATTTCGAATTAGTGTGAAATAAAATCAAATAAATGTGATCCGAAAATTTTAAAATAAATATTTGAAATGGTTATACAAACATGAATCAAACGTGATTTTGTCCTTACCTGCTTTTTAACTATTAATTAAATAGCAATTAGTTAAATAAATGGTTAAATATATCAATAAGGAACAGGTCCGGCTTATAAAATATTAGGAAATATTAACGAGATATCTAGCTTAGTGGTTTGGGGGCCTGGATAGACATTGTTTGCGATGGACAGTGATGGGAGTACCACGGATGAAGGAAAAAGAAAGAGAAATCAAAAAGACGTAGCCGAAATCTTCAAAAAGAGTAAAAAGCTGACCAGAACACCAGACAAAGAAGCAAGCAGTGACGAAAGTAAATTAGATAAATTAATGGAAATGATGCGAGGATTAGTTACACAAGTGCAACACATAGAGGGAAAACAAGATAAATATATGGAAGAAATGAAAGAAATCAAATTAGAAAATGAGAAGATTAGAAAAGAAAACGAAGAACTGAAAAAAGAAATTAGAAGTGCCAAAGGAAGATTAGATAAACTCAGGGTATGAATAGAAGAAAGAACGCAGTTATGGTAGGCTTGAAAATAGATGGGAGTGATCAAGATCAATTAAAGGTAGCGGTGGAAGATATTATCAAGAAGTACATGGAAATACAAATTGAAATTAAAGCGGTGAAACAACTGGGTCCAAAAACTTGCTTAATAGAACTGAAGAATATAGATGATAAGATAAAAATAATGAAAAATAAGGGCAAATTGAGAGGGTTTATGGAACAAAATATATACATTAACGATGACATGACAAAAGAGGAAAGAGAAATACAAGAAAAGATACGAAGAAAGGCCAAAGAAGAGAGAATGAAAGGAAAAACTGTTAAGATAGGATTCCAAAAGTTAATAGTAGAGGGAGAACAATGGAGATGGAATAGGGAAAAGGGAAATTGGAATAAGGAGGAACGAGAATTGGCACGAGAAAAGAAAATCCCAAAAATAGTGTCAAAAAACTAATAGTAAAGACTAGTGAAAATAAAGATGATGACCCGGACAAGAAAAAGGATATGATAAAGGAAAATAAACAAAATAATGATCAGTATGATAATGATGATACACAAAAAATAAAAAAGATAGAGAAAAGTTAGGATAAAGAAAGTGAAACATGGAAAATTGGTACTTGGAATATAAAGAGCATAACAGGAAAAGAAAAGGAATTAGAAAAGGAGTTTGAAGAGTTAGGAGTGGATGTATTAGCAATTACGGAAACAAAGAAAAAGGCACAGGGAATTATTAAGACGGACAATGGTCATATTATGATATATAGTGGTGTAGGAAAAGAAAAAAGAGCAGCTGCAGGAGTGGGATGCATTATACACAAGAAATTAGAAAACCAAATTTATAGATGGAATGCCTGGTCAGAAAGAATATTACTAATAGAGATGAAGGAAAGAAACAGAACGAAAACAATAATAGTGGTGTACGGGCCAAACGAAGATGATACATCAGAAAATAAGAATAAATTTTGGGAAGAACTAACATTAGTGGTGGAAGACGCGAAAGGTATAATGTTTGTAGTAGGAGATTTCAACAGTAGAGTTGGCATAAGAGACGATGAATATAGTGAAGTATTGGGAACAAACGGGGAGACTGTTAGAAATAACAATGGAAAAAGAATGCTGGACTTCTGCATTATACATAACTTGGTAATAACTAACACTCTTTTCCAACACAAAGATATACACAGATATACTAGAGAAGTCAAGAGTAGGGGGGAGAGGTCCATAATTGACTACATATTAGTTGACAAAAATAACAGAAGAATTGTGAGCGACACGAAAGTAAGAAGAGGGCCGGAAATAGGAAGCGATCACTTTGTGGTTATATCAAGAATAAAAGAAAAAGTTCAAAAGAAGGAAAAGCAATATATATATACACAGAAACAAGACCAAATAGAATCACTTAGAATATACAAATTAAGAAGTGAAGTCATTGCTGAAAAATTCCAGAAAAGGATAGCCGAAAGAGTAGAAAATATAGAAATTAATGGAACTATCGAAGAAATTTGGAATAGGTTTAAAGAAATAATAATAACTACAACGAAAGAGATATGTGGCGTAAGGAAAAATAAAAAGAAAAAACAAACAAAATGGTGGACAAATGAAATAAGACATCAAATTAAGATAAAGAAAAAAGCATGGAAAACATACTTAGCAGAACAAACAGTGGAAAGATACGATATATACAAAGAAGAAAGAAAAAAAGTGAAACATTTAGTAGTACAAGCAAAAAAGGAGACATGGAAAGAATTTGGGGAAAAGATGGAAAAAAACAGTAAAGAGAACCAAAAACTATTTTATAGAGTCTTGAAATCAGTAAGGAATGAAGAAAGGTCACAATCTACACATTATATACAAAATAAGAAGGGAGAGATCCTAAGCGATAGAATGAAGATTATAGAAAGGTGGAAAGAATACTTTCAGGAATTGTTAAGCGGAGGAGTGGAAAACGAGAATGCTAGTGAACAACAAATAATAGGAGAAGAAGAGACAGAAGAAATAATTACCATGGACGAACTGGAAGAAGCAATACAAAAACAGAAAAATGGAAAAGCGCCAGGCTGTGACAAAATAACAGCAGAAATGATAAAAAATATAGGACAAAGAGGAAGAGAATTAATGTTGAAAATATATAACAGAATATGGAGAGAAGAGGAAATACCAAACGATTGGAAGAAGTCATTGATAGTACCAATATACAAGAATAAAGGAAATAAGAAAGAATGCAATAATTACAGAGGAATATCCCTTCTAAGTACTGCAATGAAGATTCTCGAGCAAATAATAGATAAAAGACTAAGAACAAAACTCGAAAATACGTTACATGAGTCACAAAGTGGGTTTAGAAGAGGAAGGAGCACACAAGACCAAATATTCTCTGTGAAACAAATAATACAAAAAGCCTCTAGAGAACAGAAGAAAGTGTTCTTAGCATTTATAGACTTGGAAAAAGCCTTCGATAAAGTACCAAGAGAAAGATTGTGGAATGTATTAAGAGAAAGAGGTGTCAATGGCAAAATAAGACGATTAATACAGAAAATATATAACCACAATACTAATGCTGTAATAGCTAACAATTTAGAATCGGAGATATTTAAAACAAACGAGGGACTGCGCCAAGGGAGAAGTCTGAGCCCAATGCTGTTCATTGTTTATATGGATGACATTATCAAACAGTGTGCATGTAAGAGTAAAAAGTTCAGGGTTGGACACCTTAACTTGAATGCAGTCGAAGTTTCGGAAGGGGCATTCGCAGACGACATAGTAGTTATAGCCGACAATGAGGAAGATCTGAAACGTAATTTAACAACATGGAATATGACACTAAAGGACAGTGGAATGACGATGAGTAAGAGCAAAACTAAAGTAATGGTAGTGGGAGATGAACAGGTAGATACGAAAATCGTAATAGAAGGAACTGAAATAGAACAAGTGAGAACATTCCAGTACTTGGGAGTACGAATTGATGGAAGAGGGACCCAGGACGCTGAGATTAATCAAAGAATAGAAAAAACAACAAAGTTGTACCACAGCATGAGGAATAATTTCATTAACAAAAAAGAGATATCCCGGGAAACAAAACTAAAAGTATATAAGGCAATTTACCGACCGATATTAACATATGGCTGTGAATCCTGGATATTAAATAGAAGACAAAAAAATAAATTACAGGCAGTAGAAATGAAGTATTTAAGAAGAGTTAGAGGAGTTACAAGGATGGACAGAATAAGAAACTTGGAAATACGAAAAGATTTGAAAATGCAGTCAGTGTTAGAATACATTGAACAAAGACAGCTAGGATGGTGGGGACATTTATATAGAATGGAAAATACAAGACAAACAAGAAGGATATGGGAAGCAAGGATAATGAAAAATAAAAGAAGAGGAAGGCCAAGGACAACATGGAATGATGTCATAGCAGAAATACTGGGAAGGAAAGGCAAAACATGGACAGAAGCGAAGAACATGACAAGGAATAGAAATGAATGGAAAACGTTTATAAAAAGCTAGAAGAAGATAAACGCCCTACACCATTGTTATGGTAACAGGGATTTTTGGATTATATATATTATATATATAAACTATCATTTATAAATTTTGTTATAGTTAAATTATTTGTTTTCTTCAATTCTTCTGTACTAATTATAAAGGATTGGCCGGCGTAATTTTAATTTAATATGCCAATCAATAAGTTGGCAATATAGGGTCCACAACTGTCTGTTGTCTCATCGACTACGAAATAAATATAATTGTCACGTATTGTTTCCTTAGTTTTCATCATAGTTTCATCAAACAACAGATTAATATATTTTTCTCTTGTAGTTGAGCGACTAGGAACTGACGGTTTCGTATACTTCTCTAAAAGAATGTTAAACCTTGAATTATCCAACTTTGAAAGTGGAATGTTTGCACTTAAGAAGGCGTTACACAAGTGATAATGGAAACTATTTTGTAGTATATTTTTACTTGTTGAAGTAACCGATTAGTTCAGAGTAGCTTGTGGTGCATTTTTAAATCTCGTGATGATTTTATGTAAATCAGTTCGTACATGCTGCGTTAATTGAAATTTTTGGTCGCATCGATTCTACAGTAATTAATTGCAGGTATGAAATATGATATTAAACGTAAACAAATATAAACTTACAATTTTACTGCAATACTTACAAAACACAGCTATTATCTACACAAAATTCATGATAATCTTCGATACATGTGAACATGATTTAGAAAGTAAAATTACGTGTACATATACTTTCGAGAACCAACTAAACACAACTGGCGGTATGACTGACCTATAGGTCAACCTCGTTACTTGTAAATCCACTGGAACTTCCCCAATTTGATAAACACAAATCTGGGAATTCCCGCTGTACGGAAATGCTCAAGTGTAATTTTGATATATTATGAATAAATGGTTTTATATATTTTTTACGTCGCACTTTAGAAATAAATTATAAAATATGAACAAATATGCAATTTTATATGAAATATGCTCAAAGCAGTATTTATATGCAAGATATGCAAAACAAAAGTAGTTGCAAATGCTTTCTTTTTACGTGATCCGTATAGATCTGCAAGAATTTTGGTAAACATATCATATATAAAAAATATGCATTTTCATATAATCCCAGCTTTATTTATAATAATATTTAAGGTCTAAGAGAAAAGAATTAGATAAACATATTTGGGATACTAATTAGCCCATATATTTTCTTGTTTGGACAGAAATTTTGTTTTTTGATTGTGTGAATTTAGTTAAAAGCTTTAAAGTATGCCATATTTTTTCCCTAATAGATGCTTAGGAAAAAAATCCAAAAATTTGCTGATTTGAAAAATGAATAAAATCAAGAAATTTATAATTTATACTACCGAAAATGTAAGTTAATTAGCGATGAAGCATTTGAATTAATGGCAGATCCTTTCCACGTATTTTTTCTAGCTTACACCCTCATACTCAATAAACTCCACTCTATTCGCGAAATACGATTCTAATAACTTCAAAACGTTTTGATAAAATTCGATATTTCGAAACTTATGCAAAATTATGTGATGCTGTCTGCCATCGAAACCTTATTTCACTTATTTTCTCTCGTCCATTCCACATATACTCCCAAATATTTTTGCAAAGTTAGATATGAAGGAAACAAGTAGATAATTTTCAATAAAGCTTTTCTATCTGGCCTTCAAAATCAGTGTTATTTTAGTCCTTTACCATTCATCAGGAAACTTTAAACGGTTGTAAGTAATCTTGAATTGTTCGAACAGACATTAACACAATATTTAAAAAGAAAGGAGAGTATAGCATCAGAACCCATCGTCAACGAGATCTTTTAATCTTTTTACTGCTACACGAATATCCAAATCCGAAACACTATGTAAAGTAAAGGTATCTGTGTAAGATTCACTTTCATCCACAGTTGGTAATAATGATCTATCTGGAGCTACATTCACCAATATTGACCAGCCAGAAATTTATTCAAGACATCAGCCTGTTCAGTAAAAGTTACTTCATCTCTAACTATATGACCAAGGACTCTTGAAGAACCTTTTTTAAGTTAACGAAAGACCAAAATTTTCTGGAATCTTTATTCTGTTTTCCGTACTTGTAATACAACTAGTGTAGTTAATTTTTATATTTCTCTTAATCAAACAAACACAATTGCCCCATGCCTCCTATTCATTTTAAGATAATAGTTCTTACAATTTAGGGCCTAAATTTGAAACCAAGCATGCCGGCTATTTTGCATTACGTTTTATCTTCAGCTTAGCAACAAATCTATCAATTACAGAAAATAAAATGGAATAGAAATTGTCACACAGGTTATTGATATTCCTATTAGATGCATTCACATACTTAAATAGATATACCATTCAAAAGAGACGTCCGACACGCGGAAACATGGGAGCTGCCATTTTTACGTATTTCCTGAAGGATGATAGACTATTCAACTTGTAAATGTTCTATATTGATTGCATAACTATCTATAAAGTTAACATAAGTATTTCAGTTAGATGTGGTAATTCTACTCGTTTCAAAATCACATGAAAATATATCTTTGAACATTTAATTTTAAAATACATTTTGATACTTCATTATTGGCACACACCAATTAATTTTTATTCTTAAAAACAAACCCAATAGATGTAAAATAAAAAGGTTTGTTTGCACTTCAACTTAAATTTTCTCTCGTTTGCTATTACAACAATTTTAGTTAGTAGAATAGCGTTTTTATAATTTTCTCCGGAATTATAATAAAAACGGACACACGCTACTAAATAAGAGTTTTATTATTTTGAAGTCGAAACTTATACAGGGTGCGGCAAAACAAACAGTGCAGTTTTGATGGGCTATTAAAAAAATGGCACAACTTACGAAAAAGTGGTTTATTCTGCTTGAATCAGTACTACACCCCATTTTTTCACTTAAGTTTTAAAGATCACATCAGCAAGATGACGTCCTCCAGAAGCGATGCACTGATGTAGACGATTTCTGAAGTTTTCAACTGCGTTCTGGCACATATCGATCGGAATAGCGGAGATTTCCTCTGTAATACGGATCTTCAGTTCTTCCAAATTGTGAGGACGATTCTGAAAAACCTTTTCCTTGAGGTAGCCCCACAGGAAAAAATCGCAAATGCTCAAATCCGGTGATCTTGCCGGCCACCCCAGGTCGCCCCTCAGAGAGACGAGGCGCGCAGGGAACATCTGCGGCAGTTTTGTCATTGAAATCTGCGCTGTGTGGGCCGTAGCCCCGTCTTGTTGGAACCAAATATCCCCAAGGTCTTGTTCTTCAGCCAACCGTGCCAATTGTGGATCAAAAAAATTTTCGGGCATCGAAACATAACGCCGAGCGGTGACGGTTGTTGCACGCTCATCCTCCTCAAAAAAGTATGGTCCAATAACCCCAAATTTGGAAATGGCACACCATACAGTAACTTTCGGGGAGTGGAGAGGTCTCTCGTGAACTTGTCGTGGGTTATTGTCCGACCAATAACGGAAATTCTGTTTGTTTACGGCTCCAGAGAGCTGGAAGTGGGCTTCATCACTACTGAAGAACGTTGACCTTGGTGGGATACGGTCTAACATTTCTTGGGCGCGATTCACACGGTTTTGAAAATCTGGAGGCATAAACTCCTGAACCAGCATAATCTTATAGAGATGGAAAAATAAATCTTTATGCAAAATCCTCCTTACAGAGCGGTCGGACATGTTTCATGCAGTTGTATGTCTCCGGGCAGAGCGTGTTGGTGATTGTTCAACAGCTGCTCTCGCTAGAGCTACATTTTCGGGAGTTATCACTGTTCTGGGTCTTCCCATACCCCTAGGCCTTTTTGTTGAACCAGTTTCTTCCAGCGCACGAACCAACTCGATAACATTGCGGTGCGGAACGGGATCATGAAGTGGAATGCCTAGTGCCGTCGGAAGGTCCGCTGAGTGATGATGAAAGAATGACCGCTTTCAAAAAACGTGCGAACAGCGAAGCCGCAATGCTCTCCGTTCCAAACCATTGCTAAGACTGAAAAACGGGGTGAGTTACCGGACACAATGAATCCCCTCCCAGGTTTCCATCCTCACCACAGCGGATGTAGTCGCCCATCGCAACTGCACTGTTTGTTTTGCCGCACCCTGTATAATTATTTAAAAAAAAATATATATATATATATGCAAATGATTTAATATATATATATATATATATATATATATATATATATATATATATATATATATATATATATTAAATCATATGCACACATCGGCACAGTCATGTAACATAAAATGTTTTAAAGTAAAATACAGTTAATATTATTTTAAACTACAATAAACACAATATAACGTGGATATATTTCAATAATCAACGGAATTGAAAAAACGTCACATGTATTAAACAGTAAACACTACACTATCAAAGATGTTTATATACAACGGCAGTGCCTGGGTTGCCTAAACAGCAGGAAATACGTAAAAATGTCGTCAAATTCTATCTCCTTTTATTCCAAACTCCGTACAAATGCGCAGTGGACCATGAGCGGTATATTTATTTATATGTATGTGGATGCATTATGCCATTGCATTTCAGATCAGACGTTGCAGCATATAAAGATCCTAAGTCTG
Source organism: Melolontha melolontha (assembly GCA_935421215.2). Classification (NCBI taxonomy): domain Eukaryota; kingdom Metazoa; phylum Arthropoda; class Insecta; order Coleoptera; family Scarabaeidae; genus Melolontha; species Melolontha melolontha. The sequence goes on from OW285236.1 coordinate 134,657,767, forward strand.
TTCTCTTAAAGTTATATTTCCATATGGAAGCAATACCAAAGTTTGAGATAGGAACAGTCAGAAGATTTATCGCACTAGCCGAAGATGGGTGACGAACACATCTTCGTCTACCAATGGATCCAAACTCCTCTCCACCTCACACAAGTAATCATTCTCAAGCCGTTACTATTAAGAACGCCATTATAGTTGACATTCCTTAGAGAATTATTATTGGACTCTAAATTATTTATAATATAAATGAAATAGTATATGGGGCGCTTCCCAAATCAAAAATCGCTGAAGCGAACGTATTGTAAATGTAATCACTTGCATAACGACAAATATCTTAGAATATGTTGATCATGAATGGGAGGAGACTTCTTGTGTGTATAGAAAGAATTATAAATATTTTATAAATTTCGCAATTTCCTTATACAGGGTGTAAATGAAATATCTCGACGTACGCTAATACAGGGTGAGTTGTAAGGATCGCAAACTCCGAGATTGTATTGTAATATTTAAAAGAAACCCATATCTTGTTAACCGATCTTCATTTGTTTTCAAGTTGTAGCATCATAACAATATTTACAAACTTAACATGTTTTAATGAATTCGTCTTAAATAATATAAAAATATCCTTGTATTGACAACTATTCATCTAAAACAAATTTCAGTGCAGTTCTTCATGAAAAGTTATGTACTGTTTTTTATTACAGATGATGTACTGGCTAACTGAATCAATCCGTTCGAGGCAACTCATTTTAATAATTTGTTTATTCTGATACATGTCAATGACAGTTAATTGTCAAAGTGATTTGTATTTTTCAGTTTACAAGATTATTACAAAATGCCAAACTCTTATACAAATCTTGAATATGCAAATATGATTTTCATTTATGGTTATTGTAATGGAAGTGCTAGAGCTGCTGTTGAAGAATATCAGCTACGGTTTCCACATCAGAGAATTCCGGATAAAAATGTATTTATTAGAGTTTGCAACAAAGTTCCCATCTCAAACTGTGCGAGTCCGAAATGCTACCCAGTGCTAGGATTACATCTGAACGTGCAACTCTACGAGATTTGGATCAAGTAGAAAATATTCTAGGCTTAGTAGAAGATGATCCAACTACCAATTCAAGAAGAATTGGCACTCAACTGAGCATTCTCCAAAAAAGAGTAACTGATACATTACATCAGCAAGGCTTATACCAGTGCCATTTACAGTGTGTACAACAATTACATCAGGAGGATTATGCTAGTCGTAAGAGATTTTGTCGGTGGATAAAGAAAAACCATCGAGTTGTATCTCACATACTTTTTACCGATGAGGCGTTATACAATCGGGACGGCATTAATAATACTCGTAACTCCCATGTATGGTCAGAGGACAATCCACATGCAATTGTCGAAAATAGTTTTCAGACCAAGTTTTCGGTAAACGGATGGTGTGCAATGGTCGATAGTTATTTGATTGGCCCATACATTTTTGAGAATCGCTTGACAGGAGAGAACTACTTGAATTTTCTGCAAAATATTACCAACACTACTAGAGGATGTTCCACTAAATATCAGAATGGGAATGTATTTTCAGCACGATGGAGCACCAGCACATTTCGCTGATCAGGTTAGGCTGTATTTGGATATAAAGATTTCCAGGGGTTTGGATTGGTCGCGGTGGTCCTATTAATTGGCTTCCAAGATCTTCAGACCTAACACCATTAGACTATTGTTTACGGGGCAGGCTTAAAAATTAGTTGTACAAATTGAAAGTAGACACTAGAAATCCATTAATACACCGTATTATAAATACCGCAGTCGATATCTAAGAAAGATATGAAGCAATCAGAAGAGCAACGGGCGCTTTTCTTGAACGATCAATCAAATGTTTAGAGACCAGTGGTCAAATTTTCGAAAATTTATTATAACTGTAACAATAAGATTAAAACATGTTAAGTTTGTAAATATTGTTATGATGCTACAACTTGAAAATAAATGAAGATCGGTTAACAAGATATGGGTTTCTTTTAAATATTAGAGTAGAATACACTCCCAGAGTTTGGTGCGATCCTCACAACTCACCCGTTATATAATAGATACGTAAGGTAGCAATTCGAATCTACAAAAAAAAATTATTCTATCGAAACTTTACAAATACAGGACAAATACGGTCCTGTATTCAGATGGACTTTAAATAAATAGAAATTATATGTTTTATATGTTTTCGATTCAACAAACAAATAGGGATTTATTTGTTCAAGTTCGCCAAAAAATCCCTTCACATTTCGGTAATGTAATTCATAATACGTCTTCGTGTGAAAAGTTTTATAGATATGTATTCATTTACAATTTTCTGATGTATTAGCTGTTCTGTTGTTGATTATAAGCAGGTCAATGGCCTGACCTTTGTAATATTCCGAAAAAAAATACATTATCGAGTTTCTTTAAAAATTTTAAACTGTATAAGAGTTTTGTGGTGATATGGAATTAGTAATATTAAACTCACGTGTTATATTTGCCTCTTTTTTTAATGATAATTTCTTTTCTCTAAAAAAAACAAATTTGCGTGAAACAGGTGAAATGCTTAAAGGAGATGTTCAATGTGCCTGTCACTTGCGTAAATACAAGCTTCTAATCGATCGGTAAACTTTCGATGTAGGTACACGCTTTAACATGGCTCACTCTTCACAGATGTGGGCCGCAGCTTGAAAAATGCGTTGCCGAAGATTCCGTTCATAACTTGTATGTACCGCGATTTGTCAATCTGTACACGGATTGTAAAATCAAGTAATTTGATGGACATCTTCGGTTCGGAAACTGCTCTTTATAAATACATCTAGTAGCTCTAACATTTTCACCTGTTTCACCATATAGTAAGACGATATCTGTTAATTCGTGATTTGAATAAGCCATACTTCACGGAAGTTGATAACAGACTGACTTCTGACTTACAGTATGCATCATCGAATTTACAACTCTCATCAGTATGGGTAGCACTGCAGTTATAAAGGAATACTAAGTTTACCAGAGTCGGGTCGAGTCACGCGAATTTATTATTTTTGATCTCGTTCGAGATAGAGTTTTTGTGCATTAGCATTTTATGCTTAACATTATAGCAGCTATTACATATTAAAGTATGTAGACATATTTCGTTTACATTCTGTATAGTACAGGACCACTTTTGAGGTCGTGTACATTGGAAATGTAAAAAGATTTATTATTTTATTATTAATTATTTAGATATCTTCATTAATGATAAATTACACCAATATTTTTCTTATCACTTTATAATATGTATATTGATTTTCGTAATAGAAAATTAAATCACTTCATTCTCTCTTACATGTTTGTGCAATTAACGAAACGAACATTGCATTAAATTCCTACTTTAAAGACTTCTTTTTTGTTATTTAAGGTATCGTACGCATCATTCCTTAAGAGCAGCGGAGCGTCACGTTATATTTTATTTATAATTAACGATTTTATGAACTTGTTACAAGATACGTTCGACATATACCTTAAGAGCCTTACGTTTTTAACTCGTTTAATTATTCCTTACAGCTAAAAATTTAGCATTTGATTTTCAACAGATTTGTTTCTTTTTTTAAATGTAGCGAATTGAAGTATGTATTCAATATCGCACAATAACCGTTATATTAGATCGAAGTCTTCAAAATATTTATCAAATCGGACTCCCAAGTCACGAACATCGAAGTTCAGAAGAATTTTTTGTAGTAATTAACGCCATCAATTAACTACATTATTTCTCGTTATCATATAAATTGCTTTTCCACATTGCAGATACACTTAATTGCACATTGTTTTGCTGTAATTAAAATTTTATTATCTCCGGACAGTTACGTTCTCTTCACGTGTATAAAATGTGAATCACGTAAGTAAATTGAAAAATCTAATGAGAATACCATTTCAATTGTGAGAGCTTTATAAATTATTGCTTTTAAAATTTCTATATTTTCGATATTTAAACAACGAAATTTCCCGATTGAATTGTAGTCCATCCGTGTGCCAGGTGCCGACACCCTAATAGCTCGAACGACTTTTTGCCTATTCCTAGTTGGTGTAGATATGTTCAGCTTAGCGTAGCATAATCTTAATTAATTACTTAATCCCATTTTGAATACCTAATATGAAGATATTTTAGATATGGTTTGAATTGAAATTAAAAGCAATAAACAAAAACTACAAGGCGAGTTTTTTTTTATATTATCTATCTACCCGTGAAAAAATTAAGTGATAATAGCAAGCTTTTGCTGTCAAATAGCTGTCAAATTTGGGTTTACACTGACCAAGCTTATTCTCTCAAAGAAATCAACATCCAGCTACGTTATTGTTTAATGATACAATCGACGTCTACATTTACTTTCCAAAGTTTTACTCAAAGTTCCCAGGCTATGGTCACGGACAAATACTTTCTTCAATTTGCCAACAGCAAGAACCAAGATTTTGCAACCTTCACCTATCTCTATAATGTGTAGAAGAACTGATTTACTTGTGGATGATATCTCTTTCGAATTCACATAAATTTCTATTAGTTTTATGATGGACGAATTTGTTTTTTTGGTTGTTAGAGGAATGTAAGTGTACCGGGTGTCCTTGAAATTAAAAGACAACGTATAAAAAATAGAAAGATTAAATTATATAGAATAAATACCCAAAATTCCCTCTCATAAGAGAGAAAAAAAACTAAGATATTTAAAGTAATTTTGTTACACCTCTGAGCGACTGAATATATTATAAATACTATCGGAGACGATATCTTAAATTTTATCCCACAATAACAAAAAGAAAATCTTTGTTAATGTTCATCTCGCTTTAGGTTTCGTTCTGTTATCGATCGTTACGTACGTTCGACACAATTTTTCGATTAAAGATAATATATTGTACGTTAAATTCCCGTAAAACACACATCTTACATGTTCTGTTAATATACCATCTTTAAAAATTTACTTGACGGTACCAGGTTGTTGAACACTTAACATAACTAAACTTAGGCGCGGTGTTTATAACCAAACCCCCTTTAAACATAATAACCACATTCTGAATCGATATTTATATTTTATGTTAATACACATGAAATGATGTCAGTTCTAAAAGTCCATAAATTATTTTTAGTATAATTTTTAAAATGGGTTTGTAAATTAATGTAACACACAACTTAATCTTTAATCATTCACTTAGCATACAGGATGTTATAGTTTTTATAACCTCAACAGCTATTACATATGTAAACATACGATATGTGTATAACTTCAATAGAGAGAGGTACATATTTATTATTTATGAATTCGGAATATTTTGGATTCATAAACGAAATATTCACATGGGGGGTTTACTTTTGGAGTTCGCGTCGTAATTAACTCACAATATTGTGAATTCGTATTCTATATACGAGGGTCAGTCTAAAACTAATGCCTCCTATTTTTTTCTTTTTTAATTTGTCAAGAAATAAAAATGCAATTACATAGATTGAAAACCACAATATTGAGGATTAATTTGTCACTTTTCATTTCTACAATTTTGTCTTAACAAGGGCATGTATTCTAGTGTGGTAAAGAGCACGGTCCTGTTTCCTAAGCCATTGACGCACAGACGTTTTCACTGTCGCCATAACTTTCCCTGCTGATCACACACTTTTGAACTTTCTCGTCCTCGGTGAGTTTGTGCGACGCTATTCCATTGACTGCCTCTTTGATTCGGGTTCAAAAATATGAATCCATGTTTCGTCACAGTTTTTTCGAGAAACTCATCTCCCTCCAAACGGAAGCGCTGCAGGTGTTGTGAGGCTATTCTATGCTATGTTTCTTTATTCTTGTGGGTTAATTTTCTTGGTAGCCACCGTGCACAAACTTTTGAATACCACGGTTGTTGAATAATCGGCATCACACTGCCTTTATTGAGAGAGAGAATGTGACACAATTCATCTGCAGTCATCCAGCGGTCACCCGAATAATGTCATCGCAGTCACCTGCCGCTCCATTTTTGGTCAGCCAACGGTAATTGTTCTTCAGCTTCGTTTCAGCGAAGAACCCATCGTCTAACAGTGATGACATTCACTGTTGTATCACCGTACACATTTGTCAGTCTTTCATGAATGCGAATGGGCGTTTCACCTTCTGCATTCAAGAATTCAATCACGGAACGCTGTCTAATACGAGCATCGATATTGGCCATTTTTCAGGCAACTGCAGTTCTACCACATGTTGACACAGATAGTGCAGTGGATTGTAGGTTTCAAAAATAGCGCCAAATTCAAATATTTCACTTAACTAGCTTTATTTAGAAAAAAAATAGGAGGGATTAGGCATTGACTGACCCCCGTATGTAATTACTTAGCGACCGGACAGGAGAGGTTGATGACTCATCCCCCACGAGCGTACTATTGAACATTTGTATTTTTAAAGTTTTTAATTTTATTTATATAATTATACTTATAATAATAAAACGCGTATATATACGGCTTCATTTTTATTTGTTCATTTTGTAGATCAGGTTGAGTAAAGGAGTATTAATATTTACTAGCAATACTTTCTCAAGGTTCTCTTCTGTAAAATTTGTTCTCTTTGAATGAAATACATCCTTGTAAATAGAAAACGTCCTTTCTACATCGCAACTGGTTATAGGTGCATACTGGAAATATTCTTTTATTTTTGCGTATTTTGCAGTTAGATTTTGCAATTGCCGCAATGTTATTAAATCTGGATTTCTATTAATCACTGCGTCTAACTTTTGCCAAAGGCCACATCCGAAGTCACTTGGAATACTTTTAAAATTATTAATAGCCACATCTAATGTCGTTAAACCATCATTTAATTTGAGATTTCGTTTTTCAAAATAAGTGATTAGTTTTGGCAAATTTCCAAAGTGTTACTGAAGAAAGTACAACTGATTTTTTAAATACGGAATTTGTGTTAGTTCCTTGCACTCAGAAATACTCCGAACTTCGTCATTTAAACATGCAACGAAATTTTATAAACTATCGAAATTCTCTGCATAAAAACTAGTAGCTTCCAACCATGTCCCCTATCTAGTTATTACTGGAGAGGGAGGCAGTGACAAAGATGGCAGTTTTTCCCTGTAAAGAGCTACTCTCAATGGTGCCTTTCTGAAAACTTTTTTAAAAGCGGATACAAGTCTATCAACTTCTGGAAAGGTGTCTCTGATATATTAACAGATTCTGTGGAGAGCATGTGCTACACAAGTAATATGCAGCATATGTTTCCTTTAATAGTCTGCCTGTTTTTAACATATATGCAGCACTGTCACTTAAAAATAAAAGTACTTTTTCTTTGTACCTGTCGTCCGAATGAAGTATTTTTTTAATATTCTCGTTAATGGTTTTAGCTATTGTTTCCGCATCAACTATATTTATAGGTTTTGTTGCTATTACATATGCGTTAGATGGAATAGTTGGATGTAGTACATCAGCTACAACATTTACCACACAGCGTCCTAATATATCGACAGTTTTGTCGGCACTTATCCAGAGGTACTGATTTGAAAGATATTTAATGAAATATTAGCCGCCATAAAAGTTTCACAGAGTTCTTCGCTAAAATTGTCAGATTCCAACTGTTCCAATTTCTGTGCATGTGTTGGCGATGCTAAGTGCCGGAATTTTTTAACGATATTTTACAGATTTTGCAATGAATTTCGGAGTCACTGACAATGGACATACTCAATATAACCATCATTCCAACTGGCCATTTACAATGCCGTTCTCGACGTTCTTCCATATCATATCTGAAAAACTATGCTCTAGATCTAAATAAATGAAAACTAAAAATGTTTGCATAAGTTTGTGAAACTGAACGAAATTCAATGCACCCTTACGTCGAAATAATTTGGAGAAGTAGATTCAATCAAACGATATTATACAGGCTCTATCACAAAAATTACGATATAATTAACACTACGGTTTTCCAGGCCGAATTGTTTGCAGTCGCAGCTTGCGCCGAGGAAATTCGGGAAGCCGGCTGCGCAAACAAAAAAATTAACATAATGACTGATAGTCAGGCGGCTATTAAAGCCATTATGAACCCATCTACCAGGTCTAAGCTGGTGAAATATTATAAACAGGTCCTCAATAAACTGGCACAAGACAATACAGTGTCGCTGATATGGGTGCCAGGACATGAGGGAATTAAAGGCAATGAGATAACCGACAAACTGGCCAAAGAAGGTACTAATAGGAACTTCATAGGACCAGAACCTGTATGTGGAATCACTAAGGATTCCGCAAAAAGAGAGATCTGGTTATGGCTAGAAAAAGAATATAAAAATAATTGCCAACCTAATTCGTAGTAACAAAAAATAAATTAAAATAATTACCGGGTTAATAACCGGACATTGTCATTTAAGGAAGCATTTGTACAGCATGGGCTTGGTTAGCAAGCCCTGGTGAGGAGATGTCAAAAACACGAGGAAACTAGCCTTCATGTAATATGCACGTGTGAGGAACTGAAGGAACTCAGACAGAAATATTTCGGGAGCGATCTATTGGATCCTTCGAGTGTACTCAAACTTCCCCTGAGGAGGATAGTGGCTTTTATCGAGGACACAAGACTAACAGAGTGGAACAGAGTGAAAGATCTATTGGGGATAGTACAAAGAGCAGTGTGCTCAAGTGCCTGGACGTGCTGGTGTCCAACCGAAAACAGAAGAGAAGAAGAAGAAGATATAATTAACAGTTAAAACTATGAAAACAAGAAACTAACTCACAGGACTTTATTTATCTTACGAAATATAATCTAAATAGACTAAATTATTAAAACTCCACACGCTTCTACCTACGCTCATGAAAACAGAAATTTAACTGTAAATATCCAACAAAAAACGTCGCAATTCTCGATCAAGACAGATGTGCGCGCTAGCCAGATCAATAGTGGATTCAGTAATTGCGTGATGTACTTACAGATGTTGTAGACTATTTATATCGTCCGTCGTAATGACGAGGTCATTTAAACCCGATGAGCCCGGTCTCTGGTAATTACACCTTTCCATTTTTTCATACGTAGTCTTTTTATTTCAAGGACAGTATATGGTCATTTAGATAAATCAAATTTTATTATATTTATTTTATTTTTCAGATGTAGATACCTTATATTTTTTGTATATTGTTGCGTAACTAGGGTATACCTGTTGCACAAATAAATATATATATATATTACTTAATGAATACGGTTTCAAATTGGTTTTACTAAAGTGGCTGTTCGAAAACATTTTTGACAATCTTCTTAATCTATGTTATCTCACTTTTACCCATTTTCTAAAATTCAAATATATTCTCAAAAATTTTGCAATTCATCAAATAAGTACTCCTTTAGTAAATCTCGACATTTAAATTCTATAGTGGGAAAATTCATGAAAGGATTAAAGCTCGATGCGGAAGCATATTGGTGACGCCGAGTTCTTGAACGTGATATTACGTAGCATTAACGGAGTATTTAACAAATTCTCAATCGACAATAATAGTAAGAATTTGATTCTACATGCAAAGTACACTGTCGCCACAATGAGTGCTGGGATGGCGTCAATAGTAGTTCCTTTGCAAATAAAAATTTATTCAAAACTGAGGGAATATTGCAATTAAAGGTAACAACTATGAAAATTGTAGAATATTCACTAAAAAAATAATTGTTTATAAGTAGATAGTAAAATGATTTCTTATTTATATTCTTAGTATAAATCGCGATGTGAATATGTACAAATCAGTACAAGGTACAGTTTGAAATTATTGACGCACATCAGGAACACTGACATATACCGATATATTTCAATATTACGAGTAATGAATGTAAAAGAGACAACTACTGCATTGTGATTTTTTATGATTGGCTTGGTAAATTGAGTTATTTGAAAAATAAGGTATTTAGAATTAAGGAATTTGGCAGATATTGTTCACTATATGACGTCATACATGCCTGCTATGGGAACGACTCTAGAAAACATAGACTATGTTCACAAACAGAGAGGATTGGAGACAGATTTTCATATTGAATTATTTGCAATGCATAGAATCCTTCAGCGATAGTTAATTGTTAAAAGATGTTTCACAGTAAGATCCATACCAACTAACGAAAACTAATACTTACTTAATTTTTCTAAAATTATAGCAGATAGTAAAATCTATATTACTTTTTATGATATGCCAACATATCAAGTAAATAAATGCAGTATGAGTGTTTGTAGACGATCGAACCCTGGTCATCGTAAAAATATAATGTTCAATGAAAAAAGTTATGTATGCTATTATTCTTAAGAAGCAACAATTAAACTAAAAGAACGGAACACAACATTGTCTATCTTAGATTGTCCGAAGTCTTAAATAAGGAAGATGGACTTAATACTTCATCACGAAGAACGCCTCTTCTCAAGCTCCAACATTAATTTTAAACTTTTTAAGGGAAAATAAAATTATCGATTCACTTTATATTCACTTTATGCAACGTGTGATCAATTTTAACTTTAAAAAGTAATTTCCATTAACCCAATTTTACTACATTTCAGAAAAAACTTGCTTACAATAATATTAGAATGATACACGTATTACTAAATTATTGAAATATAAAAAATTATTCATACTTTCCTTCTTATTTTATATTTCAAATTTTTTAAAATTCAGTTAGTATGGATTTTATAAGAAAACAACTTACAATTAGAGTGAACATTTTTCCATACTCAAAAATGCCAGGCACGTGAATTAATATTAAACATTCAAGTATTTTGATTCCCAAAATTGCACCCGAATGATGATTGGTTATTAACCTTCAATAATAAAATAAAACAAATTAATCATAGAATGTATTCGGTAATACGATGTTGATTCATCGTACAAATTATTGCACAAGTGAATTTTTCATTTACAACATAAAATACGGTTGTCTCTCCCTACGACAATGGCCATTATTGTACAATCGTGCCTACTTTGTTTTTAAACTGTTATTTATTCGAAGACTGTGAATGTGGGTTCGCATCTCACGACAGCCTACAGTACATTGAAAGAGATATTAAGGAAACATTAACCGCATAATTTCAATAAACAAATCTTCCTTTATACCACAAATCAATATGATACATCGCCTTATAGCTTAACTGTTCATCCATACCTCACTCACTATTTGCAGTTTTTAAACATCCTTCAATAGAAGAAAATACAAAAAATACGAATTAACGAATTTGCCCTTCATATTTCCTATAATCAATTTTTCGATATTGGTTATTGACACTAGATATTTAAAATGTTTAGAAACACTTCATAAAAGGTAATGTAGTTAAAGTAAAAAAGTTCCGCTAACTTACTAACACTTATTTTTAAATTAGTATAATATATTTTTTGTATAATACGTTACTACTAATTAAACTTAAATATGCAATACAATACTCTGACGTCTCGTAGCAATATTCTAACTTCTATATTTTCCATTAATTTATTCGGAGTTATAAATTAATAATTTAAACGACGATCTGGGGATGATGTCATCTTCCGAACATGCCAGCAATCGGCCGGAAGTTTCTAGAGCATGAAATCCGGAATATACCCGAGCCTCACAGGACTATACATAGAGAGCGCTCGCCAGGAGCATTCAAACAGCGTCTATGATGTTAGAACATAGTTATAAATGTGAAATAAATATTGTTTTGAATATAAATACTGTTATTATTGTTATTAGTTATTAAGTGTTTTTATTATTAATATAGTGTTTTCGATTACTGTTAGTTTTATTTAAACAAACCCAAGACATGTATTTCACAATACTATATACAATTTAGGCAGTATAGTCGTGAATATTTTTTTTTAATTTTACTCATTCTTTCTCTTCCAAAATGAGTTATGGTTGCGAATAATAGCAGTTTCAATATTCTTGGAATATTTTCCATTTTTCAGCTTTCATTTCCTGTATTCCTGATTAAACCATGACGGAAAATACGTCTGGAGGTAATAACCTTAAGGTACTAACATGTCAATTAATCCACCTCTGCAATGTCTTTATATAAATTGAATAGATAGATTTGCATTCCTAAAGTTACAGTAAGGATTACTTTTTAATGGAAATTGTCTAACATTATTATTAAAGTTTAATATATATTACTTTTACTACTGATTCTTTTATTTTTCTTTATGTTAACATACTTTTATTCAATACATAATATAATCTTTTTTATGTTGTTCTTGTGTTTTATAATATCATATTTATAGTATTTACGAGTCCACTAGTATTTATATAAAGACAAGAATACTCCATTAATATATAGTCTACGCTTAATAAAAAATTATTTTATGGTTCTCCTTGTACACATGTCCATCTTCTATTTCTATATCAGCAAGTGATATTTTACTGTTGTAAATATTATATCAAAATAACTTAAAAATAAACCTACAGCTTGATGAGGCAAGGTAATAAACAAGGAATCGTATTTGGTAACATAGATCCAAAATTTGCTTTAGTTTTCGCTTAGAATTAGGTACAGTAGAAATACTTTCTTTAACATTATCTCCTTCTTAATTGAATAATAAGCTTATATTTTGTTGATTGTATATGAACAAATTTATTCGTACCTGTATGTACAAGATTAAAAAATAAACATTTTTAAACTTAACGATGTAAACCAATGTAGGTATATATTAACACAAAGAAAATGTCGGTGTAACAGTAATTTCAAAATTTTCCTGTCGGCAACATTAATTTTTTATTAGTGATCCTACTATAAAAATTTAATTTTAGATAACTTCTTAATATTCTGTATAACTAAAATTTGTTTCTTTTGTAATAGAAAATATTTCCATGTTATAGTATTTTCTACATATTTTATCCTTAGTGATTAGAAAGTTTCATTGGACAAACTCATGTAAATAAACGTTGATTTATACATTACTTTTCAAATCAGGCAACTAATATATTTCTTTTCTTTTCAGAGGTCATTCACATTAATTCTTCAAGCTTTGGATTACAGCAACCATTCTCTCGTCACAGGTAATAGACATTATTTCTATATCTATGATATACTTTACATGTTTTGTTGCTTTTATTAATATTTTCTTTGCAAATAAGAACGTTTTTATCCCCCTACAAAGTATATATAAACAAAAATTGGCAATATGTGAAATCTTTAATTAACAATAGAATAACCTCTATTTAAAATCCTTGAAAGATGTATTTGCGTTTTATTTAACATTTGCAAGATCAACTTTTTAAAAAAATGGTTTATCATATTTTCGTATGATGCAGTCTCATAGTCCGCTAAAATGATATGCTTTCAATATGCTATATGTAATACTTTCCTGGATATTTTAATGCCCATTGTTATAAAATGTTTTTATCAAACGATCGATGTTCAAATAACTAAAAATAATTGTGTACTATAACTAAGCGACATGTCTCTGATTGATGCATAAGTTTGTAGCGTTTTGCTTTCTAGGTTGAAAAAGAAACATGCCAAAATTATTTTCGTATTATTGTTTGATTTAATAGTTTTTGAATTTGAGAATTTGTGCAGATTGAATTAGTTATTGCCAAAAGAAAATGAAACGTCAAGTAAAAAAAAACGTTTCTTTTTGTTCGAGTTCAACAGAGGAGTCCCATCGGACGCCCAAAAAGCCATTTGTGCCGTTTACGGAGATAACGCAATTGGGAAGAATACAGCAGCAAAGAGGTTTTCTTGATTTAAATAGGGCCATTTTGACATAAATGATTCTCAACCTTCAGGTAGACCATCAAACTTGAGGAGAAGATGACCTGAATACTTTAATTCATGATGATCCATCCCAATCAACTCGGGAATTAGTCATTATAATGGATTATGACCAATTGACCATAATACGACATTTGCATTCGTTTAATTTTCTTTTATCAATAATTAATTCAATCTGCACAAATTTTCAATTTCATTAAACAATAATACGAAAATAATTTTGACATGTTTCTTTTTCAACCCAGGAAGCAAAACGCTACGAACTTATGCACCATTCAGAGACATGTAGGTTTTGCTCCACACTGTTACTAGTGGTGAAAATTAGTGCCATCATGTTAACATCAAGAATAGAAACAAATGGTTTAGCCCTAACAAGAAGACTTCACCGAGAAAAACCAGAAACTCATTCGCATTAGCTGATGTTATACATCTGGTAGGACAAAGAAGACGTTGTCTACTATGAATTGCTTCCGAATGTAACCATCACTATCAACAATTCCTTCGGCTTGAGATCGCAATAAGAGAAAAAGACCGGGAAGTCATTGACAAATTATCTTGCTAGCACAACACCAGCCTTCATAATACTGTTAACATTACAAAAGTTACTGTTAACATTACAAGGACTCAATTAGGAGGTTATTACATATCTCGATCTCGATCAGTCAGATTTCCATCTCTTGTCACGCTTCAAAATTGATTTGAAGTTTTCTTAACTCCAAACTACAGAATTTCTTCAGACGTGGAATCTAAAAATTGCCAGATCGTTGAGAAGCAATCGTAAATAATGGAGGAGAATATCATCTTAATTAGCGTGATTGTTAAAGGAGACACTTGTTGAAACTACTTTTCATTAAATAAATAAATAAATAAATACACTGTACAGATTTTAGTTTCAAAGTATTTATCGTATACCACTACAAAATTGTTTCACCGTACTACGGCTACATCCGGTAGATGAATGATATCTTAACTATAGATATACGGTTTATACAGTTTATAGAAGGTTTGTTTTGGTTCGCAGTTCAGAACAGTTCCAGAACTACTGCGCAGTGGTACTAGTTATTTGGTGTTTTGGTTACATATGAATTTTTAATTATATGTTTTGGTTGCAAGAATTAATTCGGAACGATTCTAGCAGTTCTTGCTCCTTAGCGAGTACCAGTTCAGAATTAATAGTTCGAGACATGCGCACTGTTTTACTATTTTGACATTTTTTAATGCTGAAGTTGGTCTACAAGTTGCTCTAAGACTGACAAACATATTCTTAATAAGAAATAATTTTATTTTTTATTTTATTTTATAAAAATTTTATAATAATTCGATGTCCGTGGCAATTAACTGATACAATTTTTTCAAATTCTTCACATGGGTTTGCTTTGGTGGTGGTAGAGTTGGGACATCGTTGGAAAACGTAGATGTTATTGATTTGATATTTAGCATCGATAAAAATAAATATCGATGTTTAAAAAATATCGAAAAAGAATTTGCCCTATTGTAACAGCACCTACTGCTATTTTCATATAAGATATAAATATGTTCAGTATTAAGAAGCAATCATGATTATCGATTAACAAATAAGAAATTAGGTTATGTTAACTAGAATAAGTAATGTATTTTTCCATATTTTTAATTTCAAGTTTAGTAATTTTAGTTTATTCCATTTATTACTCAAGGTTAGGTTCCACCCTGAATCTCGCCTTAGGGTTGTGGAGGTCGAACTTATAATTTGTTATTTATACGACTTATAATCTATTATTTATATTTATAACTTTTATTGCAACAAAGACATTTATTTTTTGTGTCTCTTATTTGGTCCCTAAGCATTTATATATGTATAGCAAACGCCAATTAAGTTGGCGCGAGGAGGGGTAAGTTCGCGCAGGATTAGAAGTAGTGGGGAGATTTGTATTTGGTTTTACATCAAATGTCAGATAATTCTAACCTCTGAGCGTGTATCACTTTATGGTCCCCTAGGAAAGACATTATGTTCCGTCAAACGTTAATGACAAATGTATTCTGACAATTACTTGAGTAGTGGGGGTGGACGTTTTTAAAATCGGTTTCTGCGCATCCCCTCCTCGCGCCAACTTAATTGGCGCTTACTATATTTTATTTAAAATTTGGCTTATAAAGAAGTATGAATAATAACAAATAATAAAAAACAAGTGGTTTAAATAGCCACTAGATGGCACACTAGTAAAGCTTAAATGTGTTTTGGTCTTCTTGAGTTCGCACAATTCAGAACAGTTCTAGAATTAACAAGGTTGTGCGCATCAGTTCTGCGCTATTACTGTTCTGAATTGCGAACCAAAACAAACCTAGTAAATACAAATCATTATAAATTCAGTTGGAAGAGTGGGAAATTACATAGATCAGTTTGGTCATTTAAAGCCAGGCCTAATTTTTTATATCTATAAATTTCTAATGTTTAAGGAGAGAGAAAGTTTCGTACTTTTATCTTTAATATGTTGGACTTTAAAATTGCAGTTGAATTTATCAGGGTTGTGATGATTTAAATCATTTGAATAAGACCAGAATTTAAATCCAGCTGATTCGTATTTAAAAAAATCATGATTTCTTTTCTTATAATAGTCTTTTATAGGTTTTATTATATTTATATATTTTTTAAGCAGAAAAAATTTAAAAAATAATTTTACATTTATTTAGTAACACAATACATAAAATAATTTCAAATACAAAGAAAAAATAAATAAACATAAGAAAACTATGAATTAAAAATACATGTTTTGCAAAACTAAAATTTAAAATATCCTTCAGAAGATTAACTAATTTAACGGAAGTATAAAATGATTAAAGTTGTATTATAATGTGTAACACTAATTTAGATGCTTTTTCATTACCCAATCTATTTCTTAATTCTGAATTATGAATTATTCATATGATGAAAAAGTTCTTTCGACATCTGCAGAAGAAGCGTTTGCACACAAAATCGGAACAATGATATCCGATGCTTGATTAATTTCTGGAACATTGTTCTGAGATCTCCACCATTGTAGGGCATTTGCATTTTGTAATATTTCTGGAACGGATCTGATTTAGCTTACAACTTAATGACTAATGGTAATAATTCAGTACCAGAATAATATTTGGAAACTATTTCTAAAGCTTTTTTTTTCTTGATATGATAACGAGTATTCATTTTTATTTCTAGTAGAACCCAGCAAATAAGCTAATAAATGAAAACGTGTTGTGGCTTGTTCACATCTTTTAATAAACTTTTATTTTATGATTTTTTCAGTTTCTTCAGAACTTGTAAAGACTGCGTCTAACTTTTTTCATTCTTGAACCATATAAGATTAACAGGCACGTTTCTGCTGAATTCTGCCAAGTGTCACAGATTTTGGTTTCAATAATTAAAAAAAAAATCTTTCAAAAGTCTTCGACCTTTCTTCTGATTTGAATATTCGAAGCCTTTTAAAAATCACTGACTTAATGTCATCTTCATGCTCTTCACAATAATTTCGAACATTCACTGACATATGTTTGAAAACAGTCAGAAAGTGTATTCCATCGAACGTCATGAGGTAGTATTCATTTTTTGCATCCTTCTTGTTTGTGCCAAGCATTAGGCAAATGCGTATTGCGAAAATATTTTACAACACGAAGTACATGTTCTTTTATTTGTTTAATTTCTAAATCCTTCGAAAGCAAATTCAGTATATGGACAGAACATCCATAAGTTACAATCGCATATTTCAAATTCAGGCTTTCTGATAGTTTTTTTCTCACGCTACGCATATTAGCCGCGTTGTCTGTGACAACGCTTGTTACTTTGAAATTATACTGTGTCACACCTTATTTATTACAATTATCCCTCTAAGATAATCAGATGTATCTATATTTTCGAAAAAGAAACTGTTACTATCCGCTGCTGTCAAGACGACACAAATTATTGGTTCATTATTTAATATTTGACCACGAGAGACATACAAACTGACTTGCCGGATAGTTTTTACAATATTTTGATTTCACCTTTTCAAATATTTCATATAAAGGAACCGATGATAATTGAAATCTAGAAGGTGGAACATATCGTAGCTTTAGCATTTCAGTTGCTTTTCGAACTTCTTTGTGTTGAATTGACCTGAAGCTACAATTTGTTGCAAAAATAGCCCTAGCTATCTGCTTGTCTAATTCTTTTTTCTTGTCCTGACTTGTTATAATAACAAACAAGCTTAAAACGTCGCTATTGCACTGCCCCATTATTTGAATAATTTTAATTTTTACAAGCTTCCCAATGGGTTTTAAGTCTCTCTACCAACTCTTACATATTTTTACCGAACTTTTTATAGATAGTGCGACACCAAAGTTTGCCAACAATAGTTTGTTTAACAAAGTACTGCCAAATACTATCTTCTTTTCTACCTCTACTTGTCATTTTCGCAAGTACACGTACACCTTCACACGTTCAGATCGAAAGAGTAGCTATGATAAATGCAATGGCATCCGATTTTTATGCGATCCAGCCGTCTAGCACGAGTTACAAGTTACACATTTCAACACGTTTCAACATGTTCGCGTTAATATTGCTAACTTGCAGTAACAAAACCACAAAACGTATCAGCTTTTTACCAATTTCAGGTTTTTAGCAATATTGTATCAGTAGTTTTTTATGAAAATAGAATAAGTCACTTTTATAAAGTATCAGTATTTAAAATTTAAAATAATCAAGAAATCATGATTTTTATACAAACTACGATTTTTTATTTTTTTTAAATCGTGATTTTTATCAACCCTGGGATTTATGATTATGTTCTTTGCAGTGATTGGCAAATCCGTTCTGAGATCCGGTTGGTGAAGGATCTTTCTATTTAGCCGATATGTACCAAATTACATTCATAAACCCCAGAGTTTATCTTCCTGTTAATTCTATCCTTATTGTTTTTTAGTGTGTTATCCGTTTTTGTAAGCTACTATTTCATTATTCGCTTGTTTAATTAAATTCCTAATTTTGTCTGAAGTTTTTCCCGTACATGTCATGGATGAATAATAAACCAGTTCTTTAGTTAATGTTTCAGGATATATTAGATCGCGTGTATGTATGTTTATTAATAAGGATATTGTTAATAATATTATAGAAATAGCTGTTATTTACTGTTATATTATGATAATGTATTGTATGTAATCCTTTATCAAAATGAGCTTTACTTAAGGTGACACATTGATCTGGGTATCATAGATTTATACGCGACCAGTTTATGTTTTATAGGATAACATGCGGAAGCATGTATACTTGTACCCACACATACAGATACAACTACAGATGTTATTTTTCAATTATTTAAAAAAAGGGATTAATTGTAATGACCCAACATTCACTGCTAGAACTTTTTCCTTCTTTCGATTAAAAATATCTGTTTCGGTTCTTGTAAAATAATAGGTGAAATTTCTACTCTTAATTGGCTGCGACACTTTTAAATGTCGAAATAATAAATTACTATTAGGTGAATTGATAATTAAATGTGTAATAAAAGCAAACATGGGTGGTAATTAAATCGCGTGCACATTTAAATCCCACCTATTTAAATTGAGAATTTTGAATCACCTGATATCGTTTCTATATAATTTGCACAATATCTGAAAGAAATTAACTTACATTTTTAAACACTGGATGAAATTACGTATTTATTTTATATTTATCTAACGTATTTTTCACTCAGAAAAATTGTACTCATTTGGTGATGAAAATATTAAAGGCTTATTTTTTGTTGAGGCTGCTTTTATGTCTTTCAACTTTGACTTACATGTACCTTTTTGCGTTTAAATAGTTTAATTACTCTTAATTTAATTATTCAAATTAATATGGTTTAAATAATTTGTCAAATATTTCTAAAATTTTGGAGCGCATTGTATTTATGTGATAGATTCAAGTCAACATGATTTTATATACGGTTGTACTACAGAGACAAACCTGTTGCAACTTTCTTGTTTCGATAGTGATGCACTGTAATAACGTTCATAAGTGGGTGCTATGTACCAGACATCTCTAAGACATTCATCCGTGACCGCTACAGATTCCATAAATGTTTTTTTTATGAAACGTTAATTTCGGAAATTACTTATACTATATCTCACAGAACTCAAATTGGTAATTTTTCGTTCTTTCGGGTGTATGTTAAAGCAAATCTTTTCATATGTACTTATAAAAAACTTTAATAAATACTTGTTCTAGTTTCCTCTCAAATACATATTACGAGTTAAAAATATTCAAATATCTTAATTATTTATCATAAATCATTTCAAGAAGATTTCAATTTGCTCCGCATAGTATATGAATAACATTTTTAACTTCAATAAACACCCTTTTCCAAGAAAAAGTAGTACATATTTCTTTAATTACTAACAGCACAATACTACACTATTATTTACTGATTTAGATAGTATGATCGATTTAACATGAGTTTGCTTTTCTACCATTGTGCAGTTTCACCAAACATTTTGCAGATATTTTACGAATATTACTTTTGTAATTCAACGTCAAATGATTAAATTTGGTCTTTTAAAATCAACTACATATTAGCAAAAACTTATACAGATGTCCTTGAAATAAAGATACAACGTATGATAAATGGAAAAATGTAATTATACAGAACATAAATCTAAAATATTGTGACAATTACGACGCAAACCCCGAAATTAAAAGTACCGTGAAAATTGCATTTCGCGACGCCTATGAATTCAAAATATTCAAAATGTGTGTAAATAATAAATATCTCACATACATATACGCTACAGGGTACGTTTCAGCTGGATGAGATAGACAGTAACAAAACTATTCTTGTTGTTATTGCCAGTCGACTTTAAGATATCGCCTTTTATAATATAGTCGATCGCACAGTAACGTGACAAAATGTTTTAAATATTTTTGTCATTTTTTTTCTCGCTCATGAGAGGAAATTTTGGGAAAATATTTTGGATTTATATTCTATATAATTACATCTTTCCATTTTTCATACGTTGTCTTTTTATTTCAAAATCACCCGGTATCATTACATTGAATGACAACAACTTCTGGGTCTTGAATCGTTGGATAACAGAAATATATATCCGGATTTTTACTCTGTTTTTTCATATTATTCCATTCGACACATTACATATTCGCTTCCATCGCACCGGGTAACGTAACGGATGAATTGAATCTTTTATTTTGGATTCACCTTTTCAATCCTTTCTTCGTATCTATAAAAATTTTTATAAATAAAAAAATTATTACATTAGTTAGCGGTATTTTATTATATTTAAAAGTAAAAAATAATTAAAGCAAGTAAGTAATTATAAGTAGTAGTACTACTATAAAAAAAACACGAAGAAGTAATTCCATAACTTAATTGTTTAAAATCACAAAAATAATGAGAAACAATTTCAGTGGGTTCATATTTCCTAATTAGACTTCAGGAATTTAAAAAATAATTAAATTCACTATTTTTGGTAGTAGGAATGTACGTAGTAGTATATGTAACATAAGTGAAGTTTCCATCTTATCTACGCAATCAATGTTGGCCGTTAGTATCCTACATAATATTACGTAACACATTAATTATAATACCCAATGCTTACAGACTCTCATTGCAGTAATTTTAATAGTCGCCCAACGCAAATACATTTTTCAACTAATTATTATATTGCAAATTTATTCCGAGCTCTTCCTTTATGTACAGTGGGAAAATAGTTTCATAGTTTTGCGCAATTTCGTCTACCCACCTGATTCATATATTGTTTTATCTTTGTCCATGGACTTCTGAATCACGTAGTTTGGTATCAAAAGTGTCAATTTTAAAACAAAGAATATTGCGAAAGTTGAACAAATGGTGATGAAAACCTACGATTCACTAGAGTAATTTGTATGTATGTAGTAAATTGCATTAAACACATTTATCAATACTTATCTATGTATATACAACGTGTCCACTTAAGTATGAGACAAATGGGAAATATTTTTATTTTTGATTTCACAGAAAACTTTATAGAAAAGTAAAGTTCGTGCATCCTAAGAAACTTGAAATTTTGTATTCAGGGTTGCGTTGTATTACTTGGTTAGAGGAAAAATTAAAAAAAAATGAAGTTGCCGTAAGAGTACGCTACACTTATTTTTAAAGATATCAAAAATATTCATTTAAAAATGTTGTTTCAAATTTCAAAATATGCTCAAATACGAATTGTTATTTAAAATTTCGAAAAAATAAAATTATCGAGCAATAATAATAGCAAATACGCAATAGTTTTTAACATTCATCTATGTGACAGTAGTTCTATGGTTTAGACGACATGAAATATTTATATGTATCTTTAATAAGCCAATATCTATTTCAATTTATAACAATTATTCTGATTTTTTCACAGTTAAAGTTTAAATAAGAAAGGCTAAAATAAGAAAGTTCGTGACGCCAAAAATTTGTTGGCTTAATTTTATTTAAATTATACTAGCAGCAATATTAGCAACGAGGTAGAGATTAAAGATTCATATTAATACTTCTGTAAATAATAATTTGATTCCCTAATATCAATTAAATTCATTAGAAATATTGTAGTTTTATGTAAGAACATAATTTTCACAATTATGAAGTTTTTAAAAAATCATCCCTAATACCTTTGCCCTCTAAATCACCTACGCCCTGGTACTTTTTGTTGGCGCAGTTTTATGATGACGTATGTGGTATTCTCTAAATGTTTTCACTATACAATTGTGCGAAATTATAAGAATTTTATAACAGCATGAACGTATCATCGGGGATATGTAATATGTCAGTATGTGTTTGCTAGCCGCTCAGTTAGCATCATTTATACCACGAAGTGATTTGAATATCATAACCGCATTATGGCATTTTTTTACCTTTTCCTCGCGCCTTAATAGTAGCCAACCTATCGTATATCGTACCTTTGCTCATTTTAGAAACAATGGCGGTGTCGTTGATCACTCTCATAACGGTCGTCGACGCCTCAAATATGAAGGATGCTTTTATACCATATGATCATATATTTCTACCCTCTAGAAGGCAATGACATTTTTCTTTTTTAAACTTAAGTTGGTACCATAATTTAAGTTAACTTATTTTGCAGCGTGTGTGTGATATAGGT
This sequence comes from Melolontha melolontha, assembly GCA_935421215.2. Lineage (NCBI taxonomy): Eukaryota > Metazoa > Arthropoda > Insecta > Coleoptera > Scarabaeidae > Melolontha > Melolontha melolontha. Next base: position 134,680,549 of record OW285236.1, read on the forward strand.
TATTTTATACTGATGACAGATTAGGTTTTGTCATTTTGACAAATAATTACATACAAACGTTTCAGTTGAAAAAATAAAAAGTTTAATAATAAAAACAGCTACAATAAATGTTCAAAGTGAGCTCCTTCATTTTCTATGCATAGCGCAACTCTTCGTCTCATATTATTGAAGGCATTCCTTAAATTATGTGGTGTAATTTCCTCACAGACATTTCGGATAGCATTAGTAAGTTCTTCAATTGTATGTGGACGATTCGTAAATACTCTATTTTTTAGATGTGGATAAATGAAATAGTCCATAATTGTTAAATCCGGAGATCGTGGTGGAAAGTCTACTATTCGATTATCAAAGAATTCATGCAATAATTCCATCGTTTCTCTTGTCTTATGGGCTGTTGCATTATCTTACTGGAAATATCCCTCGCGGAGCTCATCATCATGGAATTGATTTACAAATGGTAGGAATAAATTATTACGATATCATTCTGCATTTATCGTATTATTAAAGAATATTGGACCAATAATCCGTCTACGAGAAACAGCAAGCCAAACGCCTATTTTTTGTGAATGCAAGGGTGTTTCCAGAATTTCATGTGGATTTTCACTAGACCAGATGCGCATTGTTTGTTTATTTATATATCCTGATAAATGAAACCATGCTTCATTGGACCAGAAGGATTTGTCAAGAACGTCATCGTTATTAATCGTACCTAAGAACCACTGACAGTAATTAACTCTGGTTACATGATCGATTGGTCTTTTTTAAGGATTCTTTTTTAAGGATTCTCTGGCAGGTCCCATATGACAGTTGTGTTTGTCGTGAAAGCTTACGAATCGATTTCTTAGGTGATTGATTTATTCGTCCCTCAACATCTGCTATATTTTCAACTGTCCGCTTTAGTGGTCTACCAGCACCTGGTTTTCGAGACACAGAGCCTGTTTCACGGAATTTAACTACTGACTTTTGAATTAATTGCCGCAAACTGTCATATGTTGTTGGAAAATTTGGAAATTCTGCCCGAAATTCTTCTATACAAGGCTGCAAGGAGTACGACCATTCTCCATTTTCTAATTTTACACCATTCCTAAAGTATGATTCGATCAGAAAAACTTTATGATTTATTGTAAACATTTTTAAGTGTCAATTAATAAATACATTAATGACAGATGAGTTTTATTTATCAGAACATACACATAATGACAGATGTATTTTATTTGTCACTACCAACACGATATTTTCAAGAAATAATTTCATGGCTTGCTAGAGGTTAAATATAAATGATCATATTGTATTTCAGGAATAGAGAACAGAAACTAAAATTAATCATCGTAGATGGCTTTATTGTTTTTCAAAATATTGTCCATTAAAATAAATACAATATTGCATGCGCTTGAACTAATTTTCGAAGTACTTTTTCCACTCCGATTGAGGTACCTCCATACATACATAAAGAATGATCCGTCTTCGGCAGTTGGTTTCCTTTATTTTCCCAAATACTTCTGCCAAGCAAATGCTTGTGTACCATTCACAATTGACCGTCTGACGTTACACTAATGGTACAGTTGCTACATGTCCGATTTTTCCGAAGAAAGAAGAAACTAGAAACATCTGCTCCGAAGTGCCTCGTGCACGAACAACTTTTGTTAGATTTGGCAAATCTTGAAAGATCCATACAGTCGACTGCTGACTCATACGCGTAGAACCATGATTCGTCACCTGTTACGATGTCATAGACGTGTTTTAAAGCACCCCCATCGTATTTGTTTAGCATTTCTTTCGGCCAATCGACAATAGCCTTTTTTTGAGCGATTGTCAAGTTATGTGGTATCCAACACAAACAAATTCTTTTGACGGCCAAATGTTCATGAAAAATTGAAGTCACACTAATGCCCAGAGATACCTCTATCTCACGATAAGTCACATGACGATCGGCAATATCAGTTCACGCACAGCAGAAATATTTTTCGGAACAACAACCGATTTTGGACGACCATCGCGAAACTGGTCAGTGAGTGAAGCACGGCTACGATTCAATTTAGTATGCCACCGATATACGCTGGTTGTTGAGGGCGATTCATCGCCAAAAGTCGAGTTAAGTTCATCGAAGCACTGTTGTGATAATTCACGTTGAAAATTGTAAAAAATAATCGCACGGAAATGCTCACTAGTTTTAAGTCACTCTAAATAACACAAATAGCACCTGTACGTCAAAACATTCTAAGTATTCTGTAAAAAATGTCGAACTTTACGATAGAGACATCGGTTGCCGGATGGCAGCACCAGGATCGCCCATTCCCGTAATATAAAAGCCATCCTTTCTACTGTGATAACTGATTTTGCGAGAATAGCTTAAAATCCACTGCGGAAATAAATCATCTGATCCCGTGAAATGAACATCGCACCGGGAATAATATCTCGCACGTTTGAAAAAGATTTAGGCATGAAGACCAAATCCTGTATTTTTACACACACTTTGAAGGCCATAGAAACCGAAAGAGCGAAGAAATTAAGTCGTTACAGTAAAAAAGAGCATCGCAAAATCTTCAAGTCGGACGAGAGAATCTTTACTATCGAAGCAAAGTTTAACCCACAGAAATATCGACAGTATCTTCGAAATTCTCTAGAAGCCTGGATAATCGTGATGCTTTCAACATCGTTTGAAAGCTTGTTTTCTGTATTTTAAAAGCATATGTATTTTATATATATAATATATAATTGTTTCAGCCTTTACTTGATGAAATTCCATTATAACTATTATCAGGATAAAATAAAACAAATTTTAATGAATTTCACTTTTTCACATCAGACATATATATATATATGTCTGATGAAGCTCAGGTTGCAGCGAAACGATCGTTGCAGTGTCAATTAAAAAGTGAAATTCATTAAAATTTGTTTTATTTTATCCAGATAATAGATATGTATTTTAGTTTTGTGCGATGAATTATTCTTTTTTTATACGCAACTGACAGTATTTATGGCTAAACTATGAATAAAAGTTTCCTTTCAGCAAAATTAATATCAAAAATATAAATTACAAAATTTGACACTCGCAGTTAGTAGTAAATTATAGATGAGTTCGAACTTGCCATGAAAACGAGTACTCAATGCGTAGCATTAAACACCTTACCACGATAGTATATTTTATACTTCAAGTGTAACGAACACATTAGGTTACAACTATATGACATTTCAATACTTCCTAGAAGAATAAATGGAGAGTTGGTGTTCATTCTAATTCGTTTCCCATAATTACTTTGGAATATTTCTAGAATTTGATATCTTATCAAGCATAGCAAATTATAATATTTCTCAAGATTTTGAAAAAAGGATTTTTTCTTACTGCACAGAAAATTCATACAAATTAGACGTTCATGTGGCGACAGAAGAATTTAATTTTCATTAAAAAACTATTATGGCACATTTTGAAATGGTTTTGTTGTGCGTGTACTTCACTGGACCAAAAATGAGTATAAATACAGCTGCAAAATATTTACATGGCTTAACACTGCGAGATGGATAATCAAAACTGGCTAAGAAAATACATGATTCAGTTTGGTGTCTACGGAATAGATTACGCGGGAGTAACGCTATTTATCGTAGTACCATAACAAAACGGTTGCTGGTCAGCAGCCACCAGCGATAGTAGTTTCTGGACATGAATGCTCAGAAAGAAAGTGGAGTTCTCAAATACAAATCGGCTTGTAGAACGTACAATAAGACATCCAATGAAAGTGCACGTGTTGTGGTGTTCAGAAAGTGCACGTGTTGAGGTGTTTCAACATCCATTGTTTAGAATTATTGTGTACTGATATTACAGACACAGGGAGGATAACTAATTTATACCACAAGAGACCCTTAACATCAGTACGAAAATGTTCTGCTAGTAACACAAGAGTTATGACTAGAGACCGGACACGAGAGTTTGATGACTCATCGTCCACGAGCGTACTATTTGAACATTTGTATTTTTAAAGTTTTGAAATTTATTTATATAATTATACTTATAATAATAAAACGGGTATATATACGGCTACAAAATACGAAATACATTTTTATTTGTTCATTTTGTAGTTCAAGTTGAGTAAAGGAGTATTAATATCTAAATAGACTAAATTATTAAAACTGCACACGCTTCTATCTACGCTCATGAAAACATAAATTTAACAGTAAATATCCAACAAAAAATTTCGGAATTATCGATTAAAACAGATGTGCGCGCTAGCCAAATCAATAGTGCATTCAATAACAGCGTGATGTACTTACAGATGTTGTAGACTATTTACATCGTCAGTCGTAATGACGACGTCATTTCAACCCGATGTGTCCGGTTTCTAGTTATGACAATTATACTACTAATTATAGTTACGGTAATTCCAATTGGAAACTTGTAGGCCATTATGAAGCAAAACTCATGTGGAATGCATATATGAACACAAAGCTTCTGCAATATAAAAATGATATAGTAAATTATATGCCAAGGTACACTGAAAATTTGGTAGTAAAATAGATTGTATTTTTATTAAAATAAAGTTTTTGCTTTTATCAATTGATTTTTTAATCGATCTATTTTAATTAAAATTAAATTACTTAAGACTAAAATTTTAATTAAATTACTTAAGACTATACTCCTAATAAGCAATAAACATTTTCTAATTGTACTACAAACCTATTTCAAGAAAGCCAGTTTAAACAATTTTAATTCTAAAGAATGTAATTTAATTAATTCAAATTAAAATCATTCACGAAATAACATTATCCTTTAAATGATAATTATTCAATATATTTTCTTTAGTTACGAATCATTTTTTATTTCACATATACGTAGTTCATATATACATATCTACTATGCCATTTGTAATCAAATAAAAAATTCCGCTTGTCATTTTTTAAACATTGAGAGCCATTACATTCTAGTATACAGAACATATTCTTACATAAAATAGATTTTTTAACATAAAAATAATTATTAAAATTTGAATATCGAAAGCATAACTTCCTTTGAATTAAATTAAATAGTTTCATAAAGAAATTGTGCAGTGAATATATTCAATTTTAGATTCGATGTTCACATATATGCGTGTTTTAAAAGAGAAAGTTATACATGTGGTTAATAGCAATAGAAAATAAACATATACTTCATAAAACTTTAATGGGCAATCAGTAGTAATAAGTGTTCTCATATTATATGTTAGAAGATAGAATAAAAATATTAATATGTAAACGGTGATATTGAGGTCGAACATATTGGAAGGACAAAAATACTTTCTTCTGTTTTTCCCAAATTTCATCTAATTTCAAATAAAATATGAATTTCTCGAAAATGAGACGAACCAAATAAACGCATATTTCAACACGAAAGAAAGATTACACTAAGCAATATACGAGGGATGTTTCCAAAGTTCTGGGAATTGTGCTCTAATTAAATTACGCAGAACTTATACACAATTCTGTCAGTGATAGACATGTCTTAACATGTTTATACCGCTATCTAATGCAATATCGTTCAGTCTGATTCAGGAGTTCGACCAATATAGACGCATTTTCGTAGCACTGTTTGTGTAACCATGGAAGACGCGGCTAAATCTCAAAAAACAATCATTTTCTTTTTGTGGAAAGGGTGTGAAAATTTCAGTTTGGTGAGTCTACAGTATCTAAAAGTACTGTATATTGGTGGATCGATCGCTTTAAAAGTAGTAAAAAGTAGTATCATCCCGAGCACGTCGGCAAATGAAAGAAACATACTGCCGTGTAGAACCTACTGAAAGAGGATAGACAAATGACTATTTCTCAAATTAGTGTACGCCTAGGAATAGGTACACGATAAGTTCATGAAATCCTAGATGATTTTTTAGGCGTAAGCATGGTTTCAGCCCGCTGAGTGGCAAGGCTGTTGACACCGGAACACTTGTTGTCAACTTCAAGAGCTGTTAGCCCGTTACGGTTATGAATTTTGGCATCGGATAATAACCACTGACGAAATGTGGATTCCTTATTTCAATCCTGAGACCAAAAGTAAATCCAAAGAATGGCGTAAACCCGAAAAAGGGCCTCCACTAAAGCCGCGTGCAGTTCTGTCTGTTGGAAAGGTGATGTTTACTGTATTCTGGGATTGCGAAAGAATCCTTTTTATGCATTATTTGGCGAACGGTACTACAATTAACGCAGAATATTATTAGAACTTATTATCCGGACCACTGCGGCAGGCACTTATCAGAAAACGGCCTGGAAAGATGCATAAGCGTCCGTTATTGCAACAGAATAATGCAAGACCGCACATCGCAAAAAAACGAAGTATGTTTTGAATTATTTACGATGGGAATTGCTTCCGTATCCACCTTATTCACCGGATCTCGCAGCGAGTGATTTTCATCTGTTCCCAGATTTGAAATAACCTTTACGTTTTGAGAGTTTAACTGACGTAAAACTTGCTATAAATAGGTGAATTGAGGAAACATCGAAAAAGTTCTTCGAGGACAGCTTAAAAAAATTTAAAAAAATTAATTTACCATTGGCATAAATGTATTCAATTAAAAGGCGATTATGTTGAAAAACTACATTGTAATACTGATGAAAATTGACAAAAAAAATTATAGCTAAAATCCCAGAACTTTGGAAACATCCCTCGTAGAATACTTACCTTTTTCTTTTAAAATCTGTCAAATGTAAGAAACCATTCTCTGTGAGGGTATACAAGTGTGGTTAGACAAAAGAGTGACTGAGAATGAAATACTTTTACGGTAAAAAATATATTTTTCTATTTTGCGTTCGAAATGAACTCATTATGACACCCAAAACAGTATCGAAATGAGCTTCATTTCGATACGCTTTTTTTCATTTTTCAATGTTGGCGTTGTTCGAACACAGAAATAAATATCATTGGTGTCATTTGATTTTAAGAATTTAAGTACATTTGACAGATATGATGTATGTGTGACATGTATAGCAAACGCCAATTAAGTTGGCGCGAGGAGGGGGTGCGCAGAAGTCGATTTTAAAAACGTCCACCCCCACTACTCAAGTAATTGTCAGAATACATTTGTCATTGACGTTTGACAGAACATATTTTGTAATGTCTTTGCTAGGGGATCATACACATTCAGAGGTTAGAATTGTCTGACATTTGATGTAAAACCAAATACAAATCTCGCCCACTACTTCTAATCCTGCGCGAACTTACCCCTTCTCGCGCCAACTTAATTGGCGTTTGCTATACATACTCTATACAAACAGCGTATATTGTATACAATTGACAACAAGATATATTAGTTTATATGTCACTCATGTTTATATTTTTAAATAAAATATAATGTTAACGAAAATTAAAAAATAATATGTAATATAATATACTTCGCGGATGTTTAAATTTGAAAATGTCAAGTATCAATGTGACCAACTGCATGCTTTATATAAAAATAAAACTCTGAACTTTCAAATTAAATAATTCCAATTTATTAATGTAAAAACTGCAAAATAGAAAAAATAGTATAAAAAACTCGTTTCATAAGGCCTTTTACCGCACTCGCTCTGTTTTCTAAACTGATCTCGTGCGGCAAAATGGTGCTTTAAGAAACTTGTTTTTTAATATACTATTTAGATTTCAACAATAATTTCCATTCAATTCTCAACAGTTTCCAGCGACTTTCTAATTTTTAGAACTGTTTTAAAAGTAATCAACTTCCTCATTTATCTTTCTACCAGCCCATTTTTTTAAGTTTGGGAATAGGACAGAATTACTCGCCAAATCTGGTGAAAATGGCGGACGAGGCAGCAATTAGTATCCTAATTCGATAAATTTAACGATTGCCATAGTGGATGAATGAGAGGACGCGGTAATGGAACGAATTGTTTTTCTGAATAAATGCTCGCGATTTTTTTTCAAATCGGCATCGAAAGATGCCAGTTTATGAGTATGATATTGACCAGTTATTGTACTTTCCTACCGTAAATAATGTAGACCTACTGTAGCTGACGCCTTCGGAATCCGAAAAGATCGTAACCATAATTTTATTTACCGAAAAAAACGGTTTTCCCTTTCTTCGGAGCATGTTCACCAGAAAAAATCAATACAACCATTTGCGAGTTTGCCTTTGTTCAACATCTTGCGGTTAGCTTTTCTAACTATTATGTACCCCTTCGGTTGAAATGTATTTAGTATTAGCTATTTCACATACTTTTATTAGGTGGTCGCTCTTTGTAAATGAAGACCACAAAGTTCAGCATGAAGATCAGAGCCATCATAATATTTATGTAACTTTTCTCCAGTTTCTCTAACTGTTTTTTTTGCACGTAAAAAAACAATGTATATTTGACACAATTTTTTCTTCATATTAACGTAAAAACCACAAATTGTTTACTTTAAAGGATTGTAAAAACTTATATCTCTCTGACAGATTGCTCAACAAAAGTAAATATTGCAAAACTGACATTCTAGAAATTTTACGGCAATGCCGAAATACTGCATTGATCCAAAGACTTACCTTTGTGAGAGGTTGTTGATTGTAAAGATACAACTTAACTAAACCAGGCCGACTAAGTGAAGACGGTGAGGGCCTTATCTAAACGTTACTGAGTGACTAACATAATAATAGTTCTAAAGGGCGCCAACGTGAATTATTGTTGAATTGTAAAAGAGGACCTACGTCACACGTATGACGTATAAGCCATAACTAAAGACGGCAGACTATGTGCCCACACTGTTAAATTTAATAATACACATAAGGTGTATTAGATAAAAATGTAGATTTTACAAAATTAGGGCAACTTTTTACCAATACTGAAGATCCATTGTACAGATACAAAGAGCACTTTAACTATGCAAATATAACATCTCTCAACGTCGAACAATCCTTCTCAGTATATAAACATATATATATATATATATATATACGTCGCTACGTACGAACCTTTCCGAGACTAATACAGAAACATATATTATGGTGCAGTTTTTTCATCGCGCACATCCGCATTTTTTTGCAACAATGTAAACATGTTGGGTAAGTTATTTATGTTTTTTCTTAACGTTTTGTATAGACATTCGATATATTTATTTTAAAAAAATTTAACCGTGTATTATTAAATTTGACAGTGTGGGCACATAGTCTGCCGTCTTTAGCCATAACGCTCCTACAAAGTGTACTTGCACAACTGAGCAACAATTTAACAATATTTATTAAAAAAAGATAAACGTTCTTCCTTGAAAGTAGTTACTAACAAATTTCCAATTCCTATAATAAATATGAGCGGTCCTCTCTGTATATATATACACACAATAATATTAACAAATTATACAATAGTCTAACGCCTATATTATGAATTTTACAAATAATAAAGATAAAAGTTTGTCAAATATTTAAAAACATACAGGGGTAAATGCGAGGCATCTGATATTTAAAATTGTCAGAAAGCTGTTAGATAGAAAGTCGAATACAAAATGTTAAGATTAATTATTAATAACTAATTGACTATTACTTAATCTTAAGATTAAAGAAAAATAAGGGGAAAAGCTATTGACTGCGGATGTGAAACCTGAAAGTGGTAATCAAAGTTAGGGATGCCTCAATGACTTGAAATATTATTTATTAATTAAAATGTAACCTATGGGAATAATATTGGTTATCACTTATCTGACGACGGTGTAAGTCCAGTTCCATGCTACGGCACACGGCAATTTATCAAGCGAAGAATCGGACCATGTAGGCGATTATCTACTGCGTACATCCAGCCTAGCTCCAAATTTATTTTAGCTCCGGACTCGTTAACGGTAGCTTAGTATCTTTAGCGGTAGCTTAGTGCCCTACATGTACATTGTACATGTAGATGTACAATCATCGATATCGGCCCGAAGAACATATATTCGGTAAGTCGACGTCATTTTAAACATGTTTATTGTACAATGTACAATAAACATGTGTATTAGAAGACTGAACAATGTACAACGCGTAACGAGAAAATGACGTCGACTTACCGAATAGATGTTCTTCGGGCCGATATCGATGATTGCGTTATTTATCCAGCTAAAAGTTGTCGCTAAAAGACTCGGTATCAGATATAAAACATACAAATCTACCCCAAAATGTGATTTCAATCTCAATATTACACGATACATTACACAAAATACAAAATAGTTTTAAATCTTCACACGAACAGGCTCTTTGATATCTCAAATGGCAATGTATGAAGTCAAACGGTTGTTATATCTTTCACGCCACACACCAAAAATCTCAACACGCACGCTAATCACGCTAAGCGTATACACATCTCCCACTAATTCAATATGAACGCAATTTACAGTGATACCGAATACGAGGGTGGTTGATAAAATAGCGTAACAAGGTTTGGACGAAATGTTGACAGTGTGGTTTTAAAATTTGACTGAAGGCAGCAATATACTCATCATCGCAAGAGTGTTGCCAACGTTTGAAAAGTCACTCTCCCGTCAAATCACCTTCGTATAATAATTTGAATTAAATGATGTGAACTACAGCATAACTAATAAACTTTATTAATATCTATCCAACGACTGTAAATAAATCAACAGTTTCTGTTATGTTGGAATTAATTTTCACCGAGAAAATTATACTTTATAAAAAACATATGGAACCTAGGTTGACTTCGAAAACCTTTCTTTGAGGCAGCAATATGAAAAGAATTATTATCCATATTTACTATCGGTTACTAGATCGGTACATCATTTAGGCTCTGTTAGTTCACAAACCTATTGCAATTCCATGGTATAGAGACATAAGTACCAGAATCGATGAGTGATGACGAAGTTACAACACTTCAGAGAGGAAAGATATACTTAATAAAACAATCTAGTTAACGACTTATTGAAAGATTGTAAAATTGTCTACATAATGGTCTAGAGTAGACAATTATGTATCACCATTGTCAAAAAGAGTTTCCCGAATATTTCTCAACCGATTAACACAATCGACAATTTGTAATTATATTTAATTAATATCCCTTACAGTCAAAATTAATTTTAGCGGTTTATGTTGTGGTTATCTGTAACCATCAGTAAAACTTTATATTTTTTCCTATCACCATCAGACACAGAGCGTTTGTTAATATAATAGTCATAAATTATATTATATTATGACTCATAAATTATGAGTCATAATATAATACCCAGCATTATACACAAATATCATAAATACTACATGTGCCGCTCGATTGATAGTCAATTGAAAAACATCTGGAAAAAGCGATACAATAGATAACTATGCGAAGTTGAGGTTTCGATTTACTTTTTCAGCAAAGTAGGCGTAGTAATTTCTCTTTGGTTAGATTTATAAAACACGCTTATTTATGTACGTAATAAATCTTACTACTTTATACTTTGGTAAAAATTGAGAAGGTTACATTAATAATTACGCTGGTATACAAATATTTTGTTACTGAAAGAGTTCTCACTGACCCGTATGTAATTTTGCCTGTTACATCCCTGAATTTGTCCATCACCCACCTTTTTTGTAATTGTACGTTTTAGCTCCGAATTAGTATAGCTTGACTCTTATATTTAATTCTTCAAATTTCTAATTTTTAAAGCCTCCTTAAAACATTTAACCGTGCACCTTTCACCCAATAACGTATTAGTCTGAATAAGACTGATTTCAGGGACTAACCAAACGGGTTGGGCTTCCCAGCAATTGCACTGGATGAGTAAATGCGTGCTTGGGAATGACGCGTTATGTTCTAAATTGTTTATTTCGTTACTGTCGTTTGTAAAGTGTATATTTATACTCTATTGTTAATATTACCCTTATTTTTTAAACAAATTTGTGAAACATTACAGATTTGTACAATTTGTGTATGTGGTGAAGTGACTTTCAAGTCTCAAAAGAGAAATACGAGATGCTACACAGAAATTCCCGGAATTTTAATGTGACGCGCGAAGAGATGGTGGTACAGCTCTATAGCGCTAGATGTTGTGGGGTGCGTTAATACTAAGTCAATCTGTCAAACGGTACTTTACTAGGTGATAACAAAAGTGTTTCAAACTTGATAAAACGGCAAGATGCTTTATGCTAGACGCAAACTTATGAGTGTTCAACCGTTTCAAAAATGGACATGTGTCGATTGATGATGATGACATGAGCGTTCCGGTCGTGTATCGACGGAAAAGGTGTGGTAAAAGTCTGTAATGCTATTCTACAAGACAGAAGGAGAACAATCCATAGAAAAAGTATAAAATATAAAGTTTACATGTTTTTAAAACAAGATTTAGCGTCTATGACGAAAAGTGCGCAAACTAAACCATATTGACGGACATTTTAAATTATAGCTTATATGAAAATATTCCTCTTTAGTATTTAGTATGTCCTAGCCAGCCATATTGAAATTGATAAATATAATTTCCATAATTTTCTGCAATAATTTGTGAAAATAAGAATAATTATATTTACCAATTACAAAGTGGCTAGTATACACTAAATCAGATAACAAAATTGGTCTTCGTAAGAAGTTAAAAATAGAATTGAAAAACGTAAATACTTATATTATATATTTAATAAAAAATATCTAAATTTAAATATAACAAATATGTACTTAACAATAAAATATTTATTTCGTACCAGAAATCCCGATTACAGAAATATTAAATGAATGCAAACTCAACTATCCAAACAGGAGAAAATAATAGTAATATTAACACTAACACTCATCTTTTTTGAAGTGTATATATTACATACTCGGTATGATGGATAGATTAAGTCAGGATCTAATGATGCCAACGTATCACTATTGCAACCTGCTACCCACAGATTAAACAAATCGATTTTTTTCAATAGATTTGAGAAAGAATGTCTTGTAGCATTTTTGTTTTCACAGTCATGAACTGCACAATTCCGGTATCGAACTATAGTCAATGAAAGAAGCTTGTAACTGAAAATAAATGAAAACGGAATAACTAAACCTTTTCTAAGACTTTTTCTATATCTAAAGGAATATCACATATACAATAATAATATCTCTAGAGCATAGAAGTTCTATTCTTTATGGTAATATGAACACGGGATTCGCGGAACATTGCATTGAAAATACACATTTGTTCAATACCAGTAATTTTAAACTTTTACATACTTGTAATAAAGGAAAAAGGCTCGACTTCCTCGAAATATTAGAAATTAAAAAGCCATAAATTTTAATAGACATGTCACAAATACACAGCTAGATTTTTTCAACACCCCTACAATTGATGCCGTAATAAAGTCTTTTAAAAACTCATAAATAGTCGTAGAAGTGTACTTTTTATTTTAATTTAAATAACTCTGTGATAATGACTGAAAAAACATATGTTAGAGATCTAATAAATATATTTTGTGAAACAAATATACCGAGTGTTTTCTTTAGTAAATTATTCATTATGTTTCACCAAGAGCCAACCGTGGATTCTATACATTATAATAATATCTCTTATTACATACTTGTTTACTAACATCTCTAAAATATTATCCTGTGTCAAATTTATAATTTTAATAAAATAGGATTGGTCTGGTGCAACAGAACAAATATGTAAATTTTCTATAGAATATGCAATTTAATAAGGAAGTTCCAAAAATATAAAATATTTTTATAAAATGACCCACTCAATTAAAGTTTTATTTCTTTCTACGGTAAACTTACTATAACAAAAGAAGATAAATATTCGGATTAATACACACTAAAGATACTAAAAACAAAGTCCATAAAAATTAAATAAATAGAAACAAAAACTATAACAACGGTTTGATAAGCATAGTAACCAGATAATGGCGCCAAAAGATGTCAACGATGGTCCTAAATGGTCAAAATTATTGACTGTCGTTAAAGCAAATATTCTATTGCCGGTAATTGAAAGTTTACTATTCATTCTGCCACCTATTGAAAAGTTCGCAAACTTGATGTCTTATCTTTTTCTAACAATTATGTTGTAAACACTGCAATTTAAGTGAAATACCCCTGGAACAATCCATGATATTTGGAACATTGACGACTTACTGCACGGCGTTTGTCAGCGTATTCTGTCGCTGGGATCGATGTATTCATGCGGAAGGAGGGTACTTTGAAGGGGATGGTAGTGAATAAATTGTAAGAATAATTTATCATGTTTTTTTCACATTCCGAGAATTTCTGGGTAGCACCTCGTATAGCCCGACTTACCAAAAACAATAATGAACTGTACTTCGAGTTAAAGTTGTAGATGAGGATAAGATTCGACAGCGTACTAGCTGGTCGAATGAAAAATCTCGTTATATGCCGTTTGCATCTGAGGACCAATGGACCATTCTTCAGATTGCTGCTTTTGTACAACTAAAATCTAGCTTATCAAGTAAGTCAAGAGCTTCACAGATTAGACCTGTGCTGCACAATACTACGGACTTCCCATAACATCCCCACTAAATCCATGGACACTGTTTTCTGAGGAGGATCCACTAGATGACTTTGAGGGATAAGAAAACAGGGGAACGTACCCTACGTTAGTTATATTATATACCGTCATTATTGCTTAAACAATTTAAATTTTTTAAATTTTAAACGCGTTTCTCTAAAACCTTACGCGCTAAAAAAATTTGCAAAGCAGATTCGGTATAATTCTGTAAGAATTACCATCTTTAATTTATGTAACATTCAAAAAGTTTAATTTTATATATTAGTATTATTTTTTATTTTCTTCAGTTAACCTATTTAATCTTTGAAATCTCTACCCTGCAGCTATTTAAAGAAGAATGATTAAAGTAACCTATGTGGCTAGAGTTTGGAATACTCGCGAATCAATTTGTAATAGTCTCAATATCCGGTTTTCCTGAAATATTAAGTAGATTTTTTGTTTCAGTCTAGAAGATTGTAATATTGAATTTAGTTTTGTCATCTTGAAAAAATTATATATCTAAATAACGGGATATTTCTAGAACCAAAAAGCAGCTTCTATGTATCCCATCAGGAACAGGAATAAAAGGTTTTATATATGGATCCTTTTTGCCGAACTGTTTTCATTTCAATACTTATTAATGAATCTACGCGAATGTTTTGAAAATACATGTAACTATTTTATTGTAAAAATGTCGCAATTGGACAGAAAAAAAACTAAATATGCTTCATATGTTTGAGTCTGGCAAATAAGAGTGGTGTGCAAGAAGGTATCTGATAAAAGTTATGGATTCCAGACCCCAAAAAAGTCCCAAAAAATCTTATAAATAATGCCACAAAATGGATAAAATATACTTTTTTTGGCATCATGCAGGTTTGTGACCGTTGACCTATTTTGTAGAAAACCATGCTGATAAGGAGATGTACATTTGCTGATTGAAAAATATACGTGAAAAATATACGTGTTTGTAAAGGATGGATTCAAAAACTTTGCAAAATTACGAAGGAATGATATCGGTTTGAAATTATGTAAAATTAATTGATGAGGGACACACTTATTGAAACTCCATAACGAAATATAAATGAAATACATTGATTTAAAAGTTTCAAAGTTTTATTATAGATTTCCGCTACAACGTTGTTTCACCGCACTGCCGCTTCATCAGGTGGATGAATAACGGTAAATTTACACTAGTACAAGATATTATATACTTAAGATCACAAGTTTAATGACAGTAGTGGGGAGTTATATAGTTCTGTTTGATCATTTAAAGCTAATCATAATTTTGTATCTAGAAATTTCTAACGATTCTAACACGTCAAGATTTTTACGTTTGTCTTGGATATGATGTATTTTAAAGTTAGTATTGAAATTGTGGTTATGATCTATACAATGATTAGCAAAGGTAGAATCTGATTTTTTATCTTTCTAACTTCTTTGATGCTCGGGCTCACGCTGAGCAAAGGTTTTTCCAGTTTGGCCAATATAAGACATATTACACTAGGAGGTTAACTTGTAAATACCCGAGTTCGATGTTTTCTCCGTTTTGTCCTTATTATTGTTTAAAAATCGTTCAATCGTGTTATTAGTTTTGTAAAGTTTACATGTTTTTAAAACAAGATTTAGCGTCTATGACGAAAAGTGCGCAAACTAAACCATATTGACGGACATTTTAAATTATAGCTTGTATGAAAATATTCCTCTTTAGTATTTAGTATGTCCTAGCCAGCCATATTGAAATTGATGAATATAATTTCCATAATTTTCTGCAATAATTTGTGAAAATAAGAATAATTATATTTACCAATTACAAAGTGGCTAGTATACACTAAATCAGATAACAAAATTGGTCTTCGTAAGAAGTTAAAAATAGAATTGAAAAACGTAAATACTTATATTATATATTTAATAAAAAATATCTAAATTTAAATATAACAAATATGTACTTAACAATAAAATATTTATTTCGTACCAGAAATCCCGATTACAGAAATATTAAATGAATGCAAACTCAACTATCCAAACAGGAGAAAATAATAGTAATATTAACACTAACACTCATCTTTTTTGAAGTGTATATTACATACTCGGTATGATGGATAGATTAAGTCAGGATCTAATGATGCCAACGTATCACTATTGCAACCTGCTACCCACAGATTAAACAAATCGATTTTTTTCAATAGATTTGAGAAAGAATGTCTTGTAGCATTTTTGTTTTCACAGTCATGAACTGCACAATTCCGGTATCGAACTATAGTCAATGAAAGAAGCTTGTAACTGAAAATAAATGAAAACGGAATAACTAAACCTTTTCTAAGACTTTTTCTATATCTAAAGGAATATCACATATACAATAATAATATCTCTAGAGCATAGAAGTTCTATTCTTTATGGTAATATGAACACGGGATTCGCGGAACATTGCATTGAAAATACACATTTGTTCAATACCAGTAATTTTAAACTTTTACATACTTGTAATAAAGGAAAAAGGCTCGACTTCCTCGAAATATTAGAAATTAAAAAGCCATAAATTTTAATAGACATGTCACAAATACACAGCTAGATTTTTTCAACACCCCTACAATTGATGCCGTAATAAAGTCTTTTAAAAACTCATAAATAGTCGTAGAAGTGTACTTTTTATTTTAATTTAAATAACTCTGTGATAATGACTGAAAAAACATATGTTAGAGATCTAATAAATATATTTTGTGAAACAAATATACCGAGTGTTTTCTTTAGTAAATTATTCATTATGTTTCACCAAGAGCCAACCGTGGATTCTATACATTATAATAATATCTCTTATTACATACTTGTTTACTAACATCTCTAAAATATTATCCTGTGTCAAATTTATAATTTTAATAAAATAGGATTGGTCTGGTGCAACAGAACAAATATGTAAATTTTCTATAGAATATGCAATTTAATAAGGAAGTTCCAAAAATATAAAATATTTTTATAAAATGACCCACTCAATTAAAGTTTTATTTCTTTCTACGGTAAACTTACTATAACAAAAGAAGATAAATATTCGGATTAATACACACTAAAGATACTAAAAACAAAGTCCATAAAAATTAAATAAATAGAAACAAAAACTATAACAACGGTTTGATAAGCATAGTAACCAGATAATGGCGCCAAAAGATGTCAACGATGGTCCTAAATGGTCAAAATTATTGACTGTCGTTAAAGCAAATATTCTATTGCCGGTAATTGAAAGTTTACTATTCATTCTGCCACCTATTGAAAAGTTCGCAAACTTGATGTCTTATCTTTTTCTAACAATTATGTTGTAAACACTGCAATTTAAGTGAAATACCCCTGGAACAATCCATGATATTTGGAACATTGACGACTTACTGCACGGCGTTTGTCAGCGTATTCTGTCGCTGGGATCGATGTATTCATGCGGAAGGAGGGTACTTTGAAGGGGATGGTAGTGAATAAATTGTAAGAATAATTTATCATGTTTTTTTCACATTCCGAGAATTTCTGGGTAGCACCTCGTATAGCCCGACTTACCAAAAACAATAATGAACTGTACTTCGAGTTAAAGTTGTAGATGAGGATAAGATTCGACAGCGTACTAGCTGGTCGAATGAAAAATCTCGTTATATGCCGTTTGCATCTGAGGACCAATGGACCATTCTTCAGATTGCTGCTTTTGTACAACTAAAATCTAGCTTATCAAGTAAGTCAAGAGCTTCACAGATTAGACCTGTGCTGCACAATACTACGGACTTCCCATAACAT
Source organism: Melolontha melolontha (assembly GCA_935421215.2). Taxonomy (NCBI): domain Eukaryota; kingdom Metazoa; phylum Arthropoda; class Insecta; order Coleoptera; family Scarabaeidae; genus Melolontha; species Melolontha melolontha. Next base: position 134,698,670 of record OW285236.1, read on the forward strand.
CCCCACTAAATCCATGGACACTGTTTTCTGAGGAGGATCCACTAGATGACTTTGAGGGATAAGAAAACAGGGGAACGTACCCTACGTTAGTTATATTATATACCGTCATTATTGCTTAAACAATTTAAATTTTTTAAATTTTAAACGCGTTTCTCTAAAACCTTACGCGCTAAAAAAATTTGCAAAGCAGATTCGGTATAATTCTGTAAGAATTACCATCTTTAATTTATGTAACATTCAAAAAGTTTAATTTTATATATTAGTATTATTTTTTATTTTCTTCAGTTAACCTATTTAATCTTTGAAATCTCTACCCTGCAGCTATTTAAAGAAGAATGATTAAAGTAACCTATGTGGCTAGAGTTTGGAATACTCGCGAATCAATTTGTAATAGTCTCAATATCCGGTTTTCCTGAAATATTAAGTAGATTTTTTGTTTCAGTCTAGAAGATTGTAATATTGAATTTAGTTTTGTCATCTTGAAAAAATTATATATCTAAATAACGGGATATTTCTAGAACCAAAAAGCAGCTTCTATGTATCCCATCAGGAACAGGAATAAAAGGTTTTATATATGGATCCTTTTTGCCGAACTGTTTTCATTTCAATACTTATTAATGAATCTACGCGAATGTTTTGAAAATACATGTAACTATTTTATTGTAAAAATGTCGCAATTGGACAGAAAAAAAACTAAATATGCTTCATATGTTTGAGTCTGGCAAATAAGAGTGGTGTGCAAGAAGGTATCTGATAAAAGTTATGGATTCCAGACCCCAAAAAAGTCCCAAAAAATCTTATAAATAATGCCACAAAATGGATAAAATATACTTTTTTTGGCATCATGCAGGTTTGTGACCGTTGACCTATTTTGTAGAAAACCATGCTGATAAGGAGATGTACATTTGCTGATTGAAAAATATACGTGAAAAATATACGTGTTTGTAAAGGATGGATTCAAAAACTTTGCAAAATTACGAAGGAATGATATCGGTTTGAAATTATGTAAAATTAATTGATGAGGGACACACTTATTGAAACTCCATAACGAAATATAAATGAAATACATTGATTTAAAAGTTTCAAAGTTTTATTATAGATTTCCGCTACAACGTTGTTTCACCGCACTGCCGCTTCATCAGGTGGATGAATAACGGTAAATTTACACTAGTACAAGATATTATATACTTAAGATCACAAGTTTAATGACAGTAGTGGGGAGTTATATAGTTCTGTTTGATCATTTAAAGCTAATCATAATTTTGTATCTAGAAATTTCTAACGATTCTAACACGTCAAGATTTTTACGTTTGTCTTGGATATGATGTATTTTAAAGTTAGTATTGAAATTGTGGTTATGATCTATACAATGATTAGCAAAGGTAGAATCTGATTTTTTATATTTCTAACTTCTTTGATGCTCGGGCTCACGCTGAGCAAAGGTTTTTCCAGTTTGGCCAATATAAGACATATTACACTAGGAGGTTAACTTGTAAATACCCGAGTTCGATGTTTTCTCCGTTTTGTCCTTATTATTGTTTAAAAATCGTTCAATCGTGTTATTAGTTTTGTAAGCTATGGTACCGTTAGTAGCTTTTTTGATTAAATTGCTAAAGTTTCACCAATAAAAGTTAAGAGAGAATATTGTACCGAATCCTTTATTGATAATATGTGAGCCAAAAGAAAATTTTTCAAGTAGACTATGAAAGAGAAAGATAACTTAGCATTCATGTCGTACCTAGTGTGTAAAATGGCATCTGTCATTCAATGATTAAATTGGCAATCTGCGAATATAATCGATTATGGAAAAATGAGTGAACATGGTATTGGCTCAGATTTTGATAAAATTCACAGTATAGAGTGTTTGAGGTCGGAGATCACGAATATGAAAAGATTTTTTAACATAATCCACGCACTTCCGAGTTATTTGCATTTTTTTACCACAACCTCAAATACAAATACCGATATAAATTCCGGTATTTATGTTTAATTTTTGGTTTATTTTTCGTGAAAAAACTATTTCTTATGCTATTCCATTCTATTCTTACAAATTTATCATTAAACAATGGCGTATGTATTTAATGAACAGCAAAATCCATGGTTGAGATTTATTTAAGAAATTGCAGAAAAATCGATGGTGAATGGATTCTCTGAGAGATACTTACGAAGATTTTCTTAATGAATTTGTAAATGACGCTGTCCCATATGACCATTTCTGTGTTTCCATTCGTCATTTTGTGAATTTATTCAGAGAAGCAGGAAGTGTGAATCGTAAAATGTGAAGTGGTAGACCAATGGTCAGAAATAAAATTACTGTCGAAACAGCAAGGCAAGTAGTCGAAGAACGTCCATAAACTTCTGTACGACATTTACAGCAAGAATTAAATCTTTTTTGCAGTACCTGTCGATGTATCCTTAAAAATGATCTACATATGCATCCTTGCCGTATACAAGTAACACATGAGATACTTCCGGTTGATAGACCACGCAGACAAGAATGTTGCCAACGATTTATTTAACAATTCAGTAATAACGATGAAACATTGTCGAAAGTTATGTTTACAGACGAATCGTGGTTCCTCCTTTCTGGGTATGTCAACTCTCAAAATATGAGTATGTGGAATACAGATAATCCACGTTTTTTTTATAGATGCTTCATTACATTTGCAATAAATTGGAGTTAGGGCAGCTGTTAGTCAGAGAAGGATTATTTGACCTATATTTTTTGAAGGAATGTTAAAAATAGTTAAAAACATTTGATTAGATTTCTAAAACAATATGTTGCAACAATAATGTAATTTTTTTAAACTTTTTAGGAACAATAAATGCTGAACGGTACCAGTTATAAATCTTAGCTCCACTTATTATGTTACACGATGATGTTCGACAAGATGGAGCTCGCGCTCATACTACCAATGAAAATATTGCTTTCATGCAGGAATTTTTTGGAGATCGCGTCATTAGCTTGAATACAGGTACTATCTGGCCGCCTCGATCTTGTGGCTTAACACCATATAATTTCTTTTTATGGCCACATTTAAAGAATTCGATCTTGACGATTTAAAACAAAGAATCACTAACATGTGTGAAGAACTCAGTAATACACCAGGAATTCTTCAAAACGATCTTATCTCGTTTAAAAAAAGAATTACACTCTGCAGAGATGTGGGTGGTAGCCATCCAAACACATCCTGTTTAATATCATTTTTCCTTTTATTTTGTCATTCTATATTGTTTTTGTTCAACATAATAATAAATCATGTTTAGCTTTAAAAATGTTTATTATGTATTTTGTTATGAGAAATATTACATCTGGTGATATTAGAGGTAATTAAATTAAAAAATATATTTTTAAAATAAATTATTAGTTTGAACTATCATTAAATTAAACAAAGTGACAGGTAGCTCTAAGTCGAATCAAAGTAAAATACATGTGATTTCATTAATGGCATACTCTGAAAAATTATTTTTTGACTCACATTATTTAGGATATATCAAAGAGCAGATATATGCTTTTTGTTTGTGCCGGAGGATATTGTTGATAATATTATATGAATAGCCGTTATTTTTTTCAATAGTATGTATTCTATTTAATTCTAGGTAAAAATTAGTTTTGCTAAAATATCCTCTAAAGGTCCTAATAACAAACCTGGAATCCTAGAGCATCCTCCTTTACACTGAACGTATAACCAAAATTGTATGGAATGAGTAGCTATATTACCTTTAACATTCATGCTATACTTTTCATAGACAGTATGTATCAACTGTTTGACTTAATAACGTATACTACTAAGCTGCCCATAGGAAAACGAAATTATGAACTTTTTATACTTCTGAAGCATTCAATTTCTTTATTAAACCTTAGGGGATATAATCCGAGCTATCTGAGGGATGGTTTGAGTGTAGGCTCAAAATAAAGATATGTAAAATTTTATACATGTTAAAGCTTCATTGACATTGTTAGTTGTCTCCATTATACAGTGGTGGTTCGTGAGTTATGAAAGAGGGTGGGCACAAAAAAAAACTTACCTATTTTTTGTTGTCAAAATCCGGGATAGACTGGATGAACTTCTTTTCTATTGATAGGACCGCCAATGCGTTCAGTCAATCTTCTGACATTGTGCTTCTCAGAAAAGTGTGCGCATTAAGCGTTTGAGGGTGGAAAAACATCGTTCACATTCTGCTGTCGACATGGGCATTGTACAAATAATATCCAACAGTTTGTATGTTTCCGTCAAAACCTTTTTTAGGTTGTTGTCTGTTATGAACACTAAAAGTGGCAAAACACCACCTGCGTCACACTTGTCATCGCGCTCATAAATTACTGAAAGTTCACTTTGCAATTTTACACTGTCCAACATAGGATAAGATTTCACAGTTTCATCAAATTTTTTTTTGTGGAATGAATGACTATAAGTTTTAAAATTTTGAGAATCAAGTAATTTTGCTGCACTTAAGTGATCCCTAAAATCAAATTGGTCGCTAATTTGGCTTACAATAGTGTCACATACTTCCTTTGCAATAACAGCTCTGTTATCTCCAGCTGCCGTTTCTTGTCTTTTCCTTACAGGTTCTTCATTATTGCGTTCTTGATTGTCATTGTCAGTAGAATTTCTTAAATTTCTAATGTGAATAATTTGCTGTTGTAATTGTTCAATTGCTCTTTGCAGTTGAGCACTGTCAATCGCGTGCATTTGAGTATGATTAAATAATATTTCAACATTCACGTGCGATACGCGCCGAAAACAATACAGTCACAACGCATACAAGACGTTAACTGGAGTAACGCGCTATTTTATGCCCCAAACGACGACATAAATGTATATGGTAAAGTTAAGCGGAGCCGGTCGATCCATACTTGGAATAGGTACATCTGAAATCGTGCCCTGGAACATAGTTTTGAGCGTTAGCATAGTGTCTGTGGTGCGGAAGGAAACTTTGATACCATCGTTATAAAAATACGTAAAAATAATAAAATAAAATTATGCACTGAATTACATGTGAATTTCTTTCTTTGTTTATTTATCTTGGTGGTTGGGTGAGCATGTGCCCTTGTGCCCTTTAGTACCAGCCGCCACTGCCATTATAAACAAATCAACTGACAATAAACTGTCGTATAATAACGGAAACCTTCTTTGAAATTCAACATATTTAATTGATTATTCACGATATGGTAAATTTTTATATTTAAAATTTATAGAAATATCAGGCCATTGAATAATTATAAAAATATCCAGGAAAAAATTAAATTTAGCAAGCAAAAAAATACTTTTACTAAAGACCAAATTTTCACGTATTATAAAATAGCGGAAGACGTTCTTTATACAACTCATCAGTCTCATAACAATTAGACTGTATGCATATTTCAAGGCTGGTCTCAAGGATATATTTTACGATACACACTGTGAACTTGTTCATTCAGTTACTGTTATTTAATTGTTATGCACCAGATCTTTTTAGTACAAGCAGGATGTACTTAAACATGACCATTGTAATACCTATTAGAATTGTATGTGATTACAACTTTTTAAAACGAATTGTTTACAAATTGATTTTATTCTTATTGGATGCGGTAATTTATTCTTTCTTTTATGAAATAGTTAATTATTTAATTTAGTCTGTGACAGGCTTATTAAAACTTCGTGTTATCGGAAGTTAAGAAACATTACTCGCCTAATTAGGTAAGGCTAATAAAAACATTGATTTACACAATTGTAATTATCTACATGAATCACTTGATCCATAAATAGTGAATGACAACCTTTAAACGTATAAAATAATGTAATTTGTCACAAAAAAAAACATTTAAACGTTCACGAAAATTTAACTCCCTGCCTTCATGTCCTGGTAGTAAAACATAAAATGTGGTAACGCCCATATTTTTCCTTCCCATTGTTTTAAATACAGTCTTAATATACAACTTCTTTACAACTTTAATATACAACTTCTAATATTATCGAACGCCTAATTGGTCTCATAAAGCATAACCGTTCAAATAATATTCTACGCAATCGGTTCAAAAAGAAGCGGACTAATTTTTTTAAGAAAATAGCAGTTGCGCCATCCTATAGCACCTAGTGGTACCGTTTAGTACAAAACCAAAGCTATCATCTGACTTTTGATTCTCTTAAAAAGATGAAGTATTTCGCGAACAGTGAGCACATAAACTTTATCTTTTTTATTGTGCCGTTTAGGTTTACTGGATAGAAACAGTACTGGAACGCATGCGTTGATAAATCGAGGGTGTTGTCATGCTGCTATGGTTTGTACACAAGTTTATAAATTCACGTTTTAAAAGCGGTGGTACGTTCTTAGAAAATGATTCTAAATCGGGCAGATCAAGAATGAGATGAAAAGGAAGAGAGTATGCATACTCAGCTTGTCTCCGATGGGCGAATGACGTGTAAAATGATATCAGAATAGCTGAATATTGGCATCGAAATTGTTGACATGATTGTGCATTAAAAATTGGACAAGAAAAGCACTTCCTCAAAAAGAGCGACGTATGAATGCAGCGCAAGCTTTGGTCCAATTTGCGACTAGTAATTCCGAGTCTTTAAAAAAAATATCATGGGCGATGAATCGTGGTGTTTTCAATGTGATACCACCACCCAACGGGAGCATCGAAAACACTCTTCAAGACTATGTTGATCACATTCTTCGATGGACGTGACATTATTGAATTCGTTTACTCTGTCAATGCTGCATACTACAATGTTGTCATGGATCGCCTATTGAGGCGAGTTAAAGAACTGGTTTCTCTTGCACGACATAGCTCAGAATTACTCTGTTATCCTCCACAAAATTTTGCCCTAGTTGACTTTTCTGTGTTACCGAATCTCAAATGTTACCTCAAATGAACTTGTTTTGCAGATGTTGAAGCGATCCAAGCGCGAGCGCAAGCTTTTTAAATCGATTCCTGCAAACAATTTTCCTCAAGGCTTCCATAAAGTTTATCAATGCTACCAATGGTGCATAGAACATAGTGGATTGTACATTTAAAACTAAATAAAGATATAATATTTCAAACACTTTTATTTTTTTATTTTCAACTTTGTCCGGTTTCTTTTTGAATTGACTGTATATTATATTTTCCGAATCTTTTATATAATAGCCTGGTAAAATAAAATCTTTCATTGTTATCACTTCATAAAATTTTGAACTTTCAATTACATTAATTAAGACAAGGAGGACCTTTAAAAATGTTTAATGAATTGCATTTGTTAGTCTTAATTTAAAGCGGATATCTTAATTATAAATTAATTCAGTTCAGAGCGAATGTAGGTAAGATTGTAATATTTGCGTTAACCCAACTGAAACCGAGTATCCGTTAACATTTTAGAATAAATTAAATATTTTAATGCGAATATTTCATTGCATTTACTTTCCCGAAAACATGGAATTATTCCAGGGGTTTCGAAACTTTATCACTCTCGTTACTCTATATGGCGCACATTTAGGGAACTCCTGGGTTATTCTATAACTAGAATATCTTGCACTTGTAGTTGTTTACTGAACCATTATTAAAAAATAGGGACTTCATTCTTACTTCGAATATCTATATATTAGCTATTGTGACTATACGAATTTTAGTTCTAAAGAATCACCAAGTCTTACCTTTTGTGTTTAGAACAAAATTATTTGGACATAGAATACCGCGGTTATCATTTTTTATTTAATTGATATAAAGAGGCGCGTATTTTGTAGATGAATGAGTTATTAAATGAAATTAAAGAGAGTATAGTGTAAATTTTATGTATGAAAATAATTACACAAACAATTGTACAAAACTTAAATTATCAAAAAACATTCAATTATACAACAAATCATAGTAATTCAAATAATTAAAAAAAATATTGCGTAGCAACAGTTTTCCTAAATAATTTTCAATAAATCTAGGTTAAAACTTGGACGACCCCAAGCTTTATTAAACATTATCAACAAGTCACACTTGAATGAAAAATGTTTCAGGGTTAGATACGAATCTTTATATTCTTCTACACACCTAGCAACATCTGTATCATTTACGAGGGTCAGTCAAATTTAAACCGGACTTTGTTTTTAATCATTTATTAGGTTAAAATAAAATTACAAAACAAGTTTAGTGTACAAATGTAGTGTTTACATAGTCAATGTTTACACATTTTTCTCATCGTTTGGGAAGTTCGTGGACCCCGTCTTCATAAAAAGTGTGAGACCGTGTCAACAGCCAGTTGCGCACAAACTCCTCTACTTTTTGATCGCTCTGAAAATGGTGTCCGCCTAGTGCTTCCTTCCCAAACAAATGAAAATCGCGTGGGAATAGATCTGGGCTCTAGAGACGATATTCTAGAATTTCCCAGTGGATTTGGTTCATTTTACCTCGAGTCAGTGTGGCCGAGGTCTTGCGTTGTCATGCAGCAAAAGCATGTTTCTGGTTGGTCTTCTGTTTCTGTAAAAGCTGCTTTTGCCCTCTCCACGAGTTGGCAGCAATAGGCAGCGTTTACAATCCGACGTTCATGTAAGAAATCTATTAGCATAACACCTTTCCAATCGAAGCGTGTTTTTGCTTTTACAGGGCGAGGTTCTCAATTCCTTCGCCACTTCAAACTCGGAATGTTGGATACTGGTGTAGAACCATGAACCCATGTTTCGTCACATGTCACTATTCTATGCAGAAAATTGTTCGTTTCTCGTTGAAATCGATTCGGGAGTCTTTGCCAAGTGTCTCTTCGGATCTGTTTTTGATCATTTGTTAAAAGCCTTGGAACCCATCTTGAACAAATTTTGCGTAAACCCAGATGCTCAGTAATAATGGAATACGCACTACCGTGACTTATTTGTACTTCACTAGCGATTTCATCAATCGTAAGGTGCCGATTACCTTCAATGAGGTCACAAATCGCTAAAATGTTATCGTCAATCACAGCTATCCTAGGACGCCTATTGTGCCTCTCATTTTCTACAGTTTCACGGCCATCCTTGAATTTTTTAACCCAGTCATACACTTGAGTACGTGACAAAGTTGTCACCAAGCTGTGTAGTCAATCTAGACAGAATTTTGCTGGGCTTGGTACCCTCATTCGTCGGAAACTTGATAATAATGCGTTGCGCCACCGCCGGTGTAGCCTCTTGCTCAGACATGACTGTACTGCTGTACTGGCGACCCTAAACGTCGGCAGGTGCGTGGAACTGCGTCAATCCCCTCCCTATTTTTCCGGCTGCAAGAACCCTGCCCAATTATCAGCTCTGCTCAGTTAGCTTGATATTAAAACAAAAGTCCAATTTAAATTTGACACCCTCGTATATATTATTTACCTATAAATGGCCTTGACAATACACAGCGGTCCAGATGTAGCCTGGAGAATCTAGCAGAGCAATCTCAACGGTATTGCCAATTAAACCAAAAGATTAGAATTAACAAAAAATCAAAATGGGAACGTATTATATTTACAAAATATCGCAATGAAACCAAGCATCGTCATAGATAACACTAACATTGCAGTAAATAACTCGGTGAAATACTTGGGAAGGCATATAGATAAGCAATTAGCTGGGCGCGCTTATATTTGGAATAAATAGATACACAAATATTATTATTGGTCCTAGGCAGAAAACCACTACAATGCTTCCGTAATAAGCTAATGATCTACAACTCTTTTATTAAATCGGCCAGCATTTACGACGTGAAGTTGTAGAGGACTGCTTCCTAAAACAAATAGCAATCCTGAAACGTTACCAATCCAAAGTTTTTCGAGACCAATAAGGACATTATTAAAGAGGTCAAACTGTCTACTGTTAGTGAGGTGATACTGAAATTCTTAAGACTTTTTAGAAATTATCTCGAGGAAGGATCTTTCTAACTAACTTATAATAATTGCCTTCAGCCAATAAGAAAACTTAGACGCTAAACGCCAATAGATAATTTTTTAGTGAATTCAAAAGGACTGGTTAATAAACCACGAGCGAACGTTTTCGTGATAAATCTTCTACTTTCCAATCAACTCGGATTGTTTTCTGGTTACATCCAACAGATATCTTAAGAATGTTAGAAATTTGTGAGATAGTTAAACTCGCATCTGTGGAAATAATTTCTGCTTGTAGGTTGATAGTTTCTTCAGTGCATTTTCTCACAGGAACACGAAATTTGATGGCATACCTTCGCTAACCTCGTTTATGCATTTTGTAACTCATCGCACAAAACACATAAAAGTGATTACATGGATATCTTTGCCGCAACCATTTCATTCTGGTAAAAAAACCTAGACCTATCCTTTAACTAGTCATGAATGTTATAAGCGAAATTATAATGCGAATTATATTTAGTACTATTTGTGGTATCACATACATATTTCAGTTTTATATTTACTGTGCTTAGATTTCATTATTTTAGGATTTCAGATAAATTAATTTTTATACAAATATAAAGTATAATCAAATATTAGAGATTTCACGAAAAGTTCTTTTATTAATACTTAAATTCCAGCTTATATATTTACAAACTCCTTATAAAAGTATATCTAATTTGTATATTATATTTTACATAAAGATACATATATCTCTACCTATTCATAGTAAAATAAAAGACCTAAATAATATTTTTAATTGTCTTATTTTCATTTATTTTTTATACTGATATGTATTCGTTGTTTTGTTACAGCCATAAATCTAATCGACGAAGCGACATATTCCGGAATAATCGATCCAAGTGCTGAATGGCATACGTTAAATCATGGTGGGCCAAGAACACGATTAACATATAGAATAAGAGTAAAATGCGATGATTTCTATTACAATGCCACCTGTACAAAATTTTGTAGAGCTCGAGACGACGCGTTCGGTCACTATAGATGCAATATTAATGGTGATAAAGAATGTATAGAAGGCTGGAAAGGAACAACTTGTGAAGAACGTAAGTAGATTTCCTCTTATTATATATACACTTAACTCTTCATAGGCGCGACCGAAGTTTTTATACAACATATTTTTTCAGCAATTGATTGAAAACCTACAAATCGTGTGGTTTAAGAGTCAACATATTTTTTGCATTTAGGGATAGTGCCCATCGTCCAATAATTAACTTTATTAGTAAAAAACTTTTTGTCTTTTTATATATGTGTATGACCAAAAAAATACTTGTTGCGCACATAAATAAACTACATAATTTCAGAAAACATTATTTATTGTCCATGAAACTTTTCGAAACAGGGGTTTACACATAGTAGAACTTAACAAATTTGCAAATAAATCAAGATCTTTTTTCATTTGCTTTTGTACTGCACATTCTTTTGCAACAACGTCTGTAGTTCTTCACTTAATTAAGAAGATGTCCTACGTTAACTAGTCTTATTTCATCGGGGACCTTACGTTTATTCGATAAAAATTCGCAAACTTGTTCGGACGTTTTTTGAATGTAAACCCGGAAATCAACTGCCTAACCAAATTTATGCGAAACGATCATTGATCAACTTTCTTCCGATGATTGCAATTCAATAGAACAAATGAGTTTACTATTGTCATATCTCTGAGATAGAAAATTATGTGCCACCACTTCTTCGACCTGCGCCAAATGGCATATCTTTTCTGGAGCTGATCGAACATATGCCTCCCATGATTTGTATATACAGGAGAAGAAACATATGATCTTGAACCATCCTAATTTGTACGTTGAACATATGTTTATTTATGAATATTTACAGGCTCGCTGTCCATCCACTTCATTGCCGCTACTCGTTGTTTTGTTTTGAAAATGAATTCTCCGCGATTTAGCTTCGTTTTGCCTTTATAAATATTTGGAAATCCTTTCCTGTTTGAACGAACCGTTCTCACGGCGTAGATTTCGTAAGATAGTAATGTTCTCATAAGGGTCACCCAAATTGCTAGCTCCATCAACGTTTTCCGAATTTCCTGTGTAAATTTCAATTTCATATAAATCAGCTAGATACCATACTTTGTAGCCCCTTTTTACCAGCTTCATCGGCATGTATTGCTTCATTACAAGAAAATAAAGATAGGGGGATAAGGGAAGATTAGGCTTACTGCTATCGGAGCTTGAATGATCGTGTAATAATCCCAAATTTTACAATTTCTCATCTGCTTCTTCGTCTGCCTCCTCTGAATTTTCTTCACTATCAGGAAGCCCATAAAAGTATTCTAGTGCTGCAGGGTTATTTAGATCCCATCGCCCAGACATTTTATCTCAAAGTAAGAATAAAATAGTTAGCTGATATATATTTTATTATGTAAACATGGATATCATGAATAAGCAGTGAGAAATGTTCACCCCACCACTTAAAAACTTTCCTGTTGATCATTGCAACAGTTTCATTACATTCATGATTCCTAGGCACTGTTAAAAAGGTTTATTTTAGCTGAAAAATACTTCAAAACTCTTAGTATTTACCATTTATTTGACGAAAAAATTAATTTAACCTATTTCAACACATTAAATGTTTACAGAATTGTCTTGGACACTTTAGATGTTATTTTTCATGTTTCGTTAGCTTTAAGCTAGATGGCATCACAAAGCCATTGGTGGGAATTATAATGTACAGTACCCACAAGAAAATAAATTCAGGGTGGGAATATTACTTTCCACCGCCGATGAAAGCGTTAACTCAGTTTATACAAAACGTAGTTGCCTAATTGCACACCTTGTTTTGAGGCAGAGAGACGACTATTGTATCTTGTAATAAGTCTTTGGATTTCCTTAGACTAAGATAAAACACAAACTTACTGTACTCAGTCATTAACTTAATCAATCAGTTAAATTTGTATTGTACATTTTGCTCGATTACTTTCGTTTAGGTAAGATAATTATAGCACGCGCTAAATCAAATATTTCACGACTATGCTAAGCTGGGCGAGTATGTTAATTTTCTATCAGAAAATTGTCAAGTTTTACTTGGTCACCAAACCACCAATGAGTGGTTTAGCATCTTTTTTTTTGGGTGTGGTGGATATCGCTCCTTTCCTGTTTGCCAACTCCTAAAATTTCTACACTCCTGCATGTTTTGGTTATTCCAGTTGAACGCAGTACTTGTATGAATCAATGTGCGACCAGCTTGTGAAGTACTACGCATTTCAAATTCCACCAAAAACTCAATGATACTTTTTCAGGATGCAGGTATGCTTTGAGGAAGGTGAAACGGCTGCTTCTGCTTAATGTTATTGTAAATTCCTCATTATTCGTCTCCTATGAAAACTCATTTCATAGATAACTCCAATGAATTCAATTTCAGCAGAAATTCAAATATTGCGTAAAGAAGTAAAAAATTTATGGGAAGATCAAACATATCCTTTTTTGTCACATGGAGTTTTTTCAATCACTTTTCAACCTTTACATTAAATAATTGCAGCCAAGATTTGTTGGTTACGAGATATAACCAGGCGATCGGTTCAGATATCATCGTTGAGATTGAGATTTCTAGAAAACGAGTAAATTATCTCTATCAAGTATATAAATGCTTATGGCGCTTCGACACTATACACAGTATGTACATATTTCATGGTAAGCCTCTGTCTAGTTTTTCCGTTTTACAAAAACAAAAAATATCAATACACTATTATTCACACTATTTAATAAATCTATTAAATGTTAAACAATGTTTAATCCGTCGATAAATAAAAATTCAATTTACTTATTCCTTAGAAAGCATGTACACTGAGAAAAATACAATTGTAACTACTTTTTTCTTCATATACCGTTTCATAAGCCCTTTAAACAATACGTTACAATACTAAATTGGTTTCTTTTGCGAGTTGGTAGCGACGAGATTGTCTGTAAAATAAAGGTTCAATATATCAAAAGAATGCAGCCGGTATTTTGATGTAATCACCTAAAAGGTCACAAAATGCCGTACAAATCGCACAGAAAGTACCTACATCGATCCGCGGACTTTATAAAGAAATAGGGTAGAAGAGAAAACTTTAATAATGATAACGATTTGTTGGAGTGTGGTACAAAACGAACAATTTCGAGTATTTATTCAAACAGAAACCAATATTAACATTAAAACAAAGGCAGTAATTGCTAACTAGAGCAAATATAAATGTTAACATCATAACTATTATCATCGATTCCACAAGAATAATATGGAACGGTAAGAAGTAATAACAAAACCTTTTTTGTCGCAGCAACATTTTAATAAATATTTACTGCTAGCGCAGGAAAATTTAGAGCGCGAATGGAATAACATAACCTTCACAGATGGAGCATGTTTGTGTGCTTTTGTCAAGCATCCGATTAAGGTGCAGGTACGCCAATACACGCGGCTTTGGAAAACTGTACATCTTCATAACAATTTAAATGCAAAATTTATATGAAATATCTGTTACCATTTGAAAAACAGTAGTTTGAGATCGATAAATAATTATGAATTGGAGGTTAACTATCTGGAACATCGTAGTGGCCTAGAAGGACAAAAATGATGTTCAAACTTTAGATTAACTTTCAGTCGCTTAACACAAACTCTATAGAAAATATATGAGCACTAATGAATCGCAAACTTCACCGAAGGCCAAACTTTACTTCAAAAGTCATATGTAGGAAAATTAGAAAAATATGGCGATCATTGTCCATCGACCATATGGTAAACGTAATGATAACGCGTAAGAGTAAACGCCACCTATTAAAAAAACCTTAAAAATTATTCTACAACTTAATATTTTGTATTATTGATCGGTACAAGAAAGGCAATAAACGTATAACGAAACAAAACTTAGCTCATCAGAACTCGCGGCCTTTAAAATAATATTTTCAAGTCACTATTCAATTTTTTTTCTATCTGAGTAATATATTGCGCAATATATACGAGGGAAGATCAGTAAGTACCCGTGTTTGAAGACAGGTGGCGCTGCTGAGGGAAGTTGGCATTACCGTCGTGTACTACCATCTGTCAGACAACACCATAATAAATTTCAGACTGATTCATAGGTTAGTTTTTATTTGGCAGCCAGTTGTATGACACGTGTTTCGTGTTTCTCGATAAAATGGAAAAAGAGCAATATCGATCCGTAATTCGCTTTTTATTTTTGGATGGAAAAACATGCGAAGAAATAAAAGCGAAGTTGGATGCTGTCTATGGGGACCCTTCACCATCTATGACAACCATAAGATATTGGCTCAACGAAATTAAACGTGGTCGTACATCTGTTTTTGATGAGGAGCGCCCAGGCCGCCCGGCAGACGTGGTTACCGAGAAAATCGTTGAAAAGGTCCACGACATGAGAATGTTCGCTGATCGCCGAACGAAAGTGCGTGAAGTAGCAGAGGCCGTAGGCGTGTCGTACGGAACGGCAATTAATATTTTACATGCACCAGCACATTCATCCAGAATTGTCGCGGCAAAGTTGCATGAACTGCACTACGAATTGCTGCCGCACCCACCGTACTCGCCTGACTTGGCTCCCTGCGACTTCTTTCTGTTCCCCAACATGAAAACGTGGCTCGGGGGAAAAAGATTCAGCTCGACGAGGAGGAGGTTATCGTCTAGACAGAAGCGTATTTTGCAGAGTTTGATAAATCGTATTTTTTGGAGGGGTTAAAGAAATGGCAGAAACGTTGGGAAAAGTGTATTGTACTAAAAGGTGATTACGTTGAAAAATAAATAAAAAAATTGTGAAAAACTTGCGTCTTCTTTCCTAACACGGGTATTTATTGATCCACCCTCGTATATTGAAGTGGTTCTTCTATCCCACATCTATTTTACATCTAAATCAACAAGATTCAATCAATATATTGAATTAAAAATTTTAAAACCACATTTATTTGAATGTCATATAATTTCACACCTTTATATAATTTGATAAAAAATGTAAAATAAGTTATGTTAAGGAATATAACGTATATTTGATTTCTTAAATTCTTAAATAAAATTGTTGAATATTTCATTTAAGAAACTGTACTTTTACTTTAGCGCAGCTAAATTTGATATTTATGGCTATGTTATGAAAACTAGCATTTAAGAATTGTAAAGATTTATTTTAGAATTAAGATTATTAATTATAACATCATTTGAAAATTAATATCATCTAAATTAATTATATTTATTGAAATACGCTCTTTTAAAAACACAAATTTGAATATAAAGATATAAAGCCATGGAAAGAAAAAAACAAAAATAAAATAGCACCCCTTTGTAAAATTTGCGGCAGCGATTTTAAGTACTCCGATAATTTAATTAATAACAGCAGAAAAACAGTTACGTACCTGAAACCAAATTTAATTTATTTCTAAATATTAAAAGCGTTAACCAAATAAAATTTAACCTCGAATCCATATATCTGAGTATCCAGAAACCTCTACAATTATCCTGTGACTTGTTAAACTATTTAGAACACCTATCATGAGTTTTCCTACGGCCTGAGCTCCTATAAAAACGACCTGCAACCTTATCCTACCTACCTGCCTACCCACCTGTAAAAAAAGTAATATGAAAAGAGAAAGCATTGCAAATTTGCCAAATATATCAATTTTTCAATCACATGTTTAGTATATATTTAATCAATAATTATCAGTTACGATATTAATACAAATATCAAAAATAACAAAATTTAATTTATATCTAACTGCATAATTTACTATAAAACACCGATATCACGTTATTGATGTAAACACATATAGTATTTATTTGCAGTTCAAGGCCAAATTTAAGGCGTAAGAATACCTTAAAATGACTAACGTGTTTAGTATTTCAGCACGTATTTATGTGTGTTAGAAAGAGATAGAGTACAATTTGCGGTTCTCACTTTGAGCAGTACGAACTGCAAAGAAATACTTTATAAACGTAGATAGACTTCGTGTTTAACATATCAAAAATTCGTTGCATAACACGAGAAAAATTGCATATAAAGCAACATAGAACTTAAATTAAGAGATTGAAAAGTCTTAAAATTAAAGATACGAATGAGCAATATTATATTAGATACACAGTAAATACCCATTTAATTTAATTCAGGTATTAATATTTAAAATAGTATACTAAACTAAAACTACGGGGGTAGTGTAGACCCCATATCAATATATATTGTGATGAGTCACCCGATGATATCACACTTTGAGAAACGTCTAAGAAAATGCAAATGCGGATGAATCGCGAGATCGAACAACACAAGAAAAGTTTAGACGAACATCGAATATGCCAGAAGTTTTCCCGTAAATATAAATAGCAATCGAGAGGGATTTATTCCATTCGATACCAAATCATCGCCGAGTAATCTTACATAAATATAAATACATAAATATTCTTATTGTTAGTAATTAGTTTTTAAATTGTTATTTCGTTTATATTGTTAATATAGTGTATGTGTTTAAATTACCGTTAATTTTATTTAAAGACCCGAAAGACATACATTACAATATTGAGACGATGTCTAATGTAATTATATCTTGAAAGTAAGTAATACAAAAGCAAAAAAGGGATCCTACACTGTCAGTTTTTAGTTGCATATCATCGTTAAGTTCCTATACTCGTAACCTCAATGGTCGGTCCCACATTATATAATATCGTGTTTTAGTCTCGATCTGATAACTACGGTAAATATTGCACATGGTAAAATAATTATCTTGTTTTATTTCTGTTTAGAGACTTAGGATTATATTTCTTCTTCTTCGGAAAGACGATCACAATATAAACGAAAACGTACAATCGGCACAATTCATTATAAATATTGATCAAATAATGTAATGAATTGAAGTGTTTCAGTGTGAATAACCTACTTTAGTATAACGGGTGTCCGTTAATAATCGAAGCTGACAGTATGTGTCAAATTTTCGTTAGCACTACTGCACTTGATTTCGACCGTAACAATGAACATTAACTTCCTATGCGGTAATCACTTTTGACGTAAATATAAAACTTGATAAAATCAAACACAATACCCTTACTTTTCGAAAAGTTTATTGCCAGTATTTGCTAATTAGAATAATTTAATAAAATGAGATAAATTGTTCCACGTTCCGAACAAAAAATGTTAATTATAAAAGCTAACGGAAAATAGGCACTTACGACTCTGGCAAGAGACGCTAAACACCAATTGACAATAACTATAATTCTCAGTATGGCAAATATTAAGCAAAGAAATTTCCAAAATTTAACACTTCTAACATTAACGGACACCCGATAGTAGTAGTGATGTCATAACGCATTCATATTTAACCCTAGAAGGTATACCGGTGTTACGAGTGACCCCAACAGAATTTAATTTTCCCACTTATATTCTTATTTCGCGCTTGGTGGCGCTGATAATTTAGGTAAGGTTAGTCGATGTGAATAGTATAAACACCTGCAGTGAACATTACGTTGCCGGTTATCGTTTTCTCAATAAAAATTATTTGGGGTTGTGAGTGACCCCAAGATACGTTTGCGTATTGTGAAATAGTACTGTTTGTAATTTCGTGTGATAGAATATTTGTGAAACATGTCTAAAAAAACCGTTAGTGCTCTAGATCCGGACTTTGAAGAAACTGTCTTACAATGGTACTATGAAGCAGAAAGCGATATTGAAGACAATTTTGCAGAAAGTGACAGTGAGGACGAGGTGGAAGAGTTGTCGGAACACAACGATGACACTTCTTCTGAAGATGATGAGTTTGAAGAACGTTCACTTCAACGTGAAGGAATTTTGAAGGGCAGAAATGGTTTTGCATGGAGTTCACGAGAACCTGCAAAAAGCAGAACGCCTTCAAGAAACATCGTGGTAAAGGTACCTGGAATAAAGAGTGCACGTGTAATTACCACAGAAATAGATGCTTGGGCCATTTTATTCACTCCTACAATTTTAAATGAAATTATAACTCATACAAATGAAGAAATAGAAAGACAACGTGTCAAATACCAGCCAGGTACGAAATACGTACATCCTACAGATAATGTAGAAATCTATGCCCTATTAGGCCTTTTGTACATAGCTGGTGCTCGAAAAGATGCACATCTATCTGTAGAACAAATGTTTTCTTCACAAGGACCTCTAATATATAGATGCATTATGCCTGCAATACGTTTCAAATTCTTATTGAATTGTCTAAGATTTGACGATAAAGAAAAAAGAAATCGTGAAGACAAATTTTCACCGATAAGGCAAATATGGGAGGATTTTATAGAAAATTGTACAAAGAGTTACTCTCCTCACTGCTACGTAACTATAGATGAGCAGCTACTTGGTTTTAGGGGCAAATGCCCGTTTCGTGTATATAACGTGTGTATAAATTGTCGCAAAAGCTACACGCAGCGACATTCTTCGTTCGGTTCTGAATAAAAAATCTTAATGTTAAAATGTCGTATCATGCTTCGTTTGTTTTCACGGGGTTCTTGAAGTTCAGACTTTTAGTGCGTAAGTAATCTTTGCTCTTCGATATCTGTTAATAGAGATAGATGCAATTTAGTTTAAAGAAAAAAATTTTACTAGTATTATTTCGTAAACGTTTTCTTGTTGATTTAAAAGCTTGTTTTTAACATTTATTCATTAACGTACTTCCACGAAAAACACATTTGGCAACGTTGTAGAACAATAAGTTTGTATTTCAAAGTGAGTTCAATCAAAATCATTACTGTCAAATTTTGACATTTATGAATTTACGAAGCATGATACGACATTTTAACATTAAGATTTTTTATTCAGAACCGAACGAAGAATGTCGCTACGCGTAGCTTTTGCGACAATTTATACACACCTTGTATATAGGATCTAAACCTGACAAATACGGAATCTAGGTTGTATGTATGTGTGATTCGCGTACATATTACATGACAAGTGCTATTCCATACATTGGAAAAAACACCAATCCAACCAACGAATCTGTTCCAATGTATTTAGTGAAAGAGTTATCCAAATCTATTCATGGAACAAATAGAAACATTACAATGGATAACTGGTTTACGTCTGTTCCATTAGCCAAAGAAATGCTTAGCAACAAAGGTCTAACAATCGTGGGAACAATAAGACATAATAAAAGAGAAATATCACCTTCTTTTTTACCTTCTAAAAACAAACCCGTACTAACTGCCGAATTTGCTTTCTCAGACAATTTGACGTTGGTTTCGTTTACACCAAAGAGAAATAAATCTGTCACACTAATCTCGACCATGCACGCTGACAAGAATGTTAACGAGGTTTCGAAGAAACCAGAAATTATTGAGCTTTACAACTCCACCAAAGGTGGAGTGGATACATTCGATCAGATGGCTCACAACTACACCGTATCCAGGAAAACAGGAAGGTGGCCACTTAGATATTTCTATGGGATGCTTGATCAAGCCGGGATAAATGTCTTTGTGTTATATAATGTGTCGGGTAACGCTAGCAAAGTTACCCGAAATGAATTTTTGCAATCACTCGGTCTGCAACTAGCTAAACCTTGGATGGAAAGTAGGCTCTCCAAAAAGATATCTGGTAAACTGCAAAGTGAAATACGAGAAGTACTGGGACTAACACATATTCCAGAAGAGGAACAGCTTGGTCCAGGGCCAAAAAAACTCAAATCGTCAAGATGTTATGTATGTCCTCGTTCACGTGATCGAAAATGCAGAGTTGTATGTTATATGTGTTCCAACAATGTATGTAACGAACACCGTACTGATATTTGTCTAAACTGTAAGAGAAATACTTAAAGTTGCTATTGGCTTCACTAAATAAACGTTTTCAAAAATTTTCTTTTATTTTTCCAAAATTAATTTCTGGTGACTGGTGACCCCAAGTATACGTTTTCAAGTGTGTTATTTTTGGTATACCTTCTAGGGTTAAGTTATTAATATATAATAAAATGGATTGTTTTACTACTATTCTTTGTATAAAACAAAAACATTTTTAATAATATCAAAATATTACACATACAAGTCTATATTTGTGTAAAAATTTTGATTCTGCATGTTTGACTTTATCTGGCTGTTAGGAGAAAAATACCTGGTTTGCAGAATTCAAGCATGCTCCCCAATTTGACGATGTAGCTGTATTGCATCTTAGACGATACTTCTAGCGTATATTATTTACTAAATGAGCGTAGTGGCTAGAGCGCGTATATTTAAATAGAAAACAGTAATAACGCTTTAATACAACGTGTGTCAAAAATAATTATATCTAGTTGTCCATGAATTTCTCCTATAAATTATTCTTGAAATGTGGATATAGATTAAATGGTATGAAGGGTATCTACCTGTCACTGTCAAAATTAATCGAGAGATATGGTGTTGAAAGTAATAACAAGTACAATTAGATTATTAATTTAGTTAATAAGATTACTTTAAAGATGGAATATTAATCAAACAATTAAGATAAATAATTCATTTGTAGAAATTTTAATTATTATAATTTATAACAAGTGTTCAAAGTGGTCATCATTCTGTTGAATAATGGAATGCATAAAGTAATGCGACGTTTCACCACCCGCTTGTTTTCCAATTTTATAAATAAAATTTAAAACTCTTGAACAATTAGTCATCAGCCTCTCGTGTCCGATCCCTAATAATAACAGACATTTACTTCAGTGTCCGGAATATTTTGTCCACGGTGTAATTACTAAAAACAAGTTGAGCTTAAATTGTACCTAAAGTCTCAACTTCTGATCTCTCTACAGAGAATCTAAACATCATGTTTATTGTTTACATTAGTAGAAAAGATATTTATTATTTTAAAAATTCAAAAATTTGTATTAATTTTTGCAATAAAATTTATTTAAACCTTATTGTTGTTTATAAATATAATACATCCAATAAGAAGCATCACATTTGATATATTATATACATATAACAGTGATGTGAAGTTCCTTATTTAAATATGAAATATTCAATGTGATAGTACAATAAATTTATAGAATTCATTTTTAACTTATGTGTAGATACAATATTAATTATCTATCATAAAATAATAATTTCTAATAAACATATGTAATTGCTAAAGACTACATACAATAGTGTATTATTGCATTGTAAATAGTTCTCTATTATAATTTATTTTTATTTAAGTACTAGTGAGAGAGATCTTATGTACACGTATTATTTAAAAGTATCAGAAAGAGTGTTAAACGTTTTGTAATTTAAAACAGGTAAATATTATCAGCGGCTTACTTCAATGGGCATATGTACACATATTCTTTTCTTGTAAATAAAATTAACATTTTATGATGTGTTAGTTAAACTATTAAAGTGAAATTCTAGTATCAGCATCTTTGATAATTGATATGCGAAAAATAAATTTTGACTTAGCCATAGTTATAATAATCATAAAAAGTCAACTTTCCTTTAATCTTATGAAAGTGCCTAAAATAAT
Organism: Melolontha melolontha; assembly: GCA_935421215.2. NCBI lineage: Eukaryota > Metazoa > Arthropoda > Insecta > Coleoptera > Scarabaeidae > Melolontha > Melolontha melolontha. The sequence goes on from OW285236.1 coordinate 134,720,912, forward strand.
TTGTAATAAATATGTAGCAAGATTCTCACGCACATTATTCAATAAACAAAATAATAGGTCACTATTTGAACATATTGAGCAATGTAAGTATTACAGTAATACTTGTTTTTTAATTTTAATATAAAAATTACTGTATTTTGATGAACTTTAAATGAACCTATTTTATATTTTTGAAAATTACACTATTTGTACGTAATCGCTAAATATTTCACAGAAGCATTTCTACATAAGAAATCAGCATTCATACAAAGTTTTATACAGGAAGTTCCCAATCCGAAAATTAAAAGAAATTAAAACTTGTATTGTGAGTGGTTCATCAATCATGATAAATGATGCTTAAAACTATTTCTTGTGCCGACGTTTTTCGGCTTTTAACATTTATCCTGGTATCATGCGTTCAAAAAAAAATTTTGGTTTGTCGTACTTAACCGCACCATTCTGAATTGTCAAATGTTACTGTCATTAGCGAAAAATTTTTTAGTGTTTGCCGCATTTATCAAACGAATTAAATTATATTCTAACGAGCCATCGAAAAAATTCATAATTGGAGTAGACTGCGAAATTAGGTTGGTACTTTAACCACTTCCACATAATGACACATTACTTGATGCTTGACAGTTTCATTGTAAAAAAGGGTTATGGCATTGAAATGCTGCTACAACAAAAAAGAAAACAAACAATTTATTTAATATCGAAATCATAATCAAAATTTACATATAGCTACAGAAGTTGTTGAAAATGTTGTCCATTTACATCTAAACACAAACAATTTTCTTAATAAGAGTTTTGAAAAATTTGACACAAACTTATAGTTTCAATGTCAAATAATAAATGCCATTATGTGGAAGTGGTTAAAGTATCAACCCAATTTCACAGTCTACTCCAATTATGAATTGTTTCGATGGCTCGTTATTTTCACATGCTGTTTGCAACTGTCATATTATAAAACGAAACTTACAAGCTATTATACCATTACAATTTTTGTTATTAACATAAATTTAAAATATAATAATTTTTGGAATTCGATAGAAGCATGTTTAGACTAAGCAGCCATAATTTTCTAATTTTCATAATTCATGCGTTAATGTTGATTTTTCAATAATGATGAATCGCTGTGATTTAGTTGAAAAATATCATTTATGGTAGAAAATCAATTTTTGACTGCTGAAGCGCGCGAGATAATGGAAATGTATACTAGAATGATTGCTACATGTGGTGACCATAGCTATCTGATTAAGTTGGTTAAATTCTGATTTAATACTGGTGCGCGTCTACCTTTAAATATAGGGTTTGTAGTGGTTGAGTAGTGAAAGTCCATTAGATATTTGTCTTTTACTACTTTCGAAGTACCTGGCTGTTCTTGTAAGGTTTTGAATATATTCAAAACCCTCTCCTTGTCTTCTACTATAAAATGTTTGACGGGATGAATTCTTCATAATGCTACACAAAGGGGTGGTTGGTACCACAAAGGATGACACGTGAGGTTGAATTTATAACCTCTAAAATATATATTTGAGAATTATCTTGTGATGTATTTTATGCGCTTACTTACGTTTGTCACATAAGCAATGTACAGTAGCCTCTCAATAGACTTTTTGTTAGATATTAAGCAAGTAAACTGAGAAAGAATAAAATAATAGGAATATAAAATCGAAACTGTCAAAACATACAACTCGATTTATCCTATCATAAGCATCCACGCAAACGAACAAATCTCGTAGTAAGCCGTTATTTTACGTAACACGTTCAAGTGACGCATTTCTCGTGCACTGTTACTACTGCATATCTTGGGCGATTCTAGTGCACTAGAATCGCCCAAGATAGAAAGTGTAGAAAGTATTAATTAAATAGATCTAAATAAAAAGTCAATGTTATAATTTACTTAACCTATATTTATTATTATGATAAACATGCATAATTCTAATACGAGTACATATATCTGTTAAAGGTTATTTATTTACTTAGGTTAACAAAAAATTAAAGAAGGTTATCTTTTTGAGAATAACTTTTAACCGTTATTTTCACTGTTTATAATTACTATTAATTACGAAACAATATTTTTGTATTTAACTTTCTTTCTATTTGACGCCTTTAAAGTAAAAAAAAATGTCATTGCCATTTCATATATTGCTAAAGCTCGTAAATTAATTTTTCTATTTTGCGTTCGAAATGAACTCATTATGTATCGAAATGAACTTCATTTCGATACGTTTTTTTTTCATTTTTCAATGTTGGCGTCGAACACAGAAATAAATATCATTGCTGTCATTTGATTTTAAGAATTTAAGTACATTTGACAGATATGTTATATATACTTACTCTACACAAACAACATAAATTGTATACAATTGACAACAAGATATATTAGTTTCTATGTCACTCATGTTTATATTTTTAAATAAAATATCAAGTAATGTTAACGAAAATTAATAAATACATAATATGTAATATAATATCATTCGCGGATAGCAAGATTTAAATTTGAAAATGTCAAGTATTAATGTGACCAACTGCATGCTTTATATAAAAATAAAACTCCGAACTTTCAAGTTAAATAATTCCAATTTATTAATGTAAAAAATGCAAAATAGAAAAAATAGTATAAAAAACTCGTTTCATAAGGGCTTTTACCGCACTCGCTCTTTGTTTTCTAAACTGATCTCGTGCGGCAAGATGGTGCCTTATGAAACTTGTTTTTTAATATACTATTCTATGTCACTCATGTTTACATCATATCAAGTAATGTTAACGGAAATTAATAAATAATTCGCGGCTAGCAAGATTTAAATTTGAAAATGTCAAGTATCAATGTGATCAACTGCATACTTTATATAAACATAAAATTCCGAACTTTCTGAATCTTTGAATTAAATAATTTCAGTTTATTAATGAAAAAAATCCAAAATAGAAAAAATAGTATAAAAAACTCGTTTCATAAGGCCTTTTGCCCCACTCGTTCTTTAGAAAACTCGTGCCACAAAAGTGCCTTATAAAACTTGTGTTTTAATATACTATTAAGAGCCCTAAGTATCAACTCGTAAGAATATACATATTTTTTTAATTTTCAATAAATCTGTTATCTATAAAACTAATTTATTTTACAATAAATTTTATCTTGTGCCATACAATTGTCTTATTTTAGAAAATTTAAAAAAACACAATCTTTAGTTAAAACTGAATTTGCTTTTTGTTGCTTTCTGACATATGTGAAACTTGCCCTACGTTGTATGTAGTTTAAAAATTAAAAGTTTACTTCCTCCCCGCCACACTAAAATTTTGATCGCATAATACGAAAGTGTTTAAAATGGTGTAAAGTACATACATAATTTATTTAAAATAGATGAATTTATCTCAACAATATAATGTAAAGTGTATGGATAACATGCAATGTGCAAGAGCATATTTATTCGTGTTAATAACTATAATATAGTCAATACTTACATCTCTAAAACGCTAAAAGCGAGTTTTGTAGTATTCGTCATACGGAACAGCACATATTAATATTTACACAGTATATATAGTTACAGGGAAGTAGTTTAGATAAATAGGAGTCATTATGTTCTAACAAATTTCCTTTAACTACCTCTAAAACAAGGAATTCTAATTTAAGATTTATTGCTTTAACTTTTACAACTAAGTACACATGTTATAACAACTACGTACACACTGTAGATGTTTAAAGCTAATTACATATTTTCAAACTATCTATGTGTAACTATTAAAATGATTCCTTTACTTTGAAATATATTACTTATTAATTTTATAGCTTAGCTTATGATTTTACTAATTCAATTTTATAGCATCAGCCAACTGTGCATAGCCATAACCCATTGTTCTTCAGAATGCTCTTTGCAATTATGTCAAGCTTTTGGTATTAATATACATATACATATTGCTGTGAGTTTTCTAGAAATATGTTGGGTTATAAAATTTAAATGTAAGTTGTCACTCCCGCATATTTCTATTTCGACTTTTTGATATCGTGCGTAAGACTCAGGGTTTTAAGGTTCTACGTAACTAGCCCTAGCATCTAATGTAAATTCAAAGAAATAATAGAAGATGTTAATAAAAATTATTTTATTGTTTATTCTTCAATTTATTCATGAATAATGTATTCAAAAACTTAATAAATCTCACTGATTAACCTAAACTAAATTACCATTATACAATTTTAATGACGATCTCTTTAAGATTAGTGTTCTCTTAACAAATATATCACATTCCAAAATATATCATATGTTTTGGATAAAAAGTTTTCTAATCCTATAAAATTCAATTCTATTCTTGCCATAATTGTTATCTAAAAATTTATTTCTATATTTTCGCTGGTTTTCATCAATTTTAACTTATTTTATCTCTAACTGGCCTAATTTGTTAATTTTTTCTTGTTTACTTACTTCAATTTACATTATAATACTATTATAATTTGTAATTGACTCTACTATATTTATATACTTTATTTTAAATCTTATTTATCCTAACAAAATTAGATTATATTATGTATTATTGCATTGTATTAATTCTCTTTATTTTTAATATGTATTTCCTTTAAAATACATCATTTTGTTCTAATATTTTTCTAAATTTTTTTTACACTTCATCCTAATTTGCCTATATTTACATCTTATTTAATCTATATCATGTATGTGAGTAAGAGCAACAAATTAAAATTTCGTGTTTGTAATTTTCTTATTTTTTCTTTATATCTTAATTAATTAAATAAAAAAATCTTTGGTTTACTAAGGCACATCAATTTAGTAGTCACTATAAAGTGCTACTACTAATCGAATTATTTTACATTGCCAATTTGAAAACTTTTTTGAATACGATACGATATATGACAATTGTCCTATGAAACATAATTGGGTTTAGTTCCTTGGAAACACAGTACCAAAGCGTAGAGGGAACTTACCAAAAAAATACTTAACTGCTTAAGATTATAGTATTATTTCATAACAAAAATATTTAGCGCAGTTAATATGCAATATCTAAGTGATTCTAATATGAAATACATATTTTGAATCTATCTTATATTTCAACTATTTGGTTGTTTCATCGTGAATAACTTTCTATTTACCGTATGTACCAAAGCTTAATTTTTCATAACGAAAACTTTCTTGATTCTTTAAATTTGTATAGGCCGTTTTCAATACCAGTTATAGTCTCTAAAATATCTCATGTAAATAAATAAATTTTTCGTTATAAAGGGTGCACATATAGTGTAAAATAAAATGCTTTTACTCAAAAAAAAAACGATCCAACGCAACATATTTACTTATACGTATATTTTGATTTTAGCTGTATGCAAAGCTGGCTGTCATCCTATTCACGGCAAATGTGAGAAACCTGGATTGTGCAAGTAAGTATGTTTTAATTTACATATCAGTTTTTTTTTAACATGAATGAGTGCTCAGGAACATCGTTTATGAACACAGCTACAAAAAAAATGGATTTACACAATCTAGAAACGTGTTAATTTTTCTCTAACTTGAAGTACGCAGAACTAGTAAATATGGGTTCTTTCGTACCAAATCCAACATAGTAGACAGCTGAAATACCGCCTACTGTAAAACTGTCTAACAGGAACGCATAATGGAATATTTTCACTTTTTCACTTCTTTCTCATAAGACACGAAGAAGCTTCTAATTCTTCCTATTCATATATATATATATATATATATATATATATATATATATATATATATAAATATTTTTTTGGTATTACGACTTTTATTGAAATCAAACAAATTTATTTATGAAAACGACGTTTCGACTTTTATTAATTATAATTATTAGCCTTTGTCAAGTTTGTACATATATAAATTGTAAAGGAACAAGAAATTATGTTTTTAATAATATTTTATATGAAAATTTTTGTATAACAAAACTCCCCAATTGTTCTATTTGTTAATTAATGCCTTTCATGAACTAAACTATCTTAAACTATACACTTCCCATTTTTTTTGTTTTTCTTTTCATAGTTGTTTTTGAAAAAGGCTGTGGTTTCAACTGAGATATTTTGTGTGCTCCTTTCTGTAAGTGAACCTAACGGTCTTGTTTTACTGAGTTTTTGTGTGAATTGTTTTTTTTTATTATGCTCTTGACTTATTTTAAAATTTAATTTTTATTTAGTATGATTATACGGTCAATAAAATAAATAAGAAACCTTAGATCAATATCATTCTCCTGAATTTAATTGAATGCAGTTACATTGAGTTTATAATTATTTTTTAATCAGTTTAAAAATTAACAGCAAAATCTGTAAAAAAGATAAGAAAACATCTATGAAATCTGTCGGATAAATATTTAGTAGAAAATATATACATTTGAAAGAAATACATATACATAATATATATATATATGTATATATATATATATATATATATATATATATATATATAATATAACAAGCAAAATTTTTTGAATCGAAGTAGCCTTTACTTGATGAAAATTCATTTATTAATAAAATAAAAACGAAAAAGCAATATCATTTAATTTCCATTTATTGTGATAAAATTCCATAACAATTGTTTCGACACACGGTGTCTTCCTCGGATGGAGTTATATTACAAACTAAACCTAAAGGCTGTTAACAAATTTAAACTTAAATGAATTACTATAATAAAGAAATACTTTATATTCAAGATGTAAACTTTATTACACAAAGGGATCAAATTTACGGAGTACAGCCATAAAAACGGGAGAACCAAAATAAAATAAAGAATCAGTTGTAAAATAGACTTGATAGGGGAAAATTGCCGAAATTCATATGGTTATTAAGGAAAAGGTTCGTATTTTTATATTGCAAAATTTCCATAGCTTCCAATAAATTCAATTTTTGCGATTTATTCTCTGTGTGTAAAATTTTAAAGTTATAGTTAAAATTATGGGTTTCTTCTCTCAGATGTATTGCATAATGTGAGTCATTCTTATTATAAATATATCTTCGTTCACGCTCTTTGATTCTTTTAGAAAAAGATCTACCTCTCTGACCTATATAAAATTTAGAGCATGAACTGCATATATGTTTGTAAACTCCCGATTTATTGTTTTTATCTATTTTTTTTATTGTTTTTAAAAATCAAAACCAAAGAGTTGTTGATTTTGAAAGCTGTGTTATATAAAGACGGCAGACTATGTGCCCCACACTGTTAAATTTAATAATACACATAAGGTGTATTAGATAAAAATGTAGATTTTACAAAATTAGGGCAACTTTTTACCAATACTGAAGATCCATTGTACAGATACAAAGAGCACTTTAACTATGCAAATATAACATCTCTCAACGTCGAACAATCCTTCTCAGTATATAAACATATATATACGTTGCTACGTGCGAACCTTTCCGAGACTAATACAGAAACATATATTATGGTGCAGTTTTTTCATCGCTCACATCCGCATTTTTTTGCAACAATGTAAACATGTTGGGTAAGTTATTTATGTTTTTTCTTAACGTTTTGTATAGGGATTCGATATATTTAATTTTTAAAAATTTAACCGTGTATTATTAAATTTGACAGTGTGGGCACATAGTCTGCCGTCTTTAGTTATAATTATTTGCCGTTAAGAATTTATAAATTTTTCGAGTAAGATTACCAGTATAAGTAAGTGTTCGAAACTGTCTATAGGGTATACTAATTTAATAGCTTTCTTGTAACTTTGTTTATTAAGAATATTATAAATAATATTTGGTCTATATCCATTGTTATAGGCTATTTGTTTAATGTAATTAAGTTCTTTACTATAATTTTCTTTCAATAAGGAAGTACTAATAAGTCTATGAATTAAAGAATTGAACGTAGCCATTTTATGGCTGTATGGATATCTAGATTTATTGTGAATTACTGTATCAGTATGTTACGATTTATGGTATATGACAAATTCATGTTTATTGTTTTTGTTTAAAATAGTTAATTCTAAGAAATAGACGATTTTTTAAATTTCTTTTGCAACAGTAGATGCTAATTAATATATGATAAAAAAAGATTTAATTGTCTGTCTGTACCCGTAAAACAAGCTAAAACAGCGTGCCAATAAATAAAATGTTTGCAAAGTGAGTGTTCATGAATTTGAAACAAAACATTAAACCAATATTAATATTGGCAATAATCGTGCTTTACTGGATCCTGTCATTGCTTGTTGTTGACAGAAAATTATCTATTGTTTTCGTAGCCTTGCATCTATTATAACAAGTGTTCATTTGAAAAGTCAATCTAGGTTACTTTGACATTTTGATAGAATAAGGCGCAAATATATTAGTATGTGTTTGTTGTTCCGTAAACGTAAATCCAAATGACATTTGATAATGTCAATCACAAATATCAGTTAGTTGTTATTTATTTGTATGTATGAAACTGTCAAAATATACGACTTCGTAGGTTAAGTAGACATACTTCAAAATGTTCTCAGTAAATCACATGCTACTAGATTGACTTTTCAAATGAACACTTGTTATTTCGATAACGTGCTTAAATCGTAAATGGTAATACCACTGTATATAATCACTCATTGCACTTGTATTCTTATTCGCGAAAAAGATTTTCAGTAAGTTCAGTGCTTGTTGTCATTAAATATTCATATCGTCTTACCTTGGCAGTTAAAATGACTCCATTATCAGTGTTTATTTGTGATAAATTAACTCCTATATAAAAATGTCCATATGCGGGTGACATTTTTGTCACTTTGACAGCGATAAAAACCTACATAGCTTTTTATCACCGATAAAAATGCTTCTTCCTCCGATAAAAATGCTTCTTCCTGTTACATATCTAGTAGCCCTGCATCACTTAATTTATTTTGGCAGCTGACAGGTAATAACTATTAAGTATCGTTGAACGTAAAATACGAGTCGGTTTGGGGAAATTTCAACAAATATCAAAAGATCAATACTGCAAAACACAAGAAATACAAAATCGTCAATATGGAGACAATTTAAAAAGTTTTATTCATGTCGTTAATTTATCTTGCCAAAAAACACTCGAGCTTTTCTTTCAATCGGATAAATTTCTTTTTAACTCAATATTTTTCCAATCAGTAATTTCGCTCGAAAAACTTACATTAGAAAAAATCGCTCGACTATCGTCTCGCGATTTTTTCATGTAAGTTTTTCTCGTCAAATTACTGATTGGCAAAATAATTTCGTTACAAAGAGAAATTTATCCGATAAAAAAAAAGCTCTTGTGTTTTTACTTATGAAAAAAAATGGTATTATTTTCAATCAGGCCATGCCTTTACAAGAGGTTATTTAAATTGTCACTATCGTCTGACGTTTAGTTTGACAGATACAGTTGCTCAAAGAAAACATATTTAGTTAATGTAAAATGTGTAAAATCCTTATTAGTGATGCAGTTCAGTACTTGTTTTTGAAGATGCTCACAACTGAGCAGCAAACATTGGGCAACTAAGCTTGTTGAGAGGCCACGATTTGTCACTTGATTGCTGGCTTTAAACGAGGTGACATTAACCTCTAAAATGAAAAACGTCCTGGATCGCCAAAAAGTGTTACAATTCTAGAAATAAACTGCTCGTCAAAAGTTAGGGATATTGCGAAAAATTTGGAAACATAAATGACAAAAAATTTGAATTCTAAAATAAATTAGCATTAGTATATCAAATTTATGTCATAAATCTGTTAACTTAAAAAGATTTCTTATCAAAAAAGATAAATTTAAAGTGACATAATTTCTTCTTGCATGTAAATCATTTTACAATGAAACGATAATGATTTTAATAGGTAGTGACTAGCACGAGTTTTTATAACTACTTGGCGAAGTCTCTGCATACTTTCCACTAAATTGTGCAGCACATCTTGTCTGATTTGCATCCACTCATCTACCGAAGAGTTTTAGGGTGTGTCTCGTATGCATCTAATGCTCTCTGAAGTTGATCCCATGCTCGATGCAATTTAGGTCGGAAGATCTCGGGGGCAATGGCAAAGTAGATTTTCTCGAGCTTCAACTGCCCTGATACATCGGTGCGGTGTTGCATTATTGTCAAGAAAAACGAAATCTTGTCGGATAGTGACGTGAAAATATGTTGATGACTTACTCTCTATAAATCTCACCGTTCATATTCCTATCTAAAACTAACAAGTCTATGCGTTATAATGTTATAACACAGTCCTCCTCGCACAGTAATCGAACCCCTCGAAACGGATAGATTTCCTGAACAGGTCAACGATTTCTGGGCATTAACGAATTGGTCTAAACTCGTACACGTCGACTATCAGAATATCTTCCAAAACGAGACTCGTCGGTGAAGAGTACATATTTTCATTCTGCCTGCCAGCTTTGATGTTTTTCTGCCCAAGTCAATCTCGCACCTTTGTTCTCTGCTGTGGGTGGAACTCTTTTTAATAAGCGTCTTGACTTCAAATTCACCTCGGATAACCTCCAACGTGCGACTGAAATCGCAACTCCCGTCACATTAGAAAAACCTTCGATTCAGCATTCTACAGGCATCGAGTGGTGTTCTTCGAGAAGAACAGAGTAATATGGCGGTCATGGATACGAGTGGTTACTCTCGGCTTTCCAGTTCTAGGCCGTTCTGCAACAGTTCCAGTGTCGTAACGTTTAACTATCCGAGAAACTACACTTCGCGAAGCACCAAATCATTCTGTCATATCCGCCTGCCTAGTTCCAGCCTGAATCATACCAATGGCCATATTGGCCTCCGCTACATTTAACTTCCTTCTTTGCATCACTATTAAATAGAAAAAAAATAAAAAGGTGCAGATTAGTTGTACGTTCTGCGATGTTAATAGACAGACTAAACACCTGCCAATGCATACGTTGCAATTTATAGTGACAAAAATTTACACACTATTTTTGTTAATAAAAAAATGTATATTCTAGGTTTTTTACTTCGATTTTATCTCAAACTCAACAGCGAATTTCAAATAGGAAATGTTTTATTTCAATACTAGCAAAATCCATAACTTTTGACTAGCAGTTTAGTTGAAAAAGTTCATAATCTTTTATGTTATCAAAGAGTGAAGGTGGACGAGATTCTCAAGACTGTGAGCATATCTATTGAACGTGTACCAATATATTTTGCCTGTCGAATTAGGCATGTCTAAGGTCTCTGCCAGTTAAGTGCCACATTAACTGGATGTAGATCAAAAACATGAACGAGCGCAAATTTTTAACGGCAATTTGAAGCTCTTTAATATTAGCCCAGTAGATTTTCTTGGTCGCTTTGTTACGATCGATGAAACTTGATTCCAGTACTATGTGCCTGAATCAAAACAGCAATCTCAGCAGTGGAGGCATCGTGTCAGTTCTCCGCCAAAGAAGACCCAAATTTCTTCTTCGTCTGGAAAAGTAATGGCCGCAATATTTTGGGATTCAAATGAGAAATTTCTTATCGACTATCTTGCAAAAGGCCAAACTAACAACAGGACATGTTATGCTGCCTTTCTGTACAAAGTGAAAGTTGTCATTACCGAAAAAAGACCCGAAATGCCTCTGAAGCTAGTGCTATTCCACACCGTCACATTGTTCCGGAAAAACTGGATTAATTACGATTCCAGATAGTACTTCAGTCAACCTATTAACCGAATCTAGCCCCTTAAAGCTTCTACTTATTCTCAAAGCTTAAGCGGTTTATCGCCGGAAGGAAATTTGATTAAACGATTAAGTTATTGCAGAAGTATAGCAGTATTTTCACGACCTTGATGTTGATGATTATAAAACTTATATAATAGCACTTCAGCACGGTTGGAAAAATTTTAAAAGTCGTTCCCGTAATTCAAGTATTTAATTTTAAGTCTCGAATTCCGTCAAATTATCCTCGTAATTATATTTGAATTGAATGACAATTAATAGTATTTTTTTTTAGATAATATTTTTGAAAAAGGAACAAAATGTTTTTAAGTATTGTTTATTTTAAATGTTGACATATTATTAAATTCTCCTATAAGAAAAATTACCTTTATTATTTTTACGGAGTTTTTAATTACGTGTATCACGATTCCATTAATTTATACGTACATATATTTATAATTAAATTGTTATTTTCAATTGATAAGTGTTACAGGTAAGTCAAGATCAATTTCGTCGTATAAAACCTGTTTCAATAAGACATTGCATTAAAATAAATTATTCCAATTGTGCTTATTATCTTATTAGTGCATGCCGTTCAATTAAATCGTTCAAAAGATTATACATAATGGAATATCATTTGTATTCGAACATATGTGTCTGTATAATATACATACATATATATATATATATATATATATATATATATACATATATATATATATATATATATATATATATATATATATATATAGTATTTTCGTGACCTTGGTATGATAAGGTAAACTTAATTAGTCGGCGATTAAAGGTCTGGTTATTACTTCAAAGTGTATATATTTAAAATAATCCTACATGTTTCGGCAATGATGCCTTTGTCAAGGATATAAAAAATATATATGAACTTTGAGACATTTACTTAATAATATGTTATACACAATTTTTCTTTAAAGTTACACTATTTTTTATATCCTTGACAAAGGCATCATTGCCGAAACATGTAGGATTATTTTAAATATATACACTTTGAAGTAATAACCAGACCTTTAATCGCCGACTAATTAAGTTTACCTTATATATATATATATATGTATATATATATATATATAAATCTCGGGGAGGATTTCAATAATAACAAAGACAGCATTAAGTATTCACAGCAAAACAAGAAAATAACATGCAAAGCTTTGCGAAATAAAGTCATGCTATAAACTATTCTCGGAGATAGCACAAATAAAAATACAGATTGGCAAAAATTTATAATTTTTCTAATGCTAAACAAAGTAACTAATGAATTAAAAAAACTTAATGTCAAGACTGAAAACTGAAAGCATTTAAAAGTATCTAGAGCAACTAACGGGAAAGCCCTAAAGAGTGTAAGAAAACCGCAGTCATCATACCATCTACTTGAAATATAAACGCAAGTTGGGCCAAACGTGATCAGGAAAAGCACAAAAATTTACTAAGCATCTAGTAAAAGTCTTCTAACCATTTGACATTTCCTCGGAAATTGAAAATGAATTTTAAAAGAGCCTTGAGATCTTGCAAGAATTATCTACGGAAGCAATTAAAGTCCTATCCCAAATATTCAATCCAATATTCAGAGTTGGATATTTTCTAAGTGATACAAAGATTTCTTAAATAACAATGATTCCATAACCTGGTAAACCCTTAGATCAAGTTACATCATATAAACCTATTTCTCTGTTACCAGTAGCATCAAAAGTATTTGTTATTATTGGTTTCCCAAGCACCAGTTTGGTTTTAGAAACCAGAATGGCATAATCGAACAAGTTCACATAGTTGTAAACAAAAAGTTAATAGAGATCTATCGCAGATCCTTGATAAAGTTAGGCATATAGGATTTTGTCACAACCTCAAAAATAACTTTCTCGCCCTAGGTATGAGATACTAAAACATACCTGGATCAAAGATATTTCCTAGTTAAACAACAGAACAAATACACATGCCTATATCCTAAGACCAATATTATGCTTAACTATTCACCTCTGACATGCGGCTATCTAACCATGATTGCCACTTTTGCGATATATCTGTCTCAACTTCTCTTACAAATCGAAAGCCAACTTTCAGTAATCTCCAGAAGAACTTGGATAAAATTTAAAAGCAAACGAGAATAAATAAATCTGTTTACATCACCTTTACTAATGGAAAAGAAAATTGTCCACCAGTTCATTTAACAGTCGCAAATTCTAACATGTCTAATGAGTTAAGTATCTTGGATTGTACATTGAAGACTAAATTGACGGAATAAATGTTACATATTTACGAATATTTGTGATTTCCTGCTAGGCAGGAAGTCAAAACTTTCAATAAATAACAAATTATTAGTCACAATAAATACCTATTGTCCTAAAGTTTGTGTAACATTGGACAGATAATACGAATATAGATTTAAAAAAAAGTAGGGGAATCTAGAAGAAATACGATCCAGAAGCCGTTCATCATACATCTTAACAGATTAGGCGAACGAGTCAACTTTTAACTAACCTGCCTTCAAAAACTTTCCTCATTAGAGGCGGCCATGCCTTTTTTTTAATGGTTAAAAATGCACGTATTCTGTCACAAACGTATAATTCTGATAGTTTGGTTATGTCCTGTAATTGTGTGTAATTAGTAATTTAGTTTTTCAAAAAAAATTTATTACGATAGTTAATATTCAAAGAAAATAATACTAAAGCAAATGTTGGAAATGTTGACCATTATTTTAAAAGATAAAGTTGAACTCTACGGTTCATACTTTCAAAGTCATTTATTAGAATTTTTTGGGTTAGTCAGTACTAGAGATGGTTGCTCTGAACCGAACCTGTTCCTTTGAACCTAGCTCGCGTGCCGAAGCAGGTGCACCTAGTTCGCATTTTTCAAAAGAGTAGATCCGATTGAAACGATTCCGAGTCGTACAATTCTGATTCCGATCGTTCAAGTCGGAGCGTCCGAGAGTTGATCTATATAGTTTCTAATAGTTTTAATTTTTGTATTTAAATCTAAATGAAGTCATCGTTCATATTCAGGAAAACTAGTTTTTCTACTTTACTCGCACTTGACCGTGTTCTTCTTTCATTTAAAATATACCCCGCTTTAGAAAAAAGTCTCTCGCATGGAACTGAAGTAGCCATTGCACAACAAATTTCCTTTACAACGATACTTAGATTCGGGAATAAATATTCACTGTCCTTCCACCACTGAAATGGATCCTGATTTCGATCAGCCATTTCACATTCTAAATATCGTTGCACTTCCATTATTGCGCGAGAATTTGCAGACCCTGGCACTTCAACATTAGATAACATTTTATCTATTGAGGTCCATATATTAAAGTTTAAAGGAATCTTCTGCCTTTGAGGTTGATGGCATGGGTTGAGAAGCAGTGGATGTTTTTGATTTTTCCAATATTAACACTGAAATTTTATTTATCAATTGTTTCCTAACTCTCTCTACTGTCGATTGCTCCTTAAAGGCTTATATTTTATATCTCGGATCCAAAAAAGTGCAAACTGATAATATAGCATTAAATTCGATATTCTTAAATCTGAATTCTAGTCCCTCCTTTAAACTACGTATAACTTGTAGTGACTGCTTACTTCTTAATATGGTTTCCTTGTTTTTCAATAAGTCGTCCATAATATTGAACAAACTAGCAGTAAATACAATAACCCGAGAAGCAGTCATGTAACGCTCACCACTCACAGCTTTTGTGACATTTTCAAATGGAAATAAAATTAAATTTTTATAAGGTCCCATTCATCTAAAAAAGAGAAATAGAATAGAGGAATAGAATAAAAATGAGAATAGCCGTGATGATAGCCAACCTTCTGAGAGGAGATGGCACCTGAAGAAGAAGAATTCATCTAAACATATTTGTGGTAAGGATGTATTTAAAAGTGCAATTGTCATCCGTATTGAATCTTCCAATTCAACAAATCGTTGTAACATATAAAATGTGTTTCGGTGTTTCGATACCAGCACTTTTTTGTTGAGAAATTAATTTCGAGGTTGCAACAGAGCTTCTTTTAAAATGGCTAACGATTTGTTTAACTTTTGTTATAATATTTGCTATTGTATCTTCTTTTAAAGAATTTTGAACAATTATGTTGAGAGAATGGGTATAACAACTAAAGTGGCTCCATTGTAACTCTTGTGTTATTGCTCTTAACATATTAGCTGCATTATCGCTTAGAGCTAATAATTTTTTTTTTCTAAAACCCACTCTAATATACATTTTTTCAAATGTTCTGACAAATTCTTGCTTGTGTGACTTTCATTAAAAGGAGCACATTGTAAAAGCATGGACTTCATCTCAAAAGTTTTACTTAAATAATGAGCTGTGATACCCATAAAACTATCATTATTTACTGAAGTCCAGCAATCGGTTGTTATACAAACACTTGATACATTTTTTATTTCATCTTTGCATTTTTTTAAACATCTCTCGTACAAAGCAGGAATTAGAGTTTTTGAAATAGTTTGCCTATTTGGCAAGTTATACGCAGGATTTAAGGAGTTCACAAATTGACGAAAACCTTTGTCTTCTATGATTCGAAACGGTTGATAATCGAGAGTAAAGAGTTTGAACAATTGATCATCTATGTTTTTTTTTCACATTCATCGGCATATTTTTAGGAGAAAAGAATGAAGACACGTTGGTTTGACGGGGTTTACAAATCCTTTTTGGGAAAATTGTTGATGTTGAAGTAGTACTAATGGCATCAGAAGTAACTAATGCTGAACTCGCCTTCGAAAGATCTTTCGCAGATGTTTCTCTTACTTTTATAGGAGTTTGTTCTTGACTATCCTATTAATAATATAATAGTAGAAACTTAGAAAATTTTTAAAATATATAACTTACATGTTGGTGGGGGATCGATGGTATACTTTGTGTTTCAATATTTTCTTGTCCTATAGTTATATTGACTGTTGGATGTTTGCGGTTAATATGTCTTTTCATATTCGAAGTAGAACTTTTGTAAACACATTCTTTGGCCACATAAATTACATTTAGCAAAGTCTTTATCATCTACAGAAAAAAAATTCCATATAATACTGGTTGCCTATTAGAACTCATTCTTAAATATTTATAAAATTTAAATTAAATTCCACAAAACTACAACCGACAACGACAATACTTATTATGCAACTAATCGAAATATATCCTATTTAGTAAAGGAAGGTAGAGAAAATACAAATAAACCAAGTGATGTGTTTATTTTAATACATCATACATTTCTAGTCTTCACTTTTTTTAACAGTAAAATTATGTCTCTCGACTAGACATTATATTTTTTGTATAAGAAATAGGCGATAATACTATATTTATGGTATTATTTTTGTGATTAGTCTAACGAATGTTTCTTTTTGTCTAACTTTAAACATTCTTTCTAACCGTCGCCGTCAATAAATTAAATACATTCAACACGTTGCATATTAGAATGACATGGGATTTTCTAGTGTTGCATTGAAAAGCATACAAAAATTATTTTAAACCTATGTATGTATGTATGTATATCGTATGCACTTTAATTTTAAAAGAAAATCTATAAATTGCAATCTGACACCTCATTTAAAATGTAATAATTTAACTGCTATTTGTATATCCAAGCTGTGTGCCTAAGTAAACATAAAGATTACCCTGACTGATCGGACGCAAAATATGACTCACAATCGGTCGGTGTCGGAACTGATTTGTGCACCTAGTTTGCCGCACCTAGTTCGGAACTGGAATCCGGGTAGGTGCACCTACTCCGCTCAGGGAGTAGGTTATATCATCTCCAGTCAGCACTAGAATTCACATTAGCAATACGAAACTCTTCGATTGTGTGTTGTCTGGTCTTGGAAATGGTATTCTTTAAATATGGAAAAAGAAAATAGTCTAAAATTGTCAAATCTGGAGATCTTGGAGGAAAACTAATAATTCTTGTATCGAAAAATTTCATGGAAGTCGTCCATCGACAGCAACAAACATCAAGCCGTAAGAGAAATGATGCAGATGGACGGGAATTCAACGTACCGTGAGATTCAGGCATTCATAAATATTAACATGAAACAAGTATATGAGATCATGCATGAACATTTGGCTGTGCAGAAAGCTTTGTGTTAGTTGGATTCTGTAACTTTAACCGAGCAATGATATGCTTAGGAAGAAGAGATTTGCATCAAAGTTGTTCGTTCTCGTAGTGTTTCGAACAAACGTCGCTGCATTTTCTCAATTACAAATTTGCTGCTTTAAAGACTCGGAGAGTTTTGCTGTTTGCTAGAAGTCATTGGTGAATTATGTAAAGCGAACCGGAATCGTCATTATAATAATGCGAACTCTCACACTAGGCTGGGTCAAAAAAATTTTTTCTTCATTTCTTGAGAGGCTCAGTGATAAAAAGGTGCTAAATGGTATAGCTAATCTGCATATAAAATTTTATTGCATTATTTAAAGTTTTACTGCCTCCGGATAGCGAGAAATTTCAGAAAAAGTAGATTTTTGACATCACTTTAATAATACTTTTTAAGTTATATATCTTTACAAGTTTTATGCAAAATAATTCTAAGTATCGGTATATAGAGGTAATCCCGATATAAAACTGTACTTTTACAATGTGGATTCACACTGTTAAATTTCCCCAGAACACCCATTTACATATCGCAACCTTAATATAGAAAGTCCCTAACTCAATTTTTTACAAATCGAGTTTTTTTTTTGGATATTTCTATATATTAGAAGATCATCTATCGAAACATGCAAAAACCTCGATTTAAAAAAATGAGTTAGGGCATTTCTATATTAAGGTAGAGATATATAGCACTGATTCAGTCTAAAGGTTCAATTAGACGTGCCACAGCCGTAACCATATAAAACCAATCGTATGTGCTACAATGTTTTCGATTTTGGTAACATGGCCGTAACCGTAGATATTAATTGAATTTTGGTTACAGCTATGGTTACGGCTATGGCACGTCTAATTGAACCTTAATACGGACAAATAAGTCATTAAAAGGAACAATAATATAAAATTATGCTTTTTTATATATTACAAAAACTAAAAAACGTGCTGCTTTTGTATATGTTATCTAAACGGTTCAAGGCAAAAACAAAATAGGGAAATCCCCGTACAATTTTTATTTCTTACAACACGGAGTTAGATGAGACAAGTGTGCCGCGATCGTTAAAATAATTAGTGTTGCGTTGTAAAGTGCTGTCATTTATTTGTTTATTTTATCATTTGAGAAATGGAGCGTACCAGAAAAAAAAAGGAGGTGTCCTTTGTTTGGTGTTTTATGTGATTTGAAAGATAATATATTACCAACTTATGAAGATGTGATGAAATTTTATGAGTGGACCCGTCATAGCTTAAAATATAAGAGGGAAACTAAAATGGAGCCAACATATAAAGAAATAGAAGCCATTGTAGTTGCAAGAATAATGGAAATATGGAAGAAATCGTCTATACCTACAGTAGAGGTTAAACGAATGAAGGTAATGCTACAAACATATCATTTAAAATGTAAAAATCTTTTGAAGTCTCACCCAAAAATACCTAAAAACAAGTTGGAAAAGTTTCTTTGTGAAAGTAAGATTTTGTTTGATATTTCGCCATGTAAGTGCAGAGATTTTCTTAAATGTGCTTGCATTAAAAACAAAAAAATACCTGAAACAGAGCGAAGTTTTATAATAGATCAAAGAACGGTTAGACAAATGGCTATAAGTAGTGTAGATGTTGGAACAACAATACAGATTAGAAAGACATTAAAAAGAAAGTTGTTACGAGAAAAATCTACTCTAAAGCAACAAAAAATGGCCGAAATACCTACAGATAAATCGAGTACTGCATCTGAAACCGAATGTATTCAGTCGGATTGTGAAGAAACACGACATTTTCAATTGCGTCCTTCAAAAACTGAAACAAAAGAGGGGCAACTGATTTTAGCTTATTATCAAAAACATGCGATAGATTTGGAGTATCAGACAGGGCAGGAGCTGCTATCGCATCTGCAGCTCTGCACACTTCGAGCTCAGTAGTTATAGACAAAAATAAACTTCGCCGAGAAAGAAAAAAAACCAGAGAAAATATAACTATACAACAAAGTGTTTCACAAATACCCGCTTTATATTTAGATGGAAGAAAAGACCGAACTTCAATTATATCTGAAAAAGATGGAAAGAAGTACAGGCAATGTATACTAGAGGAGCATATTTCATTAATTAAAGAACCTAACTCGAAGTTTTTAGAATATGTTTCACCTTCTTTGCCAAACGTAATTCATCTAAAAAGTTTTGGAGATTTTCGTGTAATAAAGTGTAGTATTTTTCTTGATTTAAGCAACCATCTACGAAAAATGGCCCAATTAATTGATCACTTAAAATGCCACACCAAACATTTACGTTGAAACGTCTTTGAAAATTATTTTCAATTACAAATCTTGGATTGTCTGCACTCCACTGTCGATATATGTTTCTATTAAAAATACCGTTGTTGCTAAAAGTGCATTCATCAGACCAAATTATCCTTCTGTAAAAATTCGGGTCTTGTTCTAATGCATTTAAATAAAAACGACAAAACTGGATTCTTCGGCCAGGATCATTTTGTTCTTATGCATGAACTTTTCGAGCTATGTACGGTTTAAGTTTGTGTTTTCTTAAAATATCATGAACTGTAGTTTTTGATACCCCAATATTATGTGCAATTTCGCGAATCGAAGTTCGTGAATTTTGCTGTACTGCAAGAAGAACATCTAATTCCTTATCTTCGGAGAATTTCCGTTTTTGTGTTTTTGGTTTGGTAAATGATCCATAATTTCTTAAATTCTTTTCAATTCTCTGAAATATTTTCGAACCTGGAACTTCTCTGTCCGGAAAACGAGCACTGTGCCGACGAACTGCTTGAAGGCGATTTTTATTACATTCAAAGAACACTTGTAACGTCCGTTAATTCATTGTTATTCATTTTTAACGAAAATACGCTTTTTGTTGCGGCAAAACGTTCAAACAGGATAATACAGAAAACTTAATAAAGTCAAACTGACACTTAAGGCACATTGACATAATGCTAGTGGACTGGGCCAAGTCTACTATAATGAAAGATGAAATTTATAAAGTTTTTTTTTTATTTTTTATTATTAGGAGATGTGCGATATGTGTTAAACAAGGTGGCGGACAATTTCAACATTTATTGTAAAGTGTTTTGTTTCTTATAATAATATTTATAATACTTACATTTCCAATGTTTCATGACACATTCGAATATTTATAAATAATGGAAGACAAAGATGAAATTTATAAAGTTTTTTTTTTGCAATAAACGTTTATCAAAAATAAACATGTTATACATCGTTGAATTCAGAAAAAAAAATACAATCCGAATATAGCCAAAAATATATATGTTGCCATTTAAAATAAAAAACTTGACTGTCGTTTGACATTAATGAAAACAATTGAAAACAAATAAAACACTGCTATCTTATAGTGTTTTTGATGCTATTATATTTACTTTTTGTTTAAATAAAACCGGACAATAAATAACGGAATTATGAATGTTGGCGTTTTTTACGGGACAGTCTGTATAATTACAATTGATTTCTAACTTTTCCAAATAAATAAACTTAATTAGAGTAATTTTATATATCATGCTTTAAGTTCTTTTTTAAGTACATTTTTGAAAGATTCAACATTAAACCGGAGGCAGAAGATTAACTCCGATTGCTACCAAACTTCTTAACCTAATAACACTTATAAATTGGCATCTTTTTGTCACCGTGCCCATAAAAAAATTAAAATTTTTTTTTCTCCATACATATTTGACCCAGTCTATCACACACCCGGTCAATAAGAATCGAAACTTGGCGAAAAACTAAGATATCCTATACTGATTAGAGAAAATGTTTCCAGAATTAATTCAACCATAGAGAAATGTATAGATCTTATTAAAGGCGATTACTCTCAAAAATAATAAAGCCATTTATTCCTATAATAATTAATTATGTCTTCCTTTTCCTAAAAACTTTTGCAGCGGCCTTTGTATACGTCGTATTTTTTTACTTTACAATAAGAAATATTAGATTCAAAAACTGTATTAAAAAAATAGTGTCGAATGATGATAAATAACCATTACTTGATTGTGCGCATTACGGTTTCGTAAGCTTTATGTACTATTCTATGATTGCTTTAGTACGAGCTCCCGTGTCATTGGCCATAGTACGGATTCAAAATAATACGTTCGGTATTCAAGAGTTGAAGTTTGTTGCTTGTAAGAAGAAATCCTCAACATTAAAGAAACTACAGCGTCACGTAGTCTATGTACGATAGAATGCGAGTGAGCACGTTATGTCAAATGAAAAAAAAATACCGTCGTGTCCTATTCGACAGGCGAAGTTTTATCATAACATAACGTTCAGTTTGCCTATGTACTATGGTCGTGTGTATGTGTGTGATGTGTTTGAGAATAGTAGCACAAATCATAAAGAATAATGCAATATTATATATACAATTGTGTTTACGTAATTGTTGAGTAACAATCATAAATTTAAATACTTATGATGTATTTTATCCATGCAAAATTAATATTACAGTTTACATTTTAAAATATTTTTAAAAAAGTCAGAATGTGTCATTTAATAACAATTTTTGTGCAACTAAAAGGGCCATATTTATGCAAAACTAAAGTAAAAATCTGCAATCGAATGTAAGCCGCTTCCAAAAGAAGTTTTCGTAATATTTAAAATCATACCATTCTCTTACTTATAATCTAAATTAGTAAATTATACAGGCTGTCCTTGAAATAAAGGGACAACATGTGATAAATGGAAAGATCTAATGTATCAGAAAGATCTAATTATATAGAACATAAATTTAAAATATTGTGTCAATTACGACGCGAACCTCGAAATGAAAACTACCCTGAAAATTGTATTATGTGGCGCCTATGAAGTCAAACTATTCAAAATGTGTATAAATGATAAATACCTGACACACACATATTGCTATGAATAGTGGTTTTGATTTTGGTAACACCACTATTCACAACCAATCTGTCCAGCTTAGATATTCAGTCGGTTTATTTTCAAGATGAGACTGCTTTTCCCTCAGGGTTCCAATTGGAAAACGTGGTTTTTCTCTTCTACAAATTTATAATGCGCCAGTAAAAGAGTATTGACAAATGTTATACTTATATTTCACTTTAAGTTACTTGTAATCTTTTAAATAAGGTTAAATAATAGTCACAATATGAAATTTAAATGAAACTTTAATACACAATAAAAAAAATTTAAAAAAATATCTTTATGAAGTATAAAGATAAATATTGCGTCATTAAACAATATTATTAAGGTAAAAATATCGTATGGAGTTGACCGCATACGATAAAAAAACTTCCTTAGTGACTGCCGATCAAAAATTAAAACTAATAAATTACAAAGATGCTTTTTAATTTCTCCCCACAAGAAACAAAATAAACAAACAGATATGACAACCCGAAACAACCTCTAACGCATGTGCAAACACATGAAAAAAATATGCCCTTGATATCCCAAGCGTACTAAAATTTTAAAGTTACAGAAAATATTTTTTATACTAGAAATTTTAGAAAACCTTCTTTGTCATTTATATCAAATATATATATCATATATATATCAAAACGATAATAAAAATACAATAGAAAATACAGTATTTAACTCTTTTAAATAATATATATATATATTACTTACATAAAGACTAAATTCATATAAACTCGAGACACGTGTACGTAAGAAAGTGTTAATAATAATAAAGTTACGATATTCAACAAACTCGTAAATAAAACGGTGATGATATACTCAAACACAATACTACAGTTAACTCAAAAAGAAAAACCGAAATTACTAAAAACAAAGATAAAGATTTATCTTTCAATAAGCACAACTTCCTTACTACACTCTATACTTGTGTCTCAAGGTTAAACGTAGTCAAGCGCGCAGGCTTAGACTATAAAACCAGTTTTTTCACAAAAATAATAAATTTCAAAAATTATACACTAGCATCCAAAATAATTGTACAATCACAAATAATTAAACTTTTCAAAATATTTGCGGGGAAAAATGTATAGCAATATGTTCCCGTGCGTAACAGCTGGACGAGATGGACAATAACAAAACTTTTCTTTTTGTTTTGTCGGTCAGCTTTATGTACACACCCGGTATGCTGTTGCAGGAGAATAAGCAAGCTAGAGCAAAGTAACAACTTCATATTTGCGTTTTCATAGACGTGAAGAATTAATGTGTCAGGTCGTTTCCTTCCGTGTCTCTTAGTTGCTGTTTTTTTTACGAAATAATCATTGACATACGAGGGTGGATTGATATACTCGTATGTATAGTTCTTCACATTTCAGTAGGTAGGGAATCAAAAGTATTTAAGAAATTGATAATATGGACTATATGTTAAACAAGAAATTGCAGTCACAGTATGACGCAATATGAATTTTATATGAGGAAAACTCATTATTACCTTTAACACAACAGCTCTTGAAATAAACCAAGTCTAATCTAGCTATCTTGAAATTTATTCAATGATAAAATTAGAAAGCCCTATAATGCTTCTCAATAATTAACTACTACATTCTATAATTCAATTTCAATTTTTTTTCTCTAATTTGGTTAAGCACAAGCAGTGTTTATGTGTTAAATAGTCCAAGCTTGTTTTCTCTAATTATTCCACTAAATTAAGAATGGAAAACTTTCGATGTCATTTCATTGTCCACACTTGACGTACTACAAACACTTAGATCAAACACATTTAAGATCTTTCTTAAAGGTCGCACTGAAGCATTACACAGGAACGTAACCAACTGAAAAAATAAATGAGCAAACGGTTCTTTTCTAAGGTCGAATATATTTTTTTAAAGCCGTACATATTAGATTTATTACACAAATACGAGTACTGTCTCGTAATTGTGCAGTAACGACATCGCATGTATTAAGTTTTAAATAAATATTGGCACTTTTTAGATGGACAGAGTGCATAAGTATATACATACAACCATATCGTCAACTTCCGGTTAGAACACATAATCAAATACAATTATAATAACTAATTTAAAATATGCAAGGATTATACATATATATGGTAAATATATACATACATCTGTAAGTATAAACATCAAATATTGAAATACCTATATTGAATAATTGCTGCTAAATAATAATATATTTTACCTATTTAATAATTATTAAATTCTTATAGTTTAATATAAGCTATTGAAGAAAATGTATTATGTTTCAGCAAATTCAGCAAATTGATCATTTAAATAACTAAATAGGTTAAAAAAATCTATCAGCATCAGGAAACAAGATTTGTTGCAATTTAGAGTAAAATATTTACACAGCAAGAAATTTGGTACTTTTCTTAATACATTCTGTCAAATAAAGTGGCTTTCTATTTTTTTAAGCCGTCTAATCTTTCAGAGGCTCGTGCAAAAGGCATTCTTTGGCAGAGAATTTAAGGATTTTTATCATTTTACATTTAATTATGCAAAGAATCGGGCAAAAAGGACTAGATTTGGGTATGGCTATTGCTTATTGGAATATAGTCCTGAAAGCAAAATTCAAATTTCTTGATCTTTGGTGTAAATTTTTACAGGTAATGGTATACATATCATATAACGTACCTTCAAAAACTTTCCTAATTAGAGACGCCCATGCTTTTCTTTAATGGTTGGTGACAGTGCACGTATTCTGTCAAACGTATAATTTTGATAGTTTGTCATGTAAATGTGTGTAATTAGTAATTTAGTTTTTCAAAAAATTTTTATTACAGTAGTCATAATTTTAAAAAAATAAGACTAAAGCAGACCATTATTTTGAAGATAAAATTGAACTCTACGCTTCATGCTTTTAAAGCCATTTATTAGGATTTCTTGGGTTATGTCAGCACAAGAATTCACAATAGCATTACGAAGCTCTTCAATTGTGTGATATCTGGTATTGAAAATGGTATTCTTTAAATATGTAAAAATAAAATAGTTCTTGCAAAAAGCTATTGTTTCTCGAGATTTGTCGCTGGTGCATGTGGTGGAAATGTCCTTCCATAAGTTCATATGAAGTTCATTAATGAACGGCTCTAATAATTTATTTCGATATCTTTCAGCAGTTATGGTTTGATTAAAAAATATAGGCCAAAAATAATTCGTCTGCTTGAAACTGCTAGCCAGGCGCTTATTTTTTGTGGATGTAGCTCTGTTTCCACAAATTCATGAGGGTTTTCTGCAGATCAAATTATCATATTTTCCTTGTTTAAATATCCTGAAAGATGGAACCAAACCTCATCTGAATCGAAGCATTTGTCGAGGATGTCATTATTATTTATGTTATTCAAGAAACCATAGACAATACTGTGTTCTCCTAAGAAAATCTACCTGTTTGATTTCCGAAACTGCTTGAATTTTATATGGAAACAACTTTGTGCTTTTTTTTTAAAATAGTATGACATGTTCCAACTGACAAATGAACGTGTTTGCTGTTCGCTTTCTAGGTGCTCCACGGCCAGGTTTATTAGCTATGGCCCTTATTTCACTAAATTTAATAACACAAACTTGAATATGTAAGTAACTGCCATATTAGGATACTATTGCCGGAAATTCTGTAAGCACTAATTAGTGGAATAAACCCAATCTCTATTTTCTATTTTTTGGCCAGTTCTATAGTAACTTTGAATAATAAATATTATATATTGTAACTCTAACGTTATAATAAAAAACGTTGATAATCTGGATTTATGTATGACAACTGTCAGAATTTGAAGTTTTCTAAAGATTCGCATGTACAACAATCTTAATTACTTACAAAACAGGCTACTATAATGAGAAAAGAGTTTAAAGGCACGTTACATGTAATCATAAATATAGTACTACAAACTAGTGCAATATTTTAGTGTAGTGTACTAAGTACTATAATTTTCTGACGATAATGAAGACAGTGTTTGGTGTAAATTTTTTTTAATACTTCGATTATAATGTAATTTTCTTCCACAACTCAATATTAAAAAAAACATGACATTGTGTTGACGTAATCGGACAACTGCATTAGATTAAGTTTTATTCTATTTTATCAATCGCTTTTTGAACAGCACTTGGTTGTGGTTTTTGAATATCAAAAGGAATGGATTCATTTGAAGGATTTGGTGCAGCAATAATATTGAAATCTTCGTCATCCTTGTCTAAGATTTTGTTTGGTTCTATGATGATATTGGTTTCAACAACAGATACATCAGCTTTGTTTGGTAAAGAATTATACCAATATCGCCATTTTCCTCTCTGAATGCATCCGGTTTTTGTTCTCACTGTTCAGCAGCTCTGTTACCGAAATCATTGACTAAGGCTGCTGTTATCCATTGATAAAATTCTTTATTAATATAATTGCTCTATGATATTATATTGCAAATGAAATCTATTTCTTCCCTCATTTTTTCTATATACAAAACTTCAAACAATCACTCAAATTTTGCCTGAAATTTCGATAGCACTAGCGTCTTAGGTCGCCAAATAACGAATGAAAAAGAAAAAATAATGTAGTGACATAAACTGATTGTTTGAAAAATAGAGAAAGATTAGAAAATTGCCAAAAGAAAGGTAAAAGCGAGGTGAAATGGATGGAATGCATAAAAATACATAAGGATCTGGCTGGAACCATGCATCACTAATTCGATGAATATCTGGAAAAATCCTTATTTATTTATTTCGTATAAGAACCGAAATCTAAAATTAGATATTAGTGTATAAATTACTTTTATGACAAACAAGAGGGTCTTAAAAACTTGTTTATAAATTTTTAACCAGTCTAGAGCTGCAGGAGTTGTCTTGCTCAACTTGAGGATGCTACCAGGGAAACTTCTTCTGAGGCAGTCATTTACTATGTGGGCCATAGTTTTTTCCACATTTCCGCAGTCGCGGAGGCCAGTATCTGCTAGTTTCCATTTATACAACATTGAGTTGCACCTTCCATGGTCTGTGTGGAACCTCGTTAATTGAGACCATTGCCTATGAGGGAGGGTTACCCTCTTCAAAAGTTCTGAAGGATAAATTAAATCTCTATTCCTCAATTTAGGGTGTTTTTCGAGGAGGTCTATCCAGCAATCTTTCCACATTGATGAGATGCTGAACTTCCGTATCCAGCCAAATTGGTCTCCTAGATTTCTGTCGGGTCCTGGGGAAGCTCTTCAAATCATCGTGTATGGGAAGATCAATGTTGGAAATCTTAACCCATTCATTCTGTACTGCAGTTAGACGTTGTTACATTTATTTTTTAACGCTAAGTTTTACCGCCCTGTATTTAGAAATATCAAATTTGGTTCATTATATTCGTTATTTCGTTCTTTCTAATCTCGGTTGCCCCATCTAGTAAGATCGTGTTCAATGAATTTGACCCCGCTTCGGCCGGGGCGACTTTGACGAGATTCTGCTGTGAGACGTACGAGAGGAGAGTTGTGCCTTGGTGTGCGCTCCGAAAAGCGAGATAAAAAGTCACGCTATACCCTAAGTTTTATAGTAATTTTCGGTGTTAGCGGGTTCAAAAAGGGTGTGTGTGGTACATTACTAGAAAGCCTGCTACCGTTAATGAATTTGGACGTCTTACGGCGACGCAATTAGACGTAATTAGGTTTAGGCTTTCTCTGTCCGACAAGCGGGATATACATATTTCGCTACGAGGAATAGTCATCCGAGCAAGCAACGGACACAGAAATTCAAGTCTTCATCGTCTTGATTGAACATCTGCACAAGAAACGTACCAGCTGTGGGGCCATCCATCTCCGTCGGACGCATACAGCCATTCGAGATACTTCTACAAAGGCTCGTTTTTTTGGCGGAACTTAAATCTTAGTCGAATATTTCTTTTTCTTTTTTCTCTATATGTATTTGCTTTTATAACGGTTTCCATTATTGATGCCAATTAAAACGCCATCATCTAAAAAAAAATCTCACAATATTGCAAATTTCATACCGTAGTTATGGTAGAATCGGTAAATTAATTTTATATCTCTTGAAACCGATAGCAAACAATCGACACCTTGAAAACGGGTTATGAATATTGATTTCTAGGTATCGAAGGTTTCTAGGTATGAATATTGATTTCTAGGTATCGAATTATCGATTCCAAAGTATCGATTCCAAGCTATCGATACTTTACCGATTCCAGTACTCAGAATCGATACCGTGCACAGACCCGATACATCGCTAAGTATCGATACCTCGATTGGTATCGGTACCCGATACCGAAAACGTCGGTATCGCCCAGCCCTAAACGTCACAATATTTACAGCACCAAATAATCGTCTTCTAGTTAGACTCAATATTAAAGGATTTGCCATTCCTAAAAATCAAAATAATAAATGTATTTATTTACAAAACATTCGTCATTGTGATGTAATTATTTTCCAAACACTTTTATGTTTAAGGTATAGACTAACATAGTTTACAGCATTAAACTAAAATGTTTATTCAAACATGAAAATACTCAATAGAAGTTTCCTTAAATGCAAAAGTTATTCCCATTAATGATTTACTAAATGTAACGTAAATTTTGAATTAAAAGGATTTTATTGTATATCACACTCGTTTGAATATTAATTATAATTAATATTCAAACGAGTGTGATATACAATACGTCTTCACGTCTTGATGGTTTTTCTGGTATAATCCGACTAAATTTCTATACAATAAAAATTTTCCAGTTGGTATTCTTCATATGTGATCGTTAAACCGTGAAAATATATTCCAGAAATAAATGTATTTAAGAAAACTTTAAACATTTCTGTTAAAAGTCGATAACTGCACGTTTTGCGCTCGCATTTTTATTTCTTATTGTACTCTACTTAGGATCGTTGTAGGTCTGAATTTGTTACGCTGGAGAACAAAAATTATTGAATTTCTCGAACCGGGAAGCAAAAAAGCACCGCTTAGCATTAAAACTGTTGTTACAAGTATGCATTGTAAGACTGTGAAAGAACGGTCGCACAAAGATTTGATGGATTATTGTTGGAAAACACAATAAAAGCAAAGCAAACCGAAAATAATGAATATTCTTCGAGTATCGAATAAACATTGTGTAATAAGAGGACTAAGTTTTTGACAGATGACGAGGTATTTTACATTTTATATTATATAATACTTTTTTTTAAATTGTGTAAATACCTTTTCCAAAGTACACTACTTATATTTAACACAAGTTTACAGTCGTCAATATTCATTATAAAGATTTCGTTTTATAAATATATTATCTAAAAAAAATTTACACTACAACTCGCTATTGTATTGAAACATTCAGTAATAATTACTTTACAGTTTAAAAAGAATATTTTTAAGTTATTGAAATTTTGAAATTAATTTATATTATTTTGTATTTAAAGGGTTGTAGTCGTGTTAATATTTTATTTGTTGTGAAGCAACAAATAAAAACATTAGATATTCGATGTGTTATTAGTAGAGCTGAGGATGTTTGCGGTATAACCATGGTTATATCATGTAACCATAGTAATTTACTATGGTTACATGATATAACCATGGTTATGCCGCAAACATCCTCAGCTCTAGTTATTAGTTATTGATTACTGTGAACATTCTATTTTTTTTTAATTTCAGCTGTCGACCTGGATGGATTGGAGATTACTGTGATCAATGTGAGCCTTATCCAGGATGTAAAAATGGTTACTGCAACGGTACATCGTGGCAATGCATATGTGATACAAATTGGGGTGGAATACTATGTGATCAAGGTAATTTATATTTATGCAGATATTCTCAACTAAAAACCGTAACTCTATATCTATAATAGTATACACGCTTGCGTAATTACCGGATGTCCTTGAAAGAAAAAGATAACGTATGAGAAATGGAAAGATATAATTTTATATAATATAAATCCAAAATATTTTCCCCAAATTCCTTCGCAGACGCGAGAAAAAGAATGACAAAAATATTTATAAAATATTTGTCCCGCCACTGCATTTCTGCCTTATAAATGATTCACAGCTGATATATTTGCATGTAATGGTATTGAGGTTATTGCACTCTACGCATGCAAGCAATGCTACTTTCTTGTAGAGTTTTTATAACATCAACACTTGTCTAAACACGGTTATCTTCTAGAGTTTTTACAAACATAAACATTGTAGCGTCGTATCTTTGCGTGTAAATTTAATAGAGGTATTTTTTATAGACATTCTGAATCCATAGGCGGCACATAATACAATTTTTAGGGGGGTTTTAATTTGGGGGTTCGCGTCGTAATTAACTCGTAATTACTTTTTTGGATTTATATCTTATATAATTGCTTTTTCTTTCAAGGACACTGTATACAAAAACAATTTCAATTTCACATTGTTTTCAAAGATAATTTATATGAGAAACGCTCCATTGCAGTTGATGTTGCTTTATCATTGTTCTTATTCTTATATTTTCGAAAGTATTCAAATATACATATTGTAAATAAGGTAGTTAAGTAAATACTTACTGCGCATCTTTGTTTTTACTCATGTAAAGAGTATTCTAAACGTACGAACTAACCACACATGTTAGGAATTTTTTTTCAATTTTAACATATAGCAAGAACCTCGTAGTATCGTTACATCTAGAATAAGACGTAGTCCTTACAGCGCTGACCCAGTTTGGTTGAAAATTCCGTCCTCTGAGCTGTTCGACTGTAATCTATAATTCATTGCTAGCTTAGATTATTCTTGGAAATACATTGCAAGAATAATCTAAGTGTATTTTTCCTACAATTGAAATAAACATTAACAGAAATAATTTCCTATACGTATTTGCAAATTATGAAAGTATAAAATAGTAACCTAACTTCGGTGTTTAAATCTTTAGTTAATGAAAATGTAATCTTTAAATTTAAATTTCCCATTTTTATTAAAAAAATGTTTTTAATCAAATAAATCACGATTTAATTGAATAGCGGCACTTCTGATATAACTAACTACAATTTTGCTACTAGAATTTTGCATTACTCGTATTACATTTTTATGTTGAACGCCAGCTGTGAAATCATTAGTACAATTTCCTAAAACGTCTATTTTATTTATTTTAAAAATTAATTTTAAAATTTTATCTTAAATAAATTATTTAAAATATATTAGAATCTAAAATGGTTAGAAATATATATGTATTTACTAATTACTATTAGCAGGTAGTAAAATGCAGTGAAAACGAAATAGAATTATATAGACATGACAGAACTGAAGAAAACATAAATTTCTGAACATAAATAACATGCATACTAAGATATTTCTATAAAGCGGCGAATTCGTATCGTATCTAACAATTACGCTAATATAGTTTCTCCGAAATAATTCTTATTCTACCTAGCTGCAAGAGGTTTATGTTGTCGTCCAGTTCGATATTGCGATAAAGCATTGAATTTGCCACTACGAGCTAGTTTCGCTCTGTTCTATTACTTTTCAGGATACTAAATATCGCCACTGTACACATTTTCTGTTTGGCCAAATTAAAATAAGTTGAAACGAACTATACTTCAATCTATAGACGGTAGGATCTTAACATTCGGTAATTTCTTCACCTAACAACGATTATTAATGATTAAAGCAAAAATTAATTTTCAATAGTTTGGTACTATTATTTTGAAATTAAGGTATTTTAGATTTTATATATTACATACTCAAGAACTAATGCAATCTTATTAAAATAATAAAAAAAAAGTTCATCAAATAAAAAACAAAATTTTTATTATTTAAAATAACAATGTTCAATTTATAAATAAAACCATAAACAAAAAAGAATAATAAATCTAACAAAGATCCTTTTTTATATTCAATTAAAATGGATAGAACACATGCAGTACTATGCTCCAGATCAAGTGTATCATTATTAAAATCACTCTCCGGAACACGGTCATTATTAAGGACCCTTCTTGCGTTGCCTATTTTGCTATTTTTTTATTTTCATTAGTTTGAATAAGAGCTCATGATCCCTTGGTGACACTTGCAGTAATAGAGTTTTTTATATTTCAAACAGATGCACAAGTGTAGGGGATATGCATGTGTTGTTTCTTTACTGTTTTCAAGCATTAAGATTCGCACGAGTTGTTTAGCACACTCCCAAAATTATATATGAAAATTTATATACTTTCCCACGAGAATTTACTGTAGAGAATATATATGTTTGAAATGGAATTATCTTCAGTAATTGTACTTACTAAAAATAACATCGTTTACGTTCATTAGAAATGATACTAGAAAAAGATACTTAAAATATACGCTCAATTTGAAAAAAATACAAAATATTGTCTACCTAATAGAAGGATCGCGATATAGGCTCGCTACAGAAACACTTTAGATTTTAAAAATAACTACGTTTTTATTGGAATAAAACAGTCTTGTTATTATATTAGTATATTATTCTATTATTTTTTATTTATGGAAAATAACAGCCGCCAACATTCATTGATATGCGTACGTGTAAAAGTAAGTCGACGCAGCTTCGGTTACATATCAGCTTGTGCGTTAGTAAAATAAATTGTTATGAAGAACCGCCGATAACTGAGGGAACAGATAGATACCCCCTAGATACTAGCACCTTCGTTAAATCTATATATATATATATATATATATATATATATATATACAGGCTGTCCAGAAACCCTCCTGACATTTAATGTAACATTGTCATTTATGGAAAATTATATCACTCAAGTGACGGCCGTCCGCTTGAATACAGATTTCAAGTCTCTGCCAAAATTCATTCACAACTCGTGCCAATAGCTCTTGGTCAATCGCATGCACCTCTTCTGTAATGATATCTTGCAACGCATTTAAAGTACGGGGTTTGTGAACATAAACACGTTCTTTCAAGTACCCCCACAAGAAAAAGTCACAAGACGACAAGTCCGGCGATCTTGGGGGCCACGGCACGTCACCGAAACGAGAAATGAGGCGCCCAGGTAACATGTTTCTCAAAACTTCCATTGATGCATTTGCAGTGTGTGCTGTGGCACCATCCTGCTGAAAATAAACATTTCTGAGGTTTATCTGTCTTCTTCGTAGTTCAGGTAGAAAAAACGTATTTAACATGTGAATGTAAAGCTCCGAATTCACGGTCACCGTAACGCCATTCTCATCAAAAAAATATGGTCCAATAAGAGGCCTTTCACGGGTAATGCGATGATTTTGTGGGGCCCAGTAACGAAAGTTTTGTTTATTTACTGAGCCATCCAAGCTAAAATGAGCTTCATCGCTCATTATCACTATTGGGTTTTCCTCAAACAACACTTGCATACTTACGGCGAAGTCTTCGCGTTCAACATAGTCCCTCTCGTTGAGCTTCTGAACAACCTGCATTTTATATGGGTGAAATTTCAAATCCAAACGCAAAATTCTTCTCACAGAATCACGACTTAACTGCAACTCACGTGCATGTCGCCGTGCAGATCGACTTGGGCTCCTGTTCATTGCCTCTCTCACTGCGTCGATGTTTTCGGGCGTTCTCGCTGTTCTTGCAGGGCCTGGCGTCTTCTTCTTTGCAATATTCCCTGTTGTTCTCAACGTTTGCACCTATTTCAGGATTGTATTGCGGCTTGGAACCGCGCTATTCCGGCGGATATTGAAATGCCGGCAGAAAATTCGTTGTGTTATGATAACTGATTCGCCATTTTTGACAAAAGTATCGTACGCGAATATGCGGTGCTGTATTGTCCACTGCTCCATTGTAACTGAAACGGTAAGTCATGCCGACGCGTATGACCCCTCCACCTTCTTCCTCTCACCACTAACGCCTTTATATTATCTATTTTAAAAACGTCAGTTTCCCGTAAGTCACCCTGTATTATGTTTCTAAGTGCTACAAATCAAATCAGTACCTATGGATAAGTGCCGACAAAATTGTCGATATATTAGGACGCTGTGTAGTAAATGTTGCAGCTGGTGTACTACATCCAACTATTCCATATAACGCATAATGTAATAGCAACAAAAGTTATAAATGCAGTTGATGGGGAAACATTAGCTAAAACCATTTTCGAGAATATGCACCAAATGCTTCGTTCGGACGACAGGTATAAAGAAAAAAATACTTTTATTTGTCAGTGACAGTGCTGCATACATGTTAAAAACAGGCAGACTATTAAAGGAAGCATAACCTAATATGCTGCATTTTACTTGTGTAGCACATGCTGCCCACAAAATCTGTGAATATATCAGATACACCTTTCCGGAAGTTGATAGACTTGTATCCGCTTTTAAAAAACTTTTCAGAAAAGCAGCATTGAGAGTAGCTCTTTACAGGGAAAAACTTCCATCTTTGTTACTGCCTCCCTCTCCAGTAATAACTAGATGGGGAACATAGTTGGAAGCTACTAGTTTTTATGCAGAGAATTTCGATAGTTTACAAAATTTCGTTACCGTTTAAAAGACGAAGCTCGGAGTATTTCTGAATGCAAGAAACTAATACAAATTCCATATTTAAAAAATCAGTTGTACTTTCTTCAGGAACACTTTTTAAATTTGCCAAAACTAATCACTTATTATGAAAATCAAAATTTCAAATTAAATGATGGATTAACCACATTAGATGTGGCTATTAATACTTTGAACAATATTCCAAGTGACTTCGGATTCGACAAAAGATATACGCAGATTTTAATATAAATCCAGATTTAATAGCATTGCGGCAATTTTGTATGGGGACAATGCCTCAAAATCTAACTGCTAAATACGCTGAAATAAAAGAATATTTCCAGTATGCACCTATAACCAGTTGCAATATAGAAAGGGTGTTTTCTATCAACGAGGATGTATTTCATTCAAAGAGAACATTCACAAAGTAGAACAAGTTAATTGCCAGTTAATATTAATACTAATTAATTAAGTTAATATAATTACTCAACTTGAACTACAAATTGAACAAATAAAAATGTATTTCGTATTTTATAGATCACCACCCGTTTTCCAATTATAGAAATAAAATTAAAAACTCTTTAAAAATACAAATTTTCAGTAGTACATCTGTGGGCGATGAGTCATGGACCTCTCGTGTCCGGTGCCTAGTAATGACACAGCATATCATAATTCCAGTACTTTTATGAACATTCCTTTAGAACAGACTTTAAAGATGCTGTTTTTCTCCATGTCTTCATCTACCTATCTAATGGCTTATATGCATTCCCGAACAGCATCTAGTTTTGTCACTAAAGATTATTTGAAGTGTTACAGGAGGGCCTTCATCACCAAACCAAACATTAGCAATTGACCTGGTTGTTGAAAACCATTCTCCTAAAACCAACAGCTATAGTCTGTTCTTTTTTCGACTTCGCTACCTCTTTTTCCGACGTACATCAACATTTCATAAAAGTTGGCTGATTTCTATTTACACAGTTAACAATTTCAGTGAACAACATACCAGGTTTTCTTAGATTAATGATTCGGCTTCTCTGAACTTCGCCAAATTCACGATCATTTCTACGTACTTGGACTTTGAGCTTAGCAACAGAAATTTAAAAAACTTAAACTAATCAATAATACCAGAAAATCACCAAATTAACATAAAAAAAACTTGATAATAATTTAAGTAGACGCCACTGTCATTTGATATATGATCTTTAATATCTTTAATAATTTAATCAATTTTTAAATTTGAATAATACTATATCTCTAGCAACTTTCAACTGTCGCAACTTCAATGTTATTTAGTATAGTAATACCGTGACATGTATCTTTAATGATTTATTTAGATGAACTGCATTAGTTTGACTTAACTACAGTAAGAAAATACGTTCAATATCGGATAATCATATAATAGATTTGCAAAACTGGAAAATAATTGAATTCTCGCAGATTAACTTATTCACTAAAGCAATTTAGGAATATAGAAAAGAAATTGAATTATATACCAAACACAAATTAAATAGACAGCATAAAAAGATATAATGAAAGAAAAAAAATCAGAAGAACAGTGAAAGAGAAACAAAAAATCTCTAACTGCAAAAATAAATTTGAAAAAGCATATATCATATGCTCGTAGATTATTTTCAGTACTTGTAAAGCTCGGATTATATGCCAAAGATTCTATTTTTGATTGCCTTATTTTATTAAAAAAAAAACATTAAATAAACTCAGAAAACTTATAATTTTGTTGTTAAAAGGTATATCACCAAAATTATGAGTTTTCTGGATTTATTTAATGTTATTTGAATAAAATAAGGCAATTAAAAAAGTATATTTTGCATATAATTCGAACTTTACTTATAAATATATGTTTTTCTATTTTTCTTTTCCAGTGACAATCGTTTTAGTATCTGAACAAAACGAACATTCACGATATTTATCGGGAAATTTAAAATTATTTACATGCAAACCATTAATAAGATAGTTACAGTTACAAGATAGTTTAATAGATGTTTTTAGTTTAGATTGCAATTTTTGTTTTACTAGACTTTTTCTATTCCAATTTTATTTTGATAGATCCTCAAAATCCATACTTTTTCACTGTTAGCACAATTTCTTCTCCATTAAGTTTTCCATCATGCTTTTCTATAAATGCGGTTACTTTAGCAGTTACATGTTTAGCTCTGAAATCGTAGCGTCTTGCGATCTAATGTCTAATGGGATTAGATCGCAAGACTTCGTTGGCCAATCTGTCATCCTTTGGAGAAATGCCACGACCCACCAATTAGTACATTTTGCGAATGAATAACATAGATTTTCACTGACCGCAACGCGATTCACAAAAATCAGCATGAACTTCAGTGTTCTCTGAAAGGCAATTCACAAATTTTGAGCGTGTCTGGTGGTCCGTTTTTTTCTATTTAAAATGGAGATCTTTGCCTAAAATTTGTTAATTAGTGGCGTGCGAAAGATTGCTGCGAATGGCGACAAATTGACGCGCCCAGTTCTTCATACAGAATATCAATTACATGGACAATATTTTCACCAGATTAACGTCTGCATTTATCTTGATTTGTCAATAACCATACTACTTATTTCAGACTTTTGCATTTTTTTGCATTATGTTTAAAAAGTGAAGAAAGTAGAAGTTTTCTTCGCATAAACATAGCAGACCGCCTGTTATGAAGATAGACTTGTAGTTGTTGCATAGTATACAACACCATGATGAATTTGCCATGTATTTAGATACTAACTCTATAAAAATGCAAACTTCTAATCTTTACAGAGTTAACGGCAGACAGTTCAAATCCTAAAATACAATTTGGATCACTCTTCCTTTAATGTTGTAGTGAAAATACTTACATATTTTCACTACAACATTATATACATTTAAGTCACATATACTAATACCTACAGAATGGAGATTAATAAGAAATTTTACTATAGTTACTTTTACAAATATGTAAGAATTCACAAATAATGTAAATACAAAGGTTATTATAAAAATCCTTTCTTA
Organism: Melolontha melolontha; assembly: GCA_935421215.2. Lineage (NCBI taxonomy): Eukaryota > Metazoa > Arthropoda > Insecta > Coleoptera > Scarabaeidae > Melolontha > Melolontha melolontha. The sequence goes on from OW285236.1 coordinate 134,758,836, forward strand.
TAAACATTCATATGTAGTGAATCTGCGCACAACCAAATTTTCGAAAATATGAATTTCCCTATAAACCTTATTCTGCACTTGTTTTGATCCTAATTCTAATATATAAATAAATCGCCCTTCACCCTTAAATATAGATATTATGTTTTTAACGAATTGAATTATATTCACTTGTTTGCATACCATGTACGATCTAGATTATATAAATCTGCTACAAAATTACACCCCACGTCACGGACTATTTAACAAGGGTGTTTATTGAGGGTAAACAATTTCACAAAGACTTTATAATGAACTTTGAAGAGCGCGTGTAAACAAAAAAACACAACGTGGAAGGATGGGTGAGTTTCAAAGCAGCCATTTAATCCCCGTCATATGTAATCTATAATACACATGCGAATCTGCCACATGGGCTAATACTTATTCATATCGCGCTCGAATATATCATCTCATTTGCGTGATATACGTAATATAAAATTTTCATCAAAATCACTTTTCTTATTGCGTTTGTACTACGTCAGTAATAACACCTAAATATATATAATAAACATTTATTAAATATAAATTTCGGTAACTCGTTATGTGTAATTTGGGAAGAAGGAAAGAGAGTAGTCTTGAAAAAATCGAGTTTCAATATGTAATCGTTCTTAACAACTAGGAAAAATACAACTAAACTATTCTGAAAGCTCTATCTTTAGAATTCAGACCACAAGTAAAGTTTAAAATGAAAAAAATATTCTAGAAAATGTTTACTGTTTTAAAACTTAAATTATGTTTGATCATTAATTATTAATAAATAACAGTTATACGGCAATGAATTTCCTCAATTTTTGTCTCGTTTCACAGGTATTAATATCCTTAATTTTATTTTATTTTGATATTAATTTTCGAACTACATTTGTTAAATTTTATTAGTATCGTGCGTTCAAAAAAAAACCGCCACAGGCCATGAAATTTTTAAATACAGGTTTAGTATAAAGTCCCGGAACGGTCGCATAACTTTGTTTTTCCAGAAATAATTTTTTTGAAATTTATTGTTGATATATAGTTAAAAATTGCGAATTCACTCATGACATTCATATTTATTTTTTATTCCCGATTTGACCGGAGACGTATCCTACTATAATTTTTTAAATGGAAGACGTTGTATATTGTTGCCATTTCGGAAAGAGAATTAAAAACTACATTCAGAAATGTAATTTTTTTTCTTTATCCTAAAGAAACTTTAAGAAAAATTTAAAAAAATAATTAACGTGAAATAAAAAAGTATTAATAAATAGATTTACAGACTACAATAAATGTTGAATTTGTGCTCCGTTAACCACTCCGTTAACAAAATGTCTTAGTGAATTATCTAAAATTTGCGGTCTGAGACTATTGTTTTCTTCAGTTATTCGTCCCTCTAATTTTTCTAGATTATTTGATCTATTTTTATACATTGGACTTTTCAAGTGACCCCACAAGAAGAAATCAAGTGGCGATAAGTCTAGCGAACGGGCTGACCATTCGATTGCTCCTCTGCATCCAATCCAGCGTGCAGAAAATACCTCGTCCAGATAGTCACGAACATCACGCCTAAAATGTAGTGGAGCCCCATCCTGTTGGAACCAATAAAATAGATTCGTTTGATAGATTTGGATTTGGAAATAGCACTGCAATTGCTGGTACGATATCGTTCCGCAATAAATTTAATTATCTATTACCATTTAAAGTTTCTCTTATGAAAAAAGGGCCTATTATTTGATTTCCCAGTATACCAGCCCACACATGTGGGTGCTGCGTATGGACTCCTTCTATTCAGTGAGGATTTTCTGTTAATCAATAACGACAGTTGTGCCTGTTGACCGTACCATTGAGAAAAAACATTGCTTCGTCGGACTATCTGATCTACAAAATTTGACTGATCTGTGGTTAATGGTGTCATTATTTCGCAAACATGTAGTCTGCGATCTGGATCATCTGCCAACAATTCGTGAACGGTTTACATTTTATACGGTTTCAGTTTCGCAGACTGGAGGATTTTTTGGGTAGATTTTTGAGAATGGTTATGAATTTGTCCCAATTCCGTTGCCGACACATGACTATTTTCTTGTATTGAAAGTAAACCATTCAAACTGGTGTCTTCATCAGTTGCTGTTCTTGGACGTCCAGTTCTTGACAAATCTTTTATTTGGCGAAATACTTCGTACTTCTGAATTGTTCGGCATACTGTACTTTTACTGATTTGACGATCGAGATAAACAGTATTGAATAAATCACGAACTTCATCATATGAACTTTAACGATCACCATATCCACACATTATCAAAATTTCAATGCGCTCAGATTCTGTTAGTTTTAATGCTGCTGTTTTTAATCGGGCTGAAATGACGTCATTACGACGGACGATATAAATAGTCTACAACATCTGTAAGTACATCACGCAGTTATTGAATAGCACTATCCATTCGGTTAACCGCACACGAAAAATAGATGTGTTTTTATTTAATATTCACATAAGAAATTGAGGATTCAAAATGTATTAATTGACTAAATAAAAGTAACAATATATACAAGTACGATGAACAAGTAACTCAAAATTAATATAAAGAAATGTGGACTGGAAAGAAAGTTAAATTATGCAGTGAATTAAATAAAAGAATAATATGTATTGAACAATACAGATTACCTTCGGGTTGCGAGCATGTTGCGATCGGACATGTAGAAAGCAAGGCCGAACGGCGCTTGGGTGCTAGAACAGCACGTGTCGAATTTGAGCGATGTGTATCTTACAAGAGTTGGAAACAGAAGAGGGATGAGTTTGGTGTAAGAGAACACTGTCTTGGAAACTGATAGGTTTGTTGTATGGCACAGTTTGGAGAGGGGGATGAAGCTGACGATCTTTTGAATTAAGAACTAATTAAAAGCGCGAGCTAAGAGTTGCGATATCGATGAAACAAATATCATTCAGAATATCCCCTGTGAAAAAAGCTTTAAAATAATTTGCGACATGATACAATTATGAAGAAGTATACATAATATAATTAATTAAATAACTTAAGTTTAAAAACGAAATGGAAAATATTTGTAAACGTACGTTAGATGTGAGTTGACGTCCAGGTAGATGTAAAAGGGTCGGTATAATAATATACACAGAAAATGTCTAAGTTTGAATTCATATTTTCAAATTCGACATATTTGAGGAATTATAATTTAAAATTAAATTAAATCATTCTTATTTATACACGAAGTGTAACACTTTTAACTATCGCGAATTGATTTAATGTGAATTAAGTAAGCGTCGTGTAGCCCCTTAAATACCCATATAACACAGAACTATTATTTTTTTTCATTTAATTAGTTGTAGAGCAAACAGCAGCGGTGCTGAATAAATATGTGATTTATTAATTTCAAATTTATTTTATTTCCATTATGTTATGTTATGAATCTGAAGAACTGGCTTTAAACCCTGGTCTAGCCAATAATATTAATGGTTTTCTTTCGGTCTCAACTCGACTCAGGCTGATAAAAAATGAGCAGTTGGAGGTAAAACTCTGGGGTAATAATAGTCGGTCGGTGCGTAATGCTTGCTACGCTACCATCCGAGTGTACCTAATGACCCAAGTCGTAACAAGCCTATTCCAAATAAACAATATCACTAATATAGTTTAAGGAAATCATTTGCTCATTTGATTAGAGTCTTATTAAGATATAACCCTAAATCTTCTGATCAATCGTAACAATATACAAAATGTAATTATGAATTGTAGTGTCTCGTTTTCGACGTTTTGTGGTACTAATACTTGATGTCTTCATTTCAAGACAATTTCAGATAGTTTCGAGTCACGTAAACAAGGTTTCTAAAAATTCTTTAAATAAACCTGTAACCATAATCTTCGTACATTCATAATAAACTACGAAAATAGTCTTTAATTGCGGTTAATCTATCTTAATATTATAAACAAGAAAGATTATTACAATAAAATCTACAATATGCATAAATAATTTCCATTAAATAAATATCAATTCATGGTAACTATTTTTTTGGTATTTTTCGCTCAATAATATTATTATTAGTTATCATTGAAACATTCTACATTAAACCAGGACAGATACACAATATCCCTTTTGTTTAATTCTAGTTTTTGAAGAAAATTAGAATTAAAAAGACTCTAAAATTTTAACAGTTTTGCAAAAATTAAGATATCATATTTGGTTAAAAGTAATCTAACAAACTTATATATATATATATATATATATATATATATATATATATATATATATATATATATATATATATATAATAACTTCGTGACCTTGGTATGATATGGTAAACCTAATCAGTAGGCGATTAAAGGTCTGTATATTACTTCAAAATATATGTATTTAAAAAACTCTACATGTTTCGGCTGTATACGCCTTTTTCAAGAGAATACAAAATATGAATGACAGGATATAAATGTCAAGTAATTGACATTTATATCCTGTCATTCATATTTTGTAATGTCAAGTAATTGACATTTATATCCTGTCATTCATATTTTGTAATGTCAAGTAATTGACATTTATATCCTGTCATTCATATTTTGTATTCTCTTGAAAAAGGCGTATACAGCCGAAACATGTAGAGTTTTTTAAATACATATATTTTGAAGTAATATACAGACCTTTAATCGCCTACTGATTAGGTTTACTATATATATATATATATATATATATATATATATATATATATATATATATATATATGTGAACCTTTTGTTAAATTCAATCTATTACTTCTACTTAAATGGACAACCGTGCCAAAACCTTAATTTCGCGTAAGTGAAAATGATATGTCCTTATGTAGTGTTTAAGAAGTTGTAATTTTAAATAAATTTATGACTGAATTTATAATTTAAAATAATTATTAGTAATACTATAGCGAAACTTATTCGCAGATGAAACGACAACAAACAGCATGCAAAAGAATATACATGTTTAAGCAGCTGTTCAAAGGCGTTAGGTAGCACTTTGCCACAATATTGGTTTACGACATTAATCGTACTTGGATTTCATCCTAACGGGAGATAAGAAACTTTTTAAATATTTCCCCAAAACATGTTTTTCAATATAAAATATATTTGCGAATCGATGAAGAAAGGACATGTGCTCTAAATTCGGAGATTTCACATACATGAAAGATAAAAAGTGTGTAATAATTGAAATGTTTCATAGCCAAAATATTTGTTGCCTCAATAATCAAAATATAAATACAAAAAAAATGTGAGATTTACATATACGCAAAAACGAACTTCTTAAATTGCTATTCAACGTCTACAAAAATTAATTCAAATAAATATATGAATATCAAAAAGAACGTATTTTCAACATATACTGTTGCAAAAGCTCAATGCAATAACTTCACAAAGAACTTTACAACAAATCTATAATTAACTAATAATTTATTAGTACAACAGTATTCTATTGTAAATAGAATACTACTGTTTCTGCGAAAAAATAATTTTTGTGATTATTTCGGTTACTTATCGAAAATTTACGTTTTATATTGTCTCTGTTTTCCTGTTCCTCAAGTTAAAAAACAACATTTATATTGAAAATCTTATGGCTGTTAACAGAGATTCCTCTGAAAGTTTTTAGAAAGCAGTACTAGGTGATCGAAAGCCCCACAACACTAAGTTAGACATCTCTGAAAATACCTATAAAAATTTAAATTTAATATTCATAAAGCACATGAGAAATAATAAAGCGGCAGAAATAAAAGAGATTCTAGCTGAGTTCTCGGAGGTTGATGGAAATAATACAATAGACATGATAGCACTATTGATAGGTGATGTGTGAAAAAGAATATCCAAGGAATATAGAAAAGGAGTTATAATAAAGTTATCTAAGAAAGGAGAAATAAAACAGTGGGGAAACTGGAGATATTGCGCCGGCAGCAAGCAGGGTTTAGAAGAGAAAGATTCTGTGTCGACCAAATTGCAACAACACAGCTGATAATAGAAGAAACATTGGGAAAAATTCGAAACATTTTGTTTGGTTTTGTAGATTTTTGCAGCGCATTCGATAATATGAACCATGCTATACCGTGGAAAATATTAAGATGTACTGGAATCCTCCTCAAAGCTAGTACAGCTGATCAAAACAACGTACGATGGCACAACTTGTCAAATTCTTCACAGGAGACATTTGACTCCTAGTATGCAAATAGAGAAAGCAGTCAAACAGGGATATGTGTTGCTGCCAATATTATTTAATATATACTTAGATTATGTACTCACCAGAGCAATAAAAGATTAAAATGAAATAACGTGGAAGCACTTTTTGAGCAAGAAATTGGCGGAGGGTCATCCATCAATCATACAGATGGACTGCTATGTAACGTACCGTGAAATTCAAGTATCTATGAAACCTTTCGTGAACATTTCGCTATGAAAAATCTTTCAAACCTTTACTCTCTTTGTATTCTGCATAATTTGACCGAAGCTCAAAAAAGTTCAGAGCCTCAATTCCGTTTACAACGTTGCAACTACTGATGAAATTTGGATTTATTCCCACGAGCCCAAAACTAAACCATACACGTTCGGTGTTTCGAGATGAGTCTAAACCAACAGTGTTAAAAAAAAAGATTTTTCTCCATTACTCCATCTGTAATTATTGTCGTTTTAGATTCTCGAAGAACTATTAATATTAAACTTCATATTATATAAACGATATTGATATATCCATTTAAAAGTTATTTCAGCGGTATCATTAAATTATTCAATAAATTCACTGCCTAATAAATTTAATAACGTTAATTAACACACAATATTAGGCTATATAAATTCGCACAATGAAACATTATCACTAGAAAAAAAAACATTTGCAATACATATCAAAACTTTATTAACATGCATCAAAAATCTTATTAATGAATTTTTACAGTACCGAAAATGAAAACCATATTTACCTTTTTTATTTAAATGTTCAAAATGTTCACTATTACGACACAAACAAGTGCCATGTCGATTTTGTAAGTCACTTAATATATTTATAAAAAAAAGTGTCCGGAAACTGCCGGAAAAATGTTTGTATTCTTTCTCCTAGTTCTGCAATATTCTCCGGCGGATTTTCTGAGGGAAATATTTTGTCTTTCATCATACCCCAAATGTATGCATCAGGTGGCGTCAGATCCGGTGAATGAGAAGGATATTTGAAGTCTGTTCTCCGGGAAATTATTCTATCATCAAAATTCTGACGAAGTAAGTTGTGCGCACAGCTGTATGGCCCATTGCACCATCCTGTTGAAACCATTGTGTGCGCACCAATATATTTCGTGCACGGCAAAAGTTCTGTAATTCTCTCACAAATGGTACAATAATGTTCTCTCTCTAACAGTCTTGGTTGACAGTAAATGGATTCTGATTATCGGCTTCAACAAAATATTGACCAATAATCCCATTACTAGAAACCGCGCACCGAATGGTAAATCAGACACTGTGGAGTGACTTCTCTACAATAACATCAGGACGTTCAAATCCAAGGAATCGAGTTATTTATCTATTGATATAGCTGTTAAGACGAACGTGATTCTCGTCTGAAAACCATATGCTTTTTCAAGAATTCGGGATCCTCCTAAATTAAGCTCAATATGCGACTACAGTAAACTTCCCTTGCACGTTTGTCCGTAGCTTTTAGTCGTTGTACAACTTTAATATGGGATAGATAACCACCAATTGATTTGAGCAGCCGACGTGTAGACGTTTCACTGATATTGAGTTTACATGCAGTTCTTACAAGGCTTCCTTTGCGTTGAATGCATAACTTTGTCAAAAACACGTCCTGTGTTTCACTGTTTTTCGACGATCTGAAGAACCTTTACGTTGAAAGAATACACTACCAGTGCGACGAAATGTATTTTCATGGGGGCTACTTTATTAAACTGTTGTCGATATCTTACTGACACCTGCTGTAAGCTTGGACCTTCCATTGCGACCATTTCCTTATGAGTGAAAATAATAAACACTTTTTCTGCTGTCGTTAGAACCATTTTCAATTCAAATTCAACTGCAGTGTATCATTGAAATGTCAACTAATGACAATTAAGTCAATAATGACAAATACATATTATGTATGCAACTCCATAGCACGCTAAATTTCGGTACTGTTTATTCCGGCGGATACCGTATATTAATACGAATAAAAATAGTTATTTGAACCACGTTGGATGCGCCAAAAATATTACAAACCGATGAATAATTTGGTTCAATTAATATTTACTTATCTCAGTGTCTGTTCTACTTTCAGAAATTTAATTTTTTGACCTATGCAATAATAGATCTAAATTTTATTTAAATATATTAAATTTATTATTCATAAAATAATGATATGAATTTGCTATAATATTATTCATAGACTGCATTAAACATAACTTCTTAAAACTGAATAAAACCTGTATATTTCTAATCTAGTTCCTGTCTTCAAGCTTCTGTCTCCAATTTTCTGACATTAGTTTCTGCCACTTTCCTCTTATAATCCTATACATCAGCCATTCAATTTTCATTTAGAACTCAACACATGCCCCTGCTTCTCTTATTCTCTCATCCGTTGATTATATAACATGGTTTTACAGCACTTTCAACAAAGAAAAATAAACATAGTACTCGATTTTTAACCAAATTTATCATCTCCTTGATTACTTTCTAATGTTGGCTTCTGGACTTCATCATACTCGTTCGTCTAATTCATTTGTTGTTTCTAGAGTAAGAACAAACATTTTGAAAAAGACGAATTATACACATGAATTTGCCACTGTGGTCTTCCTTCTGAGAATCTGCTGGCATCGTGATACTTATTAAATCTCTTGATATTCACGTTAGATATACATATATATTTTGCAATTTTTTCTATCGTTTTCTATTTTGTTTTACTTAATTAATATTTAACTATTTAAAATTATTAATCACTATTCATGTGTATTTAATTACTAGTTTTGTCCTATTAATGGTGAACAACTGTTGGACAATAAAGACTATTAATAAAGATGATTGTATATAATAATTTAATGAAACAAATTGTTTTAATTTCAGATTTAAATTATTGTGGTACTCATTCACCTTGTTTAAATGGTGCCACATGTGAAAATACCGATCCCGACGCCTATAAATGTACTTGCGCGGATGGTTTTTCGGGAGTAAACTGTGAAGTAGTTGATAATCCATGCGCTCCAGTTCCTTGTAAACACGAAGGCACCTGTCTTGTTGACGGCGGTTCTTTTACCTGCCAATGCAGTCCTGGCTGGACCGGACCCACATGTAATATTGGTAAGTCCATATTAAAGAGGTATAAAGACCACTTACTCATAGGCCTATTTTAAATTCATTGACTATTCATTAATAATAAATTTTCCACGATCAAAGCAAGTTTAATTTAAATTTTGCTTTATGACTGTTACCAATATATTGTTTCTCCAGCATTTAAAGCAATATAGAAATTTAATATATGTACTAATGATATTTTCGAAAAGCACTTATTTTTCATTTTTAGCAGAAACAAATAGAACACAAGTACATAAAAATATTTTGAATAGTGTCATGTCTTAGCATGTCTTTTCTCTGTTATTTGCATTTATATATGTGTTCTTATTAAAACACTTTTTTGATACCCATACTTATCGTAATATGTATTTTACAGTCTTACTGTTTCATTGGGGAACTAATAGTTTTTATTTTTTTTTTCTAATCCAAATTGTTTTGAACGCACACAACAGTTTTTCTATTCCTTTTATTTGTGACCTACAGGTATAATATGGAAATTGTCAACGTGAACTATAGATCGTTCCAACCTCCGTATTCAGTATACGTCTTATGGGAATTTGTTTCATGGTTGCCAAATCATCCAATCAGCTGTACATTACCATTTCCGGTTAATTATTTGACATTTCACGCGATCAAATCATAACCTTTATTTACGTGTTCTCATCATATGTATGTAGTCGATCATTTAGTTGTATGCCTTCCCGTTTTTTAGGTTTTTTTGGACTTGATAATAAACCAGTTCGTTGCTCCTGTTTTACATGATATATTGCACGGTCTGAGATACCCAAAGTTTTACTTGCTTCTTGAACGGCAGCACTCACATTCATTGATTTATTGAAATAATTGAAAACATTTGCAATCATACACTTCTCCTTACGGCTAAATGTCTTCTTTGCGCCGTTTTCTTCCTACAGGCTCCATTAATGCAGTGAAAACTGTAATTACATTTAGATTATGTTATAACGTTTATAAAAATCAATAAAAATACCCTGTGCACGCTTGAAAAAGATAGAAGTGTTCTGTAATGAACAATTTGAACAAATATATAAATAAATTAACAATTTAACGAAATATTTTAAAAGTAGGACGATGACGGTTGACAGTTAATATTAATAGACAGATAGATACTGTTGTCGATGCCGACAGCATATGTCAATAAGTTGCAACATAGCAACCGGAAGTGAAGATAGCGTTAATGACAGCAACTAAGGATAGTAAGAGATAAAAGTTGCTATTATATCCCATACTGAATACGGAGGTTGGAACGATCTAGAGTATCTTTATTGGTTTCTAAAAGGGAAAATCTATTCTGAAATACGACTATTTTTCCTATTACTAATTTTTGATCTTTTTTCATTTTGAGAATATATAAGTTCTCGAATACTTTAGAAGTCTCAGGTATTTTAGGGTAAAAGATATACAGTACTTAAAGCTTCGGTAATCCGGACTCCAATAATTCGGATTCTCAGTAATCCGAACGAAATTGAAATATAGCACATTTACACTAAGTATCCCTTAATTCGGATTAACTAAGATTCCGTAAGACGGATCATCCATTGCGCAGTTTGCCATGTACGTTAAAAAGCATAAGACTGTGATTTCACTGATAGTTAAAAAGCATCATGGCGCCAAAGAGACAGCACAAAACATTAACTCTAGCGGAAAAACATGAGATATTACAAAAATTACGACGTGGTGTTAGTGGAAAAGTGTTGGCTGATAATTATGGAGTTGATACGCCGACCATTTCGGATATTAAAAAGAAATCTGAGCAAATAACAAGGTACGTATGTTCGCATGAATATCTGTATAATTTACTAACGTTATGGTCATTATGTAGCTACATCGAAAACTGTTTTTCTGCACCGGGACGTAAGAAAACTTACGTCCAGGTGCATTTGTACTTGTACTTGAGAAAAGGAGAAAACCCAAGAATGGAAACTGAATTGTATAGCTGGTTTCTTCAACAACGCGAAAGACATGTAACTATTACATCTCACATTTCAAGAGAAAAAGCGATACAACTTTACGTAAAATATTTCGGCGATAACAAGTTCAACGCAAGCCGAAGGTGGCTAAATAAATTGAAGAAGAGACATGGTATTCGTTATCTTAAAGTTAGTGGGGAGAAATTATCTAACGATTTAGATGTTGTCAAACCGTTTCTTCAAAAATTAGCGAACAAAATTAGGCAGCCGAATCAAATTTACAACGCAGACAAATCTGCATTTTTCTGGAAATTATTGGCAGATCGTAGAATGGCTCACACAAACTAAAAATGATGATTATTGGCAAATCAACAAATCCGAGAACGTTTAAGAATTGTGCCATTCCAGTTAAATATCACGCTACTAAGAATGCCTGGATGACGTCAGCTTTATTCGTCAAATGGTTCACGAATCTTTTGTCGAACAAGTGAGAACATTTCAGAAAGACAATAATATGAGTGGCAAAGCACTTTTATTAATTGATAATGCCGCAAGTCATGCAATAGAGACGCAATTGATCAGTGATGATGGAAACATCGTAACTATTTTCCTGCCGCCTAATTGCACTCCCCTCATTCAACCGATGGATCAAAATGCCATTCGACTGACTAAAATGTATTACCGTAAGAGTCTCTTGGTCCATGTTTTGTCTTTTGACGAAAGCAACATTCCTAACACTATAAAAAATAAGATTTTAAAAGATGCCGTGTTTTTGCTAGCTAGTTCTTGGGGCAAAGTGAATCCTGACGCAATTCAGAAATGTTGGCATACAATATTTTTTTATTTAGACAATGATGCGTCAGACTCTGATTGGGATTCTGATTGTGAATCAGTCAGTGGTGGGCATAGTGAAATTTCCGAAATTAAGAATATGCTGCAGAACGTTACCACTGAGAATAACCAACTGACGGAATCAGAGATCTGTGAAGGGATAGATGGCGATGGAGAGCATTTATCGTTGCATAGTGATGAGAGCGACTCGGAAGAGGAAATTGTAAGGATTGATCCAAAAGTGAAACATGACGAGGCAATTCATTGCTTCAGTACATGCATACAGTGGGCTGAATTAAATTGTCCATACCACGAATTATGCTAGAACGCGCAATGCAAGCTAGTATCAAACAAACAAAACTTACTGAATTTTTTAAATAGTTTTATAAATTTTGGTTTTTACCATATATTTTCCTTACTTTTTATGTACGACATAACGTATTTTAGTTTGTATTTAGAATTATGGGTATTCGTTTTTCCTAACATTTTCTATATCTTAGTTTGTATTTTGAGTTTATAAATCCTTATAATACATATTTTGGGTAATATTTTAAAAAACTTTTAAAAAAGGTTTCGATAATCCGGATGTTTCACTACTTCGGTTTTAATTGATCCGGATTAGCGAAGCTTTACTGTATTTAATTTTTGGCGATAATCCCCTTGCAAGTCTACAGACTTAGCCCAGCAAGTTTCCAATTTTTACAATCTTTCTGCAAAATATGCATTTTTTTTGGATATCATCTCTTTATTTGTCGGAAATTTCTTTCCACCAAGCTATTTTTCCTAAATTTGGAAATAAAAAGAAATCACTTGGAGCTAGATTTGGCGAATATGGTCGATAAGGCAGCAATTCGTAACGCAATATGGCAGTACAAAATATAATACGAGTATACTGTCACTTTTTATAATTATATTATATGTATTTGATTGTTTATATTAAAAAAAATCTTCGAAATATTCCATAAGCTGAAACATGTACTTAAACGTTAAAGTATCGTAAATAAATAAATATTCAAATAAAACAGACCTTAAATCGCCAAATAAAGAAAATTTCCCATGCATATATGTACGGTTGCGGCCCTTGAAAACTCAGACACTCGATTTTGACGTGAATGTCAAAAATTTTAAATTTTGTAGTGAGTGTAAATCAAATTCTTATTAGTCATTTTGATGACAATGTCACATTTGACAAATACATAGTTTACGTATTTTTGAAATGCCGCAATTATCAAAATTACAAAATCTATTATCAAAACTAAATACTAATTTTGAAGTAAACTTTTATATTCTGATATTCGAATTGATATTTCTGAAATTTAAGTAAAGCAGTTTTGTTATTTATTTAAGGTTTGGGTATTCAAGGGCCGCAAATGTACATATTGCTATGTATTGTGGTATCGATTAAAGATTTGAATTGGCCCACAATACACAACAGCTTGCTCGGTTTAACTCAAGTCGGTTCAGCCTTCCTGGAGCTCTTGTATCTTCAGGTTACCCACGAAGGGGTATGTGTTAAATAAAAAGGTATTAGAAATAATAATCACATTAACAACACAACATTTAATAAAAAAATAAAAATAAAAAAAAACTCTTAACAAAGTATTAAGAGTGTCTTATGCAACACAAATGCAATAGACTGAGGAAAACTTGTATGAATATTTACTCGCATACAAGAAAAAAACCTCAATTGACCGCGAATAAACCTAAACTAATTAAATAGTTAGAAAAACTTTCATATTTAATTAATTACGTTACCCCCAAACCTCAAACGTCAGACAGAAAAATACCTGTCAGCGCGCAACTCAAATGACCAGATCATGCGCTGAATAACATGATCAACTTTCCCTCCAAGAACCCTGACCTTCATACAACTACAACCAAAGAAAGCAAAAACTAGCAAAAAAAAACTGAAATGTTGAAAATTTTCCTTGCTATTTTGACTATAAATATATATTAAATAAAAATTAATGAATTTACGAGCTCATATCATATACAAATATCTTAAAGAAATAAATATAAATACAAATATACTTGCAAATGCACACGTACATTAATTAATGTGGTCGTCGTACATCACTCAAAAAAATATACTTAAAGAGAGATTTCAGATAGATCGCATAAAATCAAAATTTACAAGTATCCAAAACTCGTAATAAATCGAAAATTAGAGTAAACACAACAAAGATCACAACTAAAAACACAAACCGAAATTAACTCTAATACTTTGAATAAAGAGGAGGTCCTTATTCAAAAAAATTAACTCGACCTATCTATCTAAACTAAAGGATGAGAAATCTCTGAATCTCCTTCTCGGAAATGAAATATCTCCATGCATAAAATATAAATCAAAAGACCGACTACGGTGGATCTGCAACCGGCAAACGGTCGAAGTGCCCGGTTCAAGACAATGTTCGGACAACCTACAGTCATGGACAAAAATACACATTATAATCAAATTTTAAATTAAATATAAAAAATCTCTAATTATTATCCTGGAATGAAATGTACATAATTATTAATAGTCTTTTAATGTTTCTTTAATTTTTCTTCGGGGAAAAATCCATGACAATATGTATACTGTTTTTAACGCGAGCACAGTTATCGAATTGCTATGTGTGAATACAACAGCTAAAAATTATTAATCCTCATGTGCGTATGTAGCTTGTTCGCAAATTGGGAAACCACCTGCTCTGTTTGTTTATGCACCAGATGGAATAACGAAGAACATTGCGTATCCAAAGGCATTGGAGCGATAGATTGATTATAATAAAATATCATTGATTCGTTGTTTAGCTAGAGAACAAACAAAGATTTTATATCGGTTAATGGCAGTTAACACAAAGGAAGTTTTAATTTTTCTATAGAATACGGCCGAGCAACGCCGGGCTACGGGCAGCTAGCAATCAATCTTTGGAATCCCAAAAATTAGCCATTACCTTATCGGCCGAAAGAACAGTTTTTGCTTTATTTGGGGCACATTCCTCGGGAGAAATCCATTGTTTCGACTGTATTTTCGTTTCTGGATTTTAATGATGTATCCAAATTTTATCCGCTGTGACATATCAGCGGAAGAATTCCCTTGTATGACGTTGAAGAAGCCACATTTTCTCCTGATATTTACATGCGATCGCGCATTTGATTAGCATTAAGCGAACGCAGCGCCCATCTCGCGGATTGCTTTTTCATTTTTAAATATTCATGCAAAATATTACATACCCATTCGGTTGAAATCTTGAAAATCTATGTCACGTACTTTCAATCGACAATCGCTTCTTACAAGGGCACAGTAAATGACGGTCCGGGACGTTCGTCATCATCCGTGCGCATATGACCACATTTAAAATCAGAAAACCAACTTACAAATTATTCTATTGGATGGAGCACATTAACGATAATATTTACGTAACTTTTCCTCGGTTTCTTTAATTGCTTTTCCACGTAAAAAATAATGTGTTATTAACACTCGGAATTCTTTTTTCTTCATATTTACACAACGAAAACAGTTTTCTTTAAATGAGTATAAAAGACAACTTAACTGTCAGATTTGTTTGAAATTTTGACAGTGGACATCAGAAACATGGGGAAAGTCAGCAACCTACTCACCGCAGCGAAAGTGTCGCCAACCTTTGAAAAGTCACTCTCCCAAACCGCCCACGTATCTTGATTAAAAATTAAATATCAATAGCTCTAGTACATTAAATGTCATAATTTACATGCTATGAGTTCTTCTGTTTTTTTTTTAAATTAATACTCAATGATAGCTTTGGAATTGCAAGAATGTGAACCAGCCACACTATATTTGCACGTTAACTGTCAAAATGTATTTGAGTAGTCATTTATGTTTTGGCTGCAAGGTTCATAGTTTTGCTTATAGTGAATATGATTTTAACCTGAATACAAAAAACTTTTATGATCGAGGCATATTTTCGCAACGGCCATCCAGTGGGAGATGAATGACAATACTTTACTCGAGATTGTTACGATAAACTTCAATAGCAGTATCCAAATCTCGCATTGCCATTTGATGATTTCCGTCAATATTTGCGTTGTTGTGGTGAACTGTTTTGTGAGACTGGCTCGATTTTACATAAAGGAGGAAGTGGACGACCTAAAAAGAGAACCGTGGAGGCAATCGAACATGTAAGACGGATTATCGATGAAGAGCCTCGAACATCTGTACGTCGGCTAGCACAGTAAGTCTAAAAGTTGGAACTAGGCCAGAATTAACGTCAATCGAATTCGTTTTTTTCCCCATAACCAGGAATTCTCACTTACGTCCATCGCGGTAATTAAAGAACGTGTTGAATGGTCTTATTCTTCCCCACATAAAGTTGATCTAGATTAATGCAGCTTCATCATCACGTTAACCTTTAATTTATCAACACCCTTACCCAATCTCTTAAGCCAATTTTTCAATTTATTCGTAGGTTCAGATCAGTTCAGTAGCATTTGTTGCATAGATAGTATTTTGCAGTTGACTATTTACGGGTGTTCTTAGAAAGTTTGGTCATCGTTGCTTTTACCTTTTCTATGCTAACATATAAACTCTCACAATGTTTCTAAAATTCAATACCAGCTAGTAATACAATTTATTACTTACCTGAGTAGATTTTAAACAAGCTATAACCAATCTAACCGTTTCATTTAATACAATCATACGAACGCTGAGTACCATAATATCCATATCAATATTCTCTCAGTAGATTAATATAAATATATTGCTGCGATTTAAAAAAATCCGGACCTGACTCTATGTTCGACAAGATATGATGTATTTTTAAACCCAGTTTCAGCATTTTTAAATTTATTTAGGGCTACTAACTTCTCCATGCTGCTGTATATAGTATATTCACTCAATAACCATATATCTAATTTGAAAATCATGACGAAATAGAAAAATAAAATATTAATAAACTGATAACTGTACAGTTGCTTAGGAGAAAAGTAGCGTGGGGCAAAATACTAAATGTTTCAAGCTATATATATGCGGTGCTACCCAGAAATTCCCGAAATTTAAATGTGGCACGCGAAGAGATGGTAGTACATCTCTATAACGCTAGATGGTGTGAACTACGTCTATACTAAGTCAATCTATCAAACGGTACTTTGCTAGGTGGTAACGAACAGTTTTTGTGTTTATATTTGTTGAGTTTGTTGAGTTGTATTCTAACACGACAATGTCCGATGTGAAACAGCAAAGAATGTGCATCAAATTCTGCTTCAAAATTGGTAAAACGGCAGTGTAAACTCTAGAAAAAAGATGCGAACTTATGTGTGGCACAACCGTTTTAAAAATGGACGTGTGTCGATTGATGATCATGACGAACGTTCCGGTCGTCTAATCGACGGAAAATGCGCACTTTTGCCAAAAAATGTGGCAAAAGTGCGTGACGCTATCCTATATAACCGAAAGAGAGCAATCCATGATATTGGTAACATTGTCGGCTTGTCGTACGGCGTTTGTCAGCGGATTCTGTCCGGCGAAGTCAAAATGCGGCGTATTGCTGCGAAGTTTGTGCTAACAGCATGGAACAAAAACGGTACCGGTTTCATGGGTGTTCGAGCATGAACCCGAAATAAAACAACTGTCATCGCAGTAGACGATGCCATTGTCACCACGACCAAAGAAAGCACGACAAGTTCGAAGCAACGTCAAGTCGATATTGATTTTCCACTTTGACGCTGTTGGCATCGTGCACAAAGAATTTCTCCCACCAGGTGAAACATTTAATGAATGTTCTTCGGCCTGCCATGTGGCGTAACAAATCGTGGATCCTACACCACGACAATGCACCAACCCACACGTCACTGTAATGCGTCAGTTTCTAACCTCAACGAAGATGGCAGTACTACCCTACCCTTACTATTCCCTAGAGCTTACCCTTAGTTACTTCTTTCTATTTCCGAAGTTGAAACTGAAGCTCACGGGGCGCCGTTTTGAGACGATTGAGGAGATCCAGACCGAATCGCTGGCAGTATTGAACACGTTAACATGCGAAGACTTCCAGCACTGCTTCTAATCATGGACAAGTCGCTGGGATCGATGTATTCATGCGGAAGGAGAGTACCTTAAAGGGGATGATCGCGGATAAGTTGTAAGAACAATTTGTTGTTTTTTCACATTCCGGGAATTTCTGGGTAGCACATTGTAGATTCGACTAAGATTGTAATTGATAAGAAATACTCTCTACTTTCTGATATATTTGCTTAGATTTAGAAAGTTACATGAATTTAATAATAAAAAAATCTATGTACTTAGAAAACATGATAACACTGGTCAACACAGTTTGGTTTTATTATACCGCTAATACGTATAGTTAATGTCTTTTGTTATGCTGATTCTGAATCTGATTTAAAATTTGCTCCATCACATCAGGATTTTAAGATTTCTTAAACAGTTCTTTCAAGAAACGCATTAAATTTCACAAAATTTCAACGTTACTTTTATATAAGAAAAGAACTACTAAAAATATTTTTCTGTCGAACATTGAGACATGTCTAAACATATCCTTGCATGTTTCCTACGCTAGAGCACTTAAACCACGACCATTTCTGCTCTGAAACCAATCAAATTAAGAACTGGTATCTGGCTATGTGGATATAAAAAGAGGTTTGTGATAGATGAACGTCTTTTTATTTCACATGTATAAATAATTCAAACAGTGCCTGTAATGTATGTGGAGAATTCACTACCCACCAGCATAAGTGGAATATTACACCTTTAATAGAAAAGTTATATTTTCACTATTTTGGCTTAACCATTGAACATCAAGACAAGCCATGGGCGTCCAGCATTTGTTGCTCCCGCTGTGCTGTTACTCTGAAGGGCTGGTCAAACGGTAAGAAAAGCACTATGCCATTTTGCAAGACCTGTGATTTGGCGTGAACAAACGGACCATTTGACTGATTGCTACTTTTGCTGCAGGAAAACTTACTGGTGTTCCAACAAAAAATAAGAAAAATATTAGTTATGCCAGTTTGCCCTCTGCAACTTGTCCAGTACCTGACGAAACAACACGGCGAAACAACACGGCGAAAGCTTTCATCAAGGCATTTCTGTTATTGAAAAATGTTATCAGAGCAAGTAGAACAATGAAATGCTTGTTGATTATTGTTGGACATTGGTTTCAGAAAGTGCCGAAGAACAGTATAATGGAAAAGTAAAAAGAAGAACATTTTAAACAGGATGTAACCATACAGCTCCATATAACCTAATTAATATTATTTCATTTACTTTTCAATATATTTTCGAAAACTTGACGTTCCAGAATAAATTTGTTGCTATTACTATTGCTAGAACTATAAAAGAAACGAAAACAGAACGAAAATTGTACATAGTTTCTAAGGAAAAACAAAAAAAAAATGATAATTTGTTAGCCGTGTAATTTATTAAGAAGAGTAAATTTAATAAATAGAATAACAATATTGTAATGTTCATTTGTAATGCTCAATATTTAAATAAATGGCTGTTTATTCAATGATACATTTAGAACAAAATAATCTTCGAAATCGAGAAATATGAACAAAATGATCATCAAAATTTGCAATCAAATATTTACATAAATTTAAGCTAGATCCAGAAATATGTAATTATCTCATCTAATATAACTCGTGTAACTTATTCTGTCTCTCAGATTAATTTCCGGATTAACATATTTTTAAACGCGCATCAATTTGTGTAATAAAGTGATATTAAACAATGAGCTGATATATTTAAAATTTAACAAACATAATTAACAGACATGGACATGATTCTTTGATATTTATCGAAACTGCTCTTATAATTAAGTCCCACCTACAAACAGTGAGAGTCGGTCGGATAATCAACGTGAATCTAATAATTGAGTAAGCAAAAGATGTGCAAACGGCAAACCAGAAGATCCTTTCTCTATTCGTTCGTTCGTCCCTCTGTCGGTTTGCTTACCATACTAAATATTGAAAGAATTTGGGCGTAAGCAAGAGTAGAGAATTAATAGAGTCCGCACTGGTATAAAAATAGAAGCCTCGCCAGGGCAGTATAAATCAGCGGTTACCTAGCAATTACTTCTCCTCCCCGCCCCGTTATTATATCTATTACCCACTAGGAGTGCTGCGATCGCGGGGAGACTTAATTATGGACGGGCTCCGGTGCTGAGCTCTTCACCTTTGACCTCACATTCCACTGCTGCCACCACACGAACACTCTTTGCTCTATCTTCGTGTTCCTTGCTAGTTGTACAAGTAGAAGAAATTTGTAACCGATTTTTGTTCTCATTGATTTATAGACGCTGAGTATCCGTAACATTTCTTCTAATAACCTTTAAGATCTTTTATAACCGTTATTAATGAAGAAAATGTGGTTTCCGTGTAAGTAAAAGCGAATCCTCTAGAAATTCGCCATAATACTTCTTGTGACAGTCGATGTTACTGCACGTATGTAGCATAATATAAAATCAGATTGCATCTTACTCAAGAATTGAAGTTGCTTACATACAGTTACTACCCCAGGGACCACATACTAATTATGAGTTATTGAAAAAAGTATTAATAGTAATGTATTCGCAACACTCATTAGAGGTAATAAAAGAAAAAAGAATAAATTTGTTTAAAAGCAAATTTATGTTCTTTTTTATGAAAATATTTCGATTCATCAATTCTTATTTCAATAAATAAATTTGTCGACTTCTTTCTAGGTACACTGCTACGCAATCATTTCTTTGAGATATACATTGATTACTTTCAGAAAAAAAAACAGTTTGAACGAATGACTTTGCAATAAAAAAAGATTTAAAATTCATTATGAAATGTTTTAAATATTCTAAATCCAAATTCTTTAAAAATCACTTCATACATATTCGGCTCGGAAACTGAACAATGGTGTTTAATTAAGTCTTTACATAGATCAGAATCAATTTATACGAGGGATGTCTTTTAGTGTTGCATATAGCCACAAAATCAAACAGTGGATCGACTCAAAGTGCTTTATTGATTTTCAAAATATTTTCCACGAAAATTGATGATACCCTTCTGCATTCGTTCAAACCAATTGTTAAAGCAGTTATTCCAATCTTCAGTTGGGACAGTGAAAATTGCCGTTTTGAAGGCATCTACTGCTTTGTATTCCATTCTTGATCTTTGGGAAAAAAATCGTTGGGGCTTAGATCGGAGAACGATCTAATAATTCAATATTTTGCTGGTTCAAGAATTCAATTATCTTTCGAGCTGTGTGCGAATTCGCATTGTCATGACGCAAGATGATTCGCCATTGTGGGTTGGTTTCTCGGAGCACGGCAATTATTTCTGGCAAACAAACGGTTGCATACCAATCCGCATTAACCGTTCTTTGATTTTGCAAAGGAATTGTAGCTGCATGACCTGATTTCGACACAAACGTTTCCACCGTCTTTTTCGACACACCTAGCGGATGGATAACTTTTGCCGGGTTCCTCTTCATATTAAAACACCCTGAAACAACAACGACTGACGTTTATTTGCGGGATGATGGGAATAAATCCATGATCCACTGCTATTCATGATGGTATAAACGTTTTTTGAGTTTCCGTTATTGAACCGGTTCGGAATTTTTCGACGCCAATTAACACGAGCCATCTTTTGCTCTTCGGTTAAAAGATGTGGAATCGAACGGGAAACTAATTTCCTCACACCCAGTTCAACATGTAGTATCGCTTGGATTGAGGTCTTTGAAATACCCATGGATGTCTCAATGTGAAGATATGTCACATGTCTATCTTCCTTAATCAGGCGTCGCACAGCATCGATGTTTTTCTGGGTGACTGCTGTTCTAGGCGGACCTGTCCTGGGACCGTCGCTAATACTAGTGCGTCCACGTTGGAATTCACAATACCAACGTGAAATTGTCAAATTGTCAATGTGGTGCTTCATCTTCAAAAACAGAAACCAACTCAGCAATATATTCTTGTAATTCCCCTCCGAAAATTGTAAAAAAATTATTGTGCGAAAATTTTCTCAACTCAATTCCATTTTTCGGAGAACTTATAAACATTAAAAATTCACTATAACTAAACTTGCCGTATTTTGATGAAACATTATATTTAGGTTAATGAAGGATTGAGATTAATTTTGACATATGACATTTTATTACTGGCGCCCTCTATGAGACTATATACAACACTAAAAAGACAACCCTCGTACTAAAAAACCTTTTGTATATGTATTACATGGACATAGTACTTCTATGTACAGACACGTGTTTTGATCTCTTCTTAGATCTCGTCAGTATATGTGAACAAGATATACGAGATTATATATACCACTAAAAAGATATCCTTCGTATATTTAAATGTGCAGTTATTAATTTCATTTGTGTTTATTTGCACATTTATGTTTAAGCTTAATGAAGGTTTTTCTATGTATAGTTATTAATAAAAGCAAAGGGAAAGCTATATTATGTAGGTTACTTGTTCTGCATGTAACAATTTGATTAAATATATGTTTTTTCTCACAAATGAAATTTCTGTAAAATACTACTTTTAAATCGAATGCTTCTATTGTGTTGTGATATATTAATATTTGGACACGTAATCTGAATTGAATGGTTCTACTGTGTACAAGATTACGAGTCGAAATATTAATATATGACAACACAATACAGTATTTTACAGAAATTTTATTTGTGAGAAAAAATATATATTTATCTAAATTGTTACATGTACACAAGTCAGATACAATAATTTCATGTCGTATATCCTTTCGTTTGTCCAGTTTTAGTTATTAATCCTCATGTAAAACTCATGTAATTGTTAAGCCGTTTAAATTTATTAGCAAAATTTCTAAACTACTTATGCGCCACTTGCTGTGGTTAGTTTCATATTTCATCCTTTTATTGTGACTCTTTTTATAACACATATGTATTTGAAAATTTTAAACCCACGCAATAATTTCTAGGCGTCGCCCTCCTTTGCAGTTCCTCATGCAATTTACCAAGAATGTTGGGAGAAGGGTGGTTAGTTCTTATACATTTAGTATTGTCAAGCTTCTCTGCACCATATACTTTTATCGTTTTAGTTTCTCAAACCTAGCTTAGATTTTACGGATTTACAACCAGTGCATCACTTAGTTTCCATGAATTAAAAAACGTGATTCACTGGGGCGCCAAATCCAGAACGACAATAATACTGCACACTTAAAACCACGCGGTCCTTCGAGCCGGATTTTACTAGCTTCTCGCTAGACATATTTTTAATTATTTAGTTATTGTTTTCGAATATATTGTGTATAATGTATTTATTGTGGACAAAATTAAACAAGTCATTGAGGATCATTAAGCTTAGGATAATTTCAGGTTGAAGTTTTGCTACCTACAAGAGGTGCAGGCAATTAAGATCCACAAAAACTGGCTTATCAAAAGTTGCACAATACAAACACTCTCCTGGGACTTACCTTGTGTGGGTGGGTTGGACTTAAAGTGACAAAGCAGCTAGCCAGTTACCGACGGCTTAGAGCTCAGTGAGATGGTCGTGCGATTCTAATCGAAACGTTACTATACTGACTAAAAATTTGAAACGTTTTATGAACTGCTTGTCGCCGATATTATACGACACGCGGAGTTCGTATTCACACTAGCGAAACCACCACAGGCAGTCTAAAGTAGATTGCGTAAGGAAAACAAAAATAAACAGGAGGTGATAACAAATAAAAGAAAAAGTTCCACAGAAAAATAATAAGACAAGTTTATTGATGACGTGGTAAAACAAAATAAATCTCCCGCAAAAGTAATAAAGGGTGAGGCTCTATCTAGAGTTACAAAAGTAAATAATACCCAGATCTAAACGTATTCTTTAAATATGAAAGATATTAAAGGCCAAATGTTAGCGTCAAAAATTTTCTGAACAATAGTGTATATACAAAATTTAATACAAGCATTAGCCGTCAACAAAAAGAAAGGTACTAAATAAAACCAAAATTACAAAGGCTGGAGTACGGGCACATAAGATCTGATCGTTCATAGATAAATTCTTCCTCACTTAATTACGTAATATTAAAACTAAATGATTGCTAAGGCGTTTAAAAGATAGAACAAAACAAAACAAATTGCGCTCTCATGCACAAAATATATAACACATCTGCGAATTTTACAAATTTTCTGTCGTTAATAGATTTCAGCAATATTTAGGACATTCTAAATCTAAAGCCTTGTATTCGCCGTTTATATTTTCTGTCCCTTTTTATATTCACAACTATCTTCTTTTGATTCTTTTTTCCTGACAATAAACATCTACAAAAAAGGGATATTTATCAATACGATTTTGCCGTATTACGCAGTTGTTATATAATGAAACAGATATGCAAAATACATATCCGTCACTGTAAACATGGACAAACACCTCGTATTTTTACAAAAAAGGGATATTTATCAATACGTTTTTGCCGTATTACGCAGTTGTTATATAATGAAACAGATATGCAAAATACATATCCGTCACTGTAAACATGGACAAACACCTCGTATTTTTAGCATTTACTTCTGTTCAATACATATGTTTCAGCCATCTATGCCTCATCGGTTGAACTAGTGAAGCAATGTGTATACAAATTAATACAGATCTGTTAAACAACGGATCTGTATCTGTATCTACATTTACGCTAAAATTGTCTCCAAGCTGTAACCAGTTTCGTTCTATCAGGCGACACCAATTTAATCAGTGACATCTGACGGAAGAAAGCGACTTGGCCAGAAAAGGCGATCTTCCGCTCGAATAGCAAGGCTATTACGAAAAAAAGCGGAAAAATACGTATATTGGTGCTGTCCATTAACACGCGCCAGATGGCGGTAAATATACAAAAAAGGGATATTTATCAATACGTTTTTGCCGTATTACGAAGTTGTTATATAATGAAACAGATATGCAAAATACATATCCGTCACTGTAAACATGGACAAACACCTCGTATTTTTAGCATTTACTTCTGTTCAATACATATGTTTCAGCCATCTAGGCCTCATCGGGTGAACAGCTTGGAGACGATTTTAGCGTAAATGTAGATACAGATACAGATCCGTTGTTTAACAGATCTGTATTAATTTGTATACACATTGCTTCACTAGTTCAACCGATGAGGCCTAGATGGCTGAAACATATGTATTGAACAGAAGTAAATGCTAAAAATACGAGGTGTTTGTCCATGTTTACAGTGACGGATATGTATTTTGCATATCTGTTTCATTATATAATAAACATCTTTCTAAATATGTATTATAATTCAGAAAATTATTGAATTTACAAAAGGTATACATTTCTTAATAGTATAAAACGCTATCTGTTCTGTAATAAAGAAATACAAAATAACATCAGTAACTTTTAATGAAAAATAATATATCAAAAAATAGATGGTATCGATGCTTGATACCCTAGACCAAGTGATCACAGTGTAGTCAAGGCATTAGAAAACGCAAGTGAATACACCGTTTAACCTCACCTTATTCATTAACATAAACTGTCGATTAAAGTAACTGTTGTATGCATCCTTACGTGCCTTTACTTAAAAGATAAATGGTTTGGAGTACGCTCCACATTTATATATCGCTCTGCTCAATACATACTTGTACAACGCTTGTCTGTGAGATGTTCAGAAACGAATGCTGTGCACGATTATATGAATTAAATAAAACTCACGTTTCTGGTAGGAAACATTATGCAATTTAATAAAACAAGACCAGCCCAACAGTTACGAAACTAAATATTTTATGTATTACGATATATTTTAATAATAATACGAGAAGATATTTATTACTACTCATTGTAAAATGTTCTATATATCTGAACGATCTATTTAAATCTAATGTGCCTAAAAAAATATAATTGTTTAATTAAAACGTGTTTTATTTACGTAAAATACTCTTTGTACTCCCTTAACCAATCTGTAGATGCACTATCACTATTTGCAGTATCATCACAAACTTGTCTTAATCTGTTAAAATGTCTTTCTTTAACATACTTTCGAGCTTTTGTTTGATTCACTTATTTTTGTATCATCTATAGGGTGTAAGTGAACTCACTTTGTCCACTATTTGCAGGGACTTTGCTAACGCCATTGCAATATTTTGTAATTTTTCTATTGCGTCAACCACTCCTTTATACGAGGGATAAGCTGAATTTATTGAGAATAAGAAAATCTAGTAGACTGTGAAAAACAATCACATAGTGTTGTTCTCTTTGTTGTATTTAGAGCAACTCTTTATCTGTCACTTGACGTTTTGTTGTTGAAGTTACGTTCGTTATAACTTAGCTACTTATTTTTTAAAAGTAAAAGAAAATGGAATTAACCAGAGAGCATTTTCGAATCATAATTTATTATGATTTTAAAAGAGATTTAAAGGATTATGAGTTATAAGAGATTTTAGATTCGGCTTTAGTGAACAAGCACCTTCCTTGGCTACAATTTACCGTTGGTATTAGGAATTTTAACGTGAAAGGAATTCTGTTCAGCATAAAAAAAAGAACAGGGCGTCCTCCTACGGCTGTTACCGACAAAAACATTGCTGCAGTTAAAAAAATAATTGAAGACGACAATAAAGCCACTTATGTGGTACTTATGTGGTAATAGAGCATCAACTCAAGATTGGATCCTCCGTTGTTAAAATTTTAATACTCGATCACCTGTATTTAAAAAAAGTGGTAAGTCGTTTCGTGCCGCATCACATTTCTGATTTCCAAAAAGCAGATCGTGCAAGAATTTGCCATAAAACTTTAAATTTCTTAAATAATTGTGAGCACCAAATTTTTTCCAAAATAGTGACAGGTGACGAAACTTATATTCCCTTTGTTGACATTCCTACCCGCCAAGAGGATCCTGTATGAATTCATAAAGACGAGGAAACTCCAACAATGACTAAGAAGCAGCGAGCTATGAAAAACGTTTTGTATGAAGTACGGGCTTAGTGAATGCAATAGCTAGATGAACAAAATAAAAAGAGTTCCAGACAAGAGAATTGTGCACCACCATGAGAATGCATCGTCCAATACGGCAGTTTTAACTCTCCAATTTTTCTGGAAAAAATATAAAAGTAACAGAACATTCGCCGTAGTCACCTGATTTAGCAATGTGTGACTTTTGGCTATTTTTTTTGGCTTAAACGCAATTTGCGGGGTAGAAGGTTTTCGTTTGAAGAAGAGATTGATACCGCAGTTCACGCTTATTTTAACGGTATTCCGAATGAAGATTGGTTGGAAGCTTTTAAACATTGGAAAAAAGAATGATCAAGTGTATCTCATTGGTGAAGGGAATTATGTTTTTATTCTCAATAATTTCAACTTGTACCTCGTAGTTGGTATGAATAGTTTTTAAATCAGTTATAATGAAAATATTTTAGAATTGTGTTTAGGTTTATTTAATAGCTGCAGCCCCGGCTGGATTAAACTATATCTAGTACTTATAATAGATAATTTATGAATTGATAATATATACAAGGTGTGTATAAATTGGCGGACCCACTACACGCGGCGATGTTCTTCGTTAAATTCGGAGTCCAAAATCCTAATACGAAAATGTTGTACCATGCTCCATATCTTTGCACGAGGTTCCTAAAGTTCGGACTTTCAGTCTTGAAATAAGCATTATTACTCGATATTTGTTGACAGAAAGAGCTACAATTTAGAAGAAAGAAGAATTGTTGTTATTATCCTTTCGTTAAAGTTTTCTTTTTGATTTTAATGTTTGTTTTTAATATTTGTTTTTATTAACTTATTTTGACGAAAAACACATCTGACAACGTTGTAAAACAATAAGTAGGCAGCCTAATGTTGTTCTAGTCAAATACATTACTACTGTCAAATTAATTCTGAAGACAAAGGAAGCCTGATACATCGTTTTAGGATTAGGACTTTTAACTCAAAATTTGACCAAGAAGGTCGCCACGTGTAGTGGGTTCGCCAATTTATACACACCTTGTATAATAGATATAATAGATTATTTTACACATACAAATATAAACCAATCAGATTCACGTATTACTGAAGCAACTCGAAATTACAGCGGTAATTTATCGATAATTTTCATAGTAGAATAATTAGGCGTTGTTATGGAAATGCGGTTAATAAGGATAGACATTTCTAAAGTTCTGTCAAAAAACTGGTTTCATTGTCACAAAACAATGCTGAGATTTGGGAAAGAATCAGTTGTAAACATTGATCAAATAGTAAAACAAGCTGAACCGGCTAATACGAAAAAGAGTAAAGCGTCAATTTGGCAACAATTTTGTGAGTTTTGTGATGCGAAAAACTACAGCATCGAACAAAATGTTACAGAAGAGGAACTTGCAGATATTCTGAAAGACTGGGCCTTCAATATGAGGAAGGTGAATGGGGAAGAATATAAAGAAGGTGTTGTTAAAACGATGTGGAATGTCACGGCAAAATTGCTACAAGAGAAGTTTAATAACGAATATAACAGAAAAATTGATCCTTTTTCAGAGCATCGTATTTAAAGCAGCCCGCGACGCAAGGAACTCCAAAAGGAGAATTCTTCAAGCGATACCTGGTAAACGGAAAATGAATGCAGCTTTACAGAAAAACGAATATGAAAAAATGATAAATGTTTGGGATGAAGAAAATCCAGATGGACTACAAAAGAAATTCTACCTGATAGTGTCGATTGAATTGGCATGGCGAGGAGGAGAAGGCGCGGCATGTTTGATTCACTACTTCCGAGAAGAAATGAACGTATACAATACACTGACTGGAAGAATAGAGTACAATCCCATATTCACGAAAACTACCCAAGGTGGAGCACAAAAATGTGCTGACAGTAAATGGTTGATTCCCAACAAAGTAAAACCAAGTAATTGCCCAGTCAGACTTTTTAAAAAACTCATTTCAAAGAGGACAGAAAACGCTCGTATAAAAAGTGATAGACTCTTTTTAACTGTCAATCCAGCGTGGAATAAGAAAAAAGGTAGCTGGAATAAAAATATGCCTATTGGAAGAAATTAAATTTTGAAATGGTTTAAGAAAAGTGCTGAACTCGCTGGTTTCAACACAGAAAACCAACAAATAAGTAACCATTCCAGTCGCGCGACAGCTGTCTCAAATTTAGCAAAAGCTGGTGTAAATGAGCAACAATTAATTAAAATTTCTGGCCATAGTAGTTCGCATTCTATTAAGCCGTATCTACAACTAGATAAAGAACACCATGAAACTATTATTAATCAAATGCGAGGAAATAGTTACAACAGTGCAAATATTGATTCAAGCACATCCAATAAAAAACAGAATGTATATAACAATTGTACCTTTCAGTGTACTAATTTATACATGAATTAATAAATAAAGAGTTTAGATAAATTTCATTTTGTATTACGTAAAATAATCTAATCAAATACCATACGAGCTTTGAATTAAAATCGATAATTTCACTCATACTTCCTGCATAACGACTTCCACTCGTGTCAATTTGACAATTAAACCACTCCAGCCCTACGGGCTGTCGTGATTTAAATGCTTGTCAAACTGATACTCGTCTTCGTCGCTATGCAACAAGCATTCGTGAAATTATCGATAAATGCAAAGCTCTTATGGTATTACTACAGATAATTTCTTAGCCGTTTATTAAATATAACAATTGATAAATTATTGGAGTTTTTCGGCTTTTATATGAAATATTTACAAATATCAAATTAGAATGTATATAATTGCAGAGTAAGTGGGGATGTCTACATTGCTGCATTGCTGTCTACAAATTACAAAGCAAATCATACGAAATTTTTAATTGAAAAGTATGGTCTACGTTGGGACGCGAACCCAAGTCTGCAGCTTGCCGGGCTGTCGCTTTTACCACTCAGCCACAATAGACCTAGGTTCAAGCTATTTAGAAATGCATTATAAAGTAACAGTGTTAATGAATCAAATGTCAGTTATTGAATGTAGAAGTCAAGTTGAAAGCAGAAGTCAGTATTGAAAGTTCATGTGAGTTTTGATAGCAGATGTCAGTTAGTGAAAGCAAATGTCAGTTATTGAAAGCAGATGTCTGTTTTGAAAGCAGGTGTCAGTTATGAAAGCAAACGTCAGATTAGAAAGCAGATGCCTATTTTGAAAGTAGATGTGAGTTATTGAAAGCAGATGTCAGTATTTCGAGAGCAGATGTCAGATTTGAATGTTTGAAAATGCTAATTATTACTCCATACCTATATGAGTGTTTAGATAATTTCTTAGCCGTTTATTAAATATAACAATTGATAAATTACACAGGTCTACAAAATTAAACTTTTTGACAGATGTTTTTATTTTGAAAACTGATTTTATATAATTTTGATAGGCTGATTTCAAAAATTCTATGCATTTATTTGTATCACGTAAGGTTTTTTTGCAAATATTAAAGGAAAGAAAACGATATTTCTAAAAAAATTTATTTGTTCATTGAGTAAAAAGGTGGAATACAAGTTAAAAAAGTGGAAAAAAATACTTTACTCAGTCTTTTTTAAGTGAAATCTTTGTCTTTTTGCCAGAAAGCTGCGTTGTCCGGACATTCGGTTGTATGTTTTTAAGGGCATATCCCGTTTTTAACATCCAGCAGTAGTCCGCCATCATCGTTATGCCCCATCTGCCTTGGTATCGCCGTTGCATTTCCTTAATCTCTTGGTGAAACCTCTCCCCCTGTGCTTCGCTAACTGCTCCAAGATTTTCAGGAAAATAGTTCAAGTGTGAAAACAGGAAATGCACTTTCAAACTCATATTACAACCTAGACGATGAAAGTGTTGTAACATATTTTGCACAATATTTTCGTAGTTTTCGTCCTTAGAGTTCCCAAGAAACTTATCAATTACATCTTTAAATGAAACCCAGGCGTTTTTCTCGACATTGGTCATTGTGTTTTGAAAATCCTTGTCTTTGCATAATGTTCTTATCTGCGGCCCAACAAAAATACCTTCTTTTAACTTGCCATCGGATAAGGCTGGAAATGTCTCGCACAAATATTTAAAACACTGTCCATTTTTGTCTAGGGCTTTAACAAACTGCTTCATCAAGCCAAGTTTGATATGGAGAGGAGGCAGTAAAACTTTTTTGGGGGTCAACTAAGCTATCTCTTGATACATTTTTGCTACCAGGTGTAAGGCTTGTTCTAGAGGGCCATTCTATTTGAGTCCAATGTCTATCCCTTGCTCGACTATCCCACTCACAAATAAAGCATGGAAATTTTATATAACCTCCTTGTTGTCCTAGTAGCATGCACAGCACTTTAAGGTCACCACAAAGCATCCACTGATGTTCTTGGTAGTTTATTTTCTTTAAAAGAAGTTCAAAATTTTCATACGTTTCCATTAAATGTACCGAATGGACAACGGGAACCGAGGCCTGCTCGTTACCATTGTGCAATAAAACGCCTTTTAAACTACGCTTACTTGAGTCAATAAACAGGCGCCATTCTTCTTTTACATACGGCACATTTCCTAATTTTGAAATTAAGTCAGGAATATTGTTGCAATACACTAGCGGTCCGTCTTGAGTAAAATATTGACATAACTGTTTTTCCCGATCCCGGTAAAAGCTTGATGTGACGCCAGGTGCCAGTAAATGCTTCTCACGAAGTCGGGAGGCTAACAATTCGGATGCATCCTTTGGAAGGTGCAAATCTCTAATTAAATCATTTAGTTCGCTCTGGTTAAACACTTCGGGCTCTCTGAAATCTGGTGTGAAATCTGAGTCATCTGGGTCGCAATTAGATTCCTCTGATTCTGACGATATGACGTTTTCTAGTGCTTTTGGGGCGGTAGGTATCGGTACATCTGGTACATGAGGAACTGGTCGAATAGCAGAGTCAAGATTGGGATACACAATTTGTTTCTTATTTTTTCTGTTGAATCCTTGAACATTACACGAACAAAGATAACAATCATACTGTGATTTCTAGGCTCTCGCCATACCATAGGAACACCAAAGCTTAAACATTTCTTCCTACCTTTTTGCCAGTTTCTTAATGCTTCAACGCAAACGGAACAAACAGTATGAGGAGCCCAGGACTTGTCTTGGTCGCCAATTTTTACACCAAAATAAGCGTGGTATACATTTTTCACAAACGAAGTTATAGTTTGCCTCTGCTTTACTACGACATAACTACCACATATATAACAAAAGTTATTCGGATTGTTCACACAATGTCTTCTTTCCATATTTATACGTTCTAGAATACTTAAAATACGCAACAACGTAGACAACAAGCGCGCGGACACAGTAGCACGACGACTAACACAACCAAACTGCACATAAGCAGGTTTCAACGTTGTATTGACGCTTCTGCGCTGACTTTGTTGCTTTGCTGAGAAATATAATATTAACCAGTGTTGCCAAATCACATTTAATTTCATAAATATCAATTCATTTAAAAATCATGCCTAACATGGAACAAACATATTCTTGTCATAGGTATGTATATTAATAAATTAACATTTTTAAGATATAGAGCGCTATAAAAAAAATTTACGTGATAGAGCAAAAATATGGCGTTTTTTGGAATAAGGGCCCCCAAACATATACAAATTAGCAAACAGCTTTCAAACATCAAAATCACTGTAGACCTGTGTTATTGGAGTTTTTCGGCTTTTATATGAAATATTTACAAATATCAAATTAGAATGTATGTAATTGCAGAGTAAGTGGGGATATAAACATTGCTGTCTACAAATTACAAAGCAAATCATACGAAATTTTTAATTGGGTTCGAGTCCCAACGTAGACCATATTTTTCAATTAAAAATTTCGTATGATTTGCTTTGTAATTTTTAGACAGCAATGTTTACATCCCCACTTACTCTGCAATTACATACATTCTAATTTGATATTTGTAAATATTTCAAATAAAAGCCGAAAAACTGCAATAATTTATCAATTGTTATATTTAATAAACGGCTAAGAAATTATCTAAACACTCATATAGCTATGGAGTAATAATTAGCATTTTCAAACATTCAAATCTGACATCTGCTTTCAAAATACTGACATCTGCTTTCAATAACGCACATCTACTTTCAAAATAGGCATCTGCTTTCTAATCTGACGTTTGCTTTCATAACTGACACCTGCTTTCAAAACAGACATCTGCTTTCAATAACTGACATTTGCTTTCACTAACTGACATCTGCTATCAAAACTGACATGAGCTTTCAAAACTGACTTCTGCTTTCAACTTGACATCTACATTCAATAACTGATATTTGATTCATTAACACTGTTACTTTATAATGCATTTCTAAATAGCTTGAACCTAGGTCTATTGTGGCTGAGTGGTAAAAGCGACTGCCCGGCAAGCTGTAGACTTGGGTTCGAGTCCCAACGTAGACCATATTTTTCAATTAAAATTAAAAATTTCGTATGATTTGCTTTGTAATTTGTAGACAACAATGTTTACATCCTCACTTACTCTGCAATTACATACATTCTAATTTGATATTTGTAAATATTTCATATAAAAGCCGAAAAACTGCAATAATTTATCAATTGTTATATATATATATATATATATATATATATATATATAACGTGTGTTCATTTGAAAAGTCAATCTAGGTTACTTTGAAATTTTGATAGAATAAGACGCATATATATTAGTATGTGTTTGTTGTTCCGTAAACGTAAATCCAAATGACATTTGATAATGTCAATCACATTTGTTATTTATTTGTATGTATGAAACTGTCAAAATATACGACTTCGTAGGTTAAGTAGTAAATTTTAATTTACGACATACCTCAAAATGTTCTCAGTAAATCACATGCTACTAGATTGACTTTTCAAATGAACACCCGTTATATATATATCACGTGTGGGGTGTATTCAATTTAAATATTTGGTAATATGAGAAATAGGTATACATTAGAAAAGAAATATCTTTTCTTTGCGAAATAGCAGGGTTTAACAAACTAGTTTGACAAGATAATAAACGTAATACTAAAGAAAAAGTCGCAATAGTGTGCTTTTAATATAAATGCCATAAATTAGGTAATGAATCTTCATTATATTCTCATCTGTTGTGTAAAAAGCAAGAAAAGAAACACACCTTGACAAATGTATTGTTTCATTCTATTGATATAATCTAACCTATTGCTATGTGAATGAACATTGTCATGTCGCAAATCATCCATGTTCCGATCAGTCAATTCATAGAAATTGTCGTCTGAAACGCAACAGCAATTAATAATCTTTGTGACCGGTTGACGTCTTAACTCCTTTAGTAACTGGCGTTCTTAGATCATTTTCACGATAAAAGAATCTATTTTCGTGACGAATTAAAAAGATGCTTGACTTCTTAAAATAAGCAGCCAACGCATCCCATGCAAAAGAACGACAATTTACGAGCTGCTAATTATTTGTAGAATTATAAAACTTATCACATCATGTTCGGCCTTTCATTTCAAAATTTGAGCATTTGTGTATATTTGACAAGTTTTTACACAACTTGTTTACGTTTGCACTCTCAATTACTAAATTTACAATCAAATAATATACCGAAATTAAAATATAATTAATATTTACTATATTAACCGAATCTTATTTGGTCTAGCTTTGTTAATATATTAAATAAAATTCAATATTTTGTTTGAAATACAATCATAATTTATCAAATTCTCCTTACACAAGCTCTTAATCTTTGTGACCATTCATCGATAGCTGCACATATAACATTTATAAAAAATGACTGTGGAAACCTGTGATAGTGGATCATATTGATACACAAAAAAAACTGTTTGTTACTTTGTCTTTTATCACTTTATTATAACAGATAATAGCTTCGATATTAAAAACATATATATATATATATATATATATATATATATATACAAATATACAAATATATACAAATGTCAAATAATTGAGTTGCAACTCAATTATTTGACAATTATTTGTCATTTATATTTTATATCCTTGATAAAGGCAGCATTGCCGAAACATGTAGGGTTGTTTTAAATATATATACTTTGAAGTAAACCAGACCTTTAATCGCCAACTGATTGAGTTTACCATATCATACCAAGGCCACGAAAATATTATGTTTATATATACCGCGATATCATAAAGTTTCTGGGTCCAAGATGGCCATGGGGTGAAAAACGTCTGTCTTAATTTATATCATCCTTTTGAGAAAAATCTGATAAAATTTTCAGGTTATGTGTCATACTGACATTAAGATTAATATATTGACAAATTTTAACGTCAGCATGACACTTAACCTGAAAATTTCATCCGAATTTTCTCAAAAGGATGATATAAATTAAGACGTTTTTCACCCCATGGCCACCGTTGACCAAGATAATTTTTGATATCTCGGTATATATATATATATATATATATATATATATGGTAAATCAATTTGTTGGCGATTTAAGGTCTGGTTTTACTTCAAAATATATAAATTTAAAACAACCCTACATGTTTCGGCAAATGATGCCTTTATCAAGGAACAAAAAGTACCAACTAAAAACAAAATTATATCACTTGATGTAGAATCTTTATATACTAACATTCTTACAGATCTAGCTATAAACATAATAGAATCCAATTGGGATGAAATTAATCCACACACATCACTAAATAAAAACGAATTTATTAGAGGTATACACTTCTGTCTCGACAACACATATTTTCAGTACAAAAATTATTTTTATAGTCAAACATTTGGTCCTTTAGCTTGCTCCTATTGCAAATCTGGTAATGGAACATTTAGAACAAAACGTTATCAATTCATTAGACTTCCACCCCATTTTCTTCAAAAGATATGTTGATGATATCATAACATGTATTCCGACTAATAAAATAAACTATCTTTTAAATAAATTCAACAATTTTCACAACAAATTAAAATTCACTATTGAAGAAGAAATTAATAACAGTATTAATTTTCTTGATATTTCTCTAAGCAATGATAGACAGGGTACTATATATACAAATTGGTATAATAAACACACAGCTTCTTTTCGATATATGAATTACCACTTAAATGCTCCTACAGTATTCAATAAAACGATTATAAATAATCTGACTGATAGAGCAGTAAAACTATCACATACTCAATACAGAAAAGATAACATCAAGGAAATTAAAACAATCTTAACAGATAATAATTATCCACCACAACTTATAGACCAAACAATTAAAAAAAGAATACACCAAATATACAACACTGCAGACCCCAATAACAATTTAAACAATGACACAACATATATCACGATTCCATATGTTCCACAACTATCAGAAAAAATTAAATACACTTTAAAAATATATGATATAGCTACAACATATAAACTTAGTAATACTAATAAACATTTATTTTCAAAACTTAAACCTAAAATAGAAAAAAATCGAGAAACACATGTCATCTATAAAATACCATGTCGCGATTGCAATAGTTACTACATAGGCCAAACTAAACAATATTTATACACAAGAATACAAGCCCACAAATACTCTAAAACAGACAAAACTGCTTTATCTACACACAAACTACAACGCGATCACCATTTCGACTTTGAAAACACACAGATAATTATAATTGATAAAGAAACACAAAAATGATTAGTATTAAACAGGAAAAAAATTCAATTAACAACAGAAGTGATATAAAAAATTTAAGCAGTATATACTATAACTTAATTATGTAACGATCTGCAATTTACCATCATAATATATGTTGCTGTTATATAATTATATATCTTAAGTTATTTAAATATCTATACATGTGCTTATCATGCTGACAGTTCCGTGTTTTGATTCCTTAATGGTTGTCCGAGTAGGTTTTCGTGGTTTTCCTTCTCGTTTAAGACGAATGCCGACAGCTTTACATCTTAAGATGCTCCACGGGCGCATACATAATAATAACTCATGTCTTGTGTTTCCCTGTTTTTGTTGTCTATCTGTTTTAGAATACTAAGGCATAATTTATTATTATTCAATTGGAATGTATCTTTGAATAATTTTATCCATAGCAACTCGAATGTATGACATTACTATACTGTCATTTATATTTTATATTGCTTGATAAAGGCATCATTTGCCGAAACGTAGGGTTCTAAATATATATATTGAAGTAAAACCAGACCTTAAATCGCCAACAAATTGAATTTACCATAACATACAAAGGTCACGAAATAATTATCTTTATATATACATATATATATATATATATACAACCTGGACGGTTGACGCCGCGACTTGTGGTATCTGCATTCTTAGGCAAATGTGATTTTGTCATTTGTAGAAATTAATACAACAAATTAGAGCAGCAATTGCATGTAATGTGGAAATTTAATAGTTATTAATTCTCATTAACATCGCGTTTTTCATATAAAGATAATTATTTCTTGACCTTTGTATAATATAGTTGATTTAGATATTCGGCGATTTGTATATATTTTTTAAATAAGCTCTTACATGTTTTGGTATCAAAGAATTATAAATGACAGATATTAATGTCAAAGTTATATAAGTGATGTAGTCATGGTGAGAGATACAAATTCATAAATACATTCAACTTAATTATACTCTATTTTTAAAGTAGAGATACGAATTTCTGAACAGACCACTTTGACAGTGAAATCTCATTGGTTGAAAGCAAGGCCAAATTGCTTTCAACCAATGAGATTTCACTGTCAAAGTGGTCTGTTCAGAAATTCGTCTCTCTACTTTAAAAATAGAGTATAACAATAATTCATGACAACAAAAGTTTGGTATCAATTAAAAAGAGAATGGTAAGTCATGATTAAGTACTCTTTGGATATTCCCACTGGCAAGGCCATTATTTTATGAGATTACGATGAATCCGTGCTTTCACTGCTTTGACAAGTTCTGAAGTTCTTACAGAGCGCCGCTGACCCGATTTTGCGGTCGTCTATAGAGGAGACTTCATTATATCTTTTATTAATGGTGCTATATACAAATTGACGGTTAATTTGCATATTTTATTATTTGCATAATAATTTAAAAATTACACTAGGAAAATAAAATTTGCCAAGTAATATCATATAACCTTCAATTTACTTGCAAGCGCTATCGACTTAAATTTCATTATACCGAGTTTGTAATACAACTTATTATCTAACTATGTATATTTATCTACTATTTCAGAATTTAATTAAATGAAAATTGAAATAAAAAATATTAAAAATATATACAATATTTCACCTTAATAAAAAAATGTCCAGTTTCTTGTGTTGATTTTAATTGGCACTAACGTCAAACTTTTATTTACAACATGCATTTTTGAAAATACTTTTACAAACGCTAATGTTTGTTTCTTCTGCAAGGAATGAATACGTTTAAGCAAAAATTTAATCTGTTAGTTGAATATACCAGATAACTATAAATATTTTGTCTACTTGGGTAGAAACGGTTTGTATGTATACATCTTCCACTAAAGTGGCTTCTGCAAATTACCTTTCGACATGCAAGAACTTCTTTCCGACTGCTTTCGAGTGATTTTTTATCTCATAACAGTAGATAACTACTACTTACTGAAGAAGTTGGTTTCAAATTCATTATGATGCCTGTTAAAATCGTTTACGCAGCCGGGAAAAAAGTGAAAAAAAAACTCAATTAATTTAAGTTCCCAGAAAATAACAGGTTTATAGTTTTGACGGCAGCTTTCATGGGCGTGGAGGTAAACAACGATCTTAGATCACCTCTAGCTTTTGTGTTACTTTCTATTCTTTATATTTTAAATAAATCGCATTTTCTTTTAGGCTAATATTTCTTAATTTCTTCCTTTAAAATTCCCTTAAATAAGGTGTGCGTTGTTAATACATTAATACATAGAAAAAGTATGTTGAAAATTTATAGAATCTAATGAACTACATAAAACGTATTTAATAAACACAAAAATAAAGTATAACTCGGCGTATATAATCATGGGTTACATTATTATCATTGAATATTCGAATAAATTCAATACATAAAATAACTACATTTGCAAAAAATATCTATAACACTGCACAGGATCTTTCTTTAAAGCTATTCGAAACTTGTTTATTTCGCGCATTATTACCAGTTTATAATTATTACTAAAGACCACCATTCTCGATCGGCTCACAGAAGCGTGGACAAGGGAGAGGTTCAGGAGACTTACTTTACCAGCGCTTCGCGTGCTGTATGTATGTAGTACATGAATAGCTATCATAGCGTGAAATTGTTTATAGAAGTATTTACGAATACCCGTAGGTGTAATTCGAATGTAAGCATTTTTCTAAATAACGCGCACTGTCATTTCAGTAAAGCGAACACAGTGTCGCCGCTGCTTGCCTACCTAAGTGGCGGTCTTTATTATTCATAGTAAAAGTATATCTACAATCCATTATTTTAATGAAAATTTCAAATAGACTTAGGTGTTAAGTGCGAACTGCATCTTAAAACGTAATTTATATAAGTCAAGAGGTTTTGATGTACATACCTGCTGCATATCAGAAAAAAAAATAAAAATGTAGACATAGAAAGAGCACAATTGAACAAGGATTGAGTTTTTACTTTTTAATGGCAAATTTTCGACGCAGTAGCGTTTTTATTGAACTCAAAATTAATTAATATTTTAACAAGCTCTCAACAATCTCTTCCATTATTTACGATTGTCTCCCAATGATCTGAGATTTTTTGATACCACCTTGAAGAAGACAAAAATTTTAAAACACAAAATCGTTATTAACGGAGATTCCTCGAAGATTTCATAAAGAACGAAATAAATGGAAATCTGACGGAGCGAGATAAGAAGAATAGGGTGGCTGTGGAATGACCCCATCCAAGTTTTTGTAATGTTAGCAGTATAAGAGCGCCAGTTATCGTGCTATAAAATAACTTGATGACTGCTTCCCGGTTTTCTTTCTAGAATTGCGGGCCCTAACTGACAGAGAATTATCGACAATAATGATTACATTCCTCGATAGAAAATCATAGTAGTTAGAAGTTAGTATCATAGTTCTTTGCCCACCAGATGCACAGCATACGCTTACACGGATGAGTATCAGCTTTTCCTCGACAAGTTGCCTTCTTGTTAGGGCTTTGGCCCCGGAAACAAGCAGCAGTCACCGAAATATCGTTGTCCTGATTCTCACCATCATGCTCTCATCATTTTCTGAGATGTAAAGGGAGTCTTTCATATCGAATATCTACCGAAGGGATCTACGATTACTTCAAAAACTTTACGATCACTAAAGAATCGTATCTGTAGAGTAATGCCGAAAAGAACAAACTTTGTCATGCACTACAACAAACGAAGACAGATGAAGACAGTAACGAGCCTGAAATTCACGGTTGCTTCGAAACCCTCCGTACGGTCCTGTTTGACAGTTTTCTGGTTGTTCCCAACTTGAAGAAGGTATTGAAAGGTCAATATTTTCATCAGACACTAAAGTTCAGGCTGCTATTTGCAATTGGATCAACAGTAAACAAGTTCTTTTTATGGACCGAATGAATAAATGGATTCAGCATTTGGAGAAATGGTGATTATGTGGAAAAATAATTATCTACATTGGTAGTACAATAAATTTATTTCGTTTTGTGACTGGTTTCATTATTTTTTCTTATCTTATTCTTATAGAGTTGAAGACCTTATATATCAATCCGCCGTTGTATGTATTATCGTTTCTTCTGACTTCTTGTAGTAAATTCCAGCCTACAGACACTAGTATTAAGGCTTTTGCAATAAACTAATAATATCGAATATAATTTTTAAAACGATGTCCTTTCAAATAGTATTTTATATTAAATAAAATCGCTTACTTGCTATTTTTAATTTTTCGAGGTTGAGGTTTGTTCTCTTTTACACTGAATGTTTCATTTACGAGGGACAAGCTGAAATTATTGAGAATAAAGACACAGTTAATATTTTCTAGGTCTTTTATTTAAATATGCTCAAGTAATTCCATTCAACAATGATACACTTGACCATTCTTTCTTTTATAAGCTTCTAACCAATCTTCTTTCGAAATACCGTCAAAATAAGCGTGAACTACGGTATCAATCTCTTCTTCAAGCGAAAACCTTCTACCCCGCAAATTGCGTTTAAGCCAAAAAAATTGCCAAAACTCACACATTTCTAAATCAGATGAGTAAGGCGAATGTTCTATTACTTTTATATTTTTTCCAGACAAAAAACTGGAGAGTTAAAACTGCCGTAAAGGACGATGCATTATCATGGTGGAGCATAATTCCCTTGTATGGAACTGTACTGAACACTTCAGGCAAACATTTTTCAGTGTACCACTTAGCTGTAACTGGCTTTTGTCCATCTATCTTAAATGCATTTACTAAGCCCGTACTTCTGAAGAATACCGCATACATAACCTTTTTCATAGCTCGCTGCTTCTTAGTCATTATAGGAGTTTCCTCATCTTCGTGAATCCATACACGACTCTATTGGCGGGTAGGAAGGTCGAAAAAGGGAATATAAGTTTCGTCACCTGTCACTATTTTGGTAAAAAATTGGTGCCCGTCATTATTTAAGAAATTTAAAGTTTCATTGCAAATTCTTACACGCTTTTTTTTGAGAAAGGTGATGCGGCACAAAACGCGTTACCACTTTTTTAAATGCAGGTGATCGTGTATGATTGTTATAATAACTGAGGATCCAATCTTGAGTTGTTGTTCAATTACCGCGTAAGTGGCTTTATTGTCCTCTTCAATAATTGTCAATTCAATAATAACAGCAGCAATGTTTTGTCGGTAACAGCCGTAGGAAGATGCCCTGCTAATTTTTTATGCCATCGGTAAACTGTAGCCAAGGAAGGTACTTGTTTACTAAAAACTGAATCTAAAGTCTCTTTGCACTCATAAGCGCTTAAACCTCTCTTAAAATCATAATAAATTATGATTCGAAAATGCTCTCTCGTTAATTCCGTTTTCTTTTACTTTTAAAAAATAAGTAGCTGAGTTATAACGAACGTGGCTTCAACAAGAAAATAAACACTGTATGATTGTTTTCACAGTCTACTAGATTTTTCCTATTCTCAATAAATTCAGCTTATCCCTCGTATTCATAATAATTGTAATTAAAGAAATCTATAAAGGTAATATATTCATATTTAAGCTGTGTGGGCTACGAGTAATGCAAATATGGAATATTGAGTGTAATGAAATGAGTAATTAAACTCGCTCGTCAAGTTCCAAGTACACCCTTGATGTTAAAAATTATCAGTTAAGCGGCACTGTTTTAGAACTTGTCATTAACATTTTTACGACCAAGCAGATATTAACATTTATTTACGTACTAACGGCATATAACTAAATGGATACTTAACCTGTGGATACGAGTTCCATTAAATTAAGATAATTTGTTAACCGTATTAAAACTTAAGGTCAAATTTTATTTTTTCTTTCTACGAGGGCTGCTGAGAAAATTTTTGGAATCTAGTAATTATAGTGGTGCCAGCGTTTCTCAATTTTCATATTTGGAAGAAATTGAACATTTCTAACCAATAATTCGGTTGACAATTCGCACTTAA
This sequence comes from Melolontha melolontha, assembly GCA_935421215.2. Classification (NCBI taxonomy): domain Eukaryota; kingdom Metazoa; phylum Arthropoda; class Insecta; order Coleoptera; family Scarabaeidae; genus Melolontha; species Melolontha melolontha. The sequence goes on from OW285236.1 coordinate 134,801,298, forward strand.
GCGAACTAGTTTTGTTTACACAGTATTTACTAGAAGCAGTTTTATGTAAAAATGAACCTCTCGCTTCTTAAGCCATGATTATTTATCATTTCAAGTGATTTATCGTCGAAACAATGCATCGATCGATTTTATTTGACTTTTGGGGATAGATAGAACCCATCCAAAATACTGTAGGGACGAATTTGACGGGATTGAACGAGATCGACATGAAGAGATATGATTTCGCATGAAGAATTTGAACGTACTGATGCTTTGCAGTCGATGGATCCCACAGAATTTGACAGACGTTAAAAACAAAGGCCGTGTCAAATCGTGCAAAGAAACACTAAGAAAATTTAACGAAGGGCATTCAAATTTTGTTTACGACGTTACTGGTCCAATTTACTTGCGTAATTCTAAAATTTAGATTTACAGAAAGTAATCAAAATAATCAAAGTATCTAAGTAATCAAAGTAACGAATAGATTCAACGATTACTCAATGTTTGAGTAACGAATAATAATGATTACTTAAAAGCAGTGGCAGCTTTCTTGATGCATCAAGTGAAGCACTGATTCACCTTAAATGTCTATTCAATTAGTGAATATTTTATTCCAGGCTTCGTAAATTTTTCTCTTGGAACATAAGTTAAAACTAATTTCTTTCATATAAGAAAAAAAGTATTATTTATACTAATAATATTACAATAAAAAACTATTATTAATATGTTCGTATTTTAATATTGTAATATTTTCATATTTTAAACGAGAGTGGAACGCTCTTCCATTATGCAAAATCACAAACTCGACAAAGTGAATCAATTCACAATTCATCGCAACTTGACTTCCCTGTTTATGCGGTTGCCATGACGACACGTAGGCCGTAAATGAGGGGGGAGGCCATTATGTAATCTCCGTGAAGCAACACAGTATGTTGCTTCACTCGCTCAGTCTGCATCTGACACTCGTTCGGTCTGTGTCTGTTATGTATCGTTAGGCTTATTTTGCATTGTCGTGTAAAATGTCATTACCACTGTACGATCAAGTGCATGTTTTAATGAAAAAAAACTTTTTCGTTCTAGCACGAAGAAGATAAAAAAGACTTTTTAAAAAGTGAAAAACCTGCGCCAGATTTGGATGTTAGTAAAGTAGCGAAATGAAAATGTGTGTGCGAAAATATAAAACATCGTGGTATAATCAGAATGATTGGTTGTGTAGTAGTCATTATCTGAAAAAATTGTTTGCCGTGTTTAATTATATTATTAATGCGAAATCGGGAGTGTGGGAAAAAAGTGGTTTCAGTGATGATGGTAATGTCAATAGATCTGTACATCTGTACATAAATATGAATCATCTGCAGAGCATATGCGTTGTACACAGGGTTTTAAGCGGTTAAAGTCTAATCTAAGTACTATTCAAGATGCTTTAAGAGAAAATTCTAGACTTTTTATACAAAAATTTTATGAAAACGTGCGACTTAATAGATGTTTAATGCAGTTGCCTATCCTTTCGTGGACATCTTGAAAATTTGCTTTCTAATAATCGCAGAAATTTTAAAGAACTTTTAGATACCTTTGTAGCGATAAGTCCCATTGACACAGTACTACGAAGTAAATGATTGCTTGTGACTTCAGGTACACTGGACATATGGCAACCGTATCTTAAAGAATCGAGGAACCATGAAAATTGATTGATATACAATAACTTGTTTGCCAGAAGTCATCGATGAAATAAGCAAAAGTAATCAACCACCGAATTATTCCTCATCATAACAACGCTAGTTCTCACTCGGCACATCAAACCGTTGATTTTTAGCTAGTAAAAACTATAAAGTAATGATTTATTTATTGCCTGTATTTACCTGATTTATAACCTTATGATCTCTATTTGTTCCCAAACATCAGAAATCAAATGCGTGGTGAGCAATTTTCGTCACTTGAAGCAGCTGTTGAAAGATTCTCGAAATGATATGTAAAGTATCAGCTTCAAATTGGATAAAATGTTTCGCAAGTTTGAGCATATGAAAGATGCTTGGATGTCAAAGACGAATACTTTTAAAAACAATAAAATGGTTTGTTGAATTTTTATTTTTTTACATCGTTTTCAAAAATATTCCTAGCAGCCTTTGTTTATGTATAAATCAGTTATCAGTTTTTTTCGCAGAATTGACGAAAACATTTAAACATCGTATCAATAAAAGAATTATCAATAATGGAAATAGTGGGGATTTATTGAAAAAAAAAACAAATTGTGTAATAAAGTACACCTTATTGTATGCCTATATACTTATTTATTGTCATTTATTATAATAATTATGTTAAAAAAGTGTCATTGCATTATACTTAGTAAAATTGTGCTTTTTGCAATATTTGCATTAATTCTACATTTTACAATTTCAACATTAGACTTTTCTAATACGTAAAAAATGGAATAGTACAGTTATTTACTTAGCAATGCCTTCCTATTTACCCCATTTTGCATTTATGTAGTTACAACAAAGACATCACTTACAGATATTGACGAATGTGCCTCAGCACCATGTCAAAACGGAGGAACTTGTATTGATCTGGAGGACGCCTTCAGTTGCCAGTGCTCACCTGCATGGGAGGGAAACGTTTGTCAGTTTGGTAAGCTGTAAATTTATTGTGTTGTAGCAATAACACTAATATTTTAACACTTTTATTGGAATTACAGATGCCGACGAATGTCAGGAGAATCCATGCATTAACGCTGAATCCTGTACCAATTTAGTTGGTGATTACCATTGCAAATGCAGAGTCGGTTGGACGGGCAAAAACTGCGATACGAACATTAATGATTGTGTAGGTCAATGCCAGCACGGTGCAACTTGTATAGATCTTGTAAACGACTACTACTGCGCCTGTCAGCCGGGTTATACAGGTTTGTATTTGTAACAATACAATGTCTTTTTTCTTCCTTCATTCAAAATGACACTAATAATGCAACTACTGAATGTAAATTACCAGATTATTAATCTCAATTCAAATTAATATAATTGTGGTTCATAGTTACAACTGTAATTTATCAGGATAAGGTTTCGGAATTAGTAATAATCTGATTATACAGTACAATCGTGACTCAATCTTGCAGTAATTCATAAAGTCAAGACAATTAAGTAAATTATAAACGAAATTTATATTTGAACTTTTTAAATAAAAATAAAAATATTGGTTGTTGCATCTAATGCCATTGTAATAATAACAAAAACAATAATAACAATAATGTTTATTAGTTTCCGAACATTATATACGTATATGTATCGTATCGCATTATAATTAATTTGTTCATCTAATTTTCAAGACATCGAAAAACTCAATATTCTTTTAACAAAATGTAATATCTTAGAGAACCCAGCCAAAATATTAAGAATATCACGGAAATTTTTTGAAATTAGGAATAAATGTCATAAAATTTACGTAATTTTTAAAAGATATGTTACTTAGTAATTTACAATTGTACTAATTTATGAACAGGCTATATTGAATCTTTATTAAAAGTTAGTAATTTGCCTAAATCCTCTAGCTACTAGTTTTCTTCTGTCCTTATGTAACAATAACAATCCGGTTATGTGCTTCAGTATCCCTCCGAACTATAGTCTGCATTAGCGTTTTTGTAAATTAATTTTTTTTTTATTGTTTATTTTTGTTAATTTATTGACAATTTCCTATCATGGATGATTAAAAAAGAAAAAAGGAAGATTTTCTGCATTATTAGAAATCGAATTATACTGGCAAAGAAAGATGTCGCCAATAATTAATTTCTTACAAAATAATCATCACTGCTACAAATTTAATTTATTAAATATATTAAAAAATTCCGATAATTAGTAGCGAAGGGTCATTTGGCAATAGAGCTGTAGTAGAGTTGAGTGCACCTGAAAGACAATTTGCAGAACAATACTCGTTAATACTAATAAAGTAGAATTAATAGATACATGGCGAAATAAATAAGGAGACATTCAAGCTTGTGCATATCAGAAAAGATTGCTAAAAAAATTAATGTACCCATGTGTAGAAGATTTGAGTAAAATTTTCATATACATTCACTAGTTGCGTTATACAATTAAATTTTCTCATTTTGCTAATATTTTAGCCAAGGTCTCTGTATGTCAACTTGTATTCGTTTTTGTGTTTAGGACATTTGCAAAAAAATTATTTAGTTTTTTTTTCAATTAGATGCGATATAGCACTGAAATTCTTTTTCTAAAATTTGTTTATACTTGTTTCATTTTGAAGTAATATGGTACTATTTTATCAAAGCTTTTAATAAAAAAAGCTTAGTTTTTGCTACTAATGTAAACGTCTAAAATTATATTGTTTTTAGTCTGTTTTTTTTTTAAGTACAAGAGATGTACAGTATTTATTGTCCCTAGAATAGTAGGCGTTGAAATATAATTTCCATAACAACGCAACATATTATTTACATATTGCTATGAATAGTGGTTTGAAAATTTAGCACGCCATCATCCAGAACTAGTTTTCCCAACTAGGTTTCTCGGCCGGTGAATTTTCAAATATGAGACTTCTAACTTCTCGGGTTCCACTTAGGAAAGACGTGTCTAAAATATGAGTTGAGCGCCAGTGAAATGTTCACAAAAATGTATATACTTATTTTATATATAATTAATATTTAACAAAAATGGAGTGAGTAAGTAAAACAAACGCAGTTTAAAATTTAAAATAAATATTTAATAAAAAAATAAACAAAAATAAAAAATATCTCTTTATTTTTCTTATGACGTCATACAATTCTAAATACTTACAAAAACTAAAATGGAGACTCTAACAAAGAAGGTGCATAATCAATTTAAACATCAAAATACATACGAGAATTTATCTCTATAAATATCGGGACTTTAATAACAATATAACAATCACTTTCAATCAATCAACCCGAATTAATTAAAATATATTTAAATATATTTCACAAAGCAACCTCTCGTTCAAACTATAAATTTCGTCTCCGCAACTTCGATCTCTACATGAAATCTCGGATAACAAGTTTTTTCCCTTTTTAAATTTATATGCATTTTCAATATACAGTTCTATCCAAAAGTAATTTATTTTAAAATATTCAAATATTATTTTAGAAAAAATCCATAGCAATATGTATTTTGTTGGGTTATAAGTTAAGAAGTTATGTTAAATCAAAGTAGACGTTTCGCAAAGATTTAGAAAAATGGAGAAAAATGAATTTGATACTATTATTAAATATCTGCAAAAGAAACACCAAAACAAATTCATGAAGATATAGTTAGTGTACTTGGATATGATGCTTATTCCCCGTATTTACCGAAAGTTATATATAAATCGGCCAATTGATAATATTGATTTTTGGCCTCTTGCAGGAATCGTAATTCGCTGCAACATAAGGACGCCTATTGTATTTCTGGAATGTGCCTAATAGTTAGTCCTTGGATATGTGTATAGTAAAATGAATGATTTCTGAACTTCGTAAATGTACCTTTGAGAATTTAATTGGCCTTGAAGGATACTAAAGGAGTTCACTTCCTATGTTAATTCTACCCCTCAGCCATCAATCCTGTAGTAAGTGCAGCATCACGTTCTGTGGAAAAATTAGAAAACTGCCTTTCTTCTCTTCGACGTCGGACTCGTCTACGACCATCATGGATCCATAAGCAAAAATTAAATTCGTGTGAAGAAATGATATTGTTGCACTCTTGATCCCAATCTACCCGCACATTACACTATCTAATCTGAGGGCACGATGCCGATTAGTGAGAGACATAGCAGTATTCAACCCAATCGAACAAATACGGCGATATATGGAACACATGGAACACATGGAATCTTAGTGTTCTGCCTTCCTGTTCGGTGATTCTTCTATGTCATCCAGAGCTTTTTCTACGGTGTTGCTTCCTATCTTCGTGTTCGGTGACTCTTCTATGTCATCCAGAGCTTTTGCTACGATGTTGTCTCCTATCTTCATATTCGGTGGTTCTTCTATGTCATCCAGAGCTTTTTCTACGATGTTGCCTCCTACCTTCGTGTTCGGTGATTCTTCTATGATTTTGCCTCCTATCTTCGTGTTCGGTGGTTCTTCTATGTCATCAATAACTTTTGGGCGTCTTCGAATTCTTGACATTTTAAGGAACTAGTTCACAACTATAGACTGTTAAATCGAATAACCGATCTTAACTGACCCAAAATAAAAAAGAAAAACGATGTTTTTCGTTAAACGTCAGCAAAAGACAACACGAAGATTAATTGCTTTTTTGTACTTTTCTTATCATTTATTATTTTCACAGTAAACATTTGCATAACATTTGGTTTTGAAAATATACACTTTCCCTAGGGGATTCGCTCGTCACGTAGTATACAAACGAGGTGCTACCAGAAATTCTCGGAATTTGAATATGGCGCGCGAAGGGATGGTAGTACAGCTATATAGCGCTAGTTGATGTTCATGATGATACTAAGTTGGTCTGTCAAACGGTACCTTGCTACACGGTGACAAACAGTTTTTATGTTTATATTTATTGAATAGTGTTTGAGTTATTCTACGACAATACAATGTCTGATGTGAAAGAGCAAAGAATGTGCATCAAACTTGGTAAAACAGCAGCGAAAACTCTGAAAATAAGCGTTTAGTGAAGATGCTTTAGGCCAGATGCAAATTTATGAGTCGCACAAAACAGCAGCGAAAACTCTGAAAATAAGCGTTTAGTGAAGATGCTTTAGGCCAGATGCAAATTTATGAGTCGCACAATCGCTTTAAAAATGGAGGTGTATCCGTTGATGATGATGAGCGTTCCGATTGTCCATCGATGGAAAACGCGCCACGAAAGGTGGCGAAGGTGCGTGATGCTTTCCTGCAAGACCGAAGGAGAGCAATCCATGATATTTGTAACATTGTTGGCTTGTCGTACGGTATTCTGTCAGGCGAACACAACATGCGGCGTATGGCTGCGAAGTTTGTGCCAAGGTTACTCAGCATTGAACATAAACGGTTCATGTGCGGGTACGATCTCGAAACAAAGTAGCAATTATCGCAGTGGAAGACGCCATCGTCATCAGGACTGAAGAAGGCACGGCAAGTTCGAAGCAAGTCAAGTGCAGAAAGAATTTCTCCCACCAGATGAAACAGTTAATAGACAATTTTATTGCGCTGTTCTTCGGTACCTAAGAGAAAACATTTGACGCAAGCGGCCTGCCAAGTGGCGCAAGAAATCGTGGATCCTACACCACGATAATGCACTAACCCACACGTTACTTGTTGTGCACCAGTTTCTAAACTCAACGAAGACGGTAGTACTACTCCACTCTCTCTACTCCCCAGATCTTGCCCCTTGTTACTTCTTCCTGTTTCCGAAGTTGAAACTAAAGCTCATAATCCAGACCGAATCACAGGAAGTGTTAAACACGTTAACATGCGAAGACTTCCAGCACTGCTTCCAGTTATGAACAAGTCACTGGATCGGTGTTATTCATGCGGAAGGAGAGTACTTTGAAGGAGATGGTACTGAATAAGTTGTAAGAACAATTTATGGCTTTTTTCTTTTGTATATCGATATATCAATTTCCGGAAGTAATACATACATATTATTTCAGTAATGTTGATTAACAGTAGCTATTATATTTAAAAAAAAGCGAATCTAAAATAATGACTATTTTATAACGATACAATCTTAAAAAACGTATTAAATAGTTACAATATTTAGCGTTCTGGTTTATTATTATTATCGATATTATATTTATTATATTTTCGTCCACGAAGGTATTGAATATATTGAATTAATGGTCTTCTTCATACAAAAATATACACACATTCGTCCCGTTTCCATTTAATAGTTAATGTTTACAGAAAAAGCTAGTGGCAAAGAGTCAACCAAGCGTGGTACATTTGAGGTGGAATACTTTATGTTATCATTCACACGTCACAAGCAGTTTTAATGACACATTCTTATTCCACGTTTTGCACGAAGAATTCCAGATTGCCGCAAGAAAGAGACACAATGAGAAGAATAAAAAGCGCCAAAGATGTGAATAGCAACACAACGAGTTCGATTCACCCATAGATGATCAAATCTTTAAATATGTGTCTGCAAGTACTTGTAATCTTGTTAAAACGACGTTCTCGTATTGAATTTCATATTTTTGTCGAGTTTTAAAATTACTGTGTCTATCACAATGTAAAAGATCATCTTCCAACAAAAGGCTTACATATATCCACATAGTAACAAAAGTTAAAATATTTTTCTGCGTGTGAAAACAAATCAATGAGCCTAAATCAAAATATATTAAAAGTCATATTTAATTTCTCATTTACATTATTGAAGCAAATCATGTACAGTTCATTGAGAAATTAATGTCTCCTCCTAGTAACGATCAAATATGAATCATATCTTTTAAGGTGTAGCCGTACATTCCCGCTTTCAAATCACTAATGTAAAGTAAATCGCCTTCGTGCAATAAAAAAAAAGAAAAGGAAACCCTTCACAAATATTTGAAATTATTTTCTAAGATAGCACGTGTCACAACCTTTTATATAAAATGTGTTTTACTTGAATTTTCTATTTTAATTTTTTTCTATTTTGGAATAAATAAATCACACCATCATATTTAAAAAAATTTAAATACGTAAATCCCTAGGAATAGGACTCGCCTTTTTGAAATACAGAAATGTTTTAAAACGAAATTATTTATAGTTATCGGCCTCTATACTGAAATGCAATAAATGTGTATATTTCTTTCATTGGATGTTGCATACAAGAAAATAATAAAATTCATGTATAAAATGTTTTAGACATATATTTTGCCTTGAATCTTTATTTTCTTTTAAATTTATACAATGAATTAGAAAAAACTCTTAGAATTGTTAAGAAATGAAATACAAAGCAAACGTGGTACATATTTACTATCTGATGTCTAATCAAGAAACGTTAATTTTTCTAAAATACGGTATGAAATACCGGGTTACCGCTGAATAGCGCCTAAGCTATGTGAATCTGAAGAATACGTATAAATGTCTAACTGAAAATAAAAAAATTCCAAATTTTTAGGACCAAAATGTAGCTGAAGTCGATCCATGTCTTTGTTTATCCTATATTTACGTAACTTCTTCTCTTCTTCTTTCTCAACCTGTATCCGTCCACTCCTGGACGTAGGTCTCTCTCAATCTTTCCCACTCGTCTCTATCTTGTGCAGTATGGACCCATCGCCTTCCCGCTACGCTTCTGATATCATCCACCCATCTCTTTGCAGGGCGTCCCACACCTCTTTTTGTTTGTCTTGGTCTCCATTCCGTGATTTTGTGTGGCCATCTATCCTCGGTTTGTCTAGCTATGTGTCCGGCCCACGCCCTTTTCATTTTTGCTATTTCCCATATAACGTCTCTTATCTTCGTTCTTTTTCTGATATCTTCGCACCTGATCCTATCTCTTAGTAAGATACCAAGCATGCTCCTTTCCATGGCTCTTTGTGATGTTCTGAGTTTATTAGCGGAAGCCTTGGTCAGGCTTATAGTTTCAAGTCCGTAGGTTTAGACTGGCAGAACACATGTGTTGTATACTTTAGTTTTTAGGTTTATTGGAATTTCCTTATTTCTAAGTACGTGTCCCAACTTGCCGAAAGCTATCGAGGCGAGCCTGATTCGTCTAGTGATTTCTGCATGCTGGTTTTCGTTACCAAGCTTAATAACGTGACCCAGATATATATATTCCTCTACGCACTCAATGTGGTTATTGTTTATGTATATGTTGGCATCATCAGGGCTTAATATTTTCGTCTTGCTGTAATTCATTTTTAGACCTATGTCTGCAGATGTTCGGCCCAATTGTTGTAGCATTTCATTTAGTTCTTCAATGCTGTCTGCTATCAAGACTATATCATCAGCAAACCTAAGGTGGTTTAGTCTAGAATCATTAACGTTGATACCTTTGTTGTGCCAATCTAGCCGTTTAAAAACATCTTCCAGGGCCAACGTGAATAGTTTCGGTGAAATGACATCTCCCTGGCGTACTCCTCTTTGTAGTGGTATTTTGTCTGTTTTCGTGGTTTCATGAATTTTAATATGTATTGATGCTTCCTCATATATGTTTTGGATTATTTGTATATATCTAGAGTCTATTCGTGCGCTTTCTAGTGAGTTTAATATTGCCGTAATATCGATGGTGTCAAACGCTTTCTGAAAGTCAATGAAGGCCAGGTGCATTGGTACATTGTATTCCGTACATTTCTCTACCAGAGTACGTATTGTATGGATATGGTCTATCGTACTGTAACCCCTCCTAAAGCCGGCCTGTTCCACTGGTTGATAAAAGTCCAGTTTCCTTGATAGACGACTTGTTAAGATTTTAGTGAATAGCTTATATAGGTGCGATAGAAGAGATATTGGGCGATAGTTTTCGATATTTGTATTGTCGCGTTTCTTAAACATCAGTATAACTTCAGAAGTACACGTAACTACGTATTTACGTAATTACAGCTGATAATTCATGGATCTGCACAAAAAAATCGTTAAAATTCCTAGGCTTAGACTTGTTAGACTTTATGAATAGTGAATATTGTTGTTTTTTTACCAAACGATTTATGCAATATAATCAGCCGCAAATAAGGTCCTTTTATTGCGATGTTTTTTTTTGTGAATATCAATAATATTTACGTCGAATATGTCGACAATCCTATAGCGCGTTTGTAATATAATTAAATAGAAGTAACTTGCAGGGAACCTTTATGTACATCGTGGGGTTTTTCGTACGCCCAATGATTAATATTATGGTAATTCAGAATACCATTTTTGGTAAACGTAGATTCGTCGGAGAAGAGAATTACTGATGAGAAATCTGGCGCCGTAGTTCGAGACACATTTACTTCTCATGCTAAGGTTGTCGTACTTACGCCGGGATCCGCTTCCACGATATTTAAAATATTTTGGTTCTACTTGTTGCACTCTGCATGATCTTTGAGGGCCACGACCTTCGACACGTGGAATTACTAATTCTGTATCCCGAAGTCGATACACGGCTCTCATAATTGTCTTAGTCGAAGAAAGACGTCGATTCGGAAAACGTATTGGGTACAATTTTTTTACTATTTTGTCCTGCTTTGCCATAAATTAAAATCATCAGTATATTCGATATTCATATAGGATGCCATTGGGAACGCATCTAGCCACAACGAAGGCTATGTCCCGACATTTATTTTCTTAAACTAAACCGCAGAAACTCCTAACACAATAAAGACAATCCTACAAACGAGCTATATATGCTCGATCAGAACTTTAGCTAGCTGACGGTCCTCTGACTATAACATCTGCTGAACCCCTTCCACTGTTTCGAAGTACACGCTACTGACCGAACATTCGCAGGACCAACTCTTCTTATAACAGACACTTAAGCAACTTATTTTTGTTAATAAATCATTTCAGCATTAGAATGACTACAGCAAGTCATTGCCTAATTTCTTATGCTTTCTAAGAAAGAATAGGTTTTAAGATGAGGACGTGCCACCCAAACTACTTGAATAGGTTTCATCAAGCATAAAACAGGATATATGGCTTCAATATAACACATTTTAATTGTGGTGTGGGCAGATCTTTAAATCAGATTTTTTCGAATCGAATTGAAATAGTAATGTTACTTAATCTGATACGACTTTATTCTATTTTGTCTTTAGAGGTTATATAAGCTTACAAAAAAACCTATATTTATATAATAGAATTTTTAAATAGATCTGTAATCAATGTAATCATACGATGCTGAAGGGTAACTGTGAAAGAAATATTGCTGTAAGTAAGATGCCGAATTTTGAATAACTTTCAAACCTTATTTAAAAAAGGGCACTAAGGAATTAGAAATTTAGTTTGCAATGTACTATTAACGTAATATACTTTTACACTAGCCCTTACAGAAAACAAAATGAAAATATATTAATACAAAAGTATTTTTAATAATATAAAATATTATTAAAAATGGGGGTGTGAAGAACACAATACAAGTTCATATATTTGTGAATGTATCTTCTCCAAAGACGCAGATACGTATTTCACATTTCTACATGATTGTCGGTGCGCCCCTGTTGGAGAAGAGACACATTCAACAAAACATAACTACCTTACTATCTACCAGGAATTATTAAGACAGAGCATAAAAGAATATTCAGCGCTATCTATATAATAGCCACAGACCTAGCAAGGTGTTTTTATAGTCGGTAACATACCTATCTATAAAAACTGTATTCTCGTGTCTTCACTACTTGTTCGGCGTGAACCGACTGTATATAACAACATAATTTGAAACATACTTGAGTGGGTTCAACCCACCAATTTTGTATAATACAAAAGTATTTTTAATAATATAAAATATTATTAAAAATGGGGGTGTGAAGAACACAATACAAGTTCATATATTTGTGAATGTATCTTCTCCAAAGACGCAGATACGTATTTCACATTTCTACATGATCGTCGGTGCGCCCCTGTTGGAGAAGAGACACATTCAACAAAACATAACTACCTTACTATCTACCAGAAATTATTAAGACAGAGCATGAAAGAATATTCAGCGCTGTCTATATAATAGCCACAGATCTAGCAAGGTGTTTTTATAGTCGGTAACATACCTATCTATAAAAACTGTATTCTCGTGTCTTCACTACTTGTTCGGCCGACTGTATATAACAACGTAATTTGGAACATACTTGAGTGGGTACAACCCACCAATTTTGTATAATACAAAAGTATTTTTAATAATATAAAATATTATTAAAAATGGGGGTGTGAAGAACACAATACATGTTTCAAATTATGTTGTTATATACAGTCGGTTCACGCCGAACAAGTAGTGAAGACACGAGAATACAGTTTTTATAGATAGGTATGTTACCGACTATAAAAACACCTTGCTAGGTCTGTGGCTATTATATAGACAGCGCTGAATATTCTTTCATGCTCTGTCTTAATAATTTCTGGTAGATAGTAAGGTAGTTATGTTTTGTTGAATGTGTCTCTTCTCCAACAGGGGCGCACCGACGATCATGTAGAAATGTGAAATACGTATCTGCGTCTTTGGAGAAGATACATTCACAAATATATGAACTTGTATTGTGTTCTTCACACCCCCATTTTTAATAATATTTTATATTATTAAAAATACTTTTGTATTATACAAAATTGGTGGGTTGTACCCACTCAAGTATGTTTCAAATTATGATGAAAATATATTTTTGTTTTAAATAAAAAATAAATTACCAAATATTTGTTTGTAAAAAATGCTTTCTTAGAAATTATGCCGCGAAAATATATATTAAAAAAAATTAATGCACGATCACGTTGCATATGGTTTGAACAACAATTATTGGAGGCTATCCAAAACGTGAAAGCTGGTACAACGTTTAAAATATATACAGTGGCTTCATGAGAGATGTACAATGTATGGGGAGATATATAATATGTGTTCCCATGAAGAATTACGTAAGAAAAACGCAATAACAACTAAATACGAGGGCGTCTCTCCTTGTATACTCTACATATATGGCATTTCACCTTGTAGTTCGGAAGAGACAGTAATTAATATCATACAAATAATAGCAACTAAATAATTGTTTTTGTTTTGAAATAAATATTTTCTTATTTATAATATTAAAAACTATGGCTTATGTTGCAACTTTTTTAAATTTTCAAAATTACAGCTGATTTTATGAAATGTGCAGCTTTCTTTCTTTCATTAATAGATATAAATGGGGATAAAAAACACATATTTACTGTGAAACCAAACAACTCTGAACATAAGCAGATTCTCCACGACACCACATGGTTAAATAAAAATAATATACACGAGGATGAAAGAATCGAAAACACCTCTTATGTTGATAAAACTCATAAATATAATCGAACTCAACTATTGAATCTGAATATCAGTTTTTATTATAAGTTTATGCATATATATACAGGTTGTCCTTGAAATGAAAAGACAACGTATAAATAATGGAAAGACGTAATTATATAGAATATAAATCCAAAATACATATTTTCTCAAAATTCCCTCATAAGCAAGGAAAAAAATGAAAAAATATTTAAAAAATTTTTGTCACCCACTGTGCGATTATAAAAAGTATCAGAGACGATATCTTAAAGTTGACCGACAATAACAAAAATAATAGTTTTGTTATTGTCCATCTCATCCAACTGTTACGTATGTAAACATACGCTGTAGCGTGTGTGTGTGTGAGGTATTTATTATTTATACACATTCTGAATATTTTGAATTCATAGCCATCACGTAATACAATTTTCGTGGTGTTTTTAATTTCGGGATTCGCGTCGATATTGTGACTCGTCGTAATTGAGTCACAATATTTTGGATTTATATTCTACATAATTACATCTTTCCATTTATCATATGTTGTCCCTTTATTTCAAGGGCACTCTGTGCTTTAGTTTATTTTCTGAACTCACACTCTATTACCATATGATCTATCAACTGCCATTCATTTATGTACGTTCAACAAGTTTCCTTCGGAGTTCGAAGTAAAGAACTCTTATATATTGGTTAAAATGGAGAAGATTAAATATCCAACAGTAATTCATTACTTCATTTTTAAACGTTTATCACCGACTATAATAAAAACTAAGATGAAAGCAATCTTTGACGATGATGCTTCTTCATTCCCAGTAATATAATTCTATTTATTTATTATTAATGCTAGAGATGTACTAAACCTAAATATATTCCTTATTAACCTCTCACATGCTGCTTTCTCATTTCATTTATTTTATATGCACAATATATTTTATGTTTCCGATGAAGATATATTCAACTACGCACCTTCACCAACGATGATCTCAAAATAGTATATTAAAAAACGAGTTTCATAAGGCACCATTTTGCCGCACGAGATCAGTTTAGAAAACGAGCCGCTTGCGGCGAGTTTTCTAAAGAGCGAGTGCGGCAAAAGGCCTTATGAAACGAGTTTTTTATACTATTTTTTCTATTTTGCGTTTTTTACATTAATAAATTGCTTAAATTGGAATTACTTAATATGAAAGTTCAGAGTTTAATTTTTATATAAAGCATGCAGTTGGTCACATTGATACTTGACATTTTCAAATTTAAATCTTGCTATCCGCGAAGTATGTTATATTTCATATTATTTATTAATTTTCGTTAACATTACTTGATATTTCATTTAAAAATATAAACATGAATGACATAGAAACATATACATGTTGTTGTCAATTGTATACAACATACGTTGTTTGTGTAAAATACGAATATATATCATATCTGTCAAATATACATAAATTCTTAAAATCATATATGGCAGCAATGATATTTATTTCTGTATTCGAACAACGCCAACATTGAAAAATGAAAAAAAGTGTATCGAAATAGAGCTCATTTCGATACTGTTTTTGGTTTCATAATGAGTTCATTTCGAACGCAAAATAGAAAAAGATATTTATACAATTTTAACGTAGTTTATCTAAGATTAAACATATGTGTTATATTCTCATCCTTGGTCGTAATATTTCGTAACATTATTAATACATAATAATAAAATTAATATTAAATAAGTAAATAAAAACAATCAAGACGTCATAACAGTAAAAAGAAATTCAGAAGTGATAGTATACATACTTAATTTTCAATATGAATGCAGACTGAAAGAATCTGCAAACTTAAAGTCGATATATTTGTCTATGAACCAAAAATGAAGAAATGTAGTTGATACCTAAAGAAAACATTTTATATGTACGTTACAAAAATTAGGTAATGTTGTGTGTCGCGTTCTCATATGTTAAATATATCAAAATTGTTGCTGTTATGATCATTACATAAAAAATTTTGACGATACTGACTCAATTTGTGGTCCGTCAGTAAGTTGCTTAAGCGAATAATCTTTCCTATCCTTTTTTAAACAAAAATGTTCACTGCGTAATGTTTACTGTACATTTTCATATTCTTTTCTACCTTGTCAAAGTAGATTTTGTTACAGGTCGTGACTGTGCAACTGACATTGATGACTGTGCCAGAAATCCATGCAAGAATGGCGGTGAATGCGTCGATCAAGTTAATGGCTTTAAGTGTATTTGTCCTGTAGGATTCACTGGAAACGAGTGTGAGGTTAGTTGCAACCTTTAAACAAATAATAAATATAGCGTAATATATATCATATTCAATAAAACTTGCATTTGTGTGATCCAAATAGCATTAAATTGACATAATTTATTTATAAAAAATATTATATTGAATGTTTATGTAAGTTATTTAAATGGAATGATTAATTTTTCTATTTTAAATAGCAGAAAACAAATTAAATGAAAGGAAGAGGAGAGCTAATTTAAATCGTTAACTTAATCTAGTCCATTCTCTTAAGGCTAGAAGTAACTTTAATTTTTTTCAACTGGAATTTATTGAATGAATGAATTTATGAAAAGGTGAATTTCGTAGAAAATTATGAAATTCGTTTAAATAGAAAAATCATAAACTAGCGGAAAAGAATTTTTAAAAGTGGTCTGAACAGATTTAGAATAAATAAAGGTGTTACAAAGTTGTCTGTAAATGTAAATTTTTGTTACAATTTACTCAATTAACAAAAGGTGTATTTTAGAAAGTATATCTTATATTGTTTTCAATAAGTGCTTTACAGAATCTATAAGAAGAATAAAAACTTAGTTCCAGCCGAAAGAGTTTCACATATTCTGCGATTTTTTGCAACTGAATGTTTCTCAAGTATGGCAAAAGATTTTAATTAAATCGATAAACAGTTGTAAATTTTGTTCTGATGTCATGTACTATGTAATTTAGATATTGATGATAATTTCCATCCATTTAACAATGAATATAATAGAAATAACCAAGATGGAGTACAATTTTGAGACATACGAGATACGATTCAGATGTTCCCGGACTGGCGCTGTAGCACGAAAACCCAAAATAATACCGGCACGCGCTGATAAATGGTGGGAGGTATATGTTTATACCTAAATTGTACATTTTATTTACAAAATTTACACTATTTCATACATAAGAATTGTTGATAAAGCAAGACTGTTGTCTTGTTGATAAAACATGAGACTGGTGTCTCTTAATATTAAATGTAGACTGTTGTCTTGAACACTGTTGTCTAGAACGCTGTTATGTTGAGAGTCTTGTCTTGAACACTGTTGTGTTGCCACTTGCGACTGTTGTCGCGCACACTGACCTATTGAGACTGTTTAAGAATTGTTGGCAAAATTTACTCCTAACTTCAGTAAACTTTGGAATAATTAACAAAATAGGCCGCATCAGAATGCGGCCAGATGAGGAACAAAGGTCGGCAGAATTCCCAAGACCGCGTTGTTTGTAAACTGTGCCTACTAACATAGCAAACATTACAGATGGTTTTTAATTCTATAACTAAAATTCCCTGTTTATGATGCTGACATTTTTCATTCTGATATTTTATGGTACAAAATTTAGTGAAAGTGCGTTTGATTTGAAAGTTTCAAACTGTGTACATGGCACGTTCACTCATAAAATATGGTAAATTGAAAAGTGTCTAAAGAGTCCAGCAATAAAATAAGTACCGAATTGAATAAAGGTTGATAAATATGAACGATGCCGCATCCGAAATTCAGGGAATCGTTTGCATTTTAATACGATAATAAAATATAGTTATACAAAGGTTTCAATTTTGTACCTGACCCTTAGGTTCAAATACTATATTTTACGATTCCTTATATTTAATATATACAAAATGAATAATACTTATATTTAATATATAATACAAATTGATTTCGTTTATAAGACAAAACATGCACCAATCTTTGATTACTTAAAAAACTGACTACTATAATGAGGAAAGTTTTTCAAGGCACTTACATTGAGATATTAATTCAGTCGAAAATTTATAACGCATCGGTAATCTTTGGTGACTTTTACCTTAAACTTAACTTAGTTTGTAACGATTCAATATTATTATTAAACAAAGTGATTTAATATCATATAAACATTTTGTCATTTAATCTAATCATAAATTTCACTTATTTAAACTCTAAGGGACATGCCCTGAATTAAATCAAGTATAATATATTATCTGTTTCAATGAATTTTATCTACAAAAACTGGAACACATAAAAAGCAAATCTAACTTTATGGGTTTAATGGCTACTTTAACGAGCAGTGTATTCATCAAGTGTTAATTTAAAAGCTACAAATTCGATAAGTAAGAAATAAGATTTTTTAGAGGAGTAAATTACATATTAACCTTAAATAAACAATTACATGGAATATTAGAAATAATGACCGCTATATGCTTGTTTTCTTGCGGCAAACAAATTGTTAGCCGTTAATGTAGGTAGTAATCAGAGACATGCCCGCCTGTGGCGACATTTAGCGTTTCAATAGAGCTGTAAAGATGACAGCTGCTAAGCTAGGGGGCGTTACAAGGAACACTTCCACCACGAACGAGAAGAAAATCTTTTCTTTTTTTCTTTCTTAAGAACGGAGGTTGCTGCTTAATTTGAAGTGGTCGATTATAAAGGGGCAGTTGAATAATCAACTGGCCTGAGAGTTATTGTGGGCGTGTGCATGAATAATTTATATTTGAAATTGAATAAAATATGTTTCTTACGCAACAAGGTAATATGTTCTTCATATACCTAAGCATATGATTTGTATATACTAACAATATTGATTTCAAGCTCAAATTTTACAATATTGAGAAATTGTTATTGGTTGGCATATATAAAATAACTCAAAATAAAATTGATTTAAAATCATTATTCAGAGGGAGTCTCTTTTCAAAATTTCTAGGCTCTTTTTATTGAAACACATTCACCCTTAGGTCGTCTCCACAGCAAAACAGTGTTTTCGTTTAATATTTTGATAATACAAAAAGTAAACTTTCGAGAAAGGTTCTTGCTTCTCAGTTGCAAAAAAATCTTAATAACATTAAGTTTATAATGGTTGAAACAAGGTAATATTTTATAGTTTGCGTTCTTGTAATGCGTATTGTGGAATTTTTAATAGAGAATAGATGCAAGTACCTATTGAATAGAGAAAAGGATTAATGATTCTAATAAAAAAATTCCAGCATTTTTGTTTCTTCTATTAACACTTAATAGTTTTATTGGGTAGTCGCTGTAAAATATTTCAATATAGAAAAGAGCTTCAACTAAGAATAAAATAGAATTTCTCAATATTAGCTGTTAAAAACGTTTGCTTATGGGAAAGCCTCGGTTTACTGAAATATAAGAAGTCTATTCTTCTATTTACCACGCATGCCTCGTAATTGTAAGTGTAATCGCGAAAGAGAGTGACCTCGTTCAAGGTGCAGAAATTGCTCTCTTATCATTTGGCATGGCATTTTGTATGCAATATATCATAGCATTAGTTTCTCATACTTTCTTTCTCTTACTTTAAATAACTTCCCATTCTTCATCGCTAGAGTTGCAATATTTCGTCCGCACAACATAATCGGAATAGGTGTCTCGTTTACGGCTTCGGACTGATATAAACATCGGAAGTAATAGATATCGTATAATACTAAATAGCTAATTATGTGTTATATACCTTATAAATAGAAATTATATATATATATTTATATATATATATATAAATATAATAACTTCGTGACCTTGGTATGTGGTATGATATGGTAAACCTAATCAGTAGGCGATTAAAGGTCTGTATATTACTTCAAAATATATGTATTTAAAAAACTCTACATGTTTCGGCTATATACGCCTTTTTCAAGAGAATACAAAATATGAATGACAGGATATAAATGTCAAGGACATTGACATTTATATCCTGTCATTCATATTTTGTATTCTCTTGAAAAAGGCGTATATAGCCGAAACATGTAGAGTTTTTTAAATACATATATTTTGAAGTAATATACAGACCTTTAATCGCCTACTGATTAGGTTTACCATATTTATATATATATATATATATATATATATATATATATATATATATAGGGTAAACCTAATCAGTAGGCGATTAAAGGTCTGTATATTACTTCAAAATATATGTATTTAAAAAACTCTACATGCTTCGGCTGTGTACGCTTTTATCAAGAGAATACAAAATATGAACCTAATCGCCTACTTATTAGGTTTACCATATCATACCAAGGTCACGAAGTTATTATATATATATATATATATATATATATATATATATATATATATATATAATTGAAAAGAAATGATCGACCGTGATATATTATCAAAAATTTATTTAAATTCGGGTAAGCGGTCAATTAAAAAACTCCTTTATTAAATTACCCTATATTTCGCAACACTTTGTCGCTTCTTCTGGGGTAAAAAATGTAGAGTTAAAAAATAATAAAATTGACGTACAAAAAATATAAAAATGATTTAAATTTCAATCATTTTTATATTTTTTGTACGTCAATTTTATTATTTTTTAACTCTACATTTTTTACCCCAGAAGAAGCGACAAAGTGTTGCGAAATATAGGGTAATTTAATAAAGGAGTTTTTTAATTGACCGCTTACCCGAATTTAAATAAATTTTTGATTATATATATATATATATACAATAATGGAGAACTTTCGCAAAGAGTCATCTTTACTGATGAAGCATGGTTTTATAAAACGGGATAATTAAATTCACAAAATACAAAAATTTGGAGTAGTGAAAATCCACATGTAATTAATGAAGAATCGCTACATCCAGAGAAAATTGGTGTTTGGGCAGCGATAAGCCAAAAGCGAATCATTGGACCAATATTTTTTCAGGGAATGTTAACTGCTCAAAGGTACCGTACGGAAATTTTACAACCATTTGTCAATCAGTTGCATGATGATGAACTTCAAAATGCATATTTCCAATAAGACGGAGCACCTTGTCACTGTACTGCAGAATCTTTGGATTATTTAAGAGAATTTTTTGATGAGCGTATAATTAGTCGAAATACTGAAATTGCCTGGCCTGCACGTTCATGCGATTTAACACCTTGCGACTTCTTTTTGTGGCCTTATCTAAAAAATAACATATTTCGAGCAACTATATTGAATTTGAATGATATGCTACAGAGAATCGAACAGAAATGCATGGAAATTAATAACAATCCAGTAATGTTGCAGAATATATCATCAGAAATTTTGAACGGAGGATTTTAAAATGCATTGATCTTGAAGGACAACATTTTCAACATTTGTTATAGTTTTCAATAAATACCTATTATTTGTTATTTATTTGTATGTATGAAACTGTCAAAATATACGACTTCGTAGGTTAAGTAGTAAATTTTAATTTACAACATACTTCAAAATGTTCTCACTAAATCACATGCTACTAGATTGACTTTTCAAATGAACACTTGTTATGTAGTACATGAATACATGAACAACTTTCATAGTGTGAAGTTGTTTATAGATGTATTTACGAATACGCTTAGGTGTACGAACGGAAAGCATTTTTCTAAATAACGCACATTTTCATTTCAGTAAAGCCAACGCAGTGACGCCTCTGCTTGCCTACCTAAGTGACGGTGTTTACTCATCACTCATAGCTGATAGTGAAGTAGTTTACAAAACAAATTCAGTAAACAACATAAATGAACAACTAATGCGTGTAATAAAAAAAGTTATTGCATTTATTTCTTGATTGTCTGAGAAAGAATGGGCTTCAGCCTAATAACTAATAGTCAGGCGACTATAAAAACAATTATGATGAACTTATCACGTCGGAACTGGTTAAGTATTGTAAAGAAGTCAATAGACTAGCAACAAGACAATATTATGCCACTTATATGAGCGCTAAGACATGGGATAATTGAAGGCAATGAGAGGTCGACAAACTGGGCGAGGACTCTAACGAAAACTTCATAGGACCAGAATCTGTAAGCAAATGTTAAGGAAACCGCCAGAAGACATATCTGGTCATGACCCGGAAAGAGAACATAAAAAGAAATAGAGGTCGATAGAAGATCAATTCCATACTAAGGCCTTATTAAGAGACCTAGATGTTAAGTTCTCAGCTAACCTAGTTAAAAGTAACAAAAAAGGGAATTAAGATTGTTACGGCTTGATAATGGGACAATACTATTTGAGGAAGCATCTATACACCATTGGTTTGATTAGTGATCCTTGGTGAAGGAGATATAAAAAATAGGAGGAAACTTGTCTTCATGTAATATATACCTGTGAGGAATTAAAGGGGCTCAGGCAGAAGCATTTAGGTAAATATCTATTGAACCCTACGAGGGTACTTAATTTTTTTCTGAAGAGAATAGTGGCTTTTATTAATTACTGAAGGCTTACAGTGCAGAGAGTGATAGACATGTTGGGGACGGTACAAAGAGCATTGCGCTCAAGTGCCTGCACTTATTGGCGCCCAGTCCTAAATACTTAAGAAGAAGAAAATAAATAGCTCCACAATTATTTATAGCTGAAAGAAGAAAAGTAAAACTCCTATCAGCAAAAAAGCAGCAAAAAGAATTAAGATCTTAAAAATACTTGCAAAGTTTATGGGCTACCTTCGAAACTTCTAAACTGATTGTAGCAGAGATTTGAGAACGGTTTATAAAAAAAGGCAATTGTGCTACAGCTAACTTAAAAAAGTAAATTATTTGCTCAATTTACATACATGCGGTCTTACTAAATTAATTTGATAATGCTGTAATATTTATTCAACCTTCAATTGTATATATTTAGATCATAGTTATTGATTAGCTCCTAGATATGTGCTTACATGAAAAAACTTCTCCGCTGCTAATTTGAAAATATGCAATTGTAATGAACGCTTAATTAACAAAGAGCACAACAATAAAAACAGTTTATACTCAAAAATATAAATCTATACGTGCTCGAGAAACTGTTCACTGTTTTAAGATGTACTGACTTTTTAAAAAACATAATATTCATAACAAAATTTTTCACAATATATCTTGTAATTACTCGTCACTTTCAAATAAAGATCCATCCAAAATATTAATATTAAATTGAAAATGCCAATGAATGAAATTTGTGTATTATTTCAATTATAGTTCATATGGTTCGCCAAATTTTCTCTAAAAGTGTTATTCAAAACAACTTTCACTAACAATTTAATGCAATACAAATATAATATGTGCAAACTAAATTTCTCATAATTTCATAAATTGGCATTCACATATCTTATTGTTACAGAATGATCACGATCATTGTCAACCTGACCCTTGCAGAAATAATGCTCCGTGCTATAAAACACAAACCGATTATTACTGCCACTGCCCGGAAGGATGGCAAGGAAAGAATTGCAGCATACTAAAACTACTGTGTGATAGTCCACCATGCATGGATGGTAAGTGCGTTTTCTCGCTACACGTTTATTCAAAGAATAAAAACTAGCACAAATCACATGGCAATAAAATTCGGTAAATGCTTGCCAACATTAGATTATTATAACAAATAATAATAAATTGACAATTATAACAGAGTGTATCTAACATACTGTTTACTTGTCTACCTACACAAAATTTAAATAATATTGCATTGAATATTTGTTTAAAAAATGTTCTAACTCGAACTAAAGCATGTTGAACATATTGTTACATTTTGGGTATTGAAAATGGTACATGACGTTTGTAAAAATAATGTATACTATTTAAAAAAAAATAATGCTTTAGTACACAATTTTATTTATATGAGAATGTTTTATGAAACTTGTGTGGAAAGTGAGATAGTAAATAATTGGAAGAAATTCCTTGATAATAACTTAACCCAATATCCAGTAACGAGAACGGTATATCTTGGTCAGTCTTGAGAAAAAAGGTTAAATTATGACAGATGTTTCAAATTAAACCTCTTGCTTCTAAGCACAGATGAACCTACAGCAATAATGATTACTAAACGGGATTAAATGGAATCTAAACACGCATTTCATAACAGCGTTCAGTGATAGAATTTTGAAGAACATTAATGATATTTATTTCAGTTGTATGAATTAAGTTTTTTTTAATGTCAGAAAATGTTTGGCAACTTTGTAGACCAAGCAATAGAGCCTCTTTTTCCATCTTTTGTTGGCAAACACAATTTTAATGTGCTCATATAACTCATACACATTTTCAATAAGATTTATAAGTCGTTCCTAAATAAATGCAATAATATCAAATACAAATAATAAATATTGTTATAAACAGAATAAAAGCTATAAAAACTAATATCTTCTATTATAACAAACACATAATAATTACAATTTCATTTTGTTTAATATTAATTTACCGCTCATCCAAAATTAGCCGAAATTGCTTGTAATTTTTAAAAGAAAATAAGTTAATTGATTTTTTTTATGTAAATGATTATAATGATTAGAGAGCAGATAGTCAGGCAATAAAAAATCGTCAAAAAGACGGTATAAAATTATTCTTTATTCAAATAAGCATACACGTTATACACACTCTAGAAAAACTCAAATATCTATTTTCCACGAAGAAGCCCCAGGTATTTTTCTATTTTTTCTTAATAATTCCTAAAAATGAAAATGTTTTAAAACTGCGTAAGACAAGATGCGCGAACACAAAAAATCCTATATTATTCAAAACTGTTTAGGATTTATAAATTTACCAGAACACAGAAAACTTATTTTACGCCATCTTTTGTACAATATTTCACTCAAGAGAAGAACAGTAACCTTACTTGTAGAGTACCAGTTTTTGCTTATGAATCTTATGATATTTGTTTACTACATCTTGATATATATTTTTTTTATATTTGGGTTTTATTCCCGTTTCATAGTTTTTTTTAAATTTTTGTTTTATATACCCCAAATAATACTATACAATGTCAATACAATGTACAATTCGTTTTTAGGGTGATGCTTTAAAAGGTCAGCTGCATATATTTATAAAACTATTTTATAAAATAATAAATTTAATTTATCCATATCGACTAATATACAATTCAATTTTAACTTTGAAGTATTCAGAAGCTCAGAAGTCTCTGATAGGTTAAGTTAAAGCTTTAGAAAATAAAACAGACCGTGGTAACTAAAACGCATGCGTATGCGAAACTGTTCGTAGTAGTCCAAGAAAGTTCCAGCTTCAAAGTAGGGACGCTAGCGGACGATTTTTAATAGACCAAGATTATTTTCAATTGAAACCTGAACACAAATTAATTTCGTTCCGAAGTTGTACTCGTCAAAACAAGAACTGCGCATTAGTTGGACGTCCTGGTATGCTTTTTTTGAGAACCAGAACAAACCTTCTAAGACATTTGTTTGTTCAATATTTAAAAATGTTGTCCTTATGAATTGTTGCTACATCCATAATTGTATGAATTCCAGCATTTCTGGTTAGCACGTCCTTTAATTTCGTTTGGATTTTGTTACCCACATCACCAGAAAATTTTTCGATAGCAAGTTTAGCAACCTCAAAATATATATTTAAACAATAATAAGCTCCGGGTCTCTAAATCTTTTATTACTTGTGCCAAAGTTGAATAATTTGTTTTAATAAAAATTAATCCACTTTTTACCACATTATTGCGAAACGCTGCTTGTGATTTTGCAATGGCCTGGGCAGAAGTTGAATCAAAAGCATCCATAAACTAGTAAGAGTTAAATAAATTCAGCGACATAATCTGGAAATGTATTACCTACCTCTTTGATACGATCAAACTGATTCGCGTAAAATAAACAGGATCCCCAACGTGTAAGTACTGGCTCGGGGGACAAGGGCAAATCTGGAAATCTTTATATGTAGCTACTCGTAAGCGCCTCAGCGTCTTCAAGAATATCTGAAAATAAACTTTTTTTAATTTTCACAACGAGTCAAGTTTTGATCTTTACATTTTTTGTCGAGGAGATTAATTTATTATTATTATATTAACAGCTATAAATTCTTCTCTGAGCATTTCACATATTCTATGCAATCCATAGGCTAAACAAGTAACATGTATCATGTTTTGGTAAAATATTTGAAGAACATCACCAGCCTTTTTCATATACGGTGCGGCATCCGAAAGGAATAACAAAATGTTGTCTTTTTTGACTTCTTCAGGGTACAAAATTCCTAGCGAGACAGAGCATTTAATATTTTAAAAAATTATTTCCCAAAGACTTAAACTGTCATCGACAAAATTAACGATGATTTTTTTCGAGTTCCTTCAGTTTCTTCCTCGGTAAGTTTCCCAACTATCATAATCATATTCGCTAAATAGCGACCCTTGGCATCTGTAGTTTCATCAACTGAGATCCAAATATAATTCTCGAAAATATCATCCTGAATTCCTTTTATTCTCTGTGAATTAACTGAAGAAACTCCACATTTTAACAAAAAAATTGTCACTTACGGATTCATAACACGTGTCCAGATAATTCTTGCGTAATTTAAATTCATGTGGTATTGTCTCTTTAGTTGTTGTTGCTAAAAATTATCTTAAATCTAGATTGTTCAATTTCTTTATTAAATGGATATTTGCTGCAACAAATGCTTCACATAATTTTAAACAAAATTCAGATTTAGCTAGCCCGGATTTTGTATTGGCATCGCTGATAAAAGTTTTTAATAGAGGCTGTACTTCGTTACTTTTTAAATTGTTTAAATGCCTACCACTACTTAAATGTTGTGTTACATGATACTTCTTTGTAGCATGTAACTAAAAAGTTAAAATAGGACATTAAAACAACGCAAATTTAAAATCTGATATTTATCTTAATGGTTTGGAACAAGCTTGGCAAAATACATTGCTTCCATCAACCCTTAAATTTTTGTCCAATTTGCTCCATTTTTCAACTTGGCACGTTTTCACAAGTGACATTTTGAAATAACACCACACTATCACTAGCCTAGCACGGCACAGATAACAGATAAATAGGGAATAACAGAGAGCTACTAAATTGGGCTCCTTTTATATTCACCTTAAACTTGGATTTTAAACATTTTAATAGCCGAAAACCCATTAGGCGGCGGTAAATACCTCTAAAGGCAAATTTAAAAAAAGCAAAAAAAAAGTCAATTACGGCAGGCAAAAGGCATTTGCCTAACTATCCGCTCTCTAGTAATGATATTGAAATTGCAAGTTGTTGACCATTGAATGTCTTCAATTGATGCAAAACATTTATCTTTTATTGCCAAATGCCCCTTATAGCATAAAAAACTATCGCGCTAAATCAAATCGGCTGAATGCGGGACATGTGAAAGCAAAAAAGTTGTTTTCTGATAAAAAATTACAATTGACGATGAGAAAGTACATTATGGTTAACAATTTTAATAATAATACATTGTATGTAGTAATGGAGTTATTGTTGTGAATTTTGTCTTTCCCAACATCATCCACTGACGAGTCTATAGAAGACGAAACACGTGTCTGCTTGTCTGGTAATTTTTACGCAAATACTCGTATGAACTTGTATTGTGTTCTTCACATTTTTAATAATATACGTATGTTATTAAAAAAAGTTTTTGTTATATATAACAAGTCGTGAGGTTCTACCCACTCAAGTATGTTTCAAACTGTTTTTGTTATTTAGACATACATTTCATACAATCTTAATTTTTAAATTAAATGTCGTCTCTTCAAAAGAGATAGCATGATTCTTTACCATTTAATTCCATACTTAAAAATCTATAACTCAACTAGTACTCTTTTTCTTGTTTTGTAATTTTTATTTTTGTATAATGCCGATGTAATATTCGGAGTTGTAGGTTCATATTAATTGATTGCACGAGGTATTCTATAACGTAGCATGATGCAAAATAGACAAATTAAAAGTAAAACTTAACCGAACTACTACTATATTTTCTCATATTTATGGATTGGAAAAAGAAAGTAAGTACTTTTCAAGTACAAAAAAGCAACAAACTGTAAATTGAAGAACATGTACGCGCAAAATAAACTCAAAAGTATGGCACGTAAAAGATAGCATATCGATGCTTAACTAACATCAAGTGTAAATACGTAATACAAAAAATGTTTAAAAGCATATCTGTATATGTGTTACATGACGCATATATTAAGGCATCAGTTACTTCTACGTATAGATACGTGTTTCGATCTCCTCTTAGATACCGCCGCTGACCATGGAGAAGTATCTGTCAATTGCCATACGCTGCTGCTAAGTATTACTTTACGTATTATTTTATTATTACGCTAAGTACTACTTTACTGCATAATATGTACAGCAATTAGTATATACTTTTCCACATATACTGGACGAGATCTAAGAAGAGATCAAAACACGTGTCTGTACGTAGA
The DNA here is from genome assembly GCA_935421215.2 of Melolontha melolontha. NCBI lineage: Eukaryota > Metazoa > Arthropoda > Insecta > Coleoptera > Scarabaeidae > Melolontha > Melolontha melolontha. The sequence continues at coordinate 134,829,450 of OW285236.1, forward strand.
AGTAACTATGTCCATATTGTCCATGTAATACATATACAAATGTTTTTTTTAATGCGAGGGTTGTCTTTTTAGTGTTGCATATAGTCTCATAGAGGGCGCCTGTAATAAAACGTCAGGTGTCAAAATTAATCTCAATCTTTCGTTAACCTAGATCTAAAGTTTCATCGAGAGGTCAAATAATTTAGTCATAGTGAATTTTTAAAGTTTAAAGTTGGCCGAAAAATGGAATTGAGTCGAGAAAATTTTCGTGCAATATTTTTACAACTTTCGGAGAGGATTAACTCAACAAGATGTCTCGCTGAGTTAGTTTCTGTTTTTGAAGATGAAGCACCACATCAATCGACAATGTCGCGTTGCTACTGTGACTTACTGTGCTTACTGTGAATTCCAACGTGGACGCACCAGTGTCAACGACGGTACCAGGACAGGTCCGCCAAGAACGGTCACCCAGAAAAACATCGATGCTGTACGGCGCCTGATTAAATAAGATAGACATGTGACATATCGTGAAATTCCGACATCCATGACTATTTCAAAGACCTCAATCCAAATGATCCTACATGATGAACTGGGTGTGAGAAAGCTAATGGAAACTGAGAAAACGCCTATAGTTTCGTGAGTGGTGATAAATTATGGATTTATTCCTATGAGCCCGAAAATAAACGTCAGTCCGCTGTTTGAGATTGAGTTTGAGCAAGATTAAGAGAATCCGACAAAAGCTATCATTTGCGAAGTGTTCAAAAAAGATGGTCCCAACGTTTTTCTCAAAATCAGGTCATGTAGCAACAATTCCTTTGGAAAATCGAAGAACAGTTAATGCAACAGTTTGTTTGCCAGAAATAATCGCCGTGCTCCGAGAAACCAACCCACACGGTGAATCATCCCGTATCATAACAATGCGAGTTGGGGCACAGCTCGAAAGACAATTGAGTTTTTGGAGCAGCAAAATATCGAATTATTAGATCATCCTCCGTATAGTCCCGACCTAAATCCCAACGATTTTTTACGTTCTCAAAAATCAAAATTGGAATGCGTGGTCAATTATTTCAGTCGCCGTAAGAAGCAGTAAATGCCTTCAAAACGGCAATTTTCACTGCCCCTACTAGAGACTGGAATAACTGCTTTAAACTGGTCTGAAAGAATGCAGAAATATATCAATTTTTGTGCAAAACATTTTGAAAAGCAATAAAGCCCTTTAAGTCGATCTACTGTTAGATTTTATGGCTATGTGCAACATTAAAAAGACATGCCTCGTATTTTTTGTATTACATATCAAAAGTATGGGTTAAGAAAAGAAGTACCGATTTGTGAACAAATACATTGTAGTATAAATCATAAAAAATTGAGGGACGTTTAATATGCCATTAATTGGTACTAGAATATTAAATAAATAAGAAAAGCACAGGTAAAAGTCAAGACGCAGGTACCAAATAAGACGAGAATCTTCTGAATTCATCATATTTCTATTATATAGATTAATGATAATTATAGGCAAAGAGGTTAAAATTTAAATTACTGCTATACCTATGTTCCAATTAAACAGGAAATTCGATTTTTATCATGGGTTTCCTTAACTATTGCAAAAATTGGTAGGCAAAGCATGTTCTATATAGAATAAATCAACATCTACCAATGCATAAAAGCTAACTTTAATTAATTTTCAGGTGGTACTGTCATGAACTTTATTGCATTATCTCGATTATGTAATAAACTCAGCATTAAGATTTATTATCTTACTGTTAATCATAGATGCCATATTAATCATTCGTTATCTTTAAATACAGATCTTGTTCCAGTTATTAACTAATTAACTGAAATTGAAATTATTCTACTCGGACGCTAATTTTTATTAATTATTATGGACTTTTTAATACCTTCGTTATCTCAAGATTGAACTTAATTCGCTCGAAAGATTAAGTTCAAAGCGTAAATAATAAAACATAAAGAAGTTACCGTCTGATAGAATTACAATTTATAAAGAAATTTGATGCAACTTCTTGTATTGCATTTATTATGGAGGCTGAATATTTAAAATTATTCATAGAAAAATAAACATTAATTCTAAAAAGATGTTACACACAGGTTACACTAAACAATAAATAAATTGGACAAATAATTAATAAATGTCATTTACAAAGAACGTTGAAATTTAAGTAATAATTCAATAATTATATAGAATTCACAAACGAAACTAAAATTATATGAAAATAATGTTTTAATATTCTCATTTCTTTTGAATACACTGTCGCCATCATTCAGGAAACTTCCGTATTTCTGGTAGCTGCATACCGGTGCACCCGAACTCTGTTACGGGTAGGTTGTTAGAGCGAAAAGAGATATATCAAAATTATACTCCATTTCTGTACATTTGCTTTAAAGTAGTGTAAATAAGTCGGAGTAACTGGTTTTAAATTTTCAATTCAGTAACCAGAAGACGACGGGTATGTAAATGTCATTCTTGTAGACATGTTTGCTGAAGATTTGAAGGAAATGCTTTGTGCAGTATTCGAAAGTTCCATCCATATAAATACAATAATCTCTCCTGGAATGTCATTTATTAAAACAAACTTCTCACACAATGATGTTGTAGGTTTGATTACATTAAGCATTTCATGAACTTCTCTTACTGAATGTGGTAATTTTGGGACTTGTTGCAGTTTCGCATAAGATATATTGTTGGCAATATATCTTACATCCTTTGATGTTAACATCGCAATAATATCCTCTTGTCCCGAAAGTTCCTTTTGGATTAATTTCCTTTGTCTGGTAGAACTATCTGACTGCCTTTCTCTTAACACTATTGCTAAGCTTCTGTCTGTTTAAAACACGCTCATAATTTTCATGGTTCAGGTTGCCAGATTTTGAAAGAACTTCATTGAAAAGAAAGTTTCGCATAATAGTCTTTTTTATGCACTTCCAACACATTTCGCCTGTTGATTTTACTTCCCGATAAAAATAAAACAGCTTCTTCCCACGTTCACTTAACATTTCGGTAAACTCCATATTCGCGATGTAACTACTTACTACGGACGACTATAACTTAACACATTAAATTTAACACTAAAAAATCTTTTTTTTTCCGATCTAATATTTATAGAATACTAATTTACAAGATCCAAGAATCACATTAATTACAGAATCCTTACTAGTATTAGCATAATTAGGTAAACACCCTCTAAGATTTCTCATCTTAAAAATTCAAAGAATCGCATTAATTAATTAGTCCTTACTGGTATTAGCAGATATGGGGTATAATTACATAGATAAACACCCTCTAATCCGAACGAGCACATTCGTAATAGAATTCGGGATAGAATTGAGGGACTTCTCATATTTTAATATCTGACCATAACGGAATTCATGTGCGTCCTTGCACACGCGCACCTATTGTCGAACAACTTCAACGACTCCTTCATTAGAATGAAACTTTCCACATTCAAAAAATTCTAGACACGTGGAAACCGAATAGAGCAAGATCCGGACTATATGAGGGATGCAAAAATACAATCCACTTCAGTTTTTGAATTATAGTTATCGTACAAACAGCAACAGAAGGACTAGCTCTGTCCCGCATAAATTCTGGCTTTTTAAGCTTGTTCCGTATGGCAGTTTTCACTGTGCCCTTCTAGCACTTCTAGCAAGTCTGAATAGTACTCTGAATTAGTCATATGTTATTCTATTAAGAAATCCATGTGCAAAACGTCCCTTCATATCCCAAAAGAATGTACTCGTAATTAGCATCGACGCTCTTTTGGTTCCTGAGGTAAAATTGTATATCCCGGTTTCAGCAGTAGTCACAATAGACTCAACGAAACTATCAGGTCAGCCATGCCATTTGATTACTTGCTTCTGTGTGAATTTTTAGTTTAATATGAACATTTTTACAACAAATATTGCAATACAGTTCTGTATTATTGACAACTGAAGAGCTGCCCCATAATTGGAATTAAGCTATTGGGAGATGCTAAACCATGAATTATTGTTATTATAAAAATGTCTTCATACAAATTTAATATTTCAGAATGGATTGCCTAAGAGCTCCTAAATGAGCTCTTAGGCAATCCATTCTGAAATATTAAATTTGTAGGAAGACATATTTATAATAACAATAATTCATGGTTTAGCATCTCCCAATAGCTTAATTCCAATTATGGGGGCAGGACATTGGCGGGCCATAAGTTATCATTACCCCCGCGTCTGCGGAACGACATTCGATATTTGGCTGTCGGCATTCACCTTAAACTAGAAAGAAAATGACGAAAACCATCTCGAACAGCCAGCTCTAGACTCGATTTCGGAACCACCGGCGTGATAAGCCACTGCGTTACCACTGTGCTATCAACCACTTTAATTCTGACAGTAATATGTTCTGTAGTTTACACGTAGAATGCGGTTCATTCTTCACACGTCGTCGACCATCTCTAAACACTTCACACAATTTATATACGCTTATGTCTGACAACATATTCTCACTAAACTTTTATTTATTTCAAGGCACCACACTTCTAAGAGAGTTTCGCCACTTCTTTGGAAGTCCTTATAATCCTGTTTTTTTATGGATTAGTTCCGTTTCTTCGTCTGGTTATGTGTGTGACGTTTTTATTCTTGCTATGCTGTTCCATTCTCTTCCATTGCTAGTCCTTCCTTTCCAATTAGTTATTCCCAGTCTCTTATATCTTCCGCTACTTCGTCTTGCCATCTTCTTTTTGGTCTACCTCTTTCTCTTCTATTTCCTAGTTTCCATTCCATTATTGATGGTATTTTGCTTTCGGGACATGTTTTCCAGACATGCCCTAACCATTTTATTCTCATTAGGGCTGGGCGAAGTATCGATACATCGTCCGGTGCCCGATACCATATCCATATTGGTATCGATTCCCCGATACCTCGGATAACGAATCTATCGATTCTAAGGTATTGATTCTAAGGTATCGATTCCAAAGTATCGATTCCAAAGGATCGATTCCAAAGAATCGATTCCAAAGTATCGATTCCAAAGTATCGATTCCAAAGTATCGATTCCAAAGCATCGATACCTATCGATACTTTACCGATTCCAGTACTCGCATTTTTTAATGTATATAAAGGATGTAATTACTTTTTAAGTAAAGAATTTATAAGTATATATATATATATATATATATATATATATGTGTATATATATGTATATATACAAGGTGTCCCGTATCGTTATGTTCTAATTTTAGGAGTGTAAAGTAGACTTCATTTCAAGTAACAAAAACGCAAAACTTGTACATATATCCATTTTTATTTGTTTCAAAGTTACAGATCTATGAATGTGATTGTCAGATCATGAAAAAAAATGTAATCCTAAAGTCAATAAAAACTGATTTTATTTCAAAAAGTTCAATTAATAATATTTTCGAAATGTCCACCTCCTTATTGAATACAGGCTTGTGCCCGTAAGCCAACAGAAGAAGTACTTATTCGAATTTCATACTTGTTTTGTCGGATTTGCTCGGCAGCCAGATGAATACGATCCAACAACTCTTCCCTTGTGTTCGAAACTTGCGCGTAGACTAAATTTTTCATGTACCCCCTTAAATAAAAGTCAAGGGGATTAAGACCCGGTTGATCTGGGTGGCCATGTAACAGGACCACCTCGACCAATCCATCTTGGATAATTGACGTTAACCCAATTTCGGACAGCAATTCCGAAATGTGGTGGTGCCCCATCCATGTGAAACCACATGTCTCGTCGAACATTCAGTGGGACATCCTCTAAAAGACCTGGCTGTTCGTCAATAAGAAATTGAAGGTAATTGTCCGCATTTAACCTCCCAGGAAGAACGACAGGACCAATCAACAAGTCATCGATTAGGGCCGCCCAAACGCTAATAGAAAATTCATGTTGAAATTTAGATGGGCGTATAGCTTTGGGATTTTCTGATGACCACCTGTGCAGGTTTCTCAGATTTGTAACACCACTTCTCGTGAACGTAGATTCATCTGTCAAGAGGACTGTTCTGCAGAAATCAAAATGAAGCCGTGACTGTCTTAATATCCAGGTAGAATAAACTAGACAAGCATAGTGGTCTGCCTCAAGCAAATCGTGTCCCCTGCGATAGTGATATGGATGTAAGCCCTCACATTTTAAAATTCGCCAAATTGTCGTTCGTGGCAATCCTAGTTGTCTAGCGATTCGACGTACACTGAGAGTTGGATCCCTTGTAACAATAGCTACTGTTTCTTCTTCTATGTTTGCCGGCAAATTTACTCCTTGGTCGAAAAGATAATCACGCAGTCCGCATTCCCGAAATTGTCTGTGTACTTCCAGAAACGTTCTGCTGTAATGAGGAATGCGCTTATCGGGAAACCGATGTCGGTATTCAATAACTGCTTGACGTGCACTGCCGTTACAGTAGCCATACACAAAATGCATGTCCGCATACTCTTGAGAATAAAATCGGTAAGGCATTTTGAATAAAGAAAACGTGTCCACTCACTAATAAGCTGTTGTATGAACTGAAACGTAATGAATCCTTTATTAAAAAATGCAACGTTAACAGTCATCTGAACATTTGTTTATTGTATGATATTCATGGTTCAGCAGTTACGAAATAAGTAAGAACCTTCTTTATCATAAATCAATTTCCAGTACTCTTTTTTGTAGATCTCCAAGAAATTACTGTATGCACTACGACACGTGTTTATTTATTTTAGGATAACATTTTATTATGCGACGTTAACAATCACAGGCCTGTTATTGAATCGTATAACTTTTTTTTAAATAAAATCGGTTTATATTGGCTTTAGGATTACATTTTTTTTCATGATCTGACAATCATATTCATAGATCTGTAACTTTGAAACAAATAAAAATGGATATACAAGATTTGCATTTTTGTTATTTGAAATGAAGCCTACTTTACACTCTTAAAATTAGAACATAACGATACGGGACAGCTTGTATATATATATATATATATATATATATATAACAATAAATTATTATTATTACATACATACTAATTTGATATTTTTAAATATTTAATATAAAAGCCGAAAAACTCCAATAATTTATCAATTGTTATATTTAATAAACGGCTAAGAAATTATCTAAACACTTATATATATATATATATATATATATATTTGAAAGGATGTAGAATTTTATATTAAGCGTAGCAAATATCAATATTATGACATAATAACTATAATTATTACAAAAAAAAAAAAACATAATATCACAATAATACAAATTTCATTCCGTAGATATGGTAGAATCGGTAAATTAATTTTATATCGCTTGAAACCGGTATCAAACAATTGATACCTAGAAAACGGGTTATGAATACTGATTCCTACGTATCGAATCAAGGTATCGATTCCAAAGCATCGATACCTATCGATAGTTTACCGATTCCAGTACTCGCTAAGTATCGATACTTTGCGATGTATCGGGTTTGTGCATTTTTTTAAATGTAAATAAAGGATGCAATAACTTTTTAAGTAAATAATTTTTAAGTATGTATCCATTATATATATATATTATATAGTATATATTTAAAAGGAAGTTGTTGAATTTTACATTATGCGTAGAAAATATCCGTATTATAACATAAACATAATAACTATAATTATTAGAAAAGAACAAAATATCACAATATTGCAAATTTCATACCGTAGATATGGTAGAATCGGTAAATTAATTTTATATCTCTTGAAATCGATTTCAAACAATCGATACCTATAAAACGGGTTATTAATACTGATTCCTAGGTATCGAATCAAAGTATCGATTCCAAGGTATCGATTCAAGGTATCGATTCTAAAGTATCGATTCCAAAGCATCGATACTTATCGATACTTTACCGATTCCAATACTCAGAATCGATACAGTCCACAGACCCGATACATCGCTAAGTATAGATACCTTGATTGGTATCGCTACCCGATACCACGTCGGTATCGCCCAGCCCTATTCCTCATTGATTTAATAAATTTTACTATATTTTCGCCTTCCAATTCTTTTTCTATTTCATAATTCATTCTTCTTCTCACTTAGTTTCCACTTATTTTGATTGGTCCCAATATAGTTCTCATGATTTTTCTTTCAAAAACACTCAATCCCTGTTGGTCTTTTTGCGTCAGCGTCATCGTTTTAGCACCGTAAGTTATTATTGGTCTTATTAATTGACTTATATTAATTGACTTACTGGTCAGCATTTTTCTATTGGTGTAATAGGCTCGCCTGCGGCTTGGATTTTTTCATTTATTAGCCCCGCCTTTCCTCCATCGTTTGTTATGGTGTTTCCCAAGTATTTTAAATTCGTTACTTCTTCAAATTCATAGTTACCTATTTTTATTTTTGTCTTTGCTACCTGACCACCAAATCTCATAATTTTCATTTTGTCTGCGTTTATCTTCAAACTCATCTTTCGTCCAGCTTCTTCAATTTCATTTAAATTTTTTTCCATCAGGTTTCTTTGTTTTGTTATTATTACATCTTCATCCGCGTACGCCACCACCTGCGCTCCTCTTGTTCTCAATGTGCCTCTTTTGTCTATACTCTTGAATATATGTTCTAAAAAAGTGTAGCAGACAAAGCGTCGCCCTGTCTAACTCCTTTGTTAACTACTAATTCCGCTGTTTTCTCACCTTCTGTTTGGGTAATAGCTCTGTATTTTTGTGGCCTTTTTTATTAGTCGTATAATTTAGCTGGTATTTTAAATTCTTTCAGGGCTAACATTAAACGTTCTCTTTTTATTGCATCAAAAGCTTGTCTAAATTCAACGAATGGCATCTCAGTGTTTATCTTATATTCGGAAATCTTTTCTACTATTTGTTGCACAATATGTATCGTATCTGTTGTTGATTTTTGTCTTGGACAAAACCACACTGGTACTCCCCAGTTATCTTATTAGAGTACTTACTGAGCCTTTTATGAATTACTTCTGATAGTACTTTACTTCTGATAGCACTTTATATGCATTATTCAGTTTTTATTCCAAGCCTTTACATCTTTCATAAATTTTCGATGGTTTCATTTGTAAAAAATTTACGTTGTTCGACGCTTTGATGCACTTTAGTTTGACTCATAGATGTCAAACAAGTCAAATTATATACAGACAAACGAATTTAGTGTACACAACATTCTTGTTTCTTACATTTGGCATGAAATTTGAAATATAATTTAAAACAGTACTCGTATAAGAAAAAAAGTTTCGGACCGGCTTATTGATTTTATTATACCATAAAATAAAATTTTCATTATTCTCAGTAAATACTATTATACTTAAGGCTGAACTAAGATTGCTATTTGTATTTCCTAATATCAAAAGTTAGAGAATTTTATAATTTCTTTTACAGTACTATTATTATATATTGGTAATTATATAATTTATTATCTTGAAATGGAGATATAATTATATAGGTACGTATGTACATACAATAATTTACTATTTTCCTAAAAGTCGTAAAATAAATAAGCTTATTAAAACACAGGAAAGGTTATAAAACATCAATACATAATTATTCTCGTTACCATGCACACACACACACACGTATGTATATATGTATATAGAAAGTTTTTCGTAATGAAATATCTATACAAGAATATAGGTCCATGATTCATGTTAATGTCTAGTGAAGCTGAACGTTGTTAATATTGTGCATGAATCTTATGTGACGCGCTAGTTGACAGGCAATTTTGTGGCAAGGTATGGAGTGGGGGATGTACCACATAGGGGGTACTGGTTACCTGCTGAGCTTGAAATGGAACCCAGACTGATCCACTGACCGTTACTTATACTAGGTGTCTTTTACCGATACTTTTTTAACAATAACGTCAATGAAGGAAACAATTTGTCCATGAAAAGCATCTAATTAAAGTTTATTGCATTTTATGTTTTTAATACAAATTATGCCTATATTTCAGATATGGTAAGTTGCACAGTTGTATCAGCAGGCGGCAATAGAGTGTCAACACCTAGTGTGTGTGGGGAACATGGTCACTGCATCAGCACTCCAGGCGCGGGATATCGTTGTTCTTGTTTAGCAGGATACACAGGCAAATATTGCCATGAAAGTAAGTACCTCTTCCTATTAAAAACTAATGTGTCTTTCTTTTCTAAATTATGTTTCGATAATTTGAGCTGACAATATACATGCTTTTCTCTACTATAACCTCAAGTGTTGGTGAATTAATCCGGGTAGTAATGGAATTAATATTCAAAAACAAATTAAATATAGACTCATATTAGGAATTATCTTAATTAACTTAATCTTAATTATTTAGCTTGAGTTTTAAATATATTATTTTAATTTTGAATTTTAATAATCCTTATTTGTCCTTGTTTCAAATTACAAATAAAAATCACCGATTTGAATTAAAATTTGGATTTAAGTAGGCCCATAAGAACTATGTAATAAACGGTGTTTTATTGGGTCGCTAAAAACGTCTTTAAGGATGAAAAGCGACCTTGAATCACAGGAACTATACTGGGAGAGCCGATATTTCAAATGCCGGCGGACAGTACGGTACCTAATATTATGTTTACAGCTAAGCTGAACATATTTATACCGACCAGAGAACAGGCAAAAAGTCGCTTAAGTGATTGTGGTGCCAGCATCTGGTACACGTATGGATCACAATCTAATCGGGGCACAGGTGCAGGTATACACCCCAGAAGGAAGATATCGTTAAATTTGGGGAAACATAGACGGCTTTGCAAGCTGAATTGTTTGCAGTCGCCACCTGCACTGAGGAAATTCGGGAAGCCGGCTGCGCGAACAAAAAAATCAACATATTGACCGAGAGGCAGCTATTAAAGCCATTATGAATCCGTCTACCAGGTCTAAACTGGTGAAACATTGTAAGCAGGTCCTCAATAAACTGGCACAAGACAATACTGTGTCACTGATATGGGTGCCGAGACATGAGGGAATTGAAGGCAATGAGCCGACGAACCAGCAAAAGAAGGTACCAATAGGAACTTAATATGACAAGAACCTGTATATGAACTCGCTAAGGATTCCGCTAGAAGGGAGATCTGGTTATAGCTAGAAGGAGAACATAAAAAGAAATGGAGGCTAACGGAAGGTCAACTCCATACTAAAACACCACTAAGGGAACTGGACGCTGGGTTTTCAGCCAACCTAATTCATAGTAACAAAAAACAAGTTAAAATTATTACCGGTTATTAAGCCGGTAATAATTTTAACTCTTAATAACCGGACATTGTCCTTTAAGGAAGCATCTGTACAGCATGGCTTGGTTAGCGAGCCCTGGTGTAGGAACAAGCTAGCCTTCATTGTGAGGAACTGAAAGGACTCAGACAGAAACATTTTGGAAGAGATCTATTGGATCCTACTAAGGTACTCAAATTTCCTCTAAGGAAGATAGTGGCTTTTATCGAGGATACAAGACTAACAGAGTGAAACTGAGAAATCTATTGGGAGTGGTACAAAGAGCACTGTGCTCAAGTGCTTGGACGTGCTTACGTCCAACCCAAAATTAGAAGAAGAAGAAGAAGCGACCTTGAAATTCTACCCATTTGTTCTTTTGTAAATTGTTACAAAATCGCCCCAACAAAAACAATATTAGATAATTGAACTCTGCTAAAAATGTTGCCTGTTCCTTCTAGGGAGAAGGTGTAGCGCTTTGGAATGGAAGTGGATGTGAATGGTGTTGATTTTTTTGAGAGAATAAAAAATATCATTTGTTACATGCACGAGTAGCTCTCTCGCAAAGCTTTAAAAGAAACTATTCGACGAACCAATTTATCCCGTTAAATATTTCTATGCTTAAAAGGAATTTTTAGAGGAACTTGTGTTGAAAAGATATTGAAATGTACTCTCGATACGCATATACATATGATAATGCATGAGAAAACAAACATTTCGTGTTGGTACGGGTCTCCACCCCCACCAATCGATATTCAAGAATATAGATTTTAGCATATCTCGATAGCTTTCAGAAAGCCCACAGGCCTATATTAATCAATATTTTTAGAATGATCACGGAGCAAATTCCATCATTCTTATAGGGCTATTTAAATGCGAAGTTCCATTCAAATCAGTGTCTTGGGTTACGAAACGCTTCTGTTAGTTAGCAATTTTAATACAATTTTATCGTCCTAACATAAATCCTTAATAAACAAAAATACCATTATTTACAAATATGAGGCAAATATACTTGAAAATCCAATCGCCCTGTAGGATCGTGTTGAGCGCAGAATCTTTAGATTATCGAAAATTTGGTCCTGCTTAACCGTTGAATGAAAGTTCGAGAATTATCAGTAATGTTCTGAAGACCCAACGCGATAGATCTATGAAAAACCAATCGAAGAAAAGAATAATGGCAAAAATGTTCTGAGCTTGTAATGGAATAGTGAAGATTAACTTTAAAGAAAGACGCTTTCCTATAAAAGGTCGATATTTGTTTGATTGTGATATTGATCTGATATGGCTTTAATAAGTGTTGCTTTTTCCCAATCTTCAAAAACACTGCAAAGGATGCCGTTTAAACATAGAGGATGATTAAAACAACCGTAATGGAGCACTTTGAGGTACAAATTATATTATCAAGATATCTAAATGCTTACCAAACATTGTACCAAATACATTGCATTGAAAAGAGATTACTTTAGAAAAGCTCAAAAAAAGCAGTGTTTTGCGCTTTTCCAGCGCAATCCCTCTGAATTTTTACTCTACTTCATAACTCTTGGTGAAACTTAGATTTATCACTATACACTCGTAATGAGTAGTTCAAGTACTTTGAAAAAGGCAAAAACAGCTCTTTCAACTGGATAGGATGACTACTGTTTTTCTTACGATGTATTTAGTACTCTTCGACTATCTTGAGAATGGGAAAACCATCACAGGAGAGTGTTTAGCAAGTTGGACACTCAATTACGACATTCATCACCATAATACATCAGTTCATTAAGAAGCATTGAATGAAAAAATCGGTGATATTCTACTTTTTCGATCAAAATATATTATATATATAAATGTTTTAAATGTCAAATTCAGAATAAATTTTGGAAAGATAATTTTAGTTTAAAAAACAAATGGATGGTGTTATAACATATTGCTATGAACTGTGGTTTGGAAATTAGCTATACCACCATTCACGACAAATCTATCCAGCTAGGATATTCAGTCGGCTTATATCCAAAATGGGCCTGCTTTCCTCTCAGGGTTCCAATCGGAAATGTGGAAAAGAATCAAATTAATTAGGCGCCACTCAAAATTTGTTTGAGAAAAGTTATTAAAATATCTTTAACTTACTTGTTTTCTTGAAGCAAGGTTAAATAATAATCACAAGAAAATTTAAATGAAACTTTAACACACAAATAAAAAAAAAATAAAAAAAAAATCTTTATAGAGTATAAAGATTAATATTGCATCATTTAACAATATTATAAAGGTAAAAATAACGCACGGAAATGACCGCGGCATGCGTTCACAAAACCTAATGACACCGAACAAAATTAAAAATAATAAATTACAAAGAAAATTTCTAATTTCTCCCAAGAGAACAAAATAAATAAACGATCTTGACAGCTCGAAACAAACACTAAAATAACATGCGCACAAACATGTCTCAGAAAAAATGCCATTGAAGTCCCAACGTACTAAACTTTACATTTACAGATTTTTTTACTAGAAATGTTAAAAACCTTCTTTGTTATCTATATCAAAGAACTAAGACTAAATCTCAATAAATCAATGTTAATACAATAGAAGAATACAATATTCAATTCATTCAATATAAAAAGATATCTTTTTTAAAAAAATATATTACTTACGTAAAAATATATATATTCGAAACACGTGGATAAGAAAGCTATAAAATATCAAAAATTACGAGATTACATACTCGTAAAAAATATCGGTAATGAATTAAACAACACCAACCATTAATTAAATCAAAAATAACCCGAAGTTACTTTAAAAAGATAAAGATAAATCTTTTATAAACACGTCTTTCTTATCTCACAGTTAACTTGTGTCTCTCTAGTATACATCAAGCACAACGGCTTCGCATAAAAAATACAGTTTTAACGTTGTCCACATCTAAACAAACGGCGTGCTCCAACGGCGCAAGTCAAATATACATAAGGATATACACATGAGTTCAAAATAAATGTACAAAGATAAATAATTAAATTTATAAAATATTTATGGGGAAAAAACCACGGTAATATGTATTAATATTTCTGTTAAACTTTTTACATAATCGGTATGTAAATATAATATTTTTCACATTATTTGTCACATTCTCTCAGAAGTTTCTATGGTTCAAAATTGTAAACGATATAATCTACGAAATACGCATTTGAGTAATTTTCTTAAACCATGTCCATATAATGAAAATTATTGCTTTAATGACCATTCCATGCATAGATTTACAACGGAAATCATATCTTTTAAAACGTTTAATTGTATGATATAGTACAACCTACATATACTAAATATTATAATTATTTTTGTACATTTCTTTTAGATATTAATGACTGCAAAATTAACCCTTGCGAAAACGGTGGGACTTGTGTTGATAAAGTTAATGCTTTCCAATGTATCTGCAAAGAAGGTTGGGAAGGCGCTCTTTGCAATTTAAGTGAGTACTTCCCGAAAAATTATTTTCGAAAAATCAATATTTGGAAAAATGCCGAAATGTAATAATATTATTAATTTTCAGATACTAACGATTGCAGTCCCAACCCTTGTCAAAATAATGGTAGCTGCATAGACAAAATTGCCGACTTTCAATGTGAATGTCGTAATGGATGGAAAGGTAAAACATGTCAACTAAAAGACAGCCATTGTGATCACCATACCTGTAAGAATGGTGGAACCTGTCAAGATTTAGGTAACACCTTTGTGTGCCACTGTCCTCCTGGATGGGAAGGTAAATATAATTAATTTAATATTGTAAAATTTTTATGTAAGTAGAGATCTGGTCAGTATGATTATTTTCCTAGACTATATTTCATACATAACATAATAACTATCTCTATTCCAAATGGTTGGTATAGTTTAAGTTTGTCCCAATGATATTTCTGCTTATATTTGTAAATGACATATACAGAATGTCCTTGAAATAAAGAGGCAACGTATGATAAATGGAAAGATATCTAAAATATTGTGTAAATTACAACGCGAACCTCGAAATTAAAAGCATCCTGAAAATTGTATTATGTGACGCCTATGAATTCAAAATATTTAGAATGTGTATAAATAATAGATAGCTCACACATACGCTACAGCGTATGTTTACATACGTAACAGCTGGATGAGATGGACAATAACAAAACCATTCTTTCTGTTAGTGTCTGTCAACTTTAAGATATCGTCTTTTGTAATATAGTCGATCGCGCAGTAGCGTGATAAAATTTGTTTAAATATATTAATATATAAATATATCGATATTCCGGATGGTGAAAAGCAGGCGCGGCTCGTGATGACGTATTTAGGGGTGCATGTACAATGATGCGAGTGCTTCGTGTATTCTCGTGTACTAACTGTAGCGTTCTTAGCATACACCGAAAATACACGAGGCACTCGCATCATTGTACATGCACTCCCAAATACGTCATCACGAGCCGCGCCTGGTGAAAAGTAAAATAAATAAATAAGTCTAATGCAGTTTTTATTAGATTTTTTTATACATGTACCTATATCTTCTAAATTAGATATATTGTTGAAAAAGAAACAAGTTATACCAACAAACATATCTCTATACACACACTTGAATAGGTGTCTTAATATTTATTCGCTACAAAGTCAGGCCGATAATCCTGACGCAATGCTATCATACCATGTTATGATTGACCATATTTGGTTTAATTACTGAACTTATAAAAACCATCACAGTGATAAAAATAGGTTTTAATAACTAAACTTCTAGCAAACACACGGTAGCATAATGCCATTCAGAATTCACTGCAACTCTAAACCTCCTTGTTCATGAACAACTTTTGTTGAAGAAGACTCATTTTGGAAAACGCAAACAGCATTTTTCGAGGTCATATAAATAGATATTCCTGCGAATGTGATCTTAACCTGGTATTATATTATTATAACCAAAATTATTTGAATCCAGCAAAGAATAATTATTGTTATAATTGTTTTCTAAACTAACACATACCTACCTTCTCTTATTTATTTTTTCATTTCATTCAAGTTATATCACAATTTAATTGACTTCTCTTATATTTACTTACATCCATGCAAATTATGAGTTGCCATTGTGATTACAAACTTATAAATATGTATTTTATTTCTTTCAATTTAAACTTTAATATGATATGTGAAATTCACTTCTAATTTGATACTATTTATGACAGTTGTTTGCCTTGGGCACCAGCCGAACAAAGTCTTAATATGTGAGCACCACTAGTACACAATAGTAGTGCATATCTCTTTTCTATTAACGAACAAAATAGTGTTTTGTTATCAAGTCTTAAACAACTTTATCCACTTTCAATTTCAACAATTAACTAACATGGTAGTAATAATATAGGTATGTAGATAAACGGCTGTAGATGTGGTAGACATGACAATAATACGCCATCAAAATCGATCTATAAAAGGAAAATTACTGAATATCGCATCGATTGATTAATATATAATCCTCTTAAACTAATCCTTGATCGAATTAAACTTTAAATCTTTGTTTAACAAATTTAAAAATATCTTTTTAATTTGTTTTAGGTACAACTTGTCATATTCCTAAAAGGACTGCTTGCCGTTCTAATCCTTGCCATAATGGAGGAACATGTGTCAATAAAGGAGAGTATTACAAATGTATTTGTAGAGATGGTTTCGAAGGATATCACTGCGAAGACGACGTGAACGACTGCAAACCACAACCATGTTATAACGGTGGAAAGTGCATAGACGGCGTTAATTGGTTTCTTTGCGAATGTGCTAATGGTTTTACTGGTCCTGATTGTCGAATTAATGTCAACGAATGCGCTCCTAATCCTTGCGCATATGGAGGAACCTGCGTAGATGATATTGGCGATTTTAAATGCATTTGTCCACCGGGCAGAACTGGAAAAACTTGTAATTGTATGCACTTTTTTAAAATTCTTTAAATAGTATTACTTATACGTAAATTATACATACACATTAAAACTTCACCATACGAATATAACAGAATAGTACAATTACTAATTTATAACTTTATGCTACAAGCATGATTTAAGCAATTACCTAAAACTTCTACAGTTACATACTTTTTTTTTTGTCCAGGTTGGAAAAGAACTGCACGCATATATACATAAGTAACATATAAACATTATGCAAAAATATCTAAGCACATAATTCTAACCTTCTTAAAATACTTACTGTGACTCTCAAATCTTCTTAGATATCTTCTAGCTTTATCTTTTCACTTAAACTCGTTAGACTTAAGAGCAAGTACTTTGTCTAATGCTTCGCTTTCAAATTTATGTAACTCATTTATAAAAGCCATGTCTATTCCATATCTTTGTGGTTACAAGGTACAACGGTAAATGTAATTTGGTGTTCTACTTGTCAGAATATAAACTTATCTTCTTTTACTAAGCCTATGTTATTTACATATGTACTTGCAAAGCTTGAGACTAAATTTGATCTGATTTAATTTCTGTTTTTCTATTTTTCCAAAAATTTATTGTTCAACCGGGTTTGGTGGCTCCGGCCAGCCGTATAATATTCATCAGTTTTTCAATTTATTAATTATTTGTAATAAATACATATTGCTATGTGCCCCCACGAGCACTAGACTTGCGCCGACAAATATCTTCTAAACTTACCCAACTTACCTACAACTCATGGTTGCCCTGAAGATCTTTTGGCTAAAGGGCTAACTCAGTTAAGAGGCGACTTGCGGAGAGGTTCCTACATAAAAATACGGCGCCACCATGTTTTACCTTTAGCCAACAGAGAACACAGACTCTGCCGTAGTAAGTGGATAACTTAGTAATTTTCGAATAAATTGTACTAAAAAAATAAAGAAAAGAATAAAAAACAGAGTTCATAACAATAACAATTATATTTATTATTAAGCAACAAAGAAAATAAAAATATATATATACCGGGTGGTCCATTTATCGTGCCCCCCCCCCAAAAAAAAAAAATTGGAAGCAGTCAGTTTTATGAAAAAAAGTTTCAAGTAAAAGTTTTACTACAAGAAGTGTCCTATCTGATGGTTAAGCAGTCGTACACCAAGGAGAACGTATGAAGATCATACGAAGGTCAATTTTTTTTTAAATAGAACATGGCATTTTTTTTACAAATTCTGAAAAAGGATGTAATTGCGAGTAGAAAAGTACTAAAACTCATGTGGCCTAAAATTAAGATTCAGCGAAATATTCAAGAAAAACAAAAACAAATGATAAAAATTTATTAAAAGAATAACATAAATAGACACAAAATATCCGATCACCCCCGGGCTACACAAATTTAATTTAATCGGGACAATTGTTTCGTAAACTTCGGACTCATTAAAGTAAATGTTCAAAGTGTTGACCTTCAACCTCGATACACTTTAGAATTCTCCGACTAAACGGATCATGGACGTTTATTAGCACGTCTTCCGTAATTTCTGAGCATGCATTTATTATCCTTTGCTGCATATCTTCCGGTGTTGTTGGGGCAGCACGGTACACTTTCTCTTTCATTGAACCCCACAGAAAATAATCGACAGGGGTCAAATCTGGAGAACGAGCAGGCCAAGATGTAGGTCCGCCGCGTCCTATCCAGTGATCGCTGTAATCCCTGTTTAATATTTCTCGAGCCGCGTGTGAATAATGAGCTGGACACCCATCATCTTGGTACCACATTGTGGCTCGCCGCTATAAGGGTACATCTTCAAGTAGTGTCGGTAACACATTGTGTAGAAAGTCGCTATACTTATTACCATCTAAATTGCCAGTAATAAAGAAAGGTCCAATTATTTTCATACCAATTATCCCACACCAGATGTTGACATTCCATGGATGTTGCCGGTCTACTTGTCGTAATCATTTTGGATTTTCCGTTGCCCAATAATGCATATTATGCCTATTTATCTGCCCATGATTCGTAAAAGTGGATTCGTCGGAAAATAGCACATTGAGAAAAAAGTTATTGTTATCGCGAATTTTTTGCTGAGCCCATTCACAAAATTGTACACGATGTTCAAAATCAGTTCCGTGAAGGTCTTGATGCATCGATATGTGGTAAGGGTGAAATTTTTTGTGTTTCAGTATTCGACCAATAGTAGTTCGTGAGATTCCAGACTGGCCGGCAATTTCTCTAGTACTGACGTGTGGATAATAAGCCACTGCCGCTAGAACAGCGATTTGCGCGTTTTCATCGGTAACACTCTTTTTTCGAATTGTTTTCTTCTTCACAATACTTCCTGTGGTAGTGAACTGTTGTACAACACGACGAAAGGTCGTACGACTCTTACAGCATACAAACAACACGCTGCGCGAATATTTCTTCCCGCTTCACCATAAATGAAAATCATATCAATTTTTGCACGTTTTGATGGATCCATTCTTTATATTCAAACACTGGTAGTTTTATCACAACGATACAAGTAACATTAAGTCAGTTACCTAGCTTGTGAGGTATTTATGCAGCTTCAAGGGATTACGAATAGAAAGTTAATTGGCTTTTGCGATGGTATTCCCGGATTAAGGGGCAACAAATAACCCATTATTACAACAAGCAACTAATTCATACGAACTATTAATATCCAATTATAAAGAACAAACTTATACCCATATTTATGCAGCTGCAAGGGATTACAAATAGAAAGTTAATTGGCTTTTTCGATGGTATTCCCGGATTAAGGGGCAACAAATTACCCATTATTACAACAAGCAACTAATTCATACGGCCTATTAATATCCAATTATAAAGAACAAACTTATACGTAGGTAATTACTTTCTAATTACCTACAACCGCTATTTCAAATATGACTTATCTATTATGTAAATCTGTTATTAATTATTTTGTAATACGTCCACATTATTGCTTTGAAAATACTATGTTTTTCATGTATTGTTTCCAATTTATATTTTGTTTTTCTTGAATATTTCGCTAAATCTTAATTTTAGGCCACATGAGTTTTAGTACTTTTCTACTCGCAATTACATCCTTTTTCAGAATTTGTAAAAAATAATGCCATGAACTATTAAAAAAAAAACTTGACCTTCGTATGACCTTCATACGTTCTCCTTGGTGTACGACTGCTTAACCATCAGATAGGACACTTCTTGTAGTAAAACTTTTACTTGAACATTTTTTTCATAAAACTGACTGCTTCCAAATTTTTAGGGGGCCACGATAAATGGACCACCCGGTATATATATATAATATACCGGAGAGGTATAAGTATCGAACCAACAAAATAGTTTTAAATTGTTGGAATATCTTAAGTCATATAAACATCGTGTTTTATGCTATAAATCATTGCATAGTAGTCCATCAAAGCTTTAATGTACCTTACATAGGTTGCGTTACACTCAGTATATGCAAAGAATTTTTAGATGGTACACACAGAAATTAATAATGTAAAAAATAATAATACACAATGTATTCACAAAATCGGATACTCCAATCAGATAGTAAAATAACATAAAGGCTCAGCCTGTATATGTAAAATTATATGTTTAAGTATATAAAAAAAATTACTAGAACATCTTTCTATAATTGTGAAATTGACCAACAAAATGTAAAATAATTTATTTAAACAACATTAGATATGTATATAAAAAAAATCACATAAGATTCCGTTACTGATTAAAAAAAAATATATTGAATTTAATTTACTCTAAATTCTTACTTTTAAACAAATCTGATATATGAGATTGATACTATATCAAAAATATTACAACAATTTAAATTAGGAAAGTGATTAAGCGAGTTATATATGTGATGAACTTGGTTAAATTTTATATGGATGCAAGAAATAAAATAAAATAAAATGGTGAGTCGAACACCATGTTTTAGGACACCATGCGGTCCTCCAAAATAACTATTATATTAAGTTTTTTGGGACTCTGTCACAAAAAATATTATCCTACACACACTACCTTGCGTGATAGATGACCTTTGAATCCAATTGCGTGGTTTTTCTGGGTCCAGGTAATTAGATGGTTACGGATGAAATTTTTCTTAGAAGATACTGACAATAACCGTTTCCCCTAGCAGAAAATAACTCAGCAACTTTTCATTAGCCTATACAAACAATAGCCACTTTTTCTAGCAGAAAATTATACAGCAGCTTTTCATTAGCCGATATAAACGGCCCTAAATAAATGAGAAAAGAAAAGAATAAATGGAAGATTCCAGAGTAATATAATAAACGGAGAACAATGCCGTGATAAAATTACAGCCGTCCCCTTATCTTAGAAACTCACCTCAAGCAACACGTGGTCATACAAACTTTCAATTCCGAGGAACAAACCTCGATTAAAATACACTATACCAGTGAATTTAATTAAATAAAATCAATTTTGAACAATTCCTGCATATCACAGAATAGTAACACTATTTAATTCCAAAAATGACTTTTAGTTTTAAACACTGCCTTACTTCAAAGCTTGAATCGTAAAAGAGGATCTCCCTAACGAATGCGTGAGTATTTATCCAGAAAGATGACTACGTCATAGCAACAAAAAACTACCCCTAGACGGAATATTGGAAATAAAAGAAGATAATTACTCAAATACCCTGACATGGTTAAAAAGTAATTGAGGAAGCCAACATCAGAAATTCAATAATTAATTCGCAATAACAAAGGATAGATAACCAATTAAAAATTATACCAACCGTCAAGCGATCTATAATCAAATGTTAAATCAAGTTGCGCGAAGATGTCCCTCTAAGCAAATGAAAATGTAGAAACCAGAATTAAGTTTAGAAATGGTTATGCAATAAATTAAATCATTCTAATAGATTTACCAAATTCTAATAAAAAATACGACGATGTCCTGTTTACCTAGAATTGCTTAAGAAGAACAATAATTGAAATATAAATTCAAATATACGAACCATGACTTCGCATAAAATTTCAAAATGTCAAACTTCGCAGAAGTTTGTACAAAAGACCGGAGAAAAGATAGATATAGTGACATCCAAAATATTTGAACATACAAACTTATATGAAAATAGTAGAGTTTGAAATAGCCTATGATGTTCGATAATTAGCAATTAAAGTAAATAATTTATATAAATCGATAATAAGGAATTTTTAACAGTCTATGATGACTTAAAGTTAGCAATTAATTTAATTAAATCATTCAAAATGCCCAAACGGTATAAGGATCATTTTGAAAGTGTAACAATATGTCAAAAATAACTCTTTTATAAGTAGTGAATTCGCTCTAATTTGAAAGATATTTAGACTCATTTTTATACATACGCTTACTAAGTATCTTAAAATACAATAGCACCTTAACTAATACTTATCAGGACTATCGTTTCAATTTTAAATCGATATACACCAGCTCCGATTTTCTCTAACAACTTCAAGTTATCAGTGCATTATGCAGATTTTTTGGTCGATTATTTTTTTTAATATTCTAAAATAGCTAGGATATCGCATTCTAATATGCAAATTACAGTTGTTGGTTATATATTTTTTTTTTGTTTAAATTAGACACTAAACTCTTTAATCCGGAAATTAGTGGCTCCATCTATCGTGGAAGATTAATTTATAAAGTGTCACTATTAATAATCAGTAAAAATTACATAGCATTTCTTTCACTAGAAGCTAGGATACCGCTATATACCTCGTCGGTTGAAACATTGACAAAGAATCAACATTAAGTTGTGTTTGAAATAGAAAAAGTGTTAGAAACGCTCTAAATCCTTTAATTGCTTAAACACAAGCGTGTGAATGACATCAACAGTTCAAATAAAACAGAGGATGTGAATGATTGGGAGCGTTCAGGTCGATCAATTGAAACGATTACCGAAGAAAATGTCGCACGTTTTACGTCAGTTACGTCAAAACGAACACCCACCCTGTAAAGGCTTTTTCAAATCTTTGAACAGATGAAAATCACTGGGTGCAAAATCCGTTGAATAAGGTGGATGCGGAAGCAATTCCCATCATAAATTGTTCAAAACATCCTTCGTTTTTCTTGCGGTGTGCGGTCTTGCGTTATTCTATTACAATAACGGACGCTTATGCTACTTGCCCGGCCGTTTTCTGATAAATGCCTGCCGCAGTGGTCCGGATAATAAGTTCGAATAATATTCTGTGTTAATTGTAGTACCTTTCGCCAGATAGTCCATAAAAATAATCCCTTCGCAATTCCAGAGTACAGTAAGCATTACCTTTCCAACAGACAGAACTGCACGCGGCTTAAATGGAAGCCCTTTTTCGGGTTTACGCCATTCTTTGGATTTACTTTTGGTCTCAAGATTGAAATAAGGAATCCACATTTCGTCAGTGGTCATTATCTGTTGCCAAAATTAATAACCGTAACGGGCTAACAGCTCTTGAAGTTGACGACAAGTGTCAGACTATTGAGTTTCTATTCCGGTCTCAACAGCCTTGGCACCCAGCGGGCTGAAACCTTGCTTACGCCCAAACAATCATGTAAGATCGCATAAACTTGTCGTGTACCTATTCCTAGGCGTGCACTAATTTGAGAAATAGTTATTCTTCTATCCGTCCTCTTTCGGTAGGTTCTCCACGGCACTAATGATTCTTTCATTTACCGACGTGCTCGGGAAACCACTGCGTGGATCGTCTTCTAATGATGTTCTACCACTTTTAAAATGATCGATCCACCGACATACAGTACTTTTAGATTCTGCAGACTCGCCAAACACTCCTTGCAGACGTTTAATAATTTCTGAAGTTTTTACACCCTCTTTCCACAAAAAGAATAGATTTGAGATTTAGCCGCGTCTTCCATGGTTACACAAGTAGTGCTACGAAAATGCGTCTATATCGGTCGAATACCTGAATCAGACAACGATATTGCACTCGATAGCTGCATAAACATGTCAAGACTTGTCTATCATCAATAGTATTAGCTATAAGTTCTGCGTAATTTAATAAGAGCACAATTCCCAGAACTTCGAAAACATCCCTTTAATATGTATCACCTGAAAGCAACAAATAAAAATATATTAAAACGATACATCCGATCTTTTCATGGTGTTACTTACTGTTAGTTACTGTTTATATACCAATGTTTTCAAAAACTATTCAATATGCTTATGCACTAATTTTAAAATGTAACTATATTTCTAATAATACGTACATTTCTCATCTAAATAAATCAATAAATACTGACGCTTCGTGTATCAAAAAGCATATGCCCAAAGTCATTAACAAGTAAATATAGAAAATAAAATATGCTAAATTATTAAGTACGAAGATGTGTTTATTTATGTTCATAATAATGTAATCTAAATTTAAATCATTCCATGTTTTTTTCAGTAGACGATATGTCATCTCTGCCTCTTCCTGCAAGCTGTAATTGGGAAGGGCATATCCCAGAAAATAACTCAACTTGGCAACATGAATGTAACAGATGTATATGCAATAATGGATTAGTTAAATGTACGAAAGTTTGGTGTGGTTTTAAAAATTGTAGTAATCCAAATGCTCCAGACACAGTTTGTTCTATGAACCAGGTGTGTGTTGTCCATGCACCTATTAAATCTTGTTTATCGCCTCCTTGCCAATCTTATGGAGAATGCCGCGATTCGGAAAGTGGAGGTAGAGTGAAACCACCTTCAATGTTAAGTCCTAGCACATGTTGGCCAAATCAAGCTGTCTTAAGCAACACTTGTGCGAGAATGACTTTATTGTTGGATCGTATAAAATTACCTCGTGGTATAACTGTAGAAGGTCTATGTGGAAATTTAAGAACCTTATTGGCAAATCATGAGGCTAGTAATGACATCCAAAATGAGTTAGTTCTTCTTTGTGATTTAAAAATGGAATATAATGATACAATTGAAGTTACTTTGGTAAGTATTACTGTCTATCTATAAATATATGCCCTTCAGTTTGTAATCCAATTGTAATCTATATGAAATTCTCACAAAAAAATAACATGCATATATTAGAATCGAAGAATTGGCCCAAGTTCTAATGTTATAAATTCATGACTAGTAATTTTGTATTTCTCTTTCAGTCTGGTAAAGAAGGAGTTTTGGAAGGCATACGATTTCTAGGTGAAGTAATTTCAAGAAAACAAACATCTCTATTAGCCTTGACGTCCGTTATCGAAGTCAAAGTTGAGACAGCTCTCGTCTCTGATGAAGCTAACACAAGCAAAAAATATTTAATTGCCTTGGTGTGTCTGATCATTATTGGAGCCGCCGCCGCCTGTTGTGCTACACTTCTATACATTAGGCAAAGACGTAGAAATTTGGGTTTAAGTGGAGTCAATTTATCACCCTCAATCGATTCATGCCATCGAAATCACGAAGATGAAAAAAATAATTTACAAAATGAAGAAAATTTACGAAGATATGCAAATCCACTAAAAGAAGACGGGAGCATAGCTAGTATTAACACTGCAGGTGCATGCGCGTTGGATTTGCCGAAAGTAAGTGTCGTAAGACCACTATCTTCAATTCATACTCATGAGAGTTCAAGTGAAATGTTGGAAATGATTTCCGAAGCGGATTGTCCAAATTCATCTAGAAAGACAATGCTTGTTGTTCCAGGAACAAGTACAGAAAATACACTTAAGATAAACGACTTAAATGATGGCTTAAAACCAACACATCGTAATAGTCAAATTATGTTGTACAAAGCACAAAACCCCGATGTGAGAAAAAATACAGCAGCCTTTGACGATTCTTCGGGACATAAAGACTTTAGTAAAAGTGTTATTAATGTAAATAAGCAAAGGACTTCACAACAGAACACTAGTGGAAGTGCCGACATGCTAACAGTACTTGTTTAGTAATAATACATAGGGCCAGTGTAATATAAGAAACCCAGGGTTCTCAATATTCTCTATGCTTTACTTTTATATTTTATTTTAAGTACTTGCCATTTAAATTTTACTGTGTGCAAAAGGCTTCTGACACAAAGCTGCAATATTATTAAATTATATTGCCAAAATTAATTAAAAGAAGCCTATGTACATTTCATGTATTAGATATCTATATGCTTTGTAAAAAATCTGTTTTAGGAACAAATGTTTATTGAGTTTATTCATTTATTTTTCTTTAGATTCTTAATGTAAAGTGTGACTTAATACAAAAAGAAATTTATTTTATATTTTGTTGCTATGGTATAAATTTTTAAATGATTGTTTTCAATGCTATATGTTTTATGTTGTGTAATGTGAGAACCCCTGCATCTGTGACAATATTGAATGATATAAAAAATAAACAAATTAGAAAAACAGTGATAGCTATAAGCTATGATCGTTTTGATCTCGTGATGAAAAACTTTTCAAAAAGTGACACAAACAAACACTTGTTTGTTATTCGTGTGATATTACTTAGTACTACATATATATTTTTTGTTTTTATATTAATTTTAACCATGTTTTGTTAGAATAAAAAAGTAAAAGTAGTTTTTTTTTGTATATAGGTTTGTTTTATTTTTTTTTTTATATTTATTATATTGTTCCTGATTTTTAATATATAGTGTTTTAGTACTATATTTTTGCAATATTGTAGAAAATTTAATATTTTATTTAATTTATTTTTTATATTTTTGAGATCATAGGAGTATGTTTTTAGATGCTCTATAAATATGTCCACACACAGCATATACAATCACTTTAAATGTTCGACATATTATAAAATTCTCAAAAGCATACTCAGCAATATTAAACTCATATATATGTAAGAAATATGTCATTCCATTTTATTCCTATAATTTTTAATAAATGCTTTACAAATATAAAAATACATATTGTTGTAAATATGTAAATATAAATTATAAAATTATTACAGTATTTTAAGAGTATTGCTGTAAGATATTAATGACTTACAAATAAAATTTACAGAACTGATTACTAGCTATAATGTCATTAGCATTGTATTGCATGTATCAGATAGCAAAATGCAGTACTTATTTAGTTACTATATACAATAGTGCCTTCTCTGTGCCTAAACATTTAGAAATATTAAAGATTTTTCATAAACCTTTAAAGGAACTCATAGTATGTATGAACAAGTATTAAATAGTTTATAGTAAAGTTGTATGTATATTTTGTATAAATACATTTTTTAATAAGAAAACCAGCATTGTAAGTAAAATGATTTAGAGCTTGTGAATCTTAAGGTAAAATAAAGAATAATTTCTAACATTGCATTTTATTAGAAATACTCAGTGGCGTGTATATCGTGGAAGCTTCAGAAGCTTCCCCCACACGAACCAAGTAAAATACAGTGTATAAATAAAAAAGGTTTAATATTAAACTTTAATATTATATATTAAATTATTACCTAATATTACTAATCAAAGCGCGCCCAAGTCGATTTCAAATGCTGACGTTAGCGAAGGACGACGAATCATGCGACGTGTCCACCCAAATGAATAACCTGTTACGCTAGAAATCTACAGCATACGACTTTAAAGGCGATTTCTTAAACATCGCGTTTGAATGGGCATGTCTAAGAATATTAGTAAACAAAATAAATACCATTTTATTAAGTTTTATTGTAGAATTACGCACATGAAATTAATTAGTTATTAATTTATAATATTTATAGACAAATACTGCGTTCTTTCGTTTTTTATGGATAATTTCATTTGTAAAATAGAAAAATAGTCCATTGTGGAAGCTGTTTTCGTGTAGATCATACATATTATAAGCATGGAGATAGGACGTTCGGAAGTTTCGGAACCAAATACGTGCGGAAATATGTCTGATTGTGAATGTGTTATATTGAGGTAGAAGAAGCCTCTTTTGTTGCTATAATCCTGGACGAAACTACAGATGTGACAAAATTAGTCAATCAAGTCTTACGTTATGTAACAAAAAAAGCGAAATTAAGGAACGCTTTATAGGATTTGTAAATGTTTCCACACAAAGAACATCTTCATATTGTATTGTTCACACTATAGTGAATGATTATAATTGTGGTTCAAAATTAGTAGCTCAAAGTTATGATGAAGCAGCAGTAATGGCAGGTGAATTAAGGGGGTACAGGTTAAAGTAAAAGAATCGCTTAAATTGGGTTTTTTTCAACAGTCTCCTAGTATAATAAAGAAATGTAAGATTTTTTTTCAAATTTTCAGCGATTTGGCAGCATTTTTTCCAATTCTTCGAAAAGAACCAGTGTTTTAGAACTTGAGGTTCATAAAAGATTACCAAAAGGAGCCCTGACTCGATGCAATTACAACGGTAGGTTAGTACAAAGTACGAGGCGTGTTTTTTAAGTAAGGTCCGTTTGAACATAAGTATACAACAAAAGGTTATTTCAAAAAAGTAAATTTATTTTCAGAAAGTACATACTTCACTCTATTTTTCGACATGGTTGCCAAGTTTGTTCAAACACTTATCATACCTATTAACCAATTTTAAAATACCCTCTTCATAAAAACTTGCCGCCTGCTCCGATAACCAAGAGTTCACTGCCGTTTTCACGTCGTCGTCATCATTGTAATGGTTGCCACTGAGGTGACGTTTGAGGTGGAGGAACAGATGGTAATCGCTCGGCGCAAGATCAGGACTGGTGGGTGGTCTAAAACTTCCCAGCCAAAACTGTCCAATAAATCGCGGGTCTGACCTGCAGTGTGAGGTCTTGCATTGTCATGGAGAAGGACAATTCCCTTTGTCAGCATGCCGCGTCTTTTGTTTTGAATCGCTCTGCGTAACTTTCTCAGGGTTTGGCAGTATGCTTATGCATTGATAGTGGTTCCCCGTTGCATGAAGTCGACCAACAAAACATGCCTATCCCAAAACACCGACGCCATGATTTTGCGCTGGGACAGAGTCTGTTTGGCCTTCACCCTTACAGGCGATTGTGTGTCTCCATTCCATGCTCTGATGCTTCGATTCGGGCGTGATATGCGAAACCCATGTTTCGTCTCCAGTTATGATCTGCCTCAAGAAGTCGTCACCGTTATAACGAGTCAAGAACTTCGTCGCACACTCAAATCGTTGGTTTTTGTGGTCCTCTGTTAGGAGTTTCAGGACCCAACGGGAGCACAGTTTCCTAAACTTTATGTGTTCAGAAACAATGTTGTAAAGCACTGATCTCGACACGTCAGGAAATTCGTTTGAGAGACCTGTTATTGTGAAGCGCCTGTTCTCACGAATCTTCGCTTCAACTGAAGCCACCAAATCGTCTCTAATCAAAGAAGGGCAACCGGAGCGGTACTCATCATGAACGTTGTCACGACCATCTTTGAATTGTCGTACCCACTTACGCACTTTGCTTTCACTCATAACAGTATCACCGTACACTTCGCAAATCTGTCGATGAATTTCTGCAGCAGACAGGTTCCTAGCTGACAAAAACCGTATCACTGACCGTACCTCACACGCAGCGGGCGAGTTGATAGTCGTAAACATTTTGAAAGCATAGAACAGAACCGTACAGGTTAGCTACAAAGCTGAAACTGAGCACAGTTGTTCCCGAGGCATGCCGGTACACGACGCATGCGCTCGTTGCGATATGCGCGCGAACTACTAGTGTCTACAACAAAACGGACCTTAATTAAAACACACGCCTCGTATATTTAAAAATCGACAACTTATTAATTTTTCTCAAAATATTATGGATGACCAGTAAGAATGGGACAATGAGACGCGAATTTGCTCTCGAATATATTTTAATATGTTAGAAACTTAAACTAATTACTTACTTTTTCCAAGATATTTCCATTTTGCAAAAACTTATTTGCCGTTTTACAAAATAAAACTAGCGATA
The DNA here is from genome assembly GCA_935421215.2 of Melolontha melolontha. NCBI lineage: Eukaryota > Metazoa > Arthropoda > Insecta > Coleoptera > Scarabaeidae > Melolontha > Melolontha melolontha. The sequence goes on from OW285236.1 coordinate 134,859,283, forward strand.
TTAATTTTTTTATAAAAAAAATCCAGGAATTCAAATCCATCGTTTTTTCTAAAAGAGAACAATTTAATCATTTGTGAAAACGTTTAAATGTTCAACCACAAAGAAACAAAATACGCACCTATATTGACATAAACAGAGAACAGATGAAAAATCACGATTCCGTAACTTGTTCTTTGAAATAATTAACAATATTGACTTATAGCAAACGCCAATTAAGTTGGCGCGAGAAGGGGTAAGTTCGCGCAGGATTAGAAGTAGTGGGGAGATTTGTATTTGGTTTTACATCAAATGTCAGATAATTCTAACCTCTGAGCGTGTATGATCCCCTGGCAAAGACATTACAAAATATGTTCTGTCAAACGTCAATGACAAATGTATTCTGACAATTACTTGAGTAGTGGGGTGGACGTTTTTAAAAACGGCTTCTGCGCACCCCCTCCTCGCGCCAACTTAATTGGCGTTTGCTATACCTGCATTACGTTCCGAACACGTAGTGATTTACAACATCTCAGAAGGCTTAAATAAATTGATTGCTAGTGCCTTATGGAAATCTCTTAAAGACTACTGCGGACTAGACCGTGCCTGAAATTTTTAAACTGTGTGAATTAACACTCACTATTGCGTCTACAGAACGTTTCTTTTCTGCGGTTAAACGAATAAAAAATTTCGTTAAGAATGCTACCGCCAAGAAAGACTTTCTGCTTTGGGATTAAATCAATTAAAAAGGAACGAGTGCAAAAATATTCTCGCCAAAAAAGTTTTTATGATGACATCATAGATAATTTTGCACAAGAAAATAGACGTATGGCACTTCAATTTAAGCAAAGTAAGGTTCTATTGTAGTTTGCAACAAATTTTATCAAAAAAGTTTTTGCTTAGGCGTTATTTTACTCAATAGCTTCCCCTTTTGTGAGGTTCTTAACACGCCACTGAAAATACCTTATGTCCCTACATAATTGTGAAATTGTGTTAGTATACCCTACACCATTATCATAATTAAAGACGGTAGACTATGTGCCCGAACAGTAGCGTGATGTGGAGGGATCGAGTAGAGGCGTACGACGATCAATTCAGTTGCCGTTGAGACGTTGTAAGCGATACATTGTTAACACAATCGTGTTGAAAATGTCGGGAGTGCGTAGAAACAATGCATCGACTCGGTTGCATGCTAACGTAGTAAAGAAATTTTTACATCGGTTTCCCGATTTAATATATGACGGTACCGTAGTGAAATGTTTAGTTTGTGAAACAACTTTATTAACTTGGAAAGCAAGTCAGTGCCAAAGACATATAAATAGTGACAAACATAAATCGAATAATGGTGGACGCAGATCATATAATAAATTTGTGTGTGATTTAACAATGATATTAATTGCGACCAATATATACCAATGCAGAAAGTGGAACACCCAATGTTTCGTCAGTTTTGGAAGAAATACAATCCTACGTGGAAATTACCAGCAAGAAGTACGCTACGGAATTACGTACCGTCAGTGCGTGAGAGAATTGTAAATTGTACGAAAAATACGGTAAAAAAAAATTCCTGTGGTTAACAATAGACGAAACTACAGATATTAAAAAACAGTCCATCCTAGCCATTCTAGTACGGACGCTGACTCCGCAAGGACCTTCTCCTCTTTATTTACTAACCTGTAAACGAATGCAAGGGTGTACTGCCAGAGCGATATATGATGTATTAATAGAAACACTACACAAATTTGAGATTTTACCGAAGCAAGTGTTAATGTTAGTTACCGATGCTGCCAAGGTTATGTGTTCCACGGCAAACTTACTCAAAACGATTCAACCAAACCTGCTGCATGTCACATGTTTGCTTCACGCTTTACACCTTGTAAGAAACACTATACGTACAACTTATCCTGATGTGGATCAACTGATAGGACAAACGAAAGCGGTTTTTCTTAAATCTCCGAAACGGATTCGGCTATTTCATTCGCTGTGTCCTGATATACCCGAGCCGCCGCAACCAATTCTTATACGATGAGGTACTTGGTTAGAAGCAGCATTTTATTATTATAAACATTTTGAAAAAATTTAAATCAGTGATTTTACAACTAGATGCCAAAGAAGCAGCTGCAATACGGCTCAGCCAGGTTCAATTTAACAATCCTCAAGTTGTAGCAAATTTAAAAATTATTTACGACAGTTACGTTCCAATACTGGACGCAATAAAAAATTTACAGAACACTGCGCTATCCTTATCGGACTCATCTCATTAGCAATTATTGACCACGTAAAACTAGTGCTGCTTATCCTTGAAGATGAAAAAAGTGATTGTGTCCGTGAAACATTTAACAGTGTATTAGATAAAAATGTAGATTTTACAAAATTAGGGCAACTTTTTACCAATACTGAAGATCCGTTGTACAGATACAAAGAGCGCTTTAACTATGCAAATATAACATCTCTCAACGTCGAACAATCCTCTGTATATAAACATATACCGTATGAACGCCGGGGAGTGATTGATCTACCACAATGTAGTAAGACGAAGACGAATAGCGAGTTTATGTGGTTAGGGTTGAGAGAGTATATTCAATCTGTTCTACTGTCTAACTGTACGGGCGTTCCATTTCTTTATCCAACACATTCTACATACGATCTAAGAACGAATAAAATAATCTCTCTCTAACACATTGAATATTCCTATCAGTCGCTTATTGTGTTCAAGCAAGGCGAATATACTTGCAGTTGGCCAGTCATTAGTATATATCGATCGATCGCACGACGTTGTGCACACGGTATATACGTCGCTACGTACGAACCTTTCCGAGACTAATACAGAAACATATATTTTGGTGCATTTTTTTCATCGCGCACATCCGCATTTTTTTGCAACAATGTAAACATGTTGGGTAAGTTATTTATGTTTTTTCTTAACGTTTTGTATAGGGATTCGATATATTTATTTTTAAGTAAGCGCACTGTTATTCTGCTAAACTCTCCACGCAACGACACTGCTGGGGCACATAGTCTGCCGTCTTTAATCATAATTATTGATTAAATGTATATGTAATTTTATAACAAAAAAATATGTATGGATATATCTGCAGAAACTACATAACACCAACTACTACATATCTTGGTAATGTCACTATGATAACTGCATACATTTAAAATTTTAATAACCATTATTGGCATCCTTGTTATACAGCGTGTCTTAGACGCCTGTGAATTCAAAATATTCAGAATGTGTATAAATAATAACTACCTTATGCACACATACGCTTTAGCGTTTACATGCGTAACAGCTGGATGAGATGGACAATTACAAAACTTTTATTTTTGTTATTGTCTGTCAACCTTAACCTTTTTTTTATAATATAGTCGATCGCAGTGTGGAGTGACAAAAAAATACCTTTGACATTTTTTTCTCGTTTGTGAGAGGGAATTTTAGGAAAATATTTTGGATTTACTGTCGTGAGCAAAAAAAACGGGAGAGTGTCGAAATCGTTATGTCAATTTCCTTTATTTTTTAGTGTTGTAATTTTAACATTTGATTAACTTTCAAACTCTACGTCAAATTATATATCATAGTTGATAATTCAAAATTGAAAATGCCGCATCTTTCGAAAACTGATAAAGCTAGACTTCTTACTAGTTTGAAAAATGGGAAATCATTAAGAAGTGTATCGGTTCAATTTAATATTGGTAAAAGTTCAGCCGCAAGAATATATAAAAAAAAATGGAGGGAAGAGGATAATTTAAATCGGAAAATAATTTCCGCACGTAACAAAATTTCGAATACGCAGGAAGACGAAACATTAGTTACTGAGATTAGGCACAACCCTTTCAAAACATTAAAGGAAGCTATAAGAACAACACAATTTCCTGTCTCATCTTGTAACACAATGGTTACAAGAGAATGAAATTTAAACTTGAGATATCCAGCCCTACAGTCCTTATCTAAATCCCATTGAAAATGTATGGGGATTAATGTGATAGAGCTTCTACCCAGGAAGAATTTTGGGAGATTGTTCATAATGTTTGGCATCAAATTTCTATAAATTTTGTACAAAATATTGTCGCTTCAATGTCTACAAGATTAGATGCTGTTAATAATGACGGTGGAATGACGAAATACTAATTATTTTAATGTAATAATTATTTTAATTTAATAAATAATCTTTCTCTATCGTTTTTAGTAATTTTTATTTACATTTATTTCAAAAATGTTTAATAAATGTCAATAAGACACACATTTTTGACAATTCCTGACTTACTATTATGAGTAAAGATAGCCACTTAAGTAATCACAATTTAAACCCAAGCAGAAACAGTGTCCCGTTTTTTTTTGCTCACGACAGTATATTCTATATAATTACATCTTTCCATTTTTCTTAGGTTGTCTTTTTATTTCAAGGACATCCGGTTTAGAAATTTATGAACCAAATCAATAAATAATGTATACATACGAGGGATACTGCTAAAATTCGCGGAATCAAGTACTCCTTAAATTGCCAGCATTCCACAGTTATCATATTTGTAAAATTTGACATTTTTAACATATAATTCAGTTGATAGTTCGATTTAAACCGAAAAGTATTGTCTCAACAGAATTTAACAAAGTAATAGTTGTGTCAAAAATGGTAATTTTGAATGGTGATTTTCGAGTGATGATTTTTTACAATTTTTGATACGGTTTGGCACCAAATCAATGTGTGGAAAAGCTTAGTTCAGTATTTGGGAATGAAGCACCATCCAAAACTATGGTTTACAAATGGTTTGCAGAATTCAAGCGTGGAAGACCAACGTTTGGTGACGATCTTCATGAAGGGCGTCCATGCATCCCTGTTGTTGCGAAAAATATCGATGCTGTGCGTGAAATGATTTTATCAGATCGACATGTGACAGACAGTGAGGTAGAGGTGTCCTTAGGCATTGCGGCGTAGCAAATACATACGATTTCGCACGATCATTTACATGTCAGGAAGCTTTCCAGTCGTTGGATCCCTCAAAATGTTGCAAGAAAATGTTAAAAAAATTTGATTGTGGTCGTTCAAATTCTTTATATAACATTGTAACAGGTGACGAATTCTAGATATAGTAATATGAGCCTCAAACTAATCAGCAATCGACTGTATGGGTGTTTCAAAATGAATCTAAACCAACAAAAGTGATGCGGTCACGAAGCGTTTCGAAAAGAATAATTGCTTGTTTCTTCGTAAAAACGGGGCATGTTGCAACTGTTGCGTTAGAGGATCGACGAACAGTTAATGCCGACTGGTATACGTCAATTTGTTTGCCGGAAGTTATCGATGAAGTCAGAAACAACAACGTAAACCGACGAACTATTGTTCATCGTGACCATACAAGCGCTCACACAGCACAACAAACTGTCGAGTTTTTGACCAACAGAAACATCGAATTAATGACTCATTGCCCATATTCGTACGATTTAGCTTATTATTCCGAAACATCAAAAATAAAATGAGTAGAAAGCGATTTTGATCGCCTGAAGAGGCTGTTGAAGAATTTAAATCACTGGTTTTTGAGATACCTCGTAGTTTTGAAGATTGGTTTTATAGGATGCAAAAATTCAAAAGTGTATACAAGTTTTTTGAGAAACAGTAAAGCAATTTACATAGCGTAACTTGTTTTATTTCACAATTTTCCGCGAATTTTAGCAGTGGCCCACGTATTACACCAGATTTTTCGTGATAATTTAGCACAGCAAAAATCAATTAAATATACCGTATGCAAATATGGTTCTTCAACGAAATCCTTATTTGAAGTAGCTCTTAATTTAACCGACAGTTTTGGTTGATTGTGTTGATTTTTGTGTCCTAACAATAATGAAAATAGATAATTAAATACATGATGAGCATTAAAGGTCTAGAAACGTGTCGCAAGTTGAAAAAAATATATTTAATAAGAAAAAATACAACGACGTCGTCCTTAAAGTTTTATTTAGTTACTCAAAAAAAATGAAAACTTTGAAATAAATAAGATTAAAACTAGTGAATGGGAAAATATATGTACACAGATAACAAATAAATAATAATTGATTGGCTAAAAGAAATTAACGAATTTTTAAATGTAATTAAGATAATACATAGGTATCGAATGATACAATACACTTGCTTGTGTCGTTGGCGTGCAAAAAAAAATGCTGGACAGCGTGTTTCACTACATGAGGTGGAACTCGTGATGTTGATCGATGGCTAGTTTTCTTTGCGGTGGTTGCAACGTAAGAACCATGTTCTAGAGAAGCCGCTAGTACGAGGGTAGCTATTATCAATTTAGGGTTTGACCAAGTACGTTACAAATAAGAGACTAAGAAATTCAGCTATAATTATAGGCGTGTGGTAAAGAGTAGTGAAGACAATAAAATTAATATCATTAAAAACTCCTTGAAAACATACTACTTTAAAAAGATATGTTACACGATGGTGTTTCAAGGAATTAAAACGCGGCTATTAAATTATGCCAATTAGTACGTAGCCAGTATAATTTCAACAAATGTAAAAAATATATTTAAGCAACAAGTAAAATTAATGATTAAGACGTAATCGTGATAGACAAGTAAGTAATTAATAGCTAAATTTAAATGTAATATAAGAATATAATAGTATATTCAAACACAAATTTTGTGTTTGAATAGGCATCATTTTGTCGCACGAGTTCTCTAAAGAACGAGTGCGACAAGAGGCCTTATGAAACTAGTGTTTTATAGTATTTTTTCTATTTTGAATTTTTTACATTAATAAATTTAAATTATTTAAGTCGCGAGTTTTATTGTATACATCGATACTTGAAAGTTTCAACTTTAAACAGTGGCGGCTCGGGAGTTATGGAAGAGGATTGGACAAAAAAAAACTTACCTATTCTCTGTACATAAAATCCATTCTCCTATTTTTCATGCTGGAAAAGACGTCTATGGGTTTGTTGTCAAAATCCGGGATAGACTGGAGGAACTTCTTTTCCATTGATAGGACCGCCAATGCGTTCAGTCGATCTTCTGACATTGTGCTTCTCAAAAAAGTTTTAATGCGTTTGAGGGTGGAAAAACATCGTTCATATTCACATTGCCGACATGGGCGTTGTACAAATAATATCCAACAGTTTGTATGTTTCCGTCAAAACCTTTTTTAGGTTGTTGCCTGCTATTAACACTAAAAGTGGCAAAACACAACCTACATCACACATGTCATCGCGCTCATAAATTACTGAAAGTTCACTTTTCAATTTTACACTGTCCAACACAGAATAAAATTTCATAGTTTCATCAAATTTTTTTTGTGAAAATGAATGACTATAAGTTTTAAAATTTTGAGTATCAAATAATTTTGCTGCACTTAGTGATCCCTAAAATCAAATCGGTCGCTAATTTGGCTTAAAATAGTGTCACATACTTCCTTTGCAATAACAGCTCTTATCTCCAGCAGTCGTTTTTTGTTTTTTCCTTGCAGGCTCTTCATTATTGCGTTCTTGATTGTCATTGTCAGTAGAATTTCTTAAATTTCTAATGTGAATAATTTACTGTTGGAATTATTCAATTGCCTTTTGCACTTGAGCACTGTCAATCCCGCGCATTTGAGTCTGATTAAATAATATTTCAACATGTGGCATGATGAAATGAAATATTTTCTACCAATAGAAAAATTTCGGGCAATTCAAATGTTTCAATAAACCACTTGCTTCAGTAATAGTAACTGAATACATCTCATCTTCGTCAATAATTTTGTATAATCATTCTTTGAAAGAATCCTGGTGTTTAAATAATGTGTTCACAGTTCCACTTTTGAAAATCCAGCGTGTAGGAGCAGTGCGTGGTAATCTACGTTTGACTATTTCATCTAGAATTACCGTTCGTTTTAGCGATCGAGAAAAAAAATTGAAAATCACTGCAAATTTGCAAAATTGATTAAGCCTACATAGATACCTGGATTTTCCGACGTCAGTGTCTCGTAACGCTAATTCCAAATCTCCGCATATTTTGCACCGGAAAATTATGTAAAACATATATTAACCGGCGCAAAGTATGACGATTTTTTCCACATCTTCGTTGTACTTAATTTTATGTCGCAAATAAGCATTGTCTAACTGTTCACGCATGTCCACTTGGCCTAGAACACTAAAACCATTCATGTGAGAAACGAAATTTTCGTGTTTCTTTGCCCTGTCTGCAATATGCTTTAAATCATTCAACCCTTATTTACCCACGCACTAACCTCTTTCTTAAAAATTAAGCAGATAAAACAAAATAGTATATTTGTTAATGAACATCCGCAAATCCACTCACATTTTTCATATATATTTTTATTGAATACTCTAGTGTAAGTTCGAGTTTTACTTGTGGAAGTGTACTTTATTTGAAGATCAGGGATAGGCCTTCCTTTCTTCTTAATTAAAAGTTTTTCCTCAAATGATAGCGGCTTTTTTAAAAGATTTTGGACACAATTAACTTCCATCATTAATAATAAACCTCACTTCAAGCCTTTGAAATCATAACCGTGCGGTACGCGCCGAAAACAATACAGTCACAATGTATGCATACATATGGCGAAGTTAAGATTCATACTCGGAATAGGTAGGTGAAATCGTGCCCTGGAACATAGTTTTGAACGTTGGCATAGTGTCTGTGGTGCGGAAGCAAGCTTTGATACCGTTATAAAAATACGTAAAAATAATAAAATCATGCACTGAATTGCATGCGAATTTCTTTCTGTGTTTATCTTGGTGGTTGGGTGGGTACGTGCCCTTGTGCCCTTTAGTACCAGCCGTCACTGACTTTAAATATTGCTGTCCGCGAAATATTATTTATTACTTTTCGTTAACATTACTTGATACTTTATTTAAAAATATAAACATGACTGACATAGAATCTAATATAGCTTGAGAGCAATAAGATATTTATTTCTGTGTTCGAACAATGCCGCCATTGAAAACTGAAAAAAGGCGTATCAAAATGAAGCTCATTTCGATACTGTTTTGGGTTTCATAATTAGTTCATTACGAACGCAAAATAGAAAAAGGATATTCGAGAACGTATCAAATGGTATGACCATTGAGCAGTGGCGGCTAGCGCATAAGCGCTGCAGTGCTGCAGAGCTCCCAAAAAATTGGGCGGGCGAACCTGTATTAGTTATAACTAGTTTTCTTTTACATAATTTTTCCGACATTTCTGATGTTTATAAAAGCGTAACATATTGTTATGAAAATTCTCCCCCCGTATATAAAAAAATTTGCATATTTTTCTACATCACCTGTAGAGGACATCAAACCCTACAATTTGACACCTCAATCATCAAAATCCGACAAGTAGAAGCCGAGATATTCGCTTCCGAAATTCCAAATAATATTCAATAGGCGACCAGTGGAATAACCAACCTAATTCGCGCGATCGCTCACTTGTTCCATATCTGGTCCACACGAGCGTGCGCTCAGAGCTCTGTCAAACACCCGCGCGCACCCCGCTACCCCCGCGAGTGTCTAAAAACCAATGCGTCATTTTAGCAGGCCTGGTCGCTGCATTAAATGCAGCGAAATGCAGTGCATTTATTCCAGCGCGGAAGGCGATATGATTCGGTATACGATAGGTCCAACTCGCAACGGGCCATAGGCAACAATATACGTATGGAACGTAATGCGGTGGGCAACGTGTGTACGATGCCTATATTGAGTGACTTTCTTAAAATTTAAATTTATTTTGCAGAATTATTGATTTTTTTACTTTTATCTTTTAGAAAACGTTATTGTTTTTTTATTACTTATTACTTTTATTATTATTTTTACTTATTATTATTTTTATTACTTAAAATTACTTTTATATGAAAAATAGTATACCATAAAATTGGAAACAAAGACAGTATACATTGAAACGAATATTCATTCAATTGTATTGTCATGAAATTGAATTTGTCAATCGTTGTTAAATTTGTTAAAATGAATAGATATTTATTATATTTATCGGAAAATACTAATACTTAAAGCAAACAAATAAGGTGTAGTGTTTTGTTATAGGAATGAGGAATGTATAATATCCATTTCTTCCTGCATATTGATTATGCAGCTGATGCTTTCGTAATATGCTCATATTTGTATTTCTACTATTATCGTGATGTTATTATAATACAGATACCAAAATCTCACGTAATATTTCCATCAGCCTTTTATTAACAATAAACAAGTAAAGTACAACTTCGTAGGTCGACAAACGCTCCAGTCTTCATTATCACTGTATTATACATGAACTGTAGGCTTAGTTTTTCGTAGAAATTGAAGTACGTGTCTGTTCCTTTGTAAAATTATAATAAGGGCAGGGGTTAATTTTATTCTGGCATTTTTAAAAATGCAGAGATCTGTTTTGCGACAGCATTCAGCTAATTACAATCTAAAATAAGCAACATTGTAACGTATTTTGGAATTGTGAATATCCGTAGGTAATAAAAAAAAAGGAAGTATAGTTTAATTACAACTGTAGCTTCCTCCTGGTTTGAAGGAAGTCGGTATGTATCGACCGAAGTATAAGTTGAAATAATACAAATATGAGCATATTACGAAAGCATCAGCTGCATAATCAATATGCAGGAAGAAATGGATATTATACATTCCTATAACAAAACACTACACCTTATTTGTTTGCTTTAAGTATTAGTATTTTCCGATAAATATAAATATCTATTCATTCTAACAAATTTAACAACGATTGACAAATTCAATTTCATGACAATACAATTGAATGAATATTCGTTTCAATGTATACTGTCTTTGTTTACACTTTTATGGTATACTATTTTTCATATAAAGTAATTTTAAGTAATAAAAAAACAATAACGTTTTCTAAAAGATAAAAGTAAAAAAATCAATAATTCTGCAAAATAAATTTAAATTTTAAGAAAGTCACTCAATATAGGCATCGTACACACGTTTCCACACCGCATTACGTTCCATACGTATATTGTTGCCTATGGCCCGTTGCGAGTTGGACGTATCGGTATTTAATATTTTCGCGACTATTTTTACGGTGCGGCGAGTTTAACGTAAAAACAATAATATTAGAGACTCTTATTTTTTTGTGTGACAATTGACAATCGTTCCAGAAATCCATTACTTCAGTGCGGAAGGCGAAGAAAGCACGATAAGATCGATAGGAGACAACCTCTTACTGCCCGTGCAAGGTAAATTTTTTTGTAAAACTTGCAGAACACCTTAAAATTTTTAGCACGAGCCGCCACTGCCATTGAGGTAGATAGATTATCGGAATAAGGTTACGTTTATGACTAGACCGAAGCTATACTATACAAAAGAAAGACTTATTTTTATCTATTTGTCCACAAAGTTGTCTAACGATTTTTTAAAAATATTTTAAACTTGATTTATATATAAATAAGACAATTCAAAGACGTGATTAAAACAATTCTTAATGTATGCCGAATGTAACAATATTAATGATATTTTTGAAGTAAAATAAACTTTGATAATTGGCATATTGAATTTGAAGATTTATTGCATGTGGGGATATGCGATTAATAGTTTTAAAAATAACTTTAAAAAAAAAACCTCTTTGTAAAAACTTTTGTGTAATTTTGATATGACAATAAATATTCTGCTTGAAAATAATTAATAACTGAAGGCACTGTATTTCACCTGTAGGTAAAAGATGTCCAATAAACTACCTTACTGAGTACACTGGTCAACAAATTTTCAATTTTTTTTTCTTTAGAAATTATGTAAAATTTTCGTTTCTTTCTATAGTTCTAACAATAGTAATAACAATATCAACAAATTTATTCTGACACGTCAGGTTTTGTAAAAAAAATATTGAAAAGTAAATGAAATAATATTAATTAGGAATGTAGATACATTATATGGAGCTGTATGCTGTATGGCAGGGGTCGGCGACCTTTTTCGGACGGCGGGCCATTTTCAAAATAAAATTTTTTATGCGGGCCGCACATTCAAATGTAACTTAAATAGTGCTTTTATATCATATACGAGTATAAATATTATTAAAAATAAATATAGAAAAAATTTATTTTTTATTGACATGCTATAATAACAATAATGTAAGAGAACAAAAATTTTACAATTCTTAAAAGGGAAAAAAATGAAAATACAATTCCAATTACATATGTATAAATATGTAGATACAAAATATATAAATATGTAAATATAAAATATATAAAATATTAAGGAAATTATTTTATCTTTCATTTTATTCATTCATTAAAATTCAATGCGCTTTTTGTTCTTGAATATTGTTTGATAATTCATTTAAGTCCGGTTGTGTTTGGGATACTGAGATCCTCAACAAGTTTTGTAAATTTTCATCCGTCAACCTCGTTCTATATTTTGATTTTATGAAATTCATTCTTGAAAATGTTTGTTCGCATAAATAGGTGCTTGAAAAAATACAAATCATTGATTTTGCAAAATTTCTTAAATTGGGAAATTTATTTTCTGGTAGATTTGAATAAAATGCAATTAAATTATTTTCATCAAAATTATATTTATATACATTGTTATTTTGCAAATCAATTAACTCTAGTTGTAAATTGTCTGGTGCTTTTACAATATCAAATTTTAAAGGATTTTCAAATATTAATATGTCCTTTTCTTTTGCATAAAAATCTTGAAACCGATGACGAAAATTTTCATCTAGTAGTTTTAGTGACTCAATAAAAATATTCGAAGGACACTGTTTGTCGTTTTTGGTTAAAAACGATTGCAAAGTGGGAAAATGACAATAATTATTCTTTTCAAGTTGAGAAATAAACAATTTTATTTTAAGCTGGAAACTTTTGATTTCTGTAAATAGCTCGTTGATTAACTTTCCTTTGCCTTGTAGTGTTATATTTAATTTATTGAGGTAAGTTGTAATGTCCACAAGAAAAGCTAACTCGCTTATCCATTTAAAATTCGATAATTCTGGTATATTATTTTCTTTTTCTGTCAAAAACATTTCCATCTCGTCTATCAACTCGAAAAATCTTTTTAAAACTTTCCCACGGCTGAGCCATCTTACTTCAGAAAAATAAATATCTTCATATTCTGCGTCAATTTCATTTAAGAAATTCCGGAATGTTCGATGGTTAATATCGTTTTTGCGAATATAGTTGATGGACTTTACTACAATATTCATAACATTTTTAAAATTTACAACTTTTGCGCAAAGTGCATGTTGATGGATAATACAATGAAGTTGTAGAGGAGGCTGTGTAATATTTAATTCTTTCAATTTTTTATTAATCATGCCTACCAAACCAGTATTGTGACCCGTCATGTTCTTTGCACCGTCAGTTGTCATATTTTTTAATTTTTCCCACTTGAGATCGTACACATTGAAAACATCTAATAGTTGCAAAAATATATCTTCACCTCTTGTTTTCCCATGGAGGCTTTTTAATGCAGCAAGTTCTTCTGTTACACAAAATTGTTTATCAATTCCACGGATAAAAATCAACAATTGAGCGGTGCTAGTTATATCGTTGCTTTCATCAAGTGCTACTGAAAAATACTCAAATTGTGAAGAATTTTCTTTTAATTTATCAAACATATTAGTTGATATATTTTCAATTCGTCGAACTACTGTACGTGCAGACAAACTAATATCTTCAAATTTTTTAATTTTTTCCGGACAAATTTCGTTAACAGCAGCCAAAATACATTTTTTAATGAACTCTCCATCCGTAAATGGTTTGTTATGTTCAGCAATTAATTTCGAAATATGTAAGGACGTTTTGACCAATGCTGAACTTTGTTCCTTACATTTTTTAAAAACGTTTTGTTGTGCTTCTAATGATTTTTGTAAAGAATCAATTTTATTTTGTCTAAATTGAGATTCAAATTTATCATATTCACTTTTGTGTTTCGTCTCGTAGTGGCGACGCAAATTAAATTCTCTGAATACGCTTATAGATTCTTTGCAAATTAAGCATAGTGCTTTATTGTAATTATTAATAAAGAAATAATCAAAAGTCCACTTTTCATTAAATTCGCGGTTTTCCTCATTAATTTTTCTTTTCTTTGGTATTTTATTCATTTTTCCTACGATAAAACATGAATTATTTTACCAATAAATTAAAAATAACATGTATTTCTCATTACCTATTGTAGTGAAACGTCATACGGTTGTCAATATGAACGTGTTTATGTGCAAAATGCACATATGAACCAGTAGCAAACTGGCAAAATGAAAAAATGCTACACTTGCTAAGCGAGCCGTCGTATTCGCTGGGGAGTGGGAATTAAACTTACGCAGTAAAATAGGTTTTCCCCCTATGCTTCTGTTATCGCGCATTTTTGTCACCGGCCACATTTCGGCACGCTCACACTCTAAGTTTGTTGATTTTTCCTAAAATTATATTGGTGCTTTGGCGGGCCGCGCAAAAAGTTGCAAAGGGCCGCATGCGGCCCGCGGGCCGCAGGTTGCCGACCCCTGCTGTATGGCATCGTCCTGTTTAAAATGTTCTTTTTACTTTCCTTTTATACTGTTCTTCATCACTTTCTGATATCAATGTCCAACAATAATCAGCAAACATTTCGCTGTTCCACTTGCCCTGATAACGTTTTTCAATATCCGAAATGTCTTGATAAAACCTTTCGCCGTGTTCATCACTCACGTCGGTGAGGTTACAGGGTAAAAAACCAGTGCAAAAAATATATTTTAAAGCTCATGTTATAGCCCACTTTATGATAACTTCCAAGAAGTTCATTAACAAGTACTATATAATTGTCAGATTTTTGTTTCCTAGAAAATCGTGGATGACATTTTTAAAGGCTTCAGAATAAGGTACTGGACGAGTTCAGGCCTTTGATTTTAGCGTAGTTGATGTTACCTTGATTTATTTTCAAAATAATGGCATTTTGATTGTTTGTGAAATAATACACTCTTTTATAAACATTTAAAAATGAAAAGAATTATATGGTTAACAATTTGTGTAGGTACAGGTATTTCTTAACTAATTTCTACTGTTTTGTTCTGCTTGATCATCAATGTTATGTTATGTTATATGTTTCTTTCTAAATGTATGCTTTTATTAAAATTTAAATAAAATGATTTGATTTCTATTAAAAATAAAAAATATGTACCTTTATTTAAAAAATATACGTAAATGCATTTCTCGACATTGGGAACCTAAGTGTGGAAGTAGCCGATATACTCTTTACTCTCTTTATACACATACTATTGGTTCGATTGAAGAGGGGTTAATAGAGCTATTTAATACATAAATAGAATAAACAAACGTGAAGTTTCACTATATGTGCCTCTACTTGCGTCTAAATGTAAGGGGAAAGAGCCTACTATGCTATTTCACAATTACTTACTTAGGCAAATAGGAAAATCTATTTAATTCTGATACATTGAATAACGTTAATGTCAAGTTTTAAATTTAAGTACCCCTATATTCTTAAGGGGCGGCAATTTGTCTTTTTTTCAGGGGCGACATAACCACTAGAGCGAGCGCTGACCCGACAGTTTTCGTGTCTGTTTGTTCATCCCAAATCATAGGTCTTGCAAATAGCATAGCGCTCTTCTTACTGTTTAACTAGCCTCTCAGAGTAACAGCACAGCGGCGCAGCAAATTCTGGGAGCCCATGGCTTGTCTTGATATTGAATGGTTAAGCCAAAATTGTGAAAATATAACTTTTCTATTAAAGGTGTAATATTCCGCTTATGCTGGTGGGTAGTTCTCCACATACAAACCGAAACTGTTTGGATTATTTATACACGTACGTAATATTATGAAATAAAAAGACGTTCAGTTATCACAGCCGACTTACATTGAATTGAAAAAGCCGTGTGTAGCTCTTTATATACCCACAGATAGATATCTACCAATTCTTAATTTAATTGGTTCCTGAGCAACAATACGCGTGGTATAAATGCTCTGACGTAGGAAACATGCAAAGTCATGTTCAGATATGTCCACTCAATGTTCTACAGAACACTATTTTAAGTAGTATCTTTCTTATCTTCTTTATAAAAGTAACTTTGAAATTTTGTAAAATTTAACGCGTTTTTTTAAAAAACTATTTCAAAAAATATCTCAAAATCCTGACATGATGGAGCAATATTTAAATCAAATTCAGAAGCAGCATGACAGAAGACATAAACTACACGTATTTGTGTATAAGAAAACCAAACTGTGTTGATCAATGGTATTAACTAGGGCTGGGCGATACCGACGTTTTCGGTATCGTGTACCGATACCAATCGAGGTATCGACACTTACCGATGTATCGGGTCTGTGCACGGTATCGATTCTGAGTACCGGAATCGGTAAAGTATCGATGCTTTAGAATCGATACCTTGGAATCTATACCTTGGAATCGATACCTTGGAACCGATACCTTGGAATCGATACCTTGGAATCGATACTTTGGAATCGATACCTTAATTCGATACCTAGAAATCAATATTCATAACCCGTTTTCTAGGTGTTGATTGTTTGATATCGGTTTCAAGAGATATAAAATTAATTTACCGATTCTACCATAACTATGGTATGAAATTTGCAATATTGTGAGATTTTTTTGTTGTATTAATTATAGTTATGTCATAATAAGGATATTTGCTACACACAATAATAACATCCTTTTAAATATATATTATATAATATATATAATGCATATATACTTAAAAATTCTTTACTTAAAAAGTTATTGCATCCTTTATGTGCATTTAAAAAAATGCACGAAGGTAAGCTATCCGATACATGGCTACCCGATACATCGCTACCCGATACATCGCTAACCCGATACATCGATACTTAGCGAGTACTGGAATCGGTAAAGTATCGGTGCTTTGGAATCGATACCTTGGAATCGATACCTTGATTCGATACCCAGGAATCAGTATTCATAACCCGTTTTCTAGGTATCGTTTGTTTGATATCGGTTTCAAGAGATATAAAATTAATTTATCGATTCTACCATATCTACGGTATGAAATTTGCAATATTGTGATATTTTTTTTTGTATTAATTATAGTTATTATGTTTATGTTATAATATGGATATTTGCTACGCATAATATAAAATTCAACAACATCCTTTGAAATATATACTATATAATATATATAATGCTATATATATATATGTACTTAAAAATTCTTTACTTAAAAAGTTATTGCATCTTTTATGTACATTTAAAAAATGCATAAAGGTAAGCTACCCGATACATGGCTACCCGATAGATAGATACTTAGCGAGTACTGGAATCGGTAAAGTATCGATGCTTTGGAATCGATACCTCGCTACCCGATACATCGATACTTAGCGAGTACTGGAATCGGTAAAGTATCGACAGGTATCGATGCTTTGGAATCGATACCTCGCTACCCGATACATCGCTACCCGATATCGATACTTAGCGAGTACTGGAATCGGTAAAGTATCGATAGGTATCGATGCTTTGGAATCGATACCTCGCTACCCGATACATCAATACTTAGCGAGTACTGGAATCGGTAAAGTATCGATAGGTATCGATGCTTTGGAATCGATACCTTAGAATCGATACCTTCGTTATGAGGTATCGGGTACCCGATACCAATTATGGTATCGGGTATTGGACGATGTATCGATACTTCGCCCAGCCCTAGCTATTAACAAAAAATTATTTTTGTAAATGCGATTAAAAAAAACAAAAACCACAAATAACAAACAGCATAAATCAATGTGAAACAGATTTCGCATCTCTTGATATATAACTCCATATTTCAGTTTTAGTAAGTATATTATTTTCACGTATGATTGCGTATGTTCTTTGGTGACTTTAGAAGCAACTTTTTTCCGAATTTTTTGGTAAAAGAACATCTTTCTGTATGAAATATTCTTTAACTGTGCATAATGCAAGTTGCGACATCAGACAAAAATAAAACAGTAATGAAATGAATCTCAATTAAAGGAATCAATCCCTTTTATACACATACCGATGTCCTTGAAATAAAAAGACAACGTATGAAAAATGGAAAGATATAATTATATAGAATATAAATATAAAACATTTTCCTAAAATTCCCTCTCATAAACGGCAAAAAAAATGATAAAAACATTTAAAAAATTTTTGTCAAGCCACTGTGCGTAAATAAAGTATATTGTAAAAGACAATATCTTAAAGTTGACCAACAATAACAAAAAGAATAGTTTTGTTATTGTCCATCTCATCCAACTGTTACGTATGTACACATACGCTGTAGCGTATGTGTGTGTGAGGTATTTATGATTTATACACATTCTGAATATTTTGAATTCATAGGCGTCACGTAATACAATATTCAGAGTGTTTTTAATTTCGGGGTTCGCGTCGTAATTGACACAATATTTTATATTTATGTTCTATATAAGTGCATCTTTCCATTTATCATACGTTGTCTCTTTATTTCATGGACAGCCCGTATATTTTAATATGTATCTGAGCTTGAGTCCCTTGCGTGGAATTCAAAAATGTTCCAATTTTATTCAAGTACTTAACAGATTAGATATTTTTTAAAGAATTTAGTTTTGGCCTTCACTTTAGCTTCATATTTTACGTCTTTAGAACCAATACTGAGATGAAATTGCCAATAGGGAATTCAATCAATCTTTTTTATTTCAACTTTTATTTTCAAAATATTTATAGCCGTCAAGTAATCATTGTAAACATAAATGCGAATCTCAAATGATTCGATCCCTTTTATACACATATATTTTAATATGTATCTGAGCTGAGTCCCTTTTGTGTAATTAAGAAATGTTCCAATTTTAGTCAAGTATAGCAAACGCCAATTAAGTTGGCGCGAGAAGGGGGTGCGCAGAAGCCGTTTTTAAAAACGTCCACCCCCACTACTCAAGTAATTGTCAGAATACATTTGTCATTGACGTTTGACAGAACATATTTTGTAATGTCTTTGCTAGGGGATCATATAAGCTCAGAGGTTAGAATTATCTGACATTTGATGTAAAACCAAATACAAATCTCCCCACTACTTCTAATCCTGCGCGAACTTACCCCTTCTCGCGCCAACTTAATTGGCGTTTGCTATACTTATCAGATTAAATTGCCATTAGCGAATTTAATCAATAATGAAATTTTTTTGCCTAGCCTTCCTAACCTTAACATGCCACGGAAAAAATTATACAATTTCTGAATAACAAGGCGTCTCATTCACGGGATCTCAAGTTAGAAAATATTAAAACAATATTTCTTTCGCCAAACACGACATCGGTCTCTCAACCGTTGGACCAAGGAATAATATAATGTTTTAAAAGCTACTACAGGACAGCAATTTTAAAGCACATTTTATTAAAAATTGATACTGCGGAGTCCCCTTATCGATTATCAAAAACCATAGACATTTTAGAAGCTATCTATTTTATTCACTATGTGTGGAATAAGTGTTCATCTACGATACAGAATTGTTTTCGTAAGTCCAGAATTTCACTAGAACGCATTGAAAGCTATGATGTGGAAGATGAGTTGCCACTATCAATGCTAGCAGAAATGCTTAAAACAATAAGGGAATGTGGTTTTAATACTGATGCTAACGATTTCATTAATATGGACGACAATGTAGCTGTTGAAGATGATACAACGGAAATGTTAATTGATGAATCAAGTCCTGTTGGAGAACATGTTGAAACAGTAGATCAATCTAAGGAAGATTCAGAAACAGAAATTGATCATGAACCGATAAAAGACACAAACCTTAAAAACATTTGCAAAAAGGAATGGTTATTTAGAAAATGTATAAGTAAAGCGAAATGTGAAACAAACCAGTATATTAGACTTCTTAAAATAAAAGCGATCGTACAGACCGTTCTTCTATATAAAAGGATTTTCAGCTTCATGTGTTCTGTGGTTTTAATTATTTTTTTTGTTGGAATTTAGAAGACTTTGAATTTGTTAAAAATATTTAAAATTTTCGCACAAGGTATACGCCCGTTGGGATAATTAACTGTTTTAAATAAATTATGTATTTTTCAATAAAATGTATTTAATTTAAGATTTAAGTATGAACGAAACACAGAAATATTTGACAATTTGAAATGTTTCTGGCGTATAACTGGTTGCCTACTATACCACCAACATACATTTATGCCTATGTGTAAGGGTAAATGAAAATAAGCCAATGCATTATACCTATATGTAATGACAAAAGAAAAACCTGGTATACTACATCCATGGTGTTGGCGTAGCACATACTCTACATAAATTAAACACGTAATTATAATGAAGAAAATTCTTATTTATGTTGAATTGTAGTTTTTCAATTAGAAACACAATATTTATTATCAGCACGCATGGTTTGAACATGCACTTGATGTTAAAGCAACCGACTGGATCAGTTAATAAATCAGTTTTGGAGCCATCTATTGAATTAGATTCTATCGCATGTGCAATGTTTTATAAATTACAATGTGAGAGCAATAATTCTTAAATGTCTTTTTTGTATTGACAGTGACAATAATATAAACAATAGTAATTTATTTATTTTTATAGAACTAAAAATGCATTTAATTATTTGGATACAATTCATTTTTGAAAAGTTTAAATTAGAATTTCAATATCACGATAAAGGGTTTGAATATCCATTTCCTGTTGACGGAACATTAGAGTAATCAATTAATTGAATCTGTTAATAAATCAGCCTCGGAATCATCATTTCAACTTGATTCTTCCACATGTATTATGAATTCCTCAATATTACCCAGCAGTCCAACGACAATCCACATTTCATCTTCAATTCATTTTACATGCTTGATGTAATTTTCCCAATTTTCAGCTGTTACGTTATTATATGCATTTACAGTTAGAGATTACATCTTTTACTTTGAATGTGATGTTGTTCATCTTCATATGGTTCTTTACTTGTGCCCAAGCCATCTCTATTAGATTTAGCTCACAATAATAGGGTGGTAAACGCAGAACTTCCCACTGAGATTTTTTTGCCAAAACATAAATCACATATGTATCGTATTTATGTAAAACTTGTGATACACAAAATGACAAATCTTTTTTAACATATTTTCAACAGGTATATTTTTTTCAGACAGCCAGTTTATTATATTTTCCTTCCTCCATCATTTGTAGGAATCTTATCAGTCTTTCTGCTGTGGTATGTCTAGAACATTTTCTAAGGTGTTTGTTAATAACTGCTTAATACACCATTTTTCAAATGTTTCTGCATCCATTTCATTATGAGCATTAGCAGTATTTTTTTAATAAAAATGTTAATTCTGCACCCACGAGAAATCCATTTTCATTACCGGCATGTACTAACGCAAAGCGAGGATGAAGACTAGTTGGAGACTTTAATCCTGTGCTCAGTCCCCGAATAAATGCATCTCGAGTACCTTTAATAATAGTATCATGTCAAGTTTTATTAGCAGAGTGCCCTACATTAACCCATGATTCATCTACATACATAATACAAAGTAACAATAATATTTGACAGTCGTTTGTGACTTCACTGAATACTCTTAAAACGGTAAATATTTGAGTTTGCCAGCCCTAGACCTATATAATAACAACGGAAAAGCAATTTGTAAACAATTCTAGAAAATAGGTTCTTGTGTTCTTCAATTAACATTCGTGGAATCCACCTTGCGATAATATCACGATATATTACGATGTTTTTGTAAATTGTTTAAAAAAAATGGTTAAAACAAATTCTACACTAATATAATAACCAAAATATATATATATTTTTTATACTAATACAAAAAAATAAAAGTATTTTTACAGTTAAAACATCAATCTTCAAAGCAAAGTAATAAAATTAAAAATATTCACAAATAATTAAGAAATGTACACCCATATCTAGGAAACGATCGGCAGCTATAACCATAAATCACATAACCTACGAAGTCGTATATTTTGACAGTTTCATACATACAAATAAATAACAAATGTGATTGACATTACCTAATGTCATTTGGATTTACGTTTATGGAACAACAAACACATACTAATATATTTGCGTCTTATTCTATCAAAATTTCAAAGTAACCTAGATTGACTTTTCAAATGAACACACATTATATAGTATTATATAGTATAGTATGTGTATCTTGATAGGCAAATCGTGTATAATTTTGCGGGGTAAGGTATCCGAACAACGTGAGGGGAAGGAAATTAATTATGCAACTTAAACATCACAAGGCCGTTGGTATTTAGTTGTTCTGGAGTAGGAATTTCATATGTTAACGGAAAATTTAATGTTGGCTATCCTGATCCATTAGTATTCGCCGTATTTAAATTTTATGATCTGGTGCCCGCGTTATATATGTTATAAACTTTCGTTGGATTTATTGTTTGTTTGTGTAAGTAGCATTTAGGACTATGGGTAATGTAATAGTGTATAGTTTTACCATTTTTTGATATTATTAGTTGTAGATTTTTTAGATTAATATTAACTGGATAGTGTCATATTTCAATTTTTGAAAATATTGTATTTCTTTAAATTCATCTGGCATAAGAGTTGGTATAGATCCTAAATATATTTTTATACGAATTAAGATTGTTTGTAATTTTCATTTCAATTTATATTTTATGATATATTTTGAAGATATTCTAAAAGGTGATAAAAAATTAAATAGAGTATGGAGAAAAATAATGTCTAAGAAGTTTATGTAATGGGTTCTAAATTACATATATTGATTGCAATACAGAAGTTAATCGAATGAAATATTATTTTTCCTTCATACCTACATAAAATTAGAATAACCTCAATAGTAATTTAACTATAGCTATGTTGGTTGCATACACAATTATCGCCTTTCCCTCGCACAGATGTTTGCACATCGATATTATTACTGATTTATGGCTATAACTTCTAAGAAAATTTGATAATAATTATTTACTTAATTTTGAATCCTACTGTATACACATATATTGACAATTTTATATTTCACCAATTGACAGTCTGCACTTTTCTAAAATATAAACACTGTTTCTGGACCATTGTAACAATCTAAATATTTCTTACTTTTTATAATTGCTTATATGAATAATTATTATAAGTAAAAAAATTTTACATATAACGGGTTAGAACAAAAGTTTAATTATGTGAAAAATTGCCAGAAGGCGCTAGTAAAGTATCTTTTGACAGTATAGAAGTGGACTATCTCGTTTTCTCTGTCTAAAACGCTGTAACGAAGATTGTGGTGACACATTTTTCTGACATTCACGTTTACTTTATTGTAGGAAATAATTTACCAGTAATTTTGTGTTTATTATTGTTTAATAAACCTCCAATAAACGTGTATTTAATTTATTTTTTTATCAATTTCTGAGAATATTTTGTTTAAGACTAATATATTTTATTTACATGTATATGAATACATATCAAGCAAGTATGTTTAAAGCCCATTAGTGACCTGTTTTAAAATTTTAACTGAAAATGAATTATAAAAATTGGGATAATCGTAAAATAAATAAAGGAAGAGGCAGAAACAATAATTGGAATTGGCGAGGAAGAGGATACAATAGAATGTCAGTACAAATATTCAATAAGTTTCTTAATATATTTAAAGATATTTTTAGGACAAATCCGTTTCTACAAAATTTATCATGGGTAAATCCTTCACAAAATTATCAGTATCATTTAACTCATCATGAAGCAACTACACATTATCAACATTCAAAATTTCCAAGACCTCCAGTAATACCTTCAAACATAACAAGCGTAATTGTTTCAAAACCAGAGTCACCATTACCAGGTTCAGAAGAATATACACAAAATAAAATACAACAAACAAGTGACTTAATAAAAAGGCAATTAAATATAGATAGTGAAACTTGTAGTGCTAGTGATTTTTCTTCTAGTTTAATGCTCAATGATTCTTCAAACAATAATCTAGAAGAGGAACAAGAAAATAATGCAGATTTGGAATCTTCAACCCGTCCATCAGAGAATAAGAAAATAGTAAAACCACTGACTCGGAAAAACAAAATTCCAGATATAATTGACGTACAAGAAATTCATGATCAAATTATAAAGCATATATCTAATTTAAGTTATAGTAAAAAGATGAATTTAGTTAACCAAAGTACTGTAGGTTATGATATTGCAATTCAAGAAATACAGAAACAAAAGCAATTGGAATTATCTAGAGCATTGCGTGATATGAGCAAGAGACAATCTCAAAGTAGTGATGATGGAGAAGTTATTAATGCTATTATACCTGACATAGGGATCAAAATTGAAGATTTACCAAATGATATTATTGCAGAACTTTCAAATTCTTTAAATTTACATTTAGAAGACCAAGTTCCAAATTTAGTTGATCCAGAAGTATGTTTTAAACAAGCAGAGGAAATACTAAATGTTAACTATGAAGGTGATGATTCAAATCTAAAAATGCTTCAACATAATCTAAGAATAAATGAATGTATAAATAATCAAATAGGCAACTCTAATCAAATTCATAGTGATGTGCCTGTTAGTAATATAACAACTACCAATT
The DNA here is from genome assembly GCA_935421215.2 of Melolontha melolontha. Classification (NCBI taxonomy): domain Eukaryota; kingdom Metazoa; phylum Arthropoda; class Insecta; order Coleoptera; family Scarabaeidae; genus Melolontha; species Melolontha melolontha. The sequence goes on from OW285236.1 coordinate 134,883,702, forward strand.
ATAATCTATTAAACAAATCTGAAGAAGAATATCATTTAGACAGTAACACGTTTGAAGATCATTCAGAAAATTTTGAATCATATGTACCTAAACAAAATGCAGAAAACATGTTCTTTGATAGAAACAACACACATAATAATGAAGACAATGATGAAGATGATTATTCCAAGGATGTTGAGTTTAATAATTTTTGCTTTGAAAATTTAGATGTTACAAAATCATATTTAGTACCTTTTACTTCAATAAAATCAGATTCAGAAAATTTTGTTAATGATACTTCTGCTGACAGTATACCAGAAAAACTTCCAAAAATATCTATTAGAAAAGATATTATGTTAGATACTATTTCTGGTAATAATAGGAATGTTAATGTAGAAATGTTCAAATCGCAATCAACAAATCAATCTCATGTAGATATCTCACACAGTGTAGAATCTCAAAGCAAATTTACCGCCGATAATAATGAAAGTTTCACCTCAATAATTGAAAGCACAAATTATTTAAGTACATTACAAGAACATTCTTTAAATAAGTTCATTCATAAAGATAGCATTATTCATAATAAAGATGCAGAATATGATTCCAATTGGAAGGAAAATACAAATGGAAATAAACACCATCCTGAAGTTGACACTGACTTACCAATCTCAGCTGAAATTCTAAATAATTCTAACGCTTCTATTAATGAAAATTACTCAAATGAAGAACATGGATTTAACTGTAAAAATGATTTAAAACGGTCAAAACCCCCACAGACTACTGATATTATTGCTCTACCAATTCAAGAATTGCAAAATGTTGATAAGACATTGCAAACTCTAGAAAATTCTTCACAGAAGCGATGGAAATCTCCCGGAGAAAAGAAAATGATGACAGACATTCATCCAAAGTCAAATATAATTACTAATTTAGAACAAACATTAAATAATACTATTTTAGAACAGATGGAAGAATTTAATAAAAAAATGATGACCATCAGCACTAAATCATGTATAGAAAGGAAAGAGTCTGAAAATTCCATAATTATAGATTCCAAAAATACAAATAACAGATTGTCACAAGATTTTTTTCATTCAAAAGATTTATTAAAAAACTCACCTGTTTTGACTTCCGAATCTTATAATAAGATAGACCAAAATGACACTGCATTAAATATTGCGGAACAAAGTGAAGATGCTTCACATGTACCTGTTTTCAGCAAAAGCATTGTGCAAGATTCTTTAATTAGAGAAATGGATCATGTTATAGATGACAACATACAATCACTGCAAGAAGATGATAAAAATTCTGTTAGTTATTCTGATTATACCAGCACAAGTTTCCCTATTGTTGAACCAGCAGATAATCTAAATTTAGATAATAAGGATACATCAGATGATATATCCCAGGAAATGATTCAGAATGCAAAAGATAATTCCAATACAGATAAGCAGATTATTAAATTTGATGGTGATCAAAAACTTAGACATAATAACTTGGAACAAAAGGAAAAGGCACCACGATCAAAAAATAATACAGTAAAAGAACATAAATATAAAAAAGCAAAATCTCCAAAATGTAAAAATAATCATAAAACAAATGATAAGTATAGTCCATCTAAACAAAAAATTGCAAAAACTGATGTTATAGCTAGCAGTATGTTAAATGACATTAATAAAAATGCTTTAAATATGAAAATTAACACAAACAAAATTGATAAACAAAATTTAGATAAAACCGAAAAGAATGAGGTATGTAGGAAAATAAAAACTGCTGCAGAAAAGAAGGAAACTGTGCCTATTTTGAAATGTGTTCAGAATGTATATGTACAAACTGATTTTGATTTAAAAACTGTTAATTTTAAACTCCAATTAAAAGAGTGCAAGAATGCTCAAATACAAACTAGTAATTTTTTAATATCATCCAGTGTACAAACCAGTTCTGATTTAGAAACTTATGACAGTGAATTAAAACATAGAAATTACTTAAATTCTCTTTTTAAATTAAAACAAATTGATGAGGAAATAGAGAGGCTAATGACTATAAAGAAGAATCTCTATGAAAGTATAGAAAATGAATATAATAAATTAAATCCAGCAAATTTACGTGGCGTTGTTCATAATAGTATGGGAGATAAAAATTTAGAAAAACAGTTTGATGTAGAAGAAACTTGCACTGAAAAAAATAGAGAAAAATGTGTTCAAAGGGAATTTACTACCATGGTTGTTAGAAAACACAAGAAAACTGATTCTAGCAATGAACATGAAGAATGTGTACAAAGTCCAAAAAGGAAAAAACGGCACAGAAACTTTGAAAAAAACACTGCTAATTCAAATATTAACTCTCAACTCAATATTGCAAATAATACAAACAACCAAAAACCGTTAAATAGTGAAGAAAATCAATGCACAAATATGAGAAAACCACTCAGCATAAAAATATCACTTAAAAACATAACTCAGTCATCACCTAGGAGTGAATTTGTGAATACATCAGATAAAGGAGTTATACAAAAAACAAGTACAAAAAGTTTAGAGGACAGTTCTATCAGCAACAATAATAAAAGTACAAACAAAAACAATATTTCTATTGAAAAACAGTCAAGAAAAAGAAATTCTGCTGAGCGAAAATTGGAAATGGACAATAGAGAGAGTACAAAGGAAGATAGTGTAAGCAAAGTTTCTGGTAGAAGTGAAGTACGATCTAATAATATAAATTTGCCTCACAAGGGAAGGAACCACATAAGAGCTGGTAAAAATAAGAAATTGAAAGTTAATAAACAAGATAAGTATGACTCTAAATTGTGTGAGAATAATCAAGAAAGAATATTTAGTAAAAGTTGCCATGTCGTAATAGAACGGTTTACAATAGGATACTTAGAAAACTTAAAAAAAAGTTTACGTGAAACAAAAAATGAATCTCAAGGTAGTTATTTAATAGATGAAAAGAAGGAGGATGACATAGATTCATTTGCTAGTAGTAATAGTGCATTTGCAACAGTTGATGCGTGTGATCTAAAAGAAACTGTAATTGAGGACACTCATATGAACTCCAATCAAAATGAGATATATTTTAAAAATTTTATGGGGTCTGTACTGCATATGCAAGTATGTATTATTTAATTATTATTTTAACATGTTTAATTGTATTTACATTTTAGTTAGTTCAAGATGAACTTCTGGCAGGCACAGATTGCGGCTACCTTTACTTTTTTAATGTAAATACGGGTGATAGCATTAGTTCAATTAGTGTATCTGACAAGCCATTAACATCAATTTATACTCTTTTAAATGACGAACATTATTATGTATATACAGGTTGTCTAAAAGGAAATTTAACGCTTATTGATTTTGACAGTAAACAAGTGTTAAATACCGTACAATGTGAAGAAGGTATTCAATGTCTAGAAAAAGGTTGGGAATATTTATTTATGGGTTCTAATAGTGGTCATGTAATGCGATATAATTTTAAGGTATGTGTTTTCTAATATTATGTTTATACAATGAGTAATAATAATAAAATAATGTTTATTCATAATTAAAATTTTATATGTCATGATGAGAGTAATTTTTCCCAAAGTTCATTTAAATCTAATATTTTATTATTTATACTTTTATGTGTATAAGCTTATTTTTTATTTATTAACAATAATCAAGTACATATGACATCTTAAAATGTGCTCCGCGTCTTAGATTCGAAATTATAATTTTGTGTGCTTTTGTGGTGGTTTTTTTTATTGATGGAACTTTGATTGGCTGTTGGTTGTGTTCCCGATTATGTATAGATTTGTTTTTTCGCCGACTTTTGGTGAAGCAATCTAATTTTAGTAGAGGGAACTGTCAAAGTAACACCTTTAGACTACACCAATTCTTATTGCAGCCATTATTATTTGTTTGATCTATCGTTCTGAGTTTACTAATTTATTAGTTTGTTTGGAATGGTTTCTTTTTCACCTGCTTTTTCGGTGAGAATGTTTAATTTTTATAATTAAATGTGACAATTTTGTTTTTTTTTTCTTCTTTTTGATTTGTGTTAATAGGTGTCAGTATGGTTTACCTTCTCGTGACACACCCTGGGCATGCTAAATTCGTATCAATACTGATTAATGCTGCAAAAAATTAATTCCTATAGAAAACAGTACATCCCTGGTGGTCAAATCAACTTGAAGAAGTTGATCCTCAGTGACTGATCCCATGTGCCTAAATTAAGCCAACTTATCCAGAATATGCTGAGCAATCGCCGAATCGCAGTCTGGCTAAACAATCGACATTCAACATTTACACCAATGACCCACAAAATCACAAAAATTTCTATATGCAGGTGACCTATCTGCAAGCTTTAGACGAATGTTATGGCGGTTACAACCAAACCCTTGAAAATTCGAATTGTATGCCTTTCATTTGTGTAACAAGAACGCCAACAGAGAAGCTGAATGTTAAATTTGGTGGTAGTCGGATAAACTACAACCCTCACCCTAAATATGTGGGCGTAACGTTAGACCGGTCTCTGATATTCACGCAGCACCTTTTTAAAACTAGTAAAAAGGTCAAAATCCGCAATATTATATTACATAAACTGGCCAATAATTCAATGAGAGCGAATGGCATGGCGAGACTTCGCGAACGACAGCTTTTGCACTGGCTTACTGTCCTGTTGAATACTGTGCTATTGTCTGGTATCGAAGCTCTCACACAAAGCTAATAGATATTCAACTTGATGATGGAATAAGGATCGCCACCGGTAGGTCGTAGTCTCTGGTTACAGACTAAACCTGGCGGTGAAGCACCTAGAAAACGAACAGCAAATTGGATAGAGGATATTCGACGTCGAATGGACAACTCATCCAAAAAGTCAATCGCAAAACTATCAAGTTCATTTGTCAGTAGGAACATGTTATACTATTTTGAAAAAGGACTTAAAGTTGTTTCCATATAAAATTCTAGCAGTTTCGGAACTCAAAAACAGGTAGATTTTGTTACGAGAGCACAGTATTGTCTATGGTTTTTGAGTAACTTAAATAATAGTGACATTCTCGACAAATACTTCTTTTCGGATGAGGTTCCATCTTTGAGGATATTTAAACAAGCAAAATATGAGAATTTAGTCTGCAGAAAATCCTCATGAATTTGTGGAAACTAAGCTACATCCACAAAAAATAGGCGCCTGGCTAGCAGTTTCAAGAAGACGAATTATTGGGTCTATATTTTTTAATCAAACCATAACTGCCGAAAGATATCGAAATGAATTGTTAGAGTCGTTTATTAATGAACTTCTTCAGGATGATGAACTTACGGAGCAAGAATTGCAAGAATTTTTCGATACAAGAATTATTAATTTTCCTCCAAGGTCTCCAGATTTGATTTTTGACACTTTTATTTTTCCATATTTAAAGAATACCGTTTTCAAGACAAGACATCACACAATCGAAGAGCTTTGTAATGCTATTGTGAATTCTTGTGCTGATATATCCCAAGAAATCCTAATAAATGGCTTTGAAAGCATGAAGCGTAGAGTTAAACATTGTCTTCAAAATAATGGTCAACATTTCCAACATCTGCTTTAGTTTTATTTTTTATTAATTTTGACTATAGTAATAAACTTTTAGAGGACCGCGTTGGTCTAGTGGGTCGGTCACTAGTCTATGAATCTGTATGGACCAGGTTCAAACCTTGATCTAGCCAATAATATCGGTGCTGTTTTTTCGGTCTCAGCTCGACTCAGGCTGGTAAAAAATGAGTACCTGGAAGTAAAACCCTGGGGGAGTGGTCGGTGCGTAGCGTTAGCCACGTTACTATCATAATGTACCAAACGGCTCAAGTTGTAACAAGCTTACCATGTTACTACCCAAAAGGCCTGGAAGGCTAGCACGGGGATTACTATTATATTAATAAATATTTTTTCAAAAACTTTTACGTTTGTGACAGAATACGTGCACTGTCATCAACCATTAAAAAAAAGCATGGCCGTCTCTAATGAGGAAATTTTTTTAATTTTTGTTAATCAACCGTAAAAAATCATTGGTGACCGGCAAACAAATCTATTATATACAAGTTTGTCCTATATTTTCTAAATATACTTTTTTTAATTATGCTGTCCTATTATTAATAAACACTTTTGCAGCGCCATTATACCTAAATTTACTTACATGATATTAAATAACTTTCCATAACAAAATGAAGAATGCTTTCATAAATTTTTTTAGTGGTTATATAATAAAAGGGCTGCAAATTTGTTTATTTAAAATATTTGTCAATATGTATATGAAATACTACATGTATCAATAAATAGAAAAAATATATATTCCTAAATAATTTAGCTCGAAGAGGGTATTAATACTTTCAAAAATAACCACGTATTTAGAGTCTGGCCTAAAAAGTATTTATTTATTTAAACTATTCATCCTTATACCATTAGGTGTCGAATTTTAATAGTACATTTCAAGTTAGTAGTGTATTTATTCTACCCTTCCGTAAGTTTCTGTTCTGTGCCAAGTTCCTTGCTTCACACCACAGTATACCTCGTTTTGCGGCTGCCTGTCATACTTGTTCTTCCTATTATATTCTAGGTCTTCCTATTCTGTTCTTTCCCTGTACTCTGGCCTAAAAAATAAAATTATTAAATATCCAGAATTGTGATATATTTTTCTTGTAAAAATTTTGCAATTTATCACTTTTATTAATAATTTCTACGTTTTAATAATAATAATTCATGCCTTAGCATCCCCCAACAGCTTAACGTCAATTACAGGGGGCATTGGCAGACTATGCCCGCGCTTGTGGAACAACTTGTTTAACTGTCGGCAATAGCCTTAAACGAGAAGGAAAACCTCGGAACTTGGATCCAATTCTAGGGCCCCCGTCACGATAATCTAGTGGGTTGCCACTAGGCTATTGGCCGGTGGTAACGCACTGGCTAATTATTAATTAAAAAACAAATTAATTACAGATTTATTTATTTCTTCATTACAGAAAACGAAATTGGAAAGCTCAATAGAAATTTATGATAGCAACATTTTAGCTATTAAAGCAACACAGGAAGGTGCTCGACGGGTCATTCTTGTAGCCTCGAGAAATGCTCAAATTACTGTAAGAGATGCAATGTCTGGTCTTCTGCTTAGGACAATGGATAGTTCATTTTACCCAACAGTCTACGCAATTCTTTTAGAAAATAATTTAGTATATTGCGGAACAAGTCAACATAATGTTTTAATTTATACATTCCAGGTAATATTACTCCAAAATTTCTGTAATAAAATTATAAATAGTATTTTGCACAGGATGGCCAGTTAAGTCATAAATATGAAGCAGCAAATTCTAAAGGAATCGTGTGTTTAAAGGCTACAGGAAATCTTTTATTTGCTGGTTGTTATAACGGAAATATATATGTATACAACACTAATTCAAATAAATATCTCGGTCAAATTTCTGGTCCTGGTGGAATGTTACTATCGATGGATGTTTATGGCAACAAGGTGAGACAATATAGTAATTCTTAATATATAAATATATAAGGAAACCCTACAACGAACGAAACGTTAACGCGTGATAGTTCAAAAGTACTATTGTTATTTAACCGAATCAAGTTAATTTATTAAAAAAAATTATTACTATAATAACTATTTTGGCCTCCGAAATTTTTAAATATAACAAATAAATTGAGAAAATGAAAGAACTAAATTAATCTTGTATAGTTTAAGTACTGTGAAGTAGAATATTCTATGTACATTATGTACGAGATAACATTTAGAAACAAATTAATAGAGAGAAAAGTAACGATTAGAAATTAATTATTTATTTTTATATTGATAAAATAATGAATTTAAAAAAATATCAATCATGAGCTATTTCGCTTTGAAAAATAAATAAAAAATGTCTTTTTTCTTATTTTTTTCATTAAATATAATGTAAACAAATAAATAAATCTTTTTATTACTTTATTGTTAGGTGTCAGTTTCAAAATTTCATAAAAAAATTATAAAGCTTTTTCTTCCTTAACCTGTTAGTCGGTGAAGACATATTACGCCCAACTAAAAAGAGAAGTAACGATCAGGACGTAATAATATGTCCAGGAAATATTTTTGGTGCGCTATTGTGTATGAGACGTTTTATTTTGCCTCGTGATGTACAACGTAATAAATACATAATCCTGCCATTAAATAACGAGACTAATTTTATTGTGAGAAAAACAAAATATCAACAATAAATCAAAATGTCCAACCTTCGTCTACAACCTGACAACATTGCATCACTGCACGCTATCCATGATAGGAACTAGGGCGCCAGTTTGTGTCAGTAGGAGACCGTTGTCATGCTAGCGGCATGGAGCGAGAGCGAACATTAAATTATATTTTAAGTTTGACAAAAGTGTGATCGAGACTGTGTTCACAGACGGTAATTGTAAGGAATATTTGGCCATGCGTGCTCATCACCCACCCATTGCACCAGATTTGACTGTGCGACTTTTTTCCTTTTCTAAAACTGAAGTTACCGTTAATAATATATCAATAAATTTAAGAATGTTAAAGACATCCAGAGGACTGACATCGACTCTTCGGAACATACCACAGCAAGATTTATAGAGACCGTGTCGATCGTGCAACTCATATCGATTTACTAGAAATGTAGTTTGTATAAAATGCATGTACAAAAAACGTAAAATACATGTATAAAATAACGAGACTGCTGCTTATCACTAGAAACCGGACGCATCAGGGCGAAATTAAAATGGACCATATAAATAGTCTATAACATCGCTAAGTACAACACGCAGTTATTGAATAGCACTATTCATTCGGATAACCGTACATCTGTTTTTTGTCGTTGAATTGTGACGCAATTACTTCAATATTACAGTTAAATTCCTTTCTTCATGGACGTAGATAGAAGCGTGAGGAGTTTTTATAATTTATTTTATTTATTAGTTTATATTTCGTAAGATAAATAAAGTACGGTGAGTGTTTCTTTTTTTCATTGTTGTGACTGTTAATTACATACTTTGTAATTGTTGTAAAAGATCCTGTTTAATATCATTTCATCGAATCTACTTCTCCCAATAATTTTGACATAAGTGTCTAGTGAATTTCGTTAAGTTTCAATAACTTACGCATACATTTTTAATTTTCATTTATTTAGATCTAGAACATTGTTTAAGTTACTTGAATTAAGGGTCATACTGATTGTGCCAGTGATTCCGAAATTTATTGCAAAGTCTGTAAAATATCGTTAAAAAATTCCAAGAAATCGCACGTAAAACGTCACTTAGCATTGCAAACACATACACAGAAATTAGATCCGTTGGAATCTGACAATTTTAACGAAGAACTCTGTGAAACTTGAATAGCGGCAAATATTCCATTAAATAAACTTAACAGTTCCACTTTCAAAACATTTCTCCAAAAGCATACTGGTCGAAATGTTCCTGATGAATCCACCTTACGCAAATATTATGTTTCTAAGTGCTACACGAAAGCATTAGAACGCATTAGAAGCCATCCTTCAAATCAGTACCTATGGATAAGAGCCGACGAAACTGTCGATATATTAAGACGTTGAGTGGTAAATGTTGAAGCTGGTGTACTACATAAAACTATTCCATATAACTCATATGTAATAGCAACAAAAGTTATAAATACAGTTGATGCGGAAACAGTAGCTAAAACTATTTACGAGAATATGTACCAAATGCTTCTTCATTCGGACGACAGATACAAAGAAATAATACTTTTATTTGTCAGTGACAGTGACATATGTTAAAAACAAGCAGACTATTAAAGGAAACATATCCTAATATGCTGCATATTACTTGTGTAGCACATGCTCTCCACATAATCTGTGAATATATCAGAGACACATTTCCGGAAATTGATAGAGTTGTATCCGCTTTTAAAAAAGTTTTCAGAAAAGCACAATTGAGAGTGAAAAACTTCCATCTTTGTCACTGCCTCCCTCTTCGGTCTATTAGTTTTTATGCCGGGAAATTCCATAGTTTACAAAATTTTGTTACATGTTTAAATAACGATGCTCGAAGTATATCTGAGTGCAAGGAACTAATACAAATTCCAAATTTGAAAAATCAGTTGTACTTTCTTCGGGAACACTTTGCAAATTTGCCAAAACTAATCACTTATTTTTAAAATAAAAATCTCAAATTAAATGATGGATTAACCACATTAGATGTGGCTATTAATAATTTGAAAAATATTCCAAGTATCTTCGGATGTAGCCTTCGGCAAGAGTTAGATGCAGTTTTTAATAGTAATCCAGATTTAATAATATTGCGGCAATTGTGTATGGGGACAATGCCACAAAATCTAACTACTAAATACGCTGATAAAAAAGAATATTTCCAGTATGCACCTACAACCAGTTGCGATGTAGAAAGGATGTTTTCTATCTACAAGGATGTAATTCATTCCAAGAGAACAAATTTTACAGAAGAGAACCTTGAGAAAGTATTGCTAGTTAATATTAATACTCCTTTACTTAACTTGAACTACAAAATGTATAAATAAAAATGTATTTCGTATTTTATATATCACCTTGTTTTCCAATTATATAAATAAAATTGAAAACTATTTAAAAATACAAATTTTCAATAGTACACCTGTGGGCGATGAGTCATCGGCCTCTCGTGCCCGGTCCTTACTTATGAGTCATAAGTATATATATATATATATATATATATATATATATATATATATATATAATTAATTGAAAAGAAATTATCGACCGTGATATATTATCAAAAATTAATTAAAATTCGGGTAAGCGGTCAATTAAAAAACTCGCAACACTTTGTCGCTTCTTCTGGGGTAAAAAATGTAGAGTTAAAAAATAATAAAATTTAATTTATTATTATTTTATTATTTTTTAACTCTACATTTTTTACCCCAGAAGAAGCGACAAAGTGTTGCGAAATATAGGGTAATTTAATAAAGGAGTTTTTTAATTGACCGCTTACCCGAATTTTAATTAATTTTTGATATATATATATATATATATATATATATATATATATATATCTATTGATAAATTATTGGAGTTCTTCGGCTTTTATATGAAATATTTACCAATATCGCTCCAGATGGTCCACTCTACTTATGACACACAAACTACTCATGCGCCAAAATCGTACGACCGATGGATCTGTAGCGTGTCTGTAGCCTTCGTTTGTATAAGATCTATTTTTTTGTTCTGCCGGAAAAATAATAAGTGTTTTAATAGAGCAACAAATTGTAAAATTTCTTATGAAACTTAGAAAACCCGCTACTAAGACTTATCTTTTATTAAAAAAGTATATGACAATAAATGTTCATCATGCGCTGGTATTTCAGTGGCTTCTTTCTAAGATAACCGAGAAGACGTTGAAGATGACGTACGTCCTTCCACGTCAGAAACGGATAAAAATATTGAAGAAGTCGGTAATCCGATCCGATCTGACCGTCGGATAACTATTCGTGCGTTTGCTGAAACTATAGGAAATGACAAAGAATACGGATTGCTAATTTTACATAAGAATTTAAACATGCGAAAGTGATGCTGAAAATTGTCACAATCTAACTAAAAGAGGCTTGTGAATTGCATTGAAATAGCCCAAACTTCTTAGAAAGAATGATAACATGTGATGAATCTTTGTTTTCCTCCTATGATACAGAAACTAAGCGTCATTCAATGTATCGGAAGAACCGAACTTCACCGAGAGCTAAAAATGTCGAATGAGCAAAATTCAAAGCTGTGATGATTCTTTTTTTAGATATTCATGGGATTGTGTACTTTAACCGGGTTACTAAATGTCAAACTGTTAATCAGCATTACTATCTTCAGAATGCTGCTCAGGAAAATCAGAAAAAAACAGAATTGTGGAAAAAAGCCATGGGTTCTTCATCAGGACAACGCACCAGCGCAAACTGCATTACATATACATTTCTAGCCAAGTATAACATCCCAGTGTTAGATCATCTGACCTGGCACCATGACTTTTATCTGTTCTATTTTAGACCGTTGAAGCTGTGAAAGAAAAAGTGGCACGCGTCATGAAGAAGCCCACAGAAGACTTCCAGCACTGTTTTGCATAATGAAAAATTAGAATGGAGCGGTGTAGGAATAGAGGAGTGGTGTATATTGTAGGGGATAATAATTAAATATGTATAAATTTAAGTAAAACATTTTGCGGCATCAGTGTAAAATAACTAATAAATAGCCATAAGCTCGTATTATTCAATGGCCTTGTTATAATTTTGTACTATTAATTCAGTCTCATTATTGTATTTATTGTCGGACTGTGTAAAACTACGCGACACTCAATTGACAGTTTAAATGTGTTTTGACATAGATTTTTTATTTTTTGCTTAAATTGAATATGTTTTTCATTCACTTTTAGACAAGAAAAACAAAGTTTGAACACATTCGGGATCTAACCTGCTTTTTTGTTTCAATTTATTTCAGATGAGACAAATAGTCCTTCATAAAATGGGGGATATAATGTTATCCAATTCATAAACATTGTCGTTCTTCCAATACTCATGGAATCATTTTCTGCTCAGTATTTTTCAATTTTGTCTTCCGAACCGTCTTCATTTTCTTAAGGGATATTTCCTCATACTGTGTTGAGTTTCAGCATTTTCTTCCTTTGCGGTTCTTTACTTAAAACTTTTATTCAGTAACGTCATTTTATAATTTAATGAATCAACACTTCCTATGTTTATCTTAAACCTAACTTTTAATGTTATTTCTGTACCAATACTACTTACAGAGATTTTAAAAATTCTCAAAAAATTGTTGATACCTTTGCATATGTCTTTTCTAGTGGTTTCCTATCAAAAGATGACAACTTTATTATACCTAATGAACATACTGAGTTACCTCTTTTAACCATACTTAAAATTGAAGTGGATGAGGTACTGAAGCATTTAAGAAAAATGTATACTTCCGGACATGATCATCCCCAGTTTTATTCTGTGAGATTGTGCCTTAATATTTGCAAAACCGTTACGTAAATGGTTTAATTTATCTTTACTAACGTCTCGTTTTCCCGATGCCTGGAAAATTACTAGTAAATGCCCTGTACACAAGAAAGGTGAATAATTGTAGGCAATAACAATCTTGTCTAATTTTGCGAAAGTTTTCGAAATCATCATCTATAAGAGTATCCAACGGTATAGTAAGCCATTTTTATCATGTAGCCAACATGGGTTTATGAATAAAAGATCAACGATTACGTAAGTTTACAAGTTTGTCTTAACCCTTGCGTAATGCAATTGATAGTGGAATGCATGTTGATGTTCTTTACACCGATTTGTCGTGTTCTTTTGACACTATAAATCATGGTATTCTCTTGTCAAAGATGAGATAATTTGGATGTAGTAGTTCTTTATCCATGCTCTTAAACTCTTATCTACAAAATAGACCAAATTATTTTGCTTTAACGGCTTTAAATAGAAAACATAAATTTCAACGTCTGGAGTGCCTCGGGGATATAACCCGGGCACTTTGTTGTTTAACATATTTATTAACTTCCATCAAATGCGCAGCATTAGATTATGCTGATAATGTAGAAATATATAATATAGGATAATGCACGTGATGCAGACGTTCTTTAAGTGAATCTTAATATCATTAATGAATGGTGTTCGAGGAATACTCTGCGTTTGAACATTGAAAAGTGCTGTTTCTTGTCTTTCACAAGCAAGCTAACTAGGATTAATTACAACTACTCTATCAATAAAATTGGTAGGATTTAGGAATTATTTTCGATGAAAAACTTTAGCTTTTAGAACATCTCATCAATAACTACATCCGCTTACCGAAATGTGGAATTTATTATCTGCATTTTGCAAAAACTTCTACGATATCTCTCTAATCGCTTTTTTATGCTCTGATAGTTACTAAGTTGGAATATGGCGTAGTTGTCTGGTATCCTATATGCGATACATATGTTAATGACATTGAACAAGTTCAACGTAAATTCCTGAAATACTTGTTTTCGAAATCAATGATTGATATAAGGAAGACAATTAGTTTAAATTTTATGGCAAATATTATGATTAACAAAATTCATTCGCCGATTTTATTATTTCGAGTTGACTTCCTAGTACCGCGATTATCGTCAAGATTGGCTCAAGCAATTTTTATGGCTACCCTAAGAACAAATTTGTTTATGAAGGCTCCTTTAATACACTCGGCTAGGAACTTTATTCATTAGAAGTATTTTAATGATAACAATTTAACCTAATTATTGTTAAGTTTATTATTTAAAATTTCGATGTATTATCGTTATTTTGCTATTTACTGTCCGCGTTACAATTTCTGTTGGACAATTTAATAAATATTATTATTAATATAAAATTAAATACATTCATATAAAAACAGTAGACGCATTGTTAAAACAAATAGACACTATTGTAATATTATTTGAATTAAAATTTAAGCTATTTGTACTACATATGTGGCCAAAAGTATTGACAAAAACTGAAATACTTTGCTTGTACTATCTCGTGAAAAATCGACTATGAAACACATTATTATTATTGCATTTTTTAATGAATTTAAATGTATGTTTCTCTAAATATTTGTCCTTGCAGATTATTGTGGGCACTAAAAGCAATAAACTGAGAAGTCTGATGATTCCGCAATTATATTTGGATCAACTTTCCAGTTAGTACTTTTTTGGTACTATTTCACTAGCAAAATAAAACCAATACTTATTTCTGAATATATGTATATTCAGTTACAACATAAAATGGCGGTCTTCTTTAATAGATTAGATTTCGAAGTGTGCCTTTATATTAATAATCTTAGTTTTAATTGTATGTCGTGAAAAATTTGAATGGTATTTATATTGTCAATGTTTGTATTGTACAGTAACGTTATTAGTAATTTTAGATAGAATCTTTTTAAGTGATTAAATTATTTATTATATTATTAAGTTTTACATTATTGATAAATATATAGGTAATTTAAAATAATTGGGTCTGTATTCTGTAAATAAATGTAGGATATGTGTAAATACTTTATAAATATGTACAATTGTAGGAATTAATTTCAACTAATAGTTACAAAATATTTAATTTTTGTTACAATTTTGATCGATTATTATTTTATAGACCATGTTATGCACAATTATGTACAAATGTTACTTCAAAACTGAACGCATGCTAATACAACGAAATATTTTGCTTTATATAAGAACTTGTTTTATTACAGCTAATTATTAATTTATAGAAAAGTTTTTAGGAAGTGCAATTTGATTATAATGAAATGTTTTACTAAAATTGTTATTGTAAAGTGTGAGGCATAAAATTTTTTCAAATTG
The DNA here is from genome assembly GCA_935421215.2 of Melolontha melolontha. NCBI lineage: Eukaryota > Metazoa > Arthropoda > Insecta > Coleoptera > Scarabaeidae > Melolontha > Melolontha melolontha. The sequence goes on from OW285236.1 coordinate 134,898,990, forward strand.
TTGGCAATGAAAAAAATCAGTTGAGTGATTGATTGTATTTATTAGTTTATCTGTCGCATTTAAAAAGTATGCCACAATTAATAATTAGTCATTTTGGCTTAATAATAATAATAGTTTATTGTTTTCATGTAACTAGTAAAATGATTGTGCTAAAGAATTTAAAGTAAATTTTATTATTAAAAAAATTATTAAATAAATTATAAAAAATATAAATTTATTTATTAAATAAGAAAAAGAAACAAAAATTGATTGAATAAGATGTGTTCCCCACTGCCTTTTTTTGCAATCGCCACTTTGTTTCCCTAAATAACTGCATAAAATGGAGAATAGATTCATCAGAGAAAATGTTCATATATGTCTCCTGCAGAATAAACTCGTTCAAAATTTAATTTCTTAAATAAATTTCTAGTAAGTATCATTTTCGTTCATTAAATATAAAAGCCAATATTTAATGACAAGATTACACAAATTCTTGAAAAATATTCTCTATCTGTTTGATTTATACACGGCAGTTTCTGCTAATTTCTCTAAAATTAAGAAGATAGAAAAATAAATACTTTTACTTTATATTTAACTAATTGTTTAATAAATGTTAAAAATGTTTAAATATATTTATACGTGCTTCTACTACTGTAACATAAAGTCGTTAACAATAAAGCAAATATATAATTTTTATTAAATAAATATCAATATTTCGTAGGATAGCCTTTATTACGAAATACCGCATTACATCCTCGACTTATAGACTCTTCCAAGCGGACGCATTTTTCTTGAGAAATTACGCGCCGTCCTTTCGCGACTTCTTCGTAATTATTATTCACATTACTGATTTGTATTTGTCTAACAACTCTTTTCACATTACTTCACAAATTTTCAATCGAGTTTGGATCCGGATTACATAAAGGCCATGCAAGGACTGCGACAGCATTAATGGTACACCAATCTTGCACACTACGAGGTGTGTTTAGGATAGTTATCTTGATGAAATTTCCATATCAGGCAAATTCTTCTCTACAAATGGCACATGACATCAAAAATATCCTTTTATACATTTTTTATATTAGGCCAACACCGTGCCATGAAAAACAACCCTAAACCATAATAGACACGCCTCCATACTTTAAACTAATTTCTGCATACTTAGGGTTAAAATGCTGTTTCGGCGGACATCGTATATATTGTCTTCCATCCGATCCCAAACAATTTATTTTGCTTTTATCAGACCAGAGCATGTTCTTCCACTAATTTAAATTTGTCTATAAGTGATTTTTTTTTCGTGCGACACTTCTAAATAATGGAGCTTTATTTCGACGCTCTCTGATAGTTCTTGTGTTTATTTTTTATTTCTTCCGATCCAAGAAATGGATCCTTCCGAACTAAGCGTACTATAGCATCAGTTCTAGAAATTGTTTTTCGTACTCTCGTGAGCAAAAAAAAAGGGGACCCTGTTTCTTCGTGGGTTTAAATTGTGACTACTTAAGTGGCTATCTTTACTCATAATAGTAAGTCAGGAATTGTCAAAAATGTGTGTCTTATTGACATTTATTAAACATTTTTTAAATAAATGTAAATAAACATTGCTAAAAACGATAGAGAAAGATTATTTATTAAATTAAAATAATTATTACATTAAAATAATTAGTATTTCGTCATTCCACCGTTATTATTAACTGCATCTAATCTTGTAGACATTTAAGCGACAATATTTTGTACAATTTATAGAAATTTGATGCCAAGCATTTTGAACAATCTCCCAAAATTCTTCCTGGGTAGAAGCTCTATCTCATTAATTCCCATACATTTTCAATGGAATTTAGATAAGGACTGTAGGGCTAGATATCTCAAGTTTGAATTTCATTCTCTTGTATGTAACCATTGCTACAAGATGAGACAGGAAATTGTGTTGTTCTTATAGCTTCCTTTAATGTTTTGAAAGGGTTGTGCCTAATCTCAATAAGTAATGTTTCGTCTTCCTGCGTATTCGAAAATTTTGTTACGTCCGGAAATTATTTTCCGATTTAAATTATCCTCTTCCCTCCATTTTTTTTATATAAACTTACGGCTGAACTTTTACGAATATTAAATTGAACCGATACACTTCTTAATGATTTTCTATTTTTCAAACTAGTAACAAGTCTGATTAGTTTTCGAAAGATGCGGCATTTTCAATTTTGAATTAGCAACTATGATACTAGGTGGCGCAAAATTAATCACCCTGTCGGAAGATGTTATAACTTTTGCAAATGGCGTCGTACGTCAATCATATTTGACGTTTGTGAACTAGACAGCTGCAGAATACAAACAGACAAACAATGGAGCGCTATACTCCGCAAGAGCGTGGAATAATTGTGTCGATTTTTTTTACCAATAATCGGTCGGTGGTGTTAGCGCAGCGTGAATTTCGTCGTCGATTTCCTAATCGTGTCGCGCCAACTGGACAAACGTTACGCCGCTTAGCTGCTCGACTCGAACAGACTGGAACCACAAGAGATCTTCCAGGGCGTGGCCGCCACCGGACTGGTCGTTCTGTCGAGAATATCGCGGCTGTGGCTGCTGATGTTGCTGAGAACGAAGAAACATCAATCAGACGACGTGCCACGCAATTGGGCGTCAGCAGACGGACCCTACAGCGAATTTTAGTGAAAGACTTACACATGTTCCCATACAAAGTGCAAACAGTGCGTCAGTTAATGCCTGCTGACCTTCAGTCGCGTGTGAATTACTGTAGAGCCATCCTCAATCTCAACAACGAAGTGAACGATTTTCAGTCGAAAATCATCATGAGCGACGAGGCGCATTTTCATTTAAGCGGTTACGTCAATAAGCAAAATCTTCGTTTCTGGGGCACTGAAAATCCGCGTGTGATGCACGAAAAGCCGTTACATCCACTCAAGGCTACTGTGTGGTGCGGTGTTCACGCGGGAGGAGTGATTGGACCGTATTTTTTTGAGGACGCCATCGGCAATACGGTTACTGTTAATGGCGAACGCTACAGGGCCATGATAAACGACTTCTTACTGCCAGAATTGAATGAGCGGGGCTTGGTGAACATGTGGTTTCAACAAGACGGTGCAACCGCACACACAGCAGGAGCCACAATGGATATTGTGAAGGAAGCATTTCCTGGTCGCGTAATCTCCCGTTTTGGCGATTTGGCATGGCCAGCAAGATCGCCCGATTTAACCATCCCAGACTTCTTTCTTTGGGGCTTCTTGAAGTCGCGGGTTTATGCCAACAAGCCTTAGACAATCGCAGCCCTTAAGGAGAATATTCGACAGGAATGCGAACAGTTATCACCAGAAATCGTGCGGAAAGTTATGGAAGATGCGATAAAACGGGCACAAATGTGTATCAATACTGGCGGCAGCCACTTGGCGGATATCATATTTTCCAATTAACAGAAAAAATTGTAAAGGTCCAAATAAAGATTTTCACCACTCAAAAATTTTTTTTTTAATTTACTAAAAAAGTGATTAATTTTGCGCCACCTTGTATATAATTTGACGTGAAAGTTAATCAAATATCGTCAAAATTACAACGCTAAAAAATAAAGGAAATTGACATAACGATTTTGACACTGTCCCGATTTTTTTGCTCACGACAGTATTTTTTGGCTTTTATTTAATGTTTTCCATAGTATTATTTCCTTTAAAATTAAAAATAGCATTAAAAACCATTGTCTTAGAACAGTTTATATGGTCTACAATTTTACTTTTTTTTCATAGAAACATCGCAGTTCTTATTTTTTCCCACAGTAAACACTTATATAGAACTGCCGAAAAATGAACCGATTTTGTTGAAATGTTGATACTACAGAAATGAAAATTAAATACCCCTTCCTTATTCATGTAACTACGAATATTTTATAGATAATCCTGGTATTCCGCTATTTTAAAACTATTCACAATATCGTCTTTACCTAAGAAAAAAAATTAATATAGATTATTGATATTTTTCAAATCGTTCTTAATTATTTGGCCACCACTATATATGTGCTTAATTCAGACATGACTGCTATATTTATCTTTCTCGTTCATAGCCTTCTTTGAAAAAAACATCGAGCACTTGTTATTAAAGTAGAAGAAACGCATTTTACCAGAAGGAAATTATTTTATTATTGTTATTCAAAAATATTGTAAAGAATACATTTCATATAACAAACATTGTCTAATTCTAACTGTAAGAGAATGCATAAAAATATGCTGAGGAACGGTTATTGGTAAGTATGAGCAATTGCCCATACTTCCTCTAGAACACAATAATTTGTTCCATTGGAATAAAATCTAAAAAAAATAATGTAATGTTGAGGTGCAGGCGCTTAGGTTTTCATTTGCATTTATGTTGAAAAAGAAAGTAAATTAGGCAGGACTACCCTGGTTATATCATGCCATGTAAGTATGTAAGTTTCAAGAACTTATATAATTATCGAACATAGGAATAAAATATTTGTTAATTTACCAATATTTTAACTTTTCAATTTTTAGTTAACAAACCCACTGTTTCTAGTATATTTCGATGTTATTCGTTATTGTTCATCTCGCTTTAAGTTTCGTTCAGTTGATCGTTACGTACGTTCGATACAATTTACATTTACATCTTCGATTAAAGTTAGATTGTTACTAAATAGGACGTGAAATGCCCTTAGAGCACACATCTTTTTTAAAAAATTCAACGAACCCTTAGCATATAAAGCTGTCTACACAATGTTATCTTCTACTTTTTATCAACATTGCATTCAGTAGCGGTATCTTTTATAGAAATTCTAAATGCATTGTATTTGTTACTTGTCTTAACAAAAAACATTTACGGTAATACACATTTTTTTAATTTTTAATATACTCTATTTTTAAAGAATTAAAAAAGAAAACTAGTATCAATATCATGAAAATGGACAGAAGAGAGGGTAGTTGTAACATATTAGTTACTTATGGCAATATAGTACTGAGAGTTTCTGGTGATGGATCAGAAACTACTACTATTAAGTTAAAACACTGCTACAACCAGGAACAACTATTATATATTATGAATGTAACCATAGCTATACTCTATTTTTAAAGGAGAGAGACGAATTTCTGAACAGACCACTTTGACAGTGAAATCTCATTGGTTGAAAGCAAGGCCAAATTGCTTTCAACCAATGAGATTTCACTGTCAAAGTGGTCTGTTCAGAAATTCGTCTCTCTACTTTAAAAATAGAGCATAGTTAACTTGAATGCATAAACAACGGATTTTGTACGTGGGTATTGACCTTAGCATACAACAATGTAAAAATTTTTATGACTTCGACAGCTGTTACGTAAACATACGCTGTGCCATATATGTGTGTATGTTACTTCAATAAAGGTATTTACATACAGAATATTTTGAATCCATAGGCCATACAACTCGTAATACGTAATACAATTTACGGGGGTTTTTAAATTTTAGGGTTCGCTTCGTAATTGGCTCACAATGTTTTGGGTATATATTCTTCTTTCCATTTTTCATGCGCTGTCTTTTTATTTCAAGGACACTCGCCATATGTTTTTTAAACAATAATATATAAAAAACATGTTCAAGCAAAATGTTGAATAGCGATATATTTTCGTTGTATTAATATGCACCCAGCTTAAATGTGCAACATATTTATTAAATAAATATATTGTGAAATATAGTACGATCTGCGATATTAGGCATTTTAAAAATATATTTATTTACTATTTCTAGCAGAATTATAGATTAAGATTTTATTTCGAAATATTTGATTACTTTTGGAGTAGTAAACGCATACACAGGGCATCAGAACCAATAAATCTTTTGTTACATAGAAAGCATAGGAAGTAATACAACTTATAATTAAAATTTAGTCTGAAAGCTTTTACTTGGTAATTGTTTTTGTGGTCTCTTCTTGTATATATATATATATATATATATATATATATATATATATATATATATATATATATATATATATATATAGAATATATTGCTTATTCTCTACCTCTAGCATGTATTATTTTGTATCTTGACTAAAAATGATAAGGAAGAAAACTCGCTTTATTGTGCGCAAACATTAAATTTCTTATTTCGTAATGCTAACATAACTATAACCTATAATTTCGTTTACTGTGATCAGTATAAGTAAGCTTATAATATACAGGGTCCGGAAAGGTTGATTGACATTTTTAAAAAAATCAGAACTCAGTAATTTTTCTATTAAATCAAATTTTTATTTTTTTAACATTTAACAGTTTTCCATTTCATAATAATTCGAAAAAACATAAAAAAAGCAATTAATTAAGGAAAATGATGTTCTCTAGGTTTTATCTCTGCACTCCTCCAGTCGAGTAGTAAAGTTGTCCATACATCTTTGTAACATGTTGGCCAGAATCGCACGAATTTCGCGGGTAATAGCACCAGAAATCTCTGCAAGAGTACGGGGTCTCAATGTAAACACGGGCTCTCATGTACCCCTTTAGAATGTAGTCGCAGGGGGACACGTCAGGCGAACGTAAAGGCCACTCGATGTCCCCGTGCAGCGAAATGAGTCGCCCTGAGAATTGCCTACCTTAACAAAGCCATAGACTCCCTTAAAGTATGGCAAGTTGCCCCAGCGCGCCGGAAAAATTCCTTTCCAAGGGAAATACGACGTCTTCTCAGCTCGGGAAATAAAAACAACGCAACATCATAACATACCGCTGTGTGTTTACAGTTACCGCACGCTCGCCCTCTCGGAAAAGGTACGCACCAATAACGCCGAATCTCCCAAGTGCACACCAGACAATCACCCTTTTACAATGAAGTAGCCTTTTGATTGACTTTTGGATTGGGGGCCGACTAATAGCGGAAATTCTACATATTGACATAACCCACTAAATGAAAGTCTGCCTCATCACTCATTATCACACTGCTGTCATGCCTGAACTCTGTTAGCACGATTTCAGCAAATTGAAGCCTCCGTATAAATTCATTTTGTTGCAGATGCTATGCCACCATCATTTTATATGGGTGATAGTGGAGATTTAAATGTAAAATTCTCCGCACTGACCTGTCACTCAATCGTAGAGTGCGAGCATGTTGCACTGCAAATCGGTGGAGACTGGCTTCCACAGCTGCTCTAATTCGTTCCACGTTTTCAGGGGTTCTGACAGTTCTTATACCACCCCTAGGTACTCCAGCTCTCAACGATCCTGTTGTATGGAGTTTATTTACCCACTTCAATATAGTATTTCGAGTGAGAACTCGGAAATAGCAGAACCAAAAATAGTTATTAGAAAGATAATACAATGAAAAATAAATGCAGAAATTATAAAGTTAATAAGTAAACATAAAAAGAAACAAAAAATAAAACACCCAGTATCAAATTAGATATGTATATCAATCGAGTAATGAACCACAAATTATTTAGGTCCATAATTGTGTAATTCTCTTCCATCCCTCTCTACTTTTGTCATTCCTCCACAGTCCATTATTTGCCGAGTTTTTATTAAATCACTTATATTACTATCCATAAAAAGGTGGTGTATTTCATCATTTGTTCGTAGTGCCCATCATAAATCGCTTTTCTTCTCTCCTAAAATTCTACCAAATATCTTTTTATCCATTATCTCTAAATCTAAGCCTTTTTATTTATTGCTAATGCTTCACACACTGACAATGTTAGTCTAAATATCGTTTTAAAGAACCTGACGCTTGAATTTTGCGATATGTCTTTTGATCTTGGCATTCTATAAGTTTCCTGAGCACTTTTTGGTCGTAACGAGTCTTCATTGGACTTCCATTTATTAATACTCCTCTTCAAATTAATCTAATTAAGAAAATAATCATATAGAATTGGTAGCAGCCCACTAGTAAATGTCAGATTTACACCTGGTTATGAATTAGTAAAGGTAGTTTGCTCAACATCAACGATAAATGGAATTAAAGTTCCTCTGCAACAATTCACAAACATTCGGAAAATATGCCTGCAATGATGTCATTAATAAATATAAGAAATAAAAAAGGACCTATGGCATTCCGCCCTGGGGCATTCCGCTGACAGATTAATAAAGTTAACAAGGTTATCCACAATACCGACATTTGCTAAGTATTAGAGGAAGATATTTTGAAACATAATTAAGAAATGACCATAAATTGGTAGCACTGGATATACCCTTATGAACCCATGTTAAGCACTTGATATGTGACTGAAAGTGTGACTATATTTTCCAAGAAAACTAATTCCAAAGCTAGCTTTAGAAATGTTAGGTATGATTGAAATCGGCCAAATAATCTGCAATTTTTAAACAATGGAGTGTTACGAGCAATCTTTAAATATATAAAAGTGGATGATGAAAGACTGCCTACAGTTAATGAAGAAGGGAGAGATAACTTAAATATCGATTTAAAGAAGATTTACCATCCATAGTTTCAAGAATACCTATCTGAAATAAAATGGTTAATGCTAGTATATCAAAATTCACTAGCATTATGGATATAAAATTCTAGGGAAACAAATGTATAGTGAGTAGCAAAAAATGGCTTTTTGGCCTAATAAGTTTTATTGTATGAAAATAAAACTATGAACTATGAAAGAAACGATGACGATCGGTGTTTATAAGATACAGAAACCTGGAAACAGTGGCGAAGAATGTCGTGGAAACTAAAACCAAAATCAGCATCATTGTATTCAAATTTAAGCTACCAGTCGCTATGTTTACCGTGATCAAGAGTCATTACTAAACACCGCCAGTTATGTAAGCAAGCAACGGCGTCACTGCGTCTGCTTTACTAAAATACAAGTGCGTGTTATTTAGAAAAATGCTTTTCCTTCGAATTACGCGTATTCGTAAATACGTTTATAAGCAAGTTCACACTTTGATAGTCCATATATTCATCTACTAAATACATATAGCTCCCGAATGGCTGGTAAAGTGAATCTTCCGAACCTCTCGCTTGTTCACGCTTGTGTTAGCCGACCGATAATTGCGATGTTTAGTAATTACTCGTACAATCGTTGAATTTAAGTATCAGCAAAAATAAAACCATTATCAAAAAGTCTAAAAATCTCCAGCGGGTTGTGCGGGTATTCACAAATGGAAACAAGCGAGCCAGGAAGTATATATAGCAATAACAGTAACAATTTGTGACACACAAAGAAATTCAGTATAACCAAATTACATTGTCAAATTGTCATTTTTCACAACATATGGGCTTGATAACCCTGTTTAACTTTTGAAGATTTTCTGTTTTTTTTTTTTGTATAATTTTAGAGAAACTAGTGTGAAATGTTTTTACCATTTACCTTCCTAAAACCTGACAAAAATTGAGCTTCCTAGCACTTCATAAAAACCAATTCACATTATTCATAACAGAGAGTGATTTTTAACGAGCAAAAAGTATAGTCTTCCTAAATTATACAATTTAACCTCTCATCCAAAGGTACATAATTAATGTTCAATAATTTTAAGGCAGTATCAAGCAGATTTGAAAATTACTGTTCTCTCTTGGTCTACGTTCCTCAACTGCCTTCTTAATATTATCAAAAGTTAAGATATTGTTCATCACACTGTTGGTACTGGATTTGAATGTATTTTTAATACCAATTTCAACCCCAGCGAATGTGTTATCATAGACGCCAAGTTTTGGGTAAGGGTAGAGGTATATATTCTTTTTAGATCGCCAAACAGGAGTGTTCTTACCTGCACAATTAATGCAAGTGATACCGAAAGAATTTTTGCAAATGTATTTACTCTTATAACATTAATGAAGAGTAAAAATTATAATAAACCAAATGATAAAAATAATTTTATATTAAAGTACTGCCAAAAAATGAAGAAATAGATGCGGGGGTCTTAATAATAATAATAATAATTCATGCCTTGGCATAGCATAGCACAGCTTGACGCCAATTATAGGAGACATTGGTAGGCCACGAGTTATTATTACGCCCGTGCCCTTGGAGCGACTTAAAATGTCGGAATTCTCTTTGAACGAGAAGGAAAACCAAAACATTCTTGGAGCCCAGTCCCGTATCCGATCCCGGAACTTCCATCTTAACAAATACACAAAAGAGAAAATAGGTAACGAAATGTGTTAAGCAACAGATAAACAAAGAAAAAGATACAACAAATAATCTATCGGCTAATAATGTTTGTATGCAAATAAATATTCAAAGTACGATAAGACCTGTACGAAAAAAATATATTCAATAAAGAGTTAGAAAATATAGGTGTGAAAACAATATGGACAGGTAAACGTAAAGAGACTAGTTGGAATAATTTTTTACATCATAAACAAATTACATATATAAATAAGACTGAAGAGAACTACTCTTGGCATTCCCTTCAGTATAGAAAACAAAAAATGACTAATTTATGACGTAATTTAAACTTGGAAAGATGCATACTATGAATACTACTACTGAACGGATGATTATATTATTAAATCGAATATGTATAAGCATGTTGAACACATTGGATTCGTGTATCTACACTGACCAAACGTGAGTCATAATACGTATGGCGTAGTTAAATAAAGATAATTCCGTAAACATTGTTTTTAATTAAATAGTGAAATCATATCTAAATGGATGCAATAACTTCAAATTGCAATGCTATACTTTATTAAAAGTTTGGAAACTAGTATTAAACATAAATTCGTTGTCAACTACTATGCTTAGTTTCTATTTAGCCCAGTTTGAATAACTACAGAGACGCAATTTGCCAATAATTGCAATATTATGCTGCTAACTTTCACATGTTGGAATTATTGTTAAATTCACATCTACTGCGAATAACCAAAATTCTAAATGTTCTTGATATGTAAACTGTATTAATACTATTCAGACTTTTCGCACTTTTCATATAATTCATTAGGTAATAGATGCTTCAAAATTTACTGTATATTTTTTTAGAATATTTATAACGATGCCTCAAATTCTTATTTTGAAAATTTGTTCTCACTATTTAACATACACCGTGAACACTTTCAGTTTCTTTCTCATTTTCTTATATATATATGCCTGTTTACTTACCGTTATTAAGTATTCAAACAAAACAATTGTTTAATAGACAGTAAAATAAGACAATTTGAAGTGTCATATATGTGCTGAATTTCGTAAAAACTAAAGATGCACACTCTAAATGTTTGTATGACTAGCTTTGCATTAATTTTGTTTTCATAATAAAGTATATGCCGTCTGGATAACTTGTTCGCTACTTTTAGTTCTTCCTCACTTTGTGTTACAATATTTCTAGCCTATATCACCTGCTTTTGTGTTCGTAACTCCTTTGCCACTTAACGTATTAACTTAATCATGTGACATAGATCAAATATTTCTCTAATGTCCGTTAACAACAAATTGTTTAAGTAGAAATCCTGTAGTAAGATTTATTCTTAAATAAATCCAGATTGAAATTACTAACTACCCCCATTTAAAGTTACTGAATATCCTTTTGGGTTATTTCCATAATAGGTATATGAAATAATTTTATCAACAAATTGACTTAGGTAGACTGTTTCAAGTGTAAAAATACATGCACCATTAATAATAATCTACCACTATCATAAAGTTAATGAATGTGATAATAACTTCTATATTTTTCTGGTATAATTCTAAATCAGGGAATAAAAGTTGATAAAAGTGAAGTGTTGTGGCAAAACGTGTTGCTCTAGAGGGTATCTCGTCCCAAAAAATTTCTTTAATGATGAGCCTGAAGAATTGAAAATAAAAAATGCTAAATGTATTTGCAGAAATAAATTTATGAATTGTATTATTACTGTACTTGTTTCATCTGACACCAATCCTTTTCTTTTGCTTTTGTAAAGAGTTAATTATTGCTTTTAAAATTAAAATACTTTTCTTGTCGTTGAAGATCTATCCTAGCAATGACAATATTTGAGGTGCTTTTGTCCGTCTATATTTTAATGTGTTTGAACGCTCATCTAAAATTAAACAATAGAATTGTATTACACGTGCAATAAGGTACAGCAGACCGATTTTCATGTCGCCGGTTAGAAGTACCGCCCTCGAGATGCGCACGAAATTCATAGGTAGGGGAACCTCTGGCATTCAGTGTTTTACATCGTTTTAAGCGATAAACACAGTAGTGCAGTGCCGTATTAAGGTAGTGAGTAATGGAGTTTAAAAGTAAATTAAATCAATGTGTTTTACACAGTCAAACTCGTGAAGTGATCTCAAATGTATTTAAATATATGCAAGAAGAAAAAACTTCAGTGGTACTCAAAATTCCACTGGATCAGTTATATGAACGCGTTATTGCCACAACGGGTGTTTCTGAGAGAAGTATAAGACGGATTGTTAAAGAAAAAAAGCGAAATAAACGCAGGTGCCGGTTCATCTTCTACATCGCCAAAGAAAAAAAAAAAAAACCAAGCCCAAAACCGACTTAGACGATGCAGATAAAGGTGTGCTGCGTAGAACAATTTTAAATACCTTTACTGTTGACAAAATTGTGCCTACAATGCCAAACATTCTAAGAAAATTTAAAGAAACAGGATACACTGGAGGAATAGATTCTCTTCGGAAAGTAGTAAAAGATATGGGCTTTCGTTGGAGAAAAACAAAAACCAACAGAAAGTTGTTAATGGAAAAGCACGACATTCGTCAGTTAAGAGTGTCTTATTTGCGTACCATTCAAAGCTACATATTACTATAATTATTTTTGAGTATTTATGTATTATTTCTTATTGTAATTATTATTTTGATTGTTATTTCCAATAATATTAGTATTAATAATATTCTTTTCTCCACGACTATTAAATAATGTCATTACAACACTCGCCTGCGCTCGTTGAAGAATATACTGTTCTTTTGTACATATAGAAAGTTTACAATGTGATTATAATGAGAAAGAGATTACCTAGCATAAACATTATTTGCCAATAATTCAGTTTAAACATGTTACATGAAACTATGCGTTTTATTTTACTTCTATTTGCCTTAATTTAGTGAAATACAAACCATTATAAACATGTTCGACAATGTGATTTTCTGAATTTATCCCTTACTACAACCCAATGCACGACTCGCACAAAGAGTTTGCATTTCATTTTTCCGAATACTGTCTCTATCTAACACTGACCCTTACTTGACGCACGTACAAATTCGTCCACCGGCCACATGAAAATCGGTCTGCTGTATTTACATAATTTCCGAGGGATTTATTATATCTTGCGTTTCGCAATTGATAGGAATAATTATGCAATTTTAGGTTTGTTTAAACTACTCGATTTATTGTTGCATTTTGTTTTATTTAATAATGCCGATGTTGATATGCATACTTACCACATTAAAATGTAGGCCAACATATTGTGAATCGCATACCTACACTGATTTTGGTAATAGGTAGTGTGTACACTTGAGACATTTTTTAATTGAGAGAGTAATATGATTAAAATTTGGTACTGCTCCAATTTTCAACCCATTAGTATTCCTGGATTGGTAAAATAATCATTTTGTGATGAACTAATTCGAATATCAACTTTATCTAATATGTACCTACAGTTAAACTACGTAACAAATGTCATATTGTTTATCTTCAGAAAATGTGTACAAATTACAGACTTATTTGTAAATGTATATTTTTTCTGCGTATAATTATCAGAGAAAGTTATTACAACATTGAATTGTCTCAAATCGGTATAGAAAATTAACATGTATACCAGTCCAATAAAGTAGAGGATTGCTGTACACCACTAAAATATAAGCAAAATAAGATATAAATTAGAACAATTAATCATAAAATAAATCAAGCTGAAATCTAAAGGAGGGTATAGAAATTATAATTTACACGGAGTTTGTAGTATTTTTGATCGAGTTTGTAGTATTTTTGATAGAGTTTGCGCATGATAGATCGAGTTTTCTTAGAACAGATTTGTACATATGTTACTTAATCACAGACAAATTTTCCTTGGATAGGGGAATATGAAGATGTAAATTAATTTAAGCTACAGTATTTGATCTACTATGAAAATCACATATGTATATTAATTAATCTCATATACGAAGAACGATGTATCTATTGCAGTTTAATATTTAATTCAAATGCTCTTGCAATTGAATTTTTCTAATTCAAATTTTAATTAAAAATATGCTGCCATTTACCCAAAAGACTAATTAAGACTAAATTAATAAGGATGCGTATAAGCTAAATACATATTAAAATGAATATATTTTAAGAAGTAGATTTTTACATAGTTATTCACATAAGCCATAGAACGCTGTTTCTTTTTTTTTCTGGTGAGTATCTTCTATGACACACCTCAAAGATAGGCGATTAAAAGTGTTATCATTTCGGTGCACATTAAATCTCTTATTACATGCCTTAATTCGGCACAAATATTTCTCTTATAACACACACTTATTATGACAATGCTCAAAGCACAGAATTTAATATGGCATGCATAAATGGCCCCAAAGTTTGACATATCTAAACCGTGAGCGTGCAAGCATTACAAATTGTAATAGTTTATTTTTCGTTATCTGTGAATTTAGGATTTAATTAATAAAATCATTTCAATCGTACAATTTTCTGTTAAATTAAAGCGCGCGCATTAGGGTTTTAATGCACAGACTTCCGTAAATTTAATCGCGCCCTTTAATTTAATAAAAAATTATACGATTAAAATGATATTAATTAATTAAATCTTAAATTTACTAATAATGAAAAATAAACTTACAAGATACATAAATTTTGAATTATATTTAACAAATTTGGACATTCACGCGCCCATGTGTTGTATCTTCCTATATATTAAATTGATAAAAAACAAAATGATATATTATATGTGACAATATGAATACCTCTTCGGATCATTGTCTTTTCACAAAAAGTATAAAGCTACAAAAAATATGAAGGCTGGGCCAACAAGAGCGCAACATTCTTTAATAAAACACATTTTTTTAAATGAATATTATGTTTATTGCAACTTAAAGTACATAATCTCCAAATAAGTATGAAAAAGAATATCCAATAAATGGCCACCACGACATTGCTGGTACAATCTTATTCTTTTAGTAAAATTTTTGGTCACATTTACGCACATTTGCTGCTCAATTTCACCAATGACGCGTCGAATTTCATCTATAAGCTCATCAATTGTTGTTGGATGGTTGGAATATGCATGAGACCCCACATTTTTCTTTAAAATATGCCGTAAAGTGGTTCTTGAAATTGCCAACTCCTGTGAATGGTGGCGAGTCGAGGTTGTTGGATTCTCAGAATACTTTCAGCTATTGCGGCAATATTTTCGATAGATCGTCCCAGCTGATGACGAATTGGTGTTTTCTTATCGACAACTGAAGCAGTTTCCTCAAATTTTTCATCATCAATCGCTTAACCGTGGAACGACTGAGTGCGCTTTCTCTACCAAAAATTGCACGTAACCTGCGAACTGTTTCTGCGAAACTTTCCCCGTGTTTAAAATAAGTTTTGGCAATTACTGTGGTGTAACGCTGCATTTTTGATAAACGGGTTATACAAAAGTATTTTTAATAATATAAAATATTATTAAAAATCAGGTGTGAAGAACACAAATACAAGTTCAATATTAATATTTTTTGTGAACGTGTCCAAACATATCCCTTCGCAGAGACGCAGATACTTATTTCATCTTTCTACAGATTCATCAGTCAGTACGCCCCTGCATTAGTTATGTATACAAAGCGAGAGTGCTTCAGCAGTCTGACAATATGCAGCGCTGTATGTACTTCTACACCAGATTTTTAATAATATTTTATATTATTAAAAATACTTTTGTATTATACAAAACTGGTGAGGATTTACCCACTCATGTATGTTTCAATTATTCTATTACAATAAACGGGTTATTTCAACTTGACAATTACGACATTTTGGAGGCAACATATTTGATTAAAAAAGAATACCATGAAAAGCAAATGTTCGCTCTTATTGGCCCACCCAATAGTACATGAAATGGAAATTACAACACCCAAAAATGCCGCACTTTTTGACCATACTTGGCAGAAACGTATAACTTCAAAGGTAATAATTAATAATTGTTTAACGTGTTTTGAGGGTTTGGTTATGCCTATAATGTGGCAATGTAGAAATTACCGCCAGTTGAACGAAATCGACAGAGATCGAATTGTTGGCTAGTGCGAAGGTTGTTTTTCAGAGAAATTGCAATTCGCCTTAACCGGAATCAACTCACCATCATGTACTGTTATCAGTGATGGATTAGGAAGGGCCGGGAAAGACACCGAACTAATGAGATGCAGGACCGCCACCATCGCCTAATGGCACTAAGAGACCGATTCTTCAATACCAGATCAATCGCTGGTCTATGGTTAGGTAATAAAAAACGTCCTGTGACCCTTTCCCGAACCGCTTAACGTCGAATCAAGACTTTCTGCTTGCAATCTGACTACATCTTCTGTTACCACTTACGGCTCAACACCGACAGCAACGTTTGGCATGATGTAGGTTGCGAATGCACTGAAACGTGGAATGGTGTCATTCCACATTTCAGTGCATTCACGGTGTTCAGTGATAAATCTCGATTTCGTATCGGAATGCATAATAGCCGTATGCGGGTCAGACGAAGACGTATGAAACGTTGTGATATTCAATTTTTTGCTGAAATACGTGTGCACCGAGCCGCGGGAGTTATAGTATAGGGTGTTATAAGATATAGAAGTGTTCATTCGAGACACCATGAACACCCAGCATTACGTTAATGAGATGGTGGATATTATATTGGTGGATTTATATATTCTCGAAGACCCACTTTTCTAGAAGGATAATGCCCGTCCCCACGTAGCGAGAACTTCTCTAAACCAGTTCGCAGAGGCTCATGTCAATATCTTACCATGGCCACCCAGATCTCTCGACGTATTGCCAATCGAACACATGGGAAGAAAGCTGGTGGACTTCGTGAATCCCCCGCAAACACTAGAAGCTATCTGCCATGAATTGGATTTCCAGGTTGCTTGGGACACCATTCCCCAAGAGGACATTGACCACCTACTGGAATCAATGTCTCGAAGAGTAAGGGAGTGTGAGACTAACACATTATTAATGAAAATTAAATTATGTTAATTTTTTGCTCTTTTTCTTTATAATTATAATTAATTATAACCATTGAATATTGATACATTTCAATTTGGTACAAAATTCGCGCCCCTTCTTGATGTTGCAATTTCCATGTTATATAGTATACATATTGCAGTGGAATGTGCTTTTGATTGCTTATTAAATCTTTTTGTTCACACTACAACTTAATCGTCCGGCTGTTCAGTCTCGTAGAATTCCTTGAGCTCACTTCTCTCGGGTCGATCCTTACGGATGGAGGTTATATCATAAAATAAAACACGAGGTGTCAGATAAATTATACACACATTTTCCCTTTACATTTATATTAAAAAAAAAAATAAAAAAAATCAACTTTACAAAGTGTAACGTTGAACTGTTAAATGCACAGCAGCAAGGATAAAAAAGATTTGGATATCATATGAAGATACAAATCGTTAAAAAACCTTGAATGACAAATCACGAGCAAAGATAACAAAATTAATAATATCCAAGAATTCATCAGATGTCAACAATAATATAAACCCAACAATTAAAACGTCAAAGTAAAGAATTGTTTACTCTGCGCGCGAAATCAAAATCTGAACTGTCATGAATGCAATCACATGACATCACACAAACTCGTCCCCACCTTCCTACGTATTGAAATATTTAAAGTGAATAAAAACACCCAAACTCCACAAAAAACCATCTAACAAATTTTCTAGATATTATTCTGAATACATAAAAAAATTTCACAAAAATTTACAAGTTAATTATAGCGCTTTCTTCAATATATATTAATAATTATAAAGATACCTACATTAATTAATGTATGTCACAATTAAACACGAGAGATTCCCTTTCTTTAGATAGGTGTATCATTTAAATAAAATTACAAATATGAAAGATTTGTAAATTCACGATAAATTACTTTTAAATCACATACGACGCACCAAAAACTATAAACGAATTATCCAAAATTTTAATAATATTAGACAAAATTAAGTCGTGTCTAACATACACTTATACAGACCTATCTTAAAGGACATTCAAATAATCTCTAAAATGAAGTTCCAGGAACCGCAAGGGCATCCCCACCTACTATAAAATCAAGATATAGAGAAAAATATACATCTTAGTACAATATGATATCCGGGGTGGCGGCGGCTTTAAACATCTGACTAACCTAAATATACGGGGATGGATTAAAAATTCAAACATAATACAATTCATCACTTAAAATTAAATATATTTATATCGATCCCCGTCTGAAATAAAATAGACACCAAAATAAAATACATGAGTTTAATAAATGCTCTTCACAAAAAGTTCAATATAGTTCTGTTATTTTTTTCTTTCTTCTCCAAGGAAAAATCCATGGCAATATGTTATCTACATAAATGTAACTAACAAGGGAAGATCCCGAATCCGGAGAATTCGAAAAATTATGAAACTTGGGAACATGTATATCTTATAGGTATGTACTACGCATTTTTTTCTTTTCTGCGGAAAAACATTCCGACTGGGTGAAATGGATTTTTGAAAAAATTGTAAATTTTCCATTCTGCCTCTGCGCATAACTCGTTAACGGTAAGAGGTAGAGAAAAAGTTTTAACACAAAAAATGTTTGAATGAGTTTTATTAAGCAGGCAAGAATAAAAAGTTAAACATATCTACATTTATATATACAGTGTGGTCATAAAGTTTGGAACCAAGCTTATAACCGCATTATTTTACATTTTTAGGAAAAACGCTCGGACAGGTAAATTTTCTTTTTTGAAACGCCATCTTTTGACATACAATTTTTTTCTATGACGTCATTGGTTTTCGAGTGATGACGTTGCATCACAATTTTTTTGAAAAAATGATATAAATTTAGAAAAAAATACGAAAATTTTATTTTTGTACAAAATTAAATTAAAAAAAATACATCTGAACTTAAATTTATTGTAACAGTTAACGTATATTTTCAAAATGGACCCCACCTACCAACTGACACTGTCCCAGCCGAGTGTAAACACTTCGTATACTCGCCTCAATTATGTCTGGGGATATTTGTGTAAGTTCTACGCGAATTCGTTCTTTTAAATCTTCTAAATTGTTCGGTTTGTTAAAATACACTTTCGATTTCAAATAACCCCACAAAAAAAGTCTAACGGAGTCAGGTCAGGAGAACGAGGTGGCCATTCTATGGCGCCTCTCCGTCCAATCCATTTATTGGGAAATATTTCGTCAAGATAGTGGCGAACCTCTACACCATAAAGGGGAGGCGCCCCATCTTGTTGAAACCAAATATTTGGATGGGGTACATCACCATCCTCGTGATTTAGGAAAATAACAGCGAGCGCTGGAACCAGTTCAAATCTTAAAAATTCTAAATATTGCACAGCAGTCAAATTTCCTTCAAAAAATATGGTCCTAAAATGCGTCGTCCAATCATTCCAACCCATACGTTAACTTTTCCTCTGCGCTAAGTATGACACGCTTGAGTCCAATGCGGATTGTTCTGCGACCAATATCTGCAATTATGGCGGTGAACAGATCCATTTAGGCAGAACGTAGCTTCATCTGAGAAGACGATGTTTTCCAAGAAATTTGGATTTTGGTCACAACGTAACATTACGTCTTCACAGAACTGCAGTCGACGATCTTCGTCATCCTCATGTAATTCCTGTACAAGTTGAACTTTGTAAGGACGATAGTGTTCTTTTTTAAATAAGTTTACGACAAATGAGTGAGCCACCTGATTGGCTAACGCAAGTTGTCTGGTGGAAACATGATGCCTTTCTTCTGCTTCTAGAAGCACATTTAATTTCACATCTTCTCCTACTTGAGGTCTACCTTGCCGTGGTCGATCTTTTACGGATCCAGTTTCGGTAAACCTTCCAACTAGTTTTGTCACCGTAGACCTGGTAATTGGAGGTCTATCAGGGTGTTCATGGTTAAACAATTCGCATGCTTCTGCATGCGTTCTTTGTCTGTCCCCATACCCAACCATAATTAAAATTTCGATTCTTTCTCGCTCAGATAAATGTGCCATTTTTTATATTAGCGAAAATGAACAATTTTTACGCAATATCTCAAAAATTTAACGTCAAAAATAGAAGTAAATAATTCAACAATGTTGTCGCCATAGAAACAATTTCAAACTACAATTTTTGTACATAAATTGTATAAAAAGAAGCAAGAATGTCATAAAGACATATGTTGCAAAAAAGTGCGTGTTTTTGTTTTTGTAAATTTTTTGCATAGTAACATGAGTACATTGCTTATGACGATCCGGTTTGTTCAAGAAGAATATTTAAGTCCTCACACAAGACAGAAGTGTGAAAAAGCTTACTTACATATTTCAGTAAATTTTGTAAGCTTAATTAGTTTTTGAAATCTTCAATTTTTGGGCGATAATTTTAATTAAGAAATGGTCTGCCACATCATGTCAATTTTTTAAATAAATTAAACTTCTTTGGCCCTTTTTTGTGAAACTATTTAATGTTAAATAAGATTTTTTAATAAGTAATTGGCCGATTGGGAAGACGAATTTCTTTTGACCTGGAGCGAATAACGCAGATTACTATTGATCGCAAAGCATTTACACTCGGCTGGGACAGTGTCAGTTGGTTGGTGGGGTCCATTTTGAATATTTACGTTAACGGTTACAATAAATTTATGTTCTGATGTTTTTTTTTTAATTTAATTCTAATTTTGTACAAAAATAAAATTTGTATAAAACAAAAATATATTTTTTTCTAAATTTATATCATTTTTTCAAAAAAATTGTGATGCAACATACCAATTGTTTTATATCACTATTTGGTGGATATAAAGATCTACCAAAAACGAGAAAAAAATAATATAGTTGCCATTTAAAGAAAGTATTGATAACGTCATCACTCGAAAACCAATGACGTCATAGATAAAAATTGTATGTCAAAAGATGGCGTTTTAAAAAAGAAAATTTACCTGTCCGAGCGTTTTTCCTAAAAATGTAAAATAATGCGGTTATAAGCTTGGTTCCAAACTTTATGACCACACTGTATATATATATATATATATATATATATATATATATATATATAAATAAATATAATATTTTCGTGACCTTGGTATGATATGGTATTAATAAGTCGGCGATAAAAGGTCTGGTTTATTACTTCAAAGTATGTATATATATTTAAAACAACCCTACATGTTTCGGCAATGATGCCTTTGTCAAGGATATAAAAAATATAAAATATTTTATATTTTTTATATCCTTGACAAAGGCATCATTGCCGAAACATGTAGGGTTGTTTTAAATATGTATACTTTGAAGTAATAAACCAGACCTTTAATCGCAGACTTATAATACTATATATATATATATATATATATATATATATATATATATATATATATATATAAGGTAAACTTAATTATTCGGCGATTAAAGGTCTGGTTATTACTTCAAAGTGTATATATTTAAAATAATCCTACATGTTTCGGCAATGACGCCTTTGTCAAGGATATAAAAAATATAAATGACAGAATATAAATGTCATTTATAGGACATTTATATTCTGTCATTTATATTTTTATATCCTTGACAAAGGCATCATTGCCGAAACATGTAGGATTATTTTAAATATATACACTTAATTTTGCTGGATTCCCCAAAAAAACGACTATCCCTTCCATATATATATATATATATATATATATATATATATATATATATATATATATATATATAATTATTTCGTGACCTTGGTATGATATGGTAAATTCAATCAGTTGGCGATTTAAGGTCTGGCTTTACTTTAAAGTATATATATTTAAAACAACCCTACATGTTTCGGCAATGATGCCGTTATCAAGGATATAAAATATAAATGACAGTATACAAATGTCATATAATTGAGTTGCTATGGATAAAATTATTCAAAGATATAGCAAACGCCAATTAAGTTGGCGCGAGGAGGGGTAAGTTCGCGCAGGATTAGAAGTAGTGGGGAGATTTGTATTTGGTTTTACATCAAATGTCAGATAATTCTAACCTCTGAGCGTATATCACTTTATGATCCCCTAGCAGACATTATGTTCCGTCAAACGTCAATGACAAATGTAGTCTAACAATTACTTGAGTAGCGGGGGTGGACGTTTTTAAAAACGGCTTCTGCGCACCCCCTCCTCGCGCCAACTTAATTGGCGCTTGCTATACATTCCAATAATAATAATAATAAATCATGCCTTAGTATTCCAAAAAATAGATAGACAACAAAAACAGGGAAGAGCAAGACATGAGTTATTATTATGTATGCGCCCGTGGAGCGTCATAAGATGCAAAGTTGTCGGCATTCGCCTTAAACGAGAAGGAAAACCACGAAAACCTACTCGGACAACCAGACAGGAATCAAAACACGGAACAGTCAGCATGATAAGCAAATGTATATGATATTTAAATGTAATTGATATTTAAATAACTTAAGATATATAATTATATAACAAAAAAAATATATTATGATGGTAAATTGCAGATCGTTACACAATTAAGTTATAGTATATACTGCTTAAATTTTTTATATCATTTCTGTTGTTAATTGAATTTTTTTCCTGTTTAATACTAATCATTTCTTTAATTTTTCTTTTCATTGTGTGTTGTTCTTTATCAATTATCTGTGTGTTTTGAAAATCGAAATGGAGATCGCGTTGTAGTTTATGTGTAGTTAAAGCAGTTTTGTCTGTTTTAGAGTATTTGTGGGCTTGTATTCTTTTGTATAAATATTGTTTCGTTTGGCCTATGTAGTAACTATCGCAATCGCGACATGGTATTTTATATATGACATGTGTTTCTCGATTTTTTTCTATTTTAGGTTTAAGTTTTGAAAATAAATGTTTATTAGTATTACTAAGTTTATATGTTGTAGCTATATCATATTTTTTTAAAGTGTATTTAACTTTTTCTGATAGTTGTGGAACATATGGAATCGTGATATATGTTGTGATTGTTGTGTCATTGTTCAAATTTTTATTGGTGTCTGCAGTGTTGTATATTTGGTGTACTCTTTTTTTAATTGTTTGGTCTATAAGTTGTGGTGGATAATTATTATCTGTTAAGATTGTTTTAATTTTCTTGATGTTATCTTTTCTGTATTGAGTATGTGATAGTTTTACTGCCCTATCAGTCAGATTATTTATAATCATTTTATTGAATACTGTAGGAGCATTTGAGTGGTATGTAATTCATATATCGAAAAGAAGCTGTGGGTTTATTATACCAATTTGTATAAATAGTACCCTGTCTATCATAGCTCAAAGAAATATCAAGAAAATTAATAGGTACTGTTATTAATTTCTTCTTCAATAGTGAATTTTAATTTGTTGTGAAAATTGTTGAATTTATTTAAAAGATAGTTGATTTTGTTAGTGGTAATACATGTTATGATATCATCAACATATCTTTTGAAAAAAATGGGGTGGAAGTCTAATGAATTGATAACGTTTTGTTCTAAATGTTACATTACTAGATTTGCAATAGGAGCAGCTAAAGGAGAGCCCATGGCAATACCAAATGTTTGACTATAAAAAGAATTTTTATATTGAAAATATGTGTTATCGAGACAGAAGTGTATACCTCTAATAAATTCGTTTTTATTTAGTGATGTGTGTGGACTAATTTCATCCCATTTTGATTCTATTATGTTTATAGCTAGATCTGTAGGAATGTTAGTATATAAAGATTCTACATCAAGTGATATAATTTTGTGATTAGTTGGTACTTTTTGTTCCTTGATGAAATTTTGAAATTGCCATGAGTCTTTGGTATGATATTCAATTTTTCCTAACATCTTAGATATGCTATCACCTAGGAATTTTGATATATTATAAGTAGGGGCTTGTACGTTAGATACTATTGGTCTTAAAGGGATATTATTTTTGTGAATTTTTGGTAAACCATATATTGATGGAGGGTGGGAATTAAAAATGCGAAGTTTGTTTTTAGTGTTGAAATCTATTAGGTTTAGTCTATGCCATTTATTTATTAAGTTATTATTTTCTTTTTGAGTTTTCTCTGTTGGATTATTTCTTTCTTTTTTATAGGTGAATTTATCGTCTAATAGTTTTTCTATTTTTTGCTCATATTCCTCTTTAAGAATGATCACTGTTTTATTTGATTTATCTGCTGTTGCTATTATAATATGAGGGTTGTCTTGGACAAATCTTTTTGTTTCTTTAATGAACTTATTCATATATAGATTTGATATATGTTTTTTATTATTTACTTTCTTATGTTTATGGTTAGTGATTAATCACAGATTTTGTTACGTATTTCATTCTGTTTGTCTTGTTGTAAATTTTGTATTTCTGTTTCAATGTTAGCTATATAGTCATTAATGGGTATTTTATTAGGTGTCATATTAAATTTGGGTCCTAGGCTAAGTATGTATTTAACGTTATCAGGAATATTTATATTGGTTAAATTGATAATCCAGTTATTGTTAATTTTGTAATTTTTCTCTAAGTGTTGTTTCTTCATTAGTTTATCTACTTTGTTTTTTAATTTATTTTTGTTTGTTAGGAAATGATTATTGCAAATTTTAGATTCTATTTTTTCGAAGCTATTTAAAAGTTGAGGAGACAATTTCTATATGATAATATTTTTCAAGTTTGAAATAATTTGATTGAATGTATTTATGTTACAAATGGTTTGGGATATTGTGATGTTTAAAATTTGAAGGTAACAAGAATTCATAATTTTTTGAAATTTAGTATTTAGTTTTGAAATAGTGAAATGAAATCTGTCAAGTTTTTTCATTTTTATAAATGTAGGTGTTATTTGTAACGATCTGCATCTTACCAAAAAGTTTCTTCTGTTGATCTGGTTTGCCAGTTTTTTTTCTGATTTTCATGTATTCTTTGATGATTTTCTGGTTTTCTTCGTTTACATAATTGTATACTTCATTATGTAATTGTTCCATTTGATTAGCACTACACGCCTTGTGCTAAGTATAAATATAATTATTTCGTGACCTTGGTATGATATGGTAAATTCAATCAGTTGGCGATTTTTTTGTTATATAATTATATATCTTAAGTTATTTAAATATCAATTACATTTAAATATCATATACATTTGCTTATCATGCTGACTGTGCCGTGTTTTGATTCCTGTCTGGTTGTCCGAGTAGGTTTTCGTGGTTTTCCTTCTCGTTTAAGGCGAATGCCGACAACTTTGCATCTTAAGACGCTCCACGGGCGCATACATAATGATAACTCATGTCTTGCTTTTCCCTGTTTTTCTTGTCTATCTGTTTTTTGGAATACTAAGGCATGATTTATTATTATTCAATTGGAATGTATCTTTGAATAATTTTATCCATAGCAACTCAATTATATGACATTTGTATACTGTCATTTATATTTTATATCCTTGATAAAGGCATCATTGCCGAAACATGTAGGGTTGTTTTAAATATATATACGTTAAAGTAAAGCCAGACCTTAAATCGCCAACTGATTGAATTTACCATATACAGTACAAATCTCTTCCCTATAGTTAGTAGAATATGCATACATACGTGTATTACGTATGTGTGTGTTCCTGAAGTGAGAAGTAGGGATGGGGGGCGCGGAGACGAGCAGCGATGCACGCCTTTCTTACGTTTATTTATTCTATCAAAGTTCCAGTATTTGTTTTCTTGGTTTTATTAAATTTATGGCTATTGATTACGTATAAGTTAACTTGTGTCGGTATTCACGATGGATATTTTTACCCTTGAACAAAAAAAAAATTGTCGTAAAACAGTATCATCTTGGTCGCAGCATAAGAGAAATTGCACGGGTATTTCAAATTAACTTTCAACGTACCATTGCGTTTGAAACGATAAGACACATAATTAAAAATTTTGAAAAATATGGCTGTTTAAATCCGTTAAAACATACGAAGGTTTTATTTATTATGTACCTATAGAAAATAGAAATTATTATGATTTACCGCTTTACTTATTGTTATTGTTATAGGTATATCTGACATTGTTTTAAACGTTAAAAATATTAAAATCTTCCAAAAAGTCCACACTTATTTGTGTTAATTATTACATAAAGTCCCTATTATTGCCGCTAGTTCCACATCCATCGACGTTTATACTATGTATGTATGTGCTTGTGCTTACATCCATATGTATGCCACGTGCGTCCCCCACTCCTCGCATCTCGAACGCACACATACGTAATACACGTTTCTATAAGTGACTATAGGGAAGAGATTTTTACTGTATATCAGGCGCGACTCGTGATGACGTATTTGGGAGTGCAAGTACAATGATGCGAGTGCTTCGTGTATTCTCGTGTACTAACTGTAACGTTTTCTTAGTAAACACCGAAAACACACGAGGCACTCGCATCATTGTACTTGCACTTCCAAATACCTCATCACGAGCCGCGCCTGATATATATATATATATATATATATATATATATATATATAATAACTTCGTGACCTTGGTATGATATGGTAAACCTAATCAGTAGGCGATTAAAGGTCTGTATATTACTTCAAAATATATGTATTTAAAAAACTCTACATGTTTCGGCTGTATACGCCTTTTTCAAGAGAATACAAAATATGAATCAAAAATTCATATTTTGTATTCTCTTGAAAAAGGCGTATACAGCCGAAACATGTAGAGTTTTTTAAATACATATATTTTGAAGTAATATACAGACCTTTAATCGCCTACTGATTAGGTTTACTATATATATATATATATGTTTGGAACTAATAATAGGTAACATGGTTTGTTTGATTGTGTAACAGATCTGTAGTTGCAGTGTTGAAAACTAATAAAAGTATTGATAACTACATTATAAATTATTTTGCATTAGAGTTAATAATAATATAATAGCATCATCCTGTCAATTTTATTACACGTTAAAACACCTACCAATAAAGAATTTTTTATATTTAAACATGCAATGGATTATTCGGCATGGTGAAACTCCTCAAAGAAATATTTAAAACAGGAATTTGTTACACCATGCACAAAGGATGATGGCATGGTTACCACATATGGAATAACCAGGAGGATGAACAAAATCTTGCTGTGTGAAAGCAAAAGTTACTGGATTTTCAAATTCATTCGGTCTTTGGTCAACGTATCCGCTTTTATACCAAGCGTAAGCAAATACGTGGTGATATTTTGGCCCCGAACGTTGATTATGAATAAGAGGCGATATTATTGCGTTCACGTAACCATACAGTAGTACAAGGCAGAAAATTTTCTTACAAAGTTTTTCCATATGCGAAAACCATATATACCAAGCGGTTGTATCATTGATGTAGTTTTATTCGGGATCGTTAATATATTCACATAGTTGTTGGATGGTATACTGGTTTGTACTGTAGCAGGGCAGTCGCCGGTCCAAGATTCCAAGAACAAAATTCTGCGGGCTCCCACATTTAGCAAATAAACATCGGTAAACCATTGCTGAAATAGTTCTTTTGTTAATTTTCCAGATATGGATGCTGTTAAATGAACATTCCAAGGTCGAAGCAAAGACTGTGATACGCGTGGTCCGAAATTTCCACTTTGCTCTTTGAGAACAATGAATAAAGGCGAGTACAGTTTTCCGAGAAGCTGATATTGTTGAGGGTTTGGTATAACTGTGTAGTTGCGGATATAGAATGTGCAACTGCTGTAACAGTTTTTGTTCCTTACATAGCTAAAGTGTGGCCGGAACGTAGCTCAAGATTAAAACCACTCCCATCAGCATTGAATATATTATCTATCCCGACAAACCCTATATGATCTTTTGCACTATTAACGAAAGTTGAGACAATTTTCTTGAATTGTTCGAAGTCCATACCATATGATCGGGTAATAAATTTATTTATTTTTCTTGAAAGTATTTTGTAAGTTCTCTTAAAATTCCAAACTCAATGTCGTGATGTTTTAAAATTTTCTTAACCAATGTCTGTGTTAGCTTGTAATGCCCATCGCTGGACGTCCAAATCATGAGTAATGGCACCTGAATCAATACTATTGACAAATTCATTGTATACGAATCGAGAAATTTTTAGCAATTTTTCTCGTCGCGTTGGTTTTATATTATAAAGTTACAATACCTCCTTCTTCTGATGTGCACTCTTTTTCTTCAGATTTTATTGCTTCTACCGCTTGGGAGCATATACCTCATCTACAAATTCTAGGAAATGTAGTCTGTACAGTTGAAAAAATCCTAGAGTTGTATCAGTTTCCAGTGAAAACGATGTTTCTCTTTGACCATCGAGGATATTTTTTTATTATGTCGTGCAATTCGATTTCGTTGGTATTCACAGGGGGGGCTATTATTATTATTGGCAACTTCGAACGTTACCATCAGTAAACGAATTACATTTATAATACTTATGGCGGACATTTTCAACATTACAGGTCTACTATATAGCAAATCAATAACTATTATTAATTTCAAGTTTGATGAGTTATATATACTACTTGCTTATCTCATTTATTGTCAGCCTATTTCTCTACAAAAATATGTTTACTATTTACTGGTCTAATGTAGCTTCCTTCGATAAGCTTCATCTTTTAGTTAAGAAACAATCTAATATAATGAAAAAAAAATACAGTAATTTTTTTTTCCTGTCGGCATAATAAAACTCATTCACACAAACATTTTTTTGTTAAAACATTTGATAATGTCAATCACAAATATCAGTTTGTGCATAAAATAATCGTGCGTCGATTCTGGTTTAAATAAATTGCTTCTCAGTTTTAAAATGGCTTTCACTTTAGAACATAAAATTTTTTTTAGTCTAGGCTTAATTTCGAACTGGTAATAAAATTGATTGTTTATGGGTTTATTCAGTTCAAGATTGCATGGTAGAATTTCAAGTTGAGTTTCCACATTTTGTAATAGATTATATACAATTTAAGAATACTTTGGATATAACTTTAAAACTTTTTTCTGAAACTGGTAGTCTCTTAAGAAAATCAGGCAGCGGAGCAGTTAAGAAACGTACACCTCAAGTTGTCAATCGTGTTGAAGAAATAATGGAAAATGAACCACAAACATCTGTTCCACATTTGAGTCAACAAATAAACCTTTCTGTTGGTACAACTCACAAGTTATTAAAAAAAGATATGCAACTTTATCCATACCGTGTCAGAGCAGTACAAGAATTGTTAGAAATTGATTACCCACGTAGACTACAGTTTTGTAATTGGTTTGTAAATATGAACAATAATGGAGAACTTTCGCAAAGAGTCATCTTTACTGATGAAGCATGGTTTTATAAAACGGGATACCTAAATTCACAAAATACAAAAATTTGGAGTAGTGAAAATCCATATGTAATTAATGAAGAATCGCTACATCCAGAGATAAGCCAAAAGCGAATCACTGGACCAATATTTTTTCAGGGAACGTTAACTGCTCAAAGGTACCGTACGGAAATTTTACAACCATTTGTCAATCAGTTGCATGATGATGAACTTCAAAATGCATATTTCCAACAAGACGGAGCACCTTGTTACTGTACTGCAGAATCTTTGGATTATTTAAAAGAATTTTTTGATGAGCGTATAATTAGTCGAAATACTGAAATTGCCTGGCCTGCACGTTCATGCGATTTAACACCTTGCGACTTCTTTTTGTGGCCTTATCTAAAAAATTACATATTTCGAACACCTATATTGAATTTGAATGATATGCTACAGAGAATCGAACAGAAATGCATGGAAATTAATAACAATCCAGTAATGTTGCAGAATATCGTAGGTTAAGTAGTAAATTTTAATTTACGACATACTTCAAAATGTTCTCAGTAAATCACATGCTACTAGATTGAATTTTCAAATGAACACTTATTATAAGAAGTTAATAGAATCAATAAAAATGTATTTCCTAAGTTACATAGTTATTTCTTAACATAACATTTTGACAATTAATCTTTCATCTAATAACATTTTTCATTAAATTAAAAGAAATTTATGAGAATACTAATTATACCAATATTAGGATTTTAGTTTTTTAATTTGGTACCGGAGGAATATAGAAAATATTAAATACAGCTTTACTTCCAAGATATGTAGCATGTTAATTAATTAAAGTGGTAAATGGTACTATCTTTTTAAAACAGAATAAAGAATAGATCTGTTCTTGAATGCGATCTTTTGGACTGGTATTTCTACCTTATTTTTTTTTAGTTATAATTAAAATTAAATTTTTAAATGTTTATAAAGGTAATCAATTGTCGCATATATAATAGTATATTAAGTGTCAAGAATGGTAAAGTACTTTTACCGATCGAGGATAACTGTTTGGAGAAGGAGAGAAGCGACGACTGCAATCGGTATTTCCTTACTGTTCATGATGCTTATGGCGTTTTTTGTGCGATTGAATTATAAATTATTCAATATTATAATAATTACGGTAAATAAGTACATATCGCTAATGTCTAGAGACCGGACACATCGAGCTGAATGTTGATGTACTTACAGATGTTGTAGATTATATATATCGTCCGTCGCAATGACGTCATTTCAGCCCGATGTGTCCGGTCTCTACTAATATCATTCCATTTAAACCTTCAAATCATATTGCCATATGATATCAATTTATGGCAACGCAACTATAAAAATTCGTAATGTATATTTTAACTCAATTTACTTACAGTTGTAGAACGCTAATAGTATATTACGCAACTAGAGTTGTAAATAGCATATTACGCACGAGTGGAAAAAGTTACTCCACGAGGGCGTAATTGTTTTACAACTTGAGTTTTGTACATACTTTTTCGACGACCGCCATAATCCCCACAAAATCTCTAAATAAATACCTTTTGATGAAGACAGGGTTGTGAAGGTACAAATTTCAAATGTTAAATATCAAATATCGGTGTCACCAACATAAGATCTTTAGGAACCAAAAAAATGCATCAACAACTCTTCTCAAAACAAAGAAAATCAAAAAAAGTTTAAGTATATCAATACATTAAGCACGTATTACGCATTTGTTACAAATGAAGCAGACATGCAATATACACGTCTGCAACTGTACACATGTAATGCACCTCGTATTTTTCAGCATTTACTTCTGCCTAAGACACATGTTTCTGCCATCTACTATCAGGCTTCATCAGTTAGACTAGTAACGTAAAGCTTAAAAATCGCCTCATGAAGTATAGCAAATTTTGTCTTATCAGGTGGCACCATATAATCTAGTGACATCTGACGGACAAAAGAGACTATGCCGAAAGTGGCAACCTTCCCTTGACCGGTAATGCCGGTACAGAAGAGAAAAAAATACGTATATAGGTGTAAATCCATTAACGCGATGCCAGATGGCAGCAAATATACCAAAAAAAGTATAAGTATATCAATAGTTAAGCACGTATTACGCATTTGTTGCAAATGAAACAGACATGCAATATACACGTCTGTAACTGTTTTGTCCGTCAGATGTCACTAGATTATATGGTGTCACCTGATAAGACAACATTTGCTATACCTTATGAGGCGATTTTTTAAGCTTTACTTCACTAGCTTAACTGATGAAGCCTGATTGTAAATTGCAGAAACACGTGTCTTAGGCAGAAGTAAATGCTGGAAAATACGAGGTGTATGTCCATGTGTACAGTTACAGACATGTATATTGCATGTCTGTTTCATTTGTAAAGAAAATCAGTTGAAAAAATTAATGCTAAAATAAATTGCAATTAAATTTCATAATTGAGCGAATCACACGAAAAGAGAGCTGTTTCACTACTTTTATTTTTTGTTGTTGGTGTGATTTTCGCTATTTACACTGGGGGTCGTAGAAAAATTACTTACCGTCGAGTTTAATCTGTAGCAACCGGTAAACAATACTTACCATTTTGGAAACCAACAAGGTAAATGATCAAATAGAGTTAAATCGCACAAAAATATAAGTTTCGAACAACCACTAGTGTTCTTGATCATATCGGTCTAGAACTTCCCAAGTATACAAAGAGGAAAAGTTACCTCTAATTTAAATGCTTTTTTCATTAAAACAATGATCTAGAGTAACAACTTAAACCTGGGAATAATATAACGCGTGACTATAAATGATTAAAACTTTGGTAATTAACATGCCTAATTTTTAAATTCATATTTGTCAAAAATTTTACAAAGTAAAAATTTAACAAGTAATTCTACCCATATGTCGTTCATATTTATACAAAATATTTTAACTAAAAAATATAAATTTAAAGTAAATGATCAGGCAAGCCAATTTCTCAATGTTGCCAAATTAAATATTTAGTTCAATTATTTATAGTCACTGGGTAATTGCAATATTTATACTATTATAAATAACATTGGAAATTGTAACAGAACTATGTCATTAAAAGTTTTGTTATTAAGATGGCAACAATTCTGTAAATTTATAACGACATGCCTGATTTTTAAATTAAAATTTGTCAAATTCGACAAATTAAGTATCAAACAAGTTATTTCTCACCATATGTCATCCATATTTATACAAAATATTTGCTTCAATTATTTATAGCTATAATTAATTAATGATTATTTTTGCTCTGGTAGAAAGGAGAGTTGCAAAACAATAGTAATAACTTACAACTTACTTATGAAAATTGAAAACTTTAATTAATTATTGACGAAAATATAAAAATGAAGGAATATGTAAATACAAGGAAATTTGATTAATACAAAAGGGGGTAAAGATAGACTGGAAATGTAAAAGGATAAACAACATGTATAAAATTTTTCTAAAACATTTGAGAGATAACCAACCAAAAGAATTGAAACAGAAGAAAAAATATGGTATAATATTAGAAACCAAAATAAAAACAATTATATTATTCATGCCTTGGTATCCTCCAACGACTTAACCCCAATTGCAGGGGTCATTGACAGACCATGAGATATTACTATGCCCGCGCCTATGGATCGACTGAAGATATTTGGCTGTCGGCATTCACCTTAAATAAGAAGAAAACTCACGAACACCTTCTTGGATAGCAAGATGATAAATAATGAAAAGTTTGAAGTAATATTTCGAAGAATATGATTGTTCATACTTACCATTTATTAATTTTGTCTGTTATAATGATCTACTTACTGATTCATATACTTTCGATCAATTATATATATTAGGTATTTATTTTGTTACAATAAATTAGTGTCCCAAAGTTGATTATACTTATTATTTATTGCGCTATTCATAGATCATAAAAAAATATATGGATAGTAGACCGGTTGGTAACAGTGATAGAAGAATTGACATTGCCTCTTCTGTTTTAAATAGATAAAACTGCTGGTTGTAATACATGCTCGTGACGACGTATTTTGGTTTGCAGTACAATGATCCGAGTGCTTCGTGTATTCTCGTGTACTAACTGTAACGTTTGCTTAGTAAACACCGAAAACACACGAGGCACTCGTATCATTGTACTGCAAACCAAAATACGTCATCACGAGCCGCCCCTGAATATAAAGTATATACTTGCCACGCTTCGCTAGCATTGGCACGACACCAATGTAATTCCATATATCGGCTGGTAAGAATTTATGGATGATCGCTCTTTCCGTGCATACAACAAATATTGTTGCTACTTGTGATAAATATTGTAGTGTGTACGCCATTATAGTGGACAAATAATGCGACAGTGCGTGTATTTTAATGGACACTCTCCAGCCCTGTATGTGAATTTCAAATTTAGTTGACCTATGAACTAACTGTACTATGCTTGATGGCATTAGTAATTATTTTCTGATTTATCATACTTCCTATGGCATTATAAATTCATCTGCTGCTATTGAAGCATGACAACCGATCGGTGTACACTTCTATACGTGAATCAAAACAGTACTACTGTACTACTATTGTAACCCAATACTGCTGCCATCCGGTAGCGGGTAGTATATGCATAAATTAAATAGCTGAATTTAATCAGCAGATTCTACTCCCTTTCGTTTTGCTTTGTTTCCCTTTTTTTTTTAGTTTTTACTTAGGTATTGTTTTGTTAGCTTTTCATTCACAAACCGAATTTTATTTATAAATTTCATTCAAGCATTACGTCGAAGAACCAAGTATTTTAGGGTTCTGATCTTTAACTGCCATCGCCTATAAGTGCATGTTTGTAATACTGATGTGGTTCATTTCGTCCAAAAAAAATTACATGAAATAAATCGTCGTATAGACGTATAATATATTGATAATAATTTTATTAGGTTTTGAATTAATACCAATGTTTCTTTATTCCAAATTGCGTCAAATTAGAATTGTAGCTGAACATTATTGTATGAATAAACCTGTTTCACATTGATTGTGGGCTTCCTTCAAGTTTGTTTGTATTTGTTTGAAACAATCCTGTTAAATAATATAATATTCACATGTATAATAAATTGTAAATACAAATAATACACTGCCTTACTATTTATTGTTGTATTGCTATGTATATATGTATCTTAGTCCAATAAAAGTAATATGGTGCAACTATTTTTTATTATGTCTGTTAAATTATTTTCACAATTTAAGAGTATACATTTTATTACACAACGTGCTTCAAAAGGAATTACATCTAGTTAGCCATGAATTTCTACTATAAATATGATGTTTTGCGTTCTTGAAATGCGGATAGAACAATTACACCATTAATTTATTTAATAAGAAAACATTAAAGATGGAATATTTATCAAACAACCCAGGTAAATAAGTAATTTGTAGAAATTTTAATTATTATAATTTATAACAAGTGTTCAAAAAGATCACCATCCTGTTCAATGCATAATGCAATACGACGTTTCATGTTGTCAAAAATATTCTGCAATACATTTGGTGTTATTTCATTACATTTAATTGTAATTGTATTCATCAAGTCATTTTGCCTTTTAAGACAGATCCTGTTCCCGAAACTTCTCCACGACTAGACGAATGTGACGATGTAAAGCGGTATTATCTATAACTCTATTAGGAAACTGCAAGTGAAATTGTCGCTTACATTCCGCATAGGAATATTGCCATTCTCCGTTAAGAAAGTGAGCACTTCGGAAATATGCTTCAGCAATAAAAATATTTTCTTGCAATGTGTACATTATTTAGTAGTATTTCTTAAGTAAAAAAGATATTTGTAAGAAAAAATTATATTGCTGGTCACAAAATGACAAATGTCAAAATGACATTAGGTAAATAGTTATAAATAAAATGCAAGTTGCTTATAATAATTTGCAAGTACTAGTTGCTCAGTGCCTACTGAGATGAAGTTCTTTTTGAAACACGTTGTATATTATAATGAATTAAGTACATAACACTACATGTAACCATCAAGTCCATGCATTTCAAAAAGGAAAAATATTTTCTGTAAGTATAAATTAACAATCTAAACGTTACAAAAAACTGTTAAGAGCATTTGAAACAGTAGTGTTTTAACGTGAAAAGTTGGACTAACTATGTAGTGAACTG
The DNA here is from genome assembly GCA_935421215.2 of Melolontha melolontha. Lineage (NCBI taxonomy): Eukaryota > Metazoa > Arthropoda > Insecta > Coleoptera > Scarabaeidae > Melolontha > Melolontha melolontha. The sequence goes on from OW285236.1 coordinate 134,934,428, forward strand.
TAAATAGCTTGATAGTTAATCAAATTCATTACAAGACCTCTGATAATGTATTTATAAACCTGTTGCGTGATTATATGAAAGGCGACCTTCAATATTTAATACAATAACCGACAAGTACCTGGTTTATTTAAGAGTTGAAATAATTTCAGTTTGTGATGGTCAGTTCAATATATCGGTAAAATCCATCCCAGTTTACCTTTTCTACGGAGACCGGAGTTGTTAGACAAACTTAGTTCTTGCCGACCAACACTCGGCGCTAACATCAAAGTAATACACCCAATCAGAAATGGCTCATATACGAGGGTGGTCTGAAATGACTCCGGCTAACAAAGATACAAAACATTTTTTCCTAAAATTTATTCCCAGCGATGCTCCCATCTCTTCAACTCGTCCAAATAGTACTCGACGTCTTTCTCTGCAAAATACTTGTTTACGAGGGTGATGGCCTTCTCATTTAACGAAAATCTCTGTCCTCCGAGCGCAATTTTGAGATTAGGGAACAAAAAGAAGTCATTTGGCGATAGATCTGATGAGTAAGGAGGGTGGTTAAGCAGTTCAAAGCGGCGGAATTCGTGGAATTTTCGCCATGGCAACCGCTGAGGTGTGAGACTGCGTATTGTCTTGGTGAAGCAACAGTTTCTTTACTAATTGACCGCGTATATCCAGTATACATTTCTTCATTGATACACGCACAAATGACAACTAAATCAAAATACTTTACAAATGTGTAGACTGCACTAAAACGCTAAATATCGTTTTTTTAGTTACTTCCTTTAGCTACTTGATACGTGTAAATCCGTCTATACTTTCAGCTAATCGATCAAGTCCGTGCACTAAGCAAATCCAATGTATTAGATTCTGATATGAAATCTTCAAAGTACAGCTTTTAGCATGTTCAGTCACCATGAGTAAAATTTTATCACTCTATACGATTCCCGGTAAGAAAAAATGTGTGAATATTTATTATTGGTTTTACTTAATTCTTTCATATTTATTAGAAAACTTTTTGACGCATTATCATCCTTTAATACTCGGATAAGTAAATTTACCAATCTACACATCTACACATATCTTAAATAGTTATTTCCAATATTTTTTATTTTCTGAATAAGTCTTGTATACTGAACTAACATATTTTTTCGGGAAACGACTTTCATCAGGAATGCACAGTTAAGCTCACATACACCTAGTATAACCTAACTTGTCAAAATTTTCTAATATTGCTTAGTGTGTATTAATCTTTTTTTCAAAGACAAGTCAAATGTCAAGTAATTTTTTTATACAATTTAGTAAACACAAATAAACTAATACTTAATTGATCTGCCATTCGCATCAATTACTGCCCTTAACCTTCTAGGTACAGAATCAGTGAGACTTCTTAAAAAATTAAGTTTTTCAACAATGTTTTCCCAGCTATTTTCAATAGATGCTCGTAGTTGTTCCCTATTAGTAAATCTTATACGAGATCTATGAATTTGCTTAGCATTTTTTTTTGGTTTTCTCTCAAATATTCAAATAAATTGTGGTCTTCTATAACACTTGATATTCTTTTAAGACCAGTTCCTCATTTGCGACATATACTGCCTTCATTTTCCCATCTTTTTTTTAACTTGTAGTACTTACTGTAGATTTGTTCAAATTAAATTTTTCTGCGACTTGTTTAATGGTGCAACTTTCCAAATTTAACAAAATTTCTACTTTGTCTGCCGGAGTCAGTTTTCTTGACATTTTCGATATCAAAAAGTGACAAATGTCATTTTGACGTTACAAGAATGAATTACAACAAAAATTCAAAAATGGTTTACACTAGATTTATGTGAGCTTAACTGTGCATTGTGCAATATGCATCTAAAAACGGTTTCAATATTTGTTTCGTAATTTATAAATAGTTATATATCTTGCGTTTATCAAAGCCTTGCAAAATTGAAATTTGATTATTCAGTGCAGCTGGAAGTAGAATCCATAGATGTAACAATAATTTTAGTTTTTCTCAGTGCAAAAACGTTTTCACATGCTGAATTATATAGTATTTCTTGTCATAGTTAACCTATTCAAAGAAACTTGTTAACGTAAATACATTTTAAAATTTAATTGTTTCCCCTCATAGGTACTTTAATTCCTTGTAATCTTCAATCCATTCCTCTACGGTAGTTTTTGTTTAGGCATTGTACAAGAAACGACCTTCACACTTTAATTTTATTATGTGCCACGAACAACAGATGACAGCACAACTGAATAAATTTGAGGACGACGTAAATTACACTATCACAGTAAATACGGAGAATCCCACATGAAACGGCACGAAGCATGCCATGGGATTACAAAACACAATTTCTAAATTAATTATCCTAACAAATGCCTATTTAGACTTTCTAAATGTTTTTCATCTATTGTGCCTGTTATAGCAATGTCATCGAAATACACTGCGACATTGTCGATTCCGTGCTTTTCTATTTATCAACAGAAAATCGATGGCGATGTCGCGATACCAAAAGGTAAGCGATTATCTAAAGTAACTTTAATGCGTTGAAATTATTAGATATTAGATATTTGCGTGATACTTCAATTACTTCAAACTGTAGATATGCGTCCTTAAGATAAATCTTCGAGTAACTTAATATATTGCCCAGTTTTCTTCTTAATTGTTCAAAGAGGTACTGAATGTTTCTCAGTAATTAAAACAAGGTTTAATGTAGTACCTACGAAAATCACCACAAATACGTATGCCTCCGTTTTTATTTGTACACGTTGCCCGTTGGTGCTTCATTAGGATCTTGATACGAAATTTTGGTGGGTGGTGTATATCCGTACCGACATCTCTATCCTATCAGACATGCGAGACTTGCTTCGCAGAGGGAATACGAGTTTGCGGGGGACTTCGGACCAGTGTTGTTCCGTCTACCGATTTTTTTACATTTCTGCCGATTAAGCCATCATATTCATCATATCTACCGAATTTTAAAAGCACCTTGAAATGATTAAGAATGAGAACGATTAAACATATTTGTCTCGTCGTCAGTTTTGCAAAGGACAATTTAATCAGAGACTGTTTTTTTGCTCTTGTGAAATTAGATAATAGTGCGAATGCGGAAACTATATACCTAATCATGTTATAAATACATTTGTATCAAATTCTGTTCCTTATAAAGACAATATGATTGGCTTTAGTTCTGGAGCAAATGTAATGATGGGAAGCCATCATTCCGTGACAACATTACTAAAAAAAGATATACCGAATTTATATGTCATGAAGTGCATCTGTCACTCATTTCACTTAGTTGCTTCATATGCATGCGAAAAATGGCCAAAGTTCGTTGAAAGCTTAACAAGAGATATTTTTAATTACTTCAACTCTAGTCCAAAAAGAATTAGCCAATTCCAAGACTATCAATTATTTTGCAATATTAAAATACCTACCATTTTTTACACCCGCTCCAAATCAGATGAACCGATAACCTTGTCGGTTCATTTAGTTATTAAACGAATTCTAGAACAATACAATCCGCTCAGATTATATTTTTCAACTGCTGTTGCAGATGGCCATGTTTCAATAGCTGAAAATATACTCGAACATTTAAATAATTGAGTAACCAAAGGTCTTCTGTTATTTAAGTTATGCTTTGCCACTCTTCAATAGTCTAAATCATGAAATGCAGTCAGAATCACCAAAACTTCACACCGAATTTTCAGAAACCATTCTACCGATTATATTCAGAGGTGACGGAACAACGCTGCTTCGCATACTACCGTTTAGAACCTCGACTAGACTAGTTGCATTTTTGTTTGTTTACCGCTGTGTGGTTATTTGTCTAGAGTAATTTTACACTGAAATAGGTGGTTTAATTGGCGGCATACAGTGTTTGTTGAGCCTCAATTTATGCGATTGGATTGGCATTGATGTATCTGCCGCAGGTTACTTGTGCCCTCGACCATCTGTAGGTGACTGTCTTTCCCGCTAATTTTCTTTGTGACATTTTTGTGGCCCAATCTACGTGTTTCGCTATTTCTAATGCATAAAATACCAACTGTATGGTTCTTGTTTCGGATTCCTGCTAACGGCTTCTATAGCTATTTGATGATGAGATTTGCCGTTCAAGTTTTAAGATAATCGGAACTGGAGAATCTGTTGTAGGAGTGAATTAATCCACGTAGACCGGAAGTTTCATCGAGGACCACGTGTGCAGCGGAACGACTCCATTTGATGTGGTGTATCTTCGAACTTTATGTGCACCTGTGCTAATTACGACGTTTCGACTGATTATTTCTCAAAACTTGCAATTGTGTCATATATAATATCACATACCAAAAAAAGGATAAAGAATTAATAATTTAACCCCTTTTGCTCTGAACAGTTAGTAATTTTTTTGCTTGTAAAATAGATTAGTATAGTTCACATTAATTTATCCTTTTTTTTAGTCTGGAATCTTTAATAATTTCTTTGTTCAGTTTAGAGTTTAGAATTGTTAATACCGGTTGGTTATTATTGTTGTGAATTTATAATTTGCAATGATGCATTTAGTTTATATACAAATTTGTCGTCTCAATTTGGTTAAGAATAACGAACGTGTGTTTGCTTTTATTTATAAGAATGTATTTATTTTTTCCCTACTTATAATTAGCGTCGTAGGATATATAGTAATAACTTTTCATGCATAAGGCTTAATTTCGATTGTGAATGCGTACCTGAGATCTCATGTGATGGTATAGCGCTCATCTTTTTCTTTGTTCACATGATATATACAGTCTGGTGTTATACCGGCCCGTACAAAAGTTTTTTTTTTTTGCAATTCGAATTTATAAGTAGTGAGCGTTAATGTTTAACATTCAAATATTTATTTAAATTATTAGATAGGTATAGCAAGCGCCAATTAAGTTGGCGCGAGGAGGTGCGCAGAAGCCGTTTTTAAAAAGGTCCACCCCCACTACTCAAGTAATTGTCAGAATACATTTGTTATTGACGTTTGACGGAACATAATGACTTTGCTAGGGGATCATAAAGTGATACACGCTCAGAGGTTAGTATTATCTGACATTTGATGTAAAACCAAATACAAATCTCCCCACTACTTCTAATCCTGCGCGAACTTACCCCTCCTCGCGCCAACTTAATTGGCGTTTGCTATACCTAAACTTAATTTTATACAAGGCTTCCCCCATTCACATATGTTGAAACGAGATACGTTATTTTTCTTTTCTACTTTAACTTGTAAATTTTGTTTTCTCTCTTACTTTACATCATCTCCAGTATCCGGACTAACTATTTGTAGCGGATATGTTTGCGCAACTACGTCCTCCGCGTAACGCATAGCCCCTACTGTCTTGTAAATTTAAGACTGCGCAGAATTTTATTAACAGACAGTTTTCGTGGCCTGTTGTTGCGTGCACCTGGTGTAGATTACAGTCTATTGTAGATATAATTACTTCTCAAACGCTTCAACGTTTTTTTGGATTCAAAACTTAATAGGTCTTGCTGCGATGTGTACTGGTTTTGAATTTTCTTTAATATGTAACTTTTTTGTAATTTTTGACTTTTTCCAGTGACTTGTCAAATAATTCCGCATTATCATTAATGATTCTCTAGCTGGTCTTTATTTGGCATCTGTAATTCATTATGTACTTGCGCTATTGACTGTATCGAATATACCTGTTCCGGAAAAGACATTTTAAAAGCCTCTCTCCAGCTTAATTCCGAATAACATAGAATCCGCTTCCTCTATAACTATAGAGCCGTTTGATAACTTTTCCTATCGTGACGTTGACTTCTGTCTTCCCTCTTGGGATAAGTTTAAATCACCATATTCTCCTAGTTTTGGAGGGTTTGTTAGTGTTTGTTTACTTTTTCCACATTTCATTGTTAATTATAGAATGAGATGCTCCTGAATCCCCATCCATTGTGCATTTAATGTTATTAATTATTACATTAATTTTCTTACTTGGTGACGTCGCGGATGTTTTGAACATATCTTCGTAATCGCTATCAATACCCATTTGAACCATCGTTCTTCATTTTATGAATTTTACGATTTATTTTTTGCTTTTTGATTGAAATTGATTACCTTTGTTAAATTATTTCATTTGAACTTTACCTATTTTTATACACAATCATTCAAAATGTCCATTTAAGTTGCATTTTTTGCAAATGTGATTATATGCTGTACACTTGTTATTTAAATGTTGAAATTTTCTGCACCGCATGCATTGTTTACTACTTATAATAAATTTATTGTTACTGTTGTTTGTAAATTTTGATATTCTCTTATTATCGAACTTTTTTTGTTTTAATTTTGTTAACACCATAAGGTTGTAGTCTTTTTTCGCGGTTTCGCATGCCTGAGCTACTTCAAACACTTGCCTAAATTTTACTCCACAATCTTTATTATCTATTATTGTTTTTAGATCGGGCCGGATCACTTTTGTTTAACTTCTATTTCGAGTCGTTTATGATTCAATCCCGTTGCAAATGGATGGCGTAATTGTCTGTCCAATATTTCACCTTCGTACATACCCACAATATTGAGCTATTTATTTTACTTTATTTGCATGGTTTTTAAATGTTTGGTTTTCTAATCACGTACAGTTCCAAAAGTTCGTTAATGCTTTAAATCTTGTTATTTTTGTTTGAAATAAATTTAGAAATTTCTTAGAAATATCTTCATATGTTTGTTGTTTGAAACTGATGTCACTGTTAGCAATAGCAATTTTTAATATGTACTCGGATTCAAGCACGATAAAAATAATTCACGTTTAGCGTTTAAGTAATTTACATTACCTGGTTTGTTTTAGAGTCCCCACATTCTGGACTGTGCTTCAAAAAAATCTACGAATGTTTCTGCAGCGGTGTCTATATCGTATTTGTCACATTTAAAGTTTTTTATAATGTTTTTTACTTCACACTATCACTTTGTGTTACGTTTGAACTATCTTGCTATTCTAATTCTTAGGATTACATAAATTATGGAAGTTCTCTTGAATATAAATATCCTTTTTATTTCTTTAGATTATAGTTTAGAATAACTTAGATTATAAATTTACTGAATAAATATATATTGAGTAAATATTTTAATTTCATTGTACAAGCACGTCTTTTACATGCATGCTTATTATTATTATGATGTTCAACATTTTATTCATTCATTCTTAAAACTTATCTATTTAATGTAAAATAACATTGCAATATGTAAATGAAAAGCTATTCTACCTATTTAATTAATTATTAAGTAAGTAGGAGAGGTTCAGATGCTCAAATTAGGATAAAATTGCGCTAATGAAATCAACGATATTTTGTGTAATTTTTTAAAAAAATACTATTTTATAAATTAAAAATGAAGTGACAGTAATTCTGTGGTACATCGTTTTGTAAATAAAAAATTATAAATTATAATACTTTAGACTATGATCGTAACATCTATTTAACATATTAGATTTACATTTATAACCTTTAAGTTCAGATACTAAATTGGTTCTTTTGCCAATAATTATATGTTTTTGTCTCGAGTTCATAAATTCTGATAATAAATTAATTTCTGGCGTACATTCTTCAGGGCTGTAATTATCGGCTTTTATAAGGGACTCAATTAGGTCAGAAGGGAAATTCTTAGTTTTGTTAGGCATAGTAAGCTTAAAGCTTACTCTTGCTCTTCTATCATTTAAGCTGTCATCCATTTCCATATATTGTTGCACTACGATTTAAATAAAAATTATTTAACATTCATCGACTTAATTTTGTTAATATTTTACCCTCGTTGTAATCAGGAAAAACATCACGTATATGAAATTTTGTTGTAGGTTTATTTGAATAAGCTACCTTTTTTCTAGACTGCAGTAGACGTAACTTTACATTCAACCAATTTACTTCGGGTCTATCTGGCGCTAAAATAACGAAATACTACATAAATATTTCTTCTAATCAAAATCTAATACAATAAAATATATACAACTTTCAAATTTTAATTACTGCTCATTCATCATATTAAATAACGGGTATTCAAAAAGTCCTTACGTCCCGGGCAGCCATGAACTGGAAAATATATTTCTGTACTTAAATCTTCAATTCAATGTAACCTTAAATAAAACATAATTCAATATCATATAGAAAATTCACATTTATGAATCTATTACACACATGCATGACGTAAATTTTTTTGAAGACCCGTTACAATTAAATATTTTTTTTGTAGATATTACTTATAAGTCGTTCAGAAATTAAATTACTATTTTATGCAAAAAACGATATTACGATTGAATATGGTGCACTAATAAATATTTACATCGCAAATGCACTGCTCTAATTCGACTGTAAAAAAGGTTATTCAATATAACATTAAACATTTTCATATTAATAGTTATTAAGTTTCTAAAAGCGGAACTGCTTGTCAATTTGTAGTATAAAACATTACTGTAGGTATCGAGTAATGTTTAGACTCTAAACCTTACTCGATACTTTTTACTTTTCCTGCAGTTACTTCCAATCAGGTATTTTTCACCAAATGTTTTGTGTTTAGTCTCGTAATGGTGTTTAATACTGGAACTTAATTATTGCTACAGTTTGCTGACATAATAATATAATACAAACAAGTACTGCCCCAACTCGGTTTGGTAATGTGAAGCAATATAAGTCAGTCGATTCTAGTAGAAACTGTCTGTTTTCCGACTCAACTTTCTTCTTTTCCATCGTAATAACATCGTAAAACCGAACGTTGACAAGAATTCTAAATAAGAATGAAATGAACAAAAATAAACACTACGCATGCACCGATAACAAGAGCTTGTTTAGACTAAAAGAGTAAAAACTTGCCTTTTGGTGACCACTGGTTTGGCGTAATATAGAAAATTTGACTAAACATGGCAAGAATTTGTTTAAACTTACCGTCCTAGAGATGGAGAACCGGTATATAACAGTATACATAAAAATATTTTTCGAAAAAATTAAATTATAAAAATATAACTACAAGATGATAGTAATCTTCCTTTACTTACGTTTTTCATCATTATAATTCCAAAATATACATAAAGAATCTCCAAAAAGTTTATAGAAAGCTTCGTATACTGTGTCAGTTTCCCCCAAATTTTTACATAAAATGGAATATGTCTGCTAAAATTCAAAATAAAAATCAGTTATATTATTTACTGCTACATATAGATACATATTATGATCTTGTTAATGGATGTTGCAGACGGTTCTTGGTGAAAAATGAAACAAGTTTCACTATATTTTATTGTTACAATTATATTATCATAATAACGAGCCATCGAAAAAATTCATAATTGGCGTAGACTGTGAAATTAGGTTGGTACTTTAGCCACTTCCACATAATGACATTTGTTATTTGACATTGAAACTATAAGTTTGTGTCAAATTTTTCAAAACTCTTATTAAGAAAATTAAATTTATTTAAAAAATGGTATTCAACATAGAACAAAAAGCAAAAATTATCGAATGTTACTTCCATACAAGGTGTGAAAGTAAATGGCGAGTGGCAGTATTCAATTACGGAATGCATAGCTGATTTTAGTGAAGAACATCCTGAATTAGTGTTTGACTACAATGATTTTTACAATGTTTTGACAAATTGTGTAGTTATTCAGAGAGACTGGTTGCGTCGGTCGAAAAACTGGAAGTGGACGGCCATCTAAACGTACAGCTGATAATATTGAAGCCCTTCAGCATATTATTGATGAAAATCCAAAAACATCCATTTCAGTAGTGACCCAACAAACAAATTTATCTTATGGTACGTGCCAATGCATTTTTAAAAAAGCCTTACATTGTCATCCATACTGCAATCCAGCTGCAATGTTTTCATGAATTTTATCCAGTGGATTATTTAAGACGAGTGGAATTTTGTCAATGGTTTCAAAATAATCTACACAATCAGGATATCCCTAGCACAGTTTTCTTCACGGATGAGGCCTGGTTTTATCTTTCTGGATATGTTAATTCACAGAATATGAGGTGTTGGTCCTCCGAAAATCCTCATTTTTTTGTTGAAAAAACATTGCATCCCCAAAAAGTTGGTGTTTGGGTTGGAATATGTCGAAGAAGATTGGTGGGTCCCATTTTTTTTGAAGGTACACTTACTGCTGCACGATATCGCAATGAGATACTCGGCTCATTCATAAATCAACTGGATGATAAGGAATTACAAAATGGGTATTTCCAACAAGATGGTGCAACAGCACATACGACCAGAGAAACACTGCAATATCTCAGAGAATTTCTTGATAACAGAATAATAAGCAGGAACACTGAAATCCCATATCCAACTAGGTCTTGCGATTAAACATATGCGATTTTTTCGTATGGCCATACATCAAAAATTCGATTTATTCAACGCCAATTCATAATCTGGAACTGAGAATTCGCATAACAGAAAAGTGTGAAGAGATCAACAACTCACCGCAAATGCTGCATAAAATTTTTGCTTGATTGCGGAGAAGAGTTGGTTTGTGTTTAGATGTAAGTGGACAACATTTTCAACAACTTCTGTAGCTATATGTAAATTTTGATTATGATTTCGATATTAAATAAATTATTTGTTTTCTTTTTTGTTGTAGTATCATTTCAATGCCATAACCTTTTTTTTACAATGAAACCAAATGAAACTGTCAAGCATCAAGTAATGTGTCATTATGTGGAAGTGGCTAAAGTACCAACCCAATTTCACAGTCTACTCCAATTATGAATTTTTTCGATGGCTCGTTATTATCAATGACACAAATAAAAATACTACATGTGACCTTTTTGTGTTTTTTATATAATAGTGTAATTAAATTTTGCTTTATATATAGTACATTTGTCTTAAATATTTATATTTAAAGACGTATTTGCAAATATTATTATGTGCGTCATGGGACGTTGCGTCAGCCGGTGTCTTAAGCGACGACGTAATCGATTATGCACGTCATGGGGCTTCCCGGATATACCAGACGGAATAATTTAGAAACAGCGAGAAGCATATAAACACTCAACGGAAGGATGATTTATTTAACTAGTGATCGCCGTGAAATAAACATCGTTGACATCGTTTACTTATTTCTTTTATTAATATACTCGTAGTTATTCTTAATTACCGTGTGTTTTATTAATCGAACCCAAATTGAAGACTTATCACAATATATTTAAAATACTTGTTCGGTAACTAAATAACTATGGCATTCAGCAAACACACAACTTTTCAAAACATTTATAAACGTCTTTCGACATACATTGTGTTCGTAAATGATTACAATCAAGGACAAATTAAGGGCTCGAAATTAGAAAATTTAGTTGGTAGTAAAATAAGCTCCCCTATTTTTATGTCATATTGATAACATTTTCAACATTTGATGTGATTTTTTTATTATTGGTAATAAAAAAAAAACACTTTTAAAATTGTTTTCCTTCAACTTTTAGTTTTCACAAATTTTGAATATAATTAAATTATCAAATTCTATATTGTCTTGTTATTTCATATTTACTGAACTTTAAAAACGAAATAAATATTTTACTGGGTTTTAGAATGACTGCTGTGGATGTGAATATAAAAAATTAAAACATAACTTATTTATTTTATTAGTTATATAAATTCTTAATCAAATTTTATAAATAAACTGAATATCAGTTATTTTCATACTCAATAAAATATTTCAATTGTCTTTCAGCTACATGGTCTCAATAATTTTTAATACAGGAAATTTTAGAAATAGTTAATTACCAAATTTAATCAATGTACTCTACTGTGAATGAAACACATCACCATACAGATACCACAGGAGCTATACTGGAACAGTATGGCACCTAAGATTATGTTTACAGCTAAGGTGAATATATCTATACCGACCAGGGAACAGGCAAAAAGTCGCTCGAACGATTGTGGTGCCGGCACCTGATAAACGGATGGATGGGCACAGCGGAATGTGCCCCAGAAAGAAGATATCATTAAGTCTGGAGAAACATACGACGGTTTTCCAGACTGAATTGATTGTAGCCACAGCCTGCGTCGAGGAAAAAAATCAACATGACTGATAGTTAAGCAGGTATTAAAGCCATTATGAATCCATTTACCAGGTCTAAACTGGTGAAACATTGTGAACAGGTCCTCAATAGACTGACACAAGACAATACTGTGTCACTAATAGGTGCCAAGACATTAGGGAATTAAAGGGAATGAGTTGGCCGACGAACTGGCCAAGGAAGGTTCTAAAAGAAACTTCATAGGACCAGAACCTGCATGTGGAATCGCTAAGGATTCCACTAGAAGGGAGGTCTAGTTATGACTAGAAAGAGAACATAAAAAGAAATGTTAACGGAAGGTAGGTCAACTCCATACTAAAATACTAACGGAGTTGGACGATAGGTTTTCAGCCGACCTAAATCGTAGTAACAAAAAAGAAATTAAAATTATTACCGGGTTAATGACCGGACACTGTCCTTTAAGAAAGCATATGTACAGCATGGGCTTGGTTAGCGAGCCCTGGTGTAGGAGATGTGAAAAACAGGAGGAAACTAGCCTTCATGTAATATGCACTTGTGAAGAACTGAAGGGACTCATACAGAAACATTTCAGAAGTGATATTGAATCCTACAATGGTATTCAAACTCCTGAGGAGGATAGTGGCTTTTATCGAGGACACAAGACTAACAGAGTGGAACTGAGAGATCTATTGGGGTGGTATAAAGAGCACTGTACTCAAGTGCCTGGACGTGCTGTCGTCCAACCCAAAACTAGAAGAAGAAACACATCACTAAACCTCTCTTGGTGTTGTGCTATTGGGCAGGAAAAAGTAGTTCACATTACTAATGAAGGATATAATGACTGATGTATGCTTTTTTGCAGATCATTTTCAAAAATTGTCAAAACTAAAGAAATCAAATAAATTCTTGGAATTTTCGGCTTATTAAATATTTTAAATATTTTCAAATTAGTATGTTATTTTGCGACCGATTTGTCTTCGATTCGGTTGCAATGTCGACAGTCTTCTGGACAGGGCCTTCTGGAAAGGGCATCTGCATTTTGATGTTTGAGGCCTGCTCTGTGTTCAATGTCGAAGTCATACTCCTGTAGCCTCTCAATCCATCTAGCTACTTGACCCTCGGGATTCTTAAATTGTAAGAGCCACTTTAAGGCGGCATGATCAGTGCGGATCAGGAACTTCTGCCCATACAGGTACTTGTAAAAATGCTCAATGGTCTTAACTACTGTAAATAGTTCTCTCCTGGTTACGCAGTAGTTCCTCTCCGGTTTGTACAGGGTCTTGCTGAAGTATCCAATGACCTTTTCTTGTCCATCTTGGATTTGGGAGAGCACACCACCAATTCCGACGTTGCTGGCATCTGTATCCAGAACAAACCTCCCAGATGGCAGTAAATAGTTTAAAACAGGTGCACTGATCAAAGCTCCTTTTAACAACTCAAAGGACGCTTGGCATTCCTTGTTCCAAATGAATGCTCGATTTTCTGTTAGGCGGGTAAGTGGTTTTGCAATGTTAGAGAATCCAGGAACGTAGCGTCGATAATACGTGCATAATCCCAAAAAGCTTCTTAGCTGATGTTTGTCTTTGGGTACCGGCCATTTTTCCACAGCTTTTACTTTTTCTGGATCCACAGCAACTCCTTTTCCGGAAATCACATGTCCAAGGTAATTTACCTCCTTGCGAAAAAGGTGACACTTCTTTGGACTTAATCTCAGGTTGGCATCTCGCAACCTCTGGAATACTACTTCCAAATTTTTCATGTGATCTTCAAAGGTCTTCCCTACCACAATAACATCATCGAGATATACCAGGCAGGTATTCCAAGACAGTCCCCTCAGTACAGTGTCCATGGGTCGCTCAAAGGTAGCTGGGGCGTTACACAGGCCAAATGGCATGACTGTAAATTGCCAGAGTCCTGTACCTAAACTGAAGGCAGTCTTCTATTTGTCATTGGGATCCATTCCCACTTGCCAATAACCGCTCTTTAAGTCGAGAGTGGAGAACCATTTTACTCCTGCCAAGGTGTCTAGCGTATCGTCTATTCTTGGGAGAGGATAGCTGTCCTTTTTGGTCACACTATTCAAACGACGATAGTCCACACAGAATCTGGTAGATCCATCCTTCTTCCTGACAAGGACCACTGGTGAAGCCCATGGACTATTCGATGGTTCAATTACTCCTTGGCCTTCCATATCTTGTGTAATATGCTCGGCTTCCTCACGTTTTGCCAGTGGTAACCTTCTTGGTCCTTGTCGAATTGGACTTGCATCGCCGGTATTTATTTTGTGCATTACAATATTGGTTTTTCTTTTTGTACCAGTCTCAGTTTCAAAGACGTCTTCATAATGTTTGATTAAATCCTTAACTTGGCTTTGTTCCTTCTTGCTCAATCCTTGACAGGCGGAGTCGATTATCTTGGACAATTTCTCAGGAACCTGCACGAATCCATTCCTCTTCGCCTCTATACGATGAAGGACGGCCGACACTGGCGAACACCACCCCAAAATAGTACCCTTCTTCAATGAAACAGGGTAATGGTTCACATTCATTACCCTTATCGGTACAGTCTTCTGAGTCTTAACCAGCATTTTAGCAACTACTATTTCTCGGCCCACCACGTAATCATCAGCCTTTGGTTTCAACATTGTAACATTTCCGTCCAAATAATCACCTTCCATGCACGCTGTCAAAAATGTCTCACTTCTTGCATCCAGAACAACATTCTCTGCTGTAATTACTTGTACACTCCCACAGTTTTTCCCATGAGGAAATAATTCCTCATTATTTATTTTTAAAGTGCCTTCTTTCATGTTTAACTGGAAGCCATAGGTGTTCATATCTAATCCCAAGATTATTTCTTCTTCTATGTCGGCTATGAGAACACGATGTCGGATGGATGTTGGTCTTATGATAAAATTGACATCTACTTCACCTGCCACAGAAGCTGCTTCTCCAATAGCTGTCCTAAGTCTCCATTTGCTAGAAAGTAATTCTTTATTCCTGGAAATCAAATCGGGCCGCACGATGGTTTTCGTCGATCCAGTATCTAGCATGCAAGCATAGGTCCTTCTTTCCATAATAGCGTCCACATACAAGCCATTGGTTTGATGTTGCAGGGATGCGATTTGGGCAGTCCTTGGACTTGCGAATTCTCAGTCGATTCTTTCTTGCTCCTTTTACCACATTTATTCTGAATGTGACCGTTTCTTCTATAATTCCCGCATGGCCGCGCATTTATATTTGGTTTGATCCGATTTAGGACATGACTAACCACCTGCTCCATGAACTCCTCATTTTCCTGTTCGTCGACAGAACAGCCACGAGCATGATACCGAGAGGCTTGTTTTGCAGTCTCAAACTCAAGTGCGTACGCCAAAGCATCGATTGAGGTTTTCGGTCGTGCCAACCTTAATGCTTGCTGCGTATCAATATCCCGGAGACCATCTATGAACGTCTGGATAGCTAGGTGTTCCATGCAATTATCTGACGCCATCGGATATGCAAGTCGAACTAGACGAGCAATATCTGCCTCAAATTCCTGAAGATTCTCGCCTTCCTTCTGTGATCGACTTTTCAGTTGGGTATGGTATACTTGCTCCGAATGCGCATGGCCATATCTCATCTCCAAGCGTTTAATGAGTTGAGAATAATCTTTACGTTCCTCAGAAGGCAATGTCTGCAAAATATTACTAGCATCACCCCTCGATGCTATGACTGAAGCGGTCGCCTTCTCGACAGAAGACCATGCGTTTGCTTCTGCGGCCGCTTCGAACTGCGTCAGGTAAGTTGCCCATGACGTCTTTCCATTAAAGGTTGGTGGCTTGATTCTGGTCTTTGAAATAGCCACAAGTTCTTCTTTTATTTCGATGGGCCTTGGTATAACTTCTTCGTTGACCAGCTTGGGATCAGAATGACCGGAGGTAGCGGGTAATTTCATCCGAGTCATTATTGCCTCTAAAAGTCTAGAATGTTCTTCCATTTTCTCTTCTACAGCTATGAAAACCTCTTCCTTTAACGCTTCTGATTTTTCCGCCAATCGCTGTCCTAGAACTTTCTCCACTTGTTCCAGACTTTTTTCGAAGTTTCTATAATTTTCTAATAATTTCTTTTCCAGATTTTTCTCGAGGATTCTAGCTGTTTCTAGGTTTCTTTGTTCCATTTGTTGCATTTGAGTTTGTGAATCTATTAGACGCTGTTCCAAGGTTTGCGAATTGTCTATTAGTCGCTGTTCCAAACTTTTCACACTGTCCAGATTCTTCTGCTCCATTTGTTGCATTTGAATTTGCGCATTCTCTATTAATCGTTGTTCCATATTTTTCGCACTATCCAGATTCTTCTGTTCCATTTGCTCTAGAATTTTTGCTAAGTTTCCAGGCTCTTCTGCTCCATTTTTTCCATTTGGGTTAACAACAAATCTACATCAGCGTTGCCGCCTGAAACTTGGAAGAAGTAATTCTCTGGGTCTTCGCCTTTTTGGATCAACACAGTTCGAAGCCGTTGCTGGAGAATTGCCTTTTTGCCAGTTGTATCCTCATCCCTCTCCTCTAATTCTCGTTTTAAATCAGTCACTTTTAATTCCGTCAGTTTCATTCTGTTGGTCATCACGATATTTAAAATAACGTCTTTTCGCACTGTATATTAATTTAAACGAATACTTAATTAACACTTAATTGTCTATATAGTCTATTATTTATTAAACCACACACCAGCACCACTGTAAAGTTTGTCTTTTCGGGTTCTTAAATAAAACTAGCGATAACTTTAGACACACACTATATTAATAATAAAACGAATAACAATATAAAAAAACTAATTACTAACAATAAGCACATTTATGTATTTGTATTTATCACTCCCCGAAGCTCTGGTATTGAATAATCGCCATCCCTTCCTCGACGGCTTATATATGAATGTGGATATTTTCTCTCGAGAGTTCTACCTGTATCGAGAAAACGCTAGAGGTATGATGCACCGTTTGATGAGTCATCACTATATATATATATATATATATATATATATATATATATATATATATTAAAATAATAGACTTTTCTATTGGTTTAGCGACCTTTAATGAATTTCAATGTTTTTCTCTACGACGTTTCGACTCTTTTTATTATTGAGTCTTTTTCAAGTGACGATTTATTCCGTTTCAAAACACATGTGTATATGTGTGGTCGGGCTTGCCCGAGACCTTTCTAGGGTCGACCGCGTTCCTCAGAATATTTTGTGTGACAGTCACACAAAATATTCGTTTAAATTAATTTTGTAGTGACATCGCGCGGTTTAACCTTAACTCCTATCTGTCTAATCGTTCCCGGTGGTTCTGCAACCAGTTGTGCTTGCGTAAATCGTTCAGAACGTCTTACTGCGTCTGTCTGCCATTCGTTCGGTGATCGTTGACTACGCAAGTTGTACTTTATTTAAGTGCGAGTTAGGCGTTTACGGTAAGAATTATCTTGATCCTTTGTACTTTATCTAATGGTTGTCCTTTATCCTTTGTAGGATATATTTTTATCGTATACCTGTTAGGGTATTTTCCTTCGCCTACGGTATCGATTCAGGTAGAACTTCGCAAATACCAGGGGTATGCGAGTTCGTTTCCATTGACTGAGTAATTCAATCTCTCCACGGATAATTCAAGTGGTGTTAAATTTTGGATGAAAATCGCTTGAAAACGGCTTCAATTTCATTCCCGTTAGAGGAATTTTTCCCGAGGCGTGGTTGAAGAAAAAAAAGGCTTCTAGAACATTTACTGATAGTAATAGTAATAGTTTATAATTTAGGCAGTAGCGAAGACAATTTAAAGTAGGTGTCATAATTTATTTTTATTGTTAAATATAAGGGCAATTCATAACCTCTTGTGGTTATTTATGTGTGTTGACATTTCATTTGCATAAGGCTCGAGAGAAAGCCGGATACTAGTTATTTTGTGCATTCGATGCAATTTGAACCTTTCATAAGGGATAGCATCGTAATTTTCTGTCAGTTTAATACATATCATTTAGAATAGAGCTCGGTGGTAGTGATGATCATGTTAACTGATTTAAATCTTAAGTAATTTACAGTCAATTCATTACTGTACAGCGAACAGTTTATTCGCTCAGCTTTCCTTATTAATATTCTTGTAATTTAGTTGGCCGTTC
Source organism: Melolontha melolontha (assembly GCA_935421215.2). Classification (NCBI taxonomy): domain Eukaryota; kingdom Metazoa; phylum Arthropoda; class Insecta; order Coleoptera; family Scarabaeidae; genus Melolontha; species Melolontha melolontha. The sequence goes on from OW285236.1 coordinate 134,952,526, forward strand.
AAGGCAATATCGATGTTTAATTAGTAGATAGGTTGTTACACACCAAGTTACATTCTATTTTCTTGTAGTATTAATTATATTGGTGGGCTAACTTCATTAGCGGCCAGGTAAAACTTGTATTGTTATTCTATACAAGGCATTTGTCCTTCAGATAAGCCTTCGTACTGGTTAAGTGTTATTTTGGAGTACGTTGCTATTTTAATTTAATTAAGATCTTTATAACTTTATTGTAAGGGACCCAGAATTAAGTATACTGAGTTGTGTCCTGGTGAATATCTTGTCCAGACACGTATTTAATCTAATTCATATTTTGTTTTCTTTAATTTCTTACCTGTTAATACAGGGTGTTATACTTTCGTTTGATTCTGTTTATTGTAATCACTGATATGCGCCAGTGGCGTAGTAGTTTTATTTCTTAGATTTTGGTATTACCAAAACTATATTATTGTCTTGGTGATAATTGTCTAGAGTTTTAATTTTGTGCTTTCGCTGACAATTGGTCAAGCGAAATTGCTCTTAACGCCGACTCAGTTTTTTTATTTCGATATTTAATTTCCTTAGCCTTCTGGTTATTTTTTTAAAATTTTTATTTTACAATAAACTTGTTATAGTTGATGTCTTGTATTTGTTCCATACCTTACCCACAGGTGAATGAGTTAGGCAACTGCGGTTAGGTATATTTATACATTACCAAGTAGGTTGGGCCCATCCAGTTTTGCTTTTGGAGCTACCTGCATCCCACCCGCTTCCGTGTTACGGGGGTGCTCTGCGGAGGAATACGGTGGCGCTCACTTTACACCTCGCGACTTTGACCCGCGACGCTCTCCAAGAGAGAGAGGCAGAGTTATTCCTTTGGGACGTTTGCCAACAGGTAGGTTCAAGGCAAAGGGGGTGGCCCAGCAGAACATCTCGCTACCACGTATAACTACTGTATTTAGATTTTGTCGCGGAAGGTGTTGCAATTAACATAAGATATTGGCCATCATGAAAAACCGTTTAGATGTTACTGCCGAATCATTTGACAGTAGGTTGATGGTGTTTGGTTGTTAAAATAGTGAACTTAAAAATGTAGTTTTATTTACTTAGTCATAAATTAGTTTATTATTTATTTTCTTTAAAGCGAATGTATTTAATTTTCCTTTAGAAAATTTGGATATAAACATAACCTAATTTAGGTATAAATATAACCTATAAACTTCACCCTCAATTTTATAAGTCGACACAATGTACACATAAACATACTACAACTACGTGTCATGGATTTTAATGACGAAAGTGGATTGATTGGTGCGTTTTGCTATAATTTAGGCATTTTAATAGAACCAACTGTAGTCAATTGAAATTGCTCCTAGGGTAGTGGTGCTACATATGTTTTAGAAAAGAATATTTAGTAGTCGTTATACATATTAAATATATACTGCATTTTCAATTAAATTTAGTTTAGTAACATCATTTTTTTTAATTCATGAAAAGAAAAAATAAAATAACCCCGTTAAAATTAATTACAGTCATTATCTAGAGGATTTACTTACCAATATAGCAGATGTAAAATCCGAATTTAAATTTTCTTTGGCGCGTAATAAAAAAAAATTCATATAAGGAATAAATATTTCCAAGATAGCATCTAATCCAATTGCATTTACAATATATATAATGGGAATTGCGAAATTTTCCTTTGCTTCAGGAATTTTTTGATTCAACTTAACCATAACCAATTCTCGTATTGGCAGTCTTTGTGATAAAATAGCTAATATACAACACATCGGTCTCAAAACTTCAATTGTTGTTACTGATTGGAATAATCGTTGTAGTATAAGTCTAACCAGTAACTTTAACTAAAAGTAAATAAAATTAAGACGATTTTACATACTAAATATGTTGCATTTCCTACTCATTTAGTTTACTAGAGTTTGTTTAATCAAAAACAAAATCTAGTAATTGAATTAAGCAAATTGTCCTCTAACTAGAACAAGAGACAAGTAAACAAGAGACTCTTAAATACACTAACGTTAATAAGTATTTTGCACCATGTATATTTCTATATTTTGTAAACAACAATCGCTTATGTAAATAATGTTAAATGTAATAAAAAGGTTTTATTTATATAGTAATACATAAAAATTCAATTTTAAAGAAGATTGAATATTCAATTACTTGATCGAAGATAATAAAAATGCACGTGTGAGAAGTTAAACGAAAAATGAATAATTGTTAGTTTAATTTATTATCAAATATGAAGAAATACTTTAGGGTAGGTAACAATAGGTAGTTGGTTAGATTGTAGTGTGTTTTCAGTGGTTCATTTAAACCATTTGTAAATTTTGATTTCAGTTGTTTACCATCAGTCATGGGCGACAACTGAGCGAAAATTTAAAAACAATTACATATATAAATGGATTATGATATATAAAAATTAAAAACATGTATAAATTTTACAAAACAAAAAAACACGACATGATTAAGAAAAACGATACAGAGTATCCTTCAGCAAACGAAATAGGGCAAAAAGACTCAGAAATTACTTCTAAAGTGTATATATATATTTCGTAAGAAAATTTAGTTTATATTTCTACCGCAAAAATAAAGCAACAGAATTACACGGTAGAATTGGTGATACGAAACCTATTTTATGTATACAAAATAAAAAGAAATGACTAGAATGAACACGATGGAATAAAGATTTAAAATTGAACTGATGGGATAAAATGCTTTGGATGAACGTGTCCCAATTGAAATATTTAGATCTCAAACACCAACTTTTGTTAAGCTGTCTGCAGGAAAATGTTTAACCGATATGCAACTTATACAATAGCGTATTTTGAATGTTTGATTAAGAATTGAAGGAGTTTCGCCGGAACATCATTTCGAGACATTTTAAAAATTATTTATTCATTATTAGTATAGGATGGTTACAAATTCACGGATAATCATCAGATAGGGCGATTGATTCTGAAATACAGAAATGTTGTATTGTTAGTTATTAAGGCAGACGAGACCATCAATGTTTAAAATGTGCGACAAAAAATATTTCGAATTTTTTGAAGTTTTCTGTGGAAAACCATGTTTTTTAGTCGCAAATAAAATTATCCCACCCTACGTTGATGTAATTAATCGTTTTATAGCAATATTTTTGCCTTATTAAACATTTCTTTAACAGCTTTTTTACATTAAAGTATGTATACAGGGTGTCCAGTAACTCTCCTGACAAACGAAGACTGGAGATTCCTCTGATAATTTTAAGACAATTAAACCCAAATTCACCTAGTCCGAAAATGCTTCCTAAGGGATCTAGAGTTCTTTGAAGATGGCGCCTTGTATTTATTTTTTTAAAAATTCCTCCAGAACGCTTCTATTTAGAAAAACAATAACTGGTATGCTTATTTATCCTCCAGAGATGAATCGATTCCATCAATTGCGAATTTCTAGTACCGGTCATAGGCGTCCGTTTTGGGTAGGTCAACGGTTATTTTAAGGCATAACTTTTTTGTCTTTAACTTTTAAGCATTTGTGACACTAGATTATTAAATTTTCAGGTATTCCAGTACTAAAATGTACTCTTACTTTAAGTCGGTAGGATACACCGTTCTCTAGAAAAATCGATTTGTAAATTTTTCGTTTTTTCTTCATTAAAGTTCAATTTATTGTGTACCTACTTATTTTTAGCGACGAAGTTGGCTTGGACTATCAAGGCATGGATGAAAATTAATTTAATAAATTAAAAACAAATTATTTATTACAATGGAACGAAACTAACAAAAAAAGAACAAGTATCAAAGGTAGATTGTTACAAAAGTTGCTCGATGTGATGACCATTAGTCTCTATGCATAAGTTTACCCTTTTGCTTAGAGAACGCCGAATTCTTGCAAAAATTCCAAAGTTATTTCTAAATTCGTTGCAAGCATCTTGTATCCTTAGCCAGAGTTGTGCGCGATTTTGTATCGGAACGGAAAAAAACAAATGCTTTTATGTATCCCCAAACACAATAATCGCAAGGATTCAAATCCGGCGACCTTGCTGGCCAAGCAACTGGACCGCCTCTTCCAATCCAATGGTCTTCGTAGTTATTATCTAGAAAGTCTCGTACATTCCTGCTAAAGTGGGCCGGACAGCCGTCCTGTAGAAACCATAAGTTTTGCCGAATATTTAAACGCACCTCATCTAACAAATCAGGTAAAATATTTTGCAGGAAATGTAAGTAATCAGCACCATTTAAACGAGCAGGTAATTCCACAGGTCCAAGTAGATAATCGTCAACTACTCCTATCCAGACGTTTATGCTAAACCTATGCTGATGCTTAAATTCTTGAACAACGTGGGGATTGTCACCAACGTACGAATAATAATGTGCATTATGTACATTAAAAATTCCATTTTTTGAGAATGTAGCTTCGTCACCAAACAAAATGTTGCTGAAGAAATCTTCATCTTGATTTTTCTGATTTTGTAACCATCTAGCGAATTCTACGCGAGCCGGAAAATCTCCTTCTAGCAGTGCTTGCACCTTTGTAAAATGAAAAGGATATAAATTTTCTTTGTGTAAGATATTTCCTACGGAAGATTTTGAAATTGTGGGGTACATGGCAGATAGTCTTCGAACGCTAATTTCTGGATTTTCCTCAACTTCCATTAAAATAACATCTTCATGTTCTGCTGTTACATCATTATGTCTCCCTGTTTCATTATTTTTTGGGACCACTGAACCTGTTTCTCTTAATCGTTGATGAAGAGCTGTATATGTTGAGTGAGTGGGATGCTGACGATTGGGAAATTTTTCAGCGTATCTACGTTGCGCCGCTCGAGCGTTACACCTCATTTCGCCATAAACTAAATGCATATCGGCGTATTCCTCATTAGTAAAAACCATTTTTTTTAAATTGAAATCGTTGTGTTTGAATAACACAAAGTAAAAAATGAAAAGATAAACTTCGCGAACTGACAACAATTTGACAATGAAAAACGTAGGTTTTACTTTTGTTGGAAGTACAGAGCTAACTATTGCAAAAAATAAAAAATTGTACTTTAATGAAGAAAAAACGAAAAATTTACAAATCGATTTTTCTAGAAAACGGTGTATCCTACCGACTTAAAGTAAGAGTACCTTTTAGTACTGGAATGCCTGAAAATTTAATAATCTAGTGTCACAAATGCTTAAAAGTTAAAGACAAAAAAGTTATGCCTTAAAATAACCGTTGACCTACCCAAAACGGACGCCTATGACCGGTACTAGAAATTCGCAATTGATGGAATCGATTCATCTCTGGAGGATAAATAAGCATACCAGTTTTTGTTTTTCTAAATAGAAGCGTTCTGGAGGAATTAAAAAAAAAATAAATACAAGGCGCCATCTTCAAAGAACTCTAGCTCCCTTAGGAAGCATTTTCGGACTACGTGAATTTGGGTTTAATTGTCTTAAAATTATCTGAGGAAACTCCGGTCTTCGTTTGTCAGGAGAGTTTCTGGGCACCTGTACAGGCTGATTCATTTTCGGCCCTCACCATGGGGATCTCGCTTATTATTGGAGATAGAGTATAGGTTTAAATTTGGCAAAGTTGTTAAATTTTGTGTTTGTTATAAATCCGTAAAGAAAATAGACCTGTGACAAATGACCTTCCTTATTTAAAAAAAAAAAAACGAGATTTTTTTTTCTAGATCTCGACAGAAATTTGGTCGAGAATGGATCGTTTGCTAAGCCGCGTAATGGTTTGGAGAGTTTGGAGAACTTTACGTAAAAGTAGGTTTAAACCATACAGGATCCATGTTAGTCACTTTTTACTGCCTGGAGATAATTTGAGAAAGCTAGAATATTGTAATTGGTTAATGGGAAGGATAGAAAATGACGAAAATTTTTTAAGCAAAATCATCTGGTCAGATGAAACAAAATTTACAAATTCTAGAATTCTAGAATTCTGTTCAACAGAAATACGGAGCACTATTGGGCAGTACAAAATCCCCGACAAAACAGGGCTAGAAGACCACAACATCGTTTTGGAATAAACGTTTGGATGGGTATTTTGGCAAATCGTCTCTTAGGACCAGTTATGTATGAAGAACATGTAAATGGAGAAAGATATTTAAACATTTTACGTACATACGTATCTGACTATCTTGACAACAATATCCCATTAAATCAATTACAATATTTATGGTGGCAACAAGATGGCGCACCAGCACACAATGCAACTGTTGTTAGAAATTTCTTAAATCAAGAGTTTGCAAACCGTTGGATTGGAAATAGGGGAGTTGTTGAATGGCCTGCGAGATCACCTGATTTAAGTCCGCTAGATTTTTTTTTTATGGGGATATGCTAAAAATAATATTTATAAAGTAGATGCGCCACAAAACATTGAAGAATTACGAGACAGACTTCAGAATGCCTTCGATGCAGTTCCTAGAAGAACTATACAAAGGGCAGTACAAAAGGCCAGAAGGCGTGCCCAGCTGTGCATTACCGAAGATGGCCAGATAATTGAACATTTACTGTAATTGTTTATTGTTTACTTTTCTATGTATTTTTATTAATGTTTTTGTTATCTTGTACTCGCTACTGTTGAATTTCGTTTCGAAGAATAAAAAATACTTATCATATCTCGTTTCTCTTCGTTAGTGTATGACATTTTTGTATTATTAATGAACAATAAATGAAATGTTTCACAGATTGAAATTCCATGGCTACCTTACTTAATCTTATAATTTATTCATTCAAATAAAACCTAATGTCAAAAACTTTAGTCAGCATGTGGTATATGGTTGAAATCAGAAAAAAAAACTCTTTCTGAAGATTTCTAAATCCAATATGGCGCCTATAAGAAATTAGATAGTTGGTGATGGCCAGAAAGAAACGAAACGTCGTATAAAAATTTAGAGTACACCGCTGGATATAGGTTTAGAAATGGCCACAAGGATGTGTTTTTATATTTTCTCTACAAAGCCAAATGTCGGTGCTACAGGTAAAAAAAGAAAATGAGGTTTTCGCGTTTTTTTTTAAATAACGAAGGTCATTTGTCACAGGTCTATTTTCTTTACGGATTTATAACAAACACAAAATTTAACAACTTTGCCAAATTTAAACCTATACTCTATCTCCAATAATAAGCGAGATCCCCATGGTGAGGGCCGAAAATGAATCAGCCTGTATATGGTAACCTTAGCCCAGAATAATGTGTGTTATTTAAAAATTAACGGGCATTATTTTTGCTTCCATTACTAATTCCTCATTTTTTTGTAATATCCCAAGCAATTTGTAATGGAAATTCCCACATCGCAAAAATATGCAATAAGATATACACATCGGCGGCACCCATCTACCAATACATTTCGAAGGTTGGATCGGAGACTTCGTGAAACAGACACATTTGCTCCCAGTCAACATGATATAGGTAGACTAAGATGCCGTACGATTGTTGAAGAAATTTTGGATATTGTTCATCATGATCCTACTTATAGCACTAGACAAATAGCCCAGGAAATGAATATTCCAAGTAACACAACAGTTCTTTCAGTGCTTTCGGAAAGCCTTTTAAGAGCGTTTCATGTTACAAAAGTACAACCCTCATACGAAAATGACAATTGGCAAAGAATAATGTTTTGCAACACAATTTTAAACAAAATTCAAAATCCAAACGTTTTTACATTCATTACAAGTACGCAAAGCCAGGATAATAATTTTTGATAGAGGTCCAGAAAAGATGCGAGCACGATCCTTGCCCAAGAAGCTTGGAATACTGTCATGACCGGTAATGTACGAATTCTTTAACTTTCTAGCGTATACAGCGACGTCACCAATGTCGACATCAACAATGGCTTGGAAGGAAGTTAGCCAGCATATCAAGCAATGATGTAACAAATGATGGTGGCAGAAATACCGATGAGGAAGCCACAGAAAATGCGTTCACTATGTTCTATGGTTTATCATAATGCGACTTTACCAGGAATCCTGGAGGTACCTAGTTTAGATTGAATAAATTGACAGAAAGTTTTAGAATCAGAACATATGGCATCTTATACATTCTGAAGGTAATTCTTATAAGCCATAGAAATTTCTAAGTTAAGTTCTGTCCTGGCACGATAAAAACTTGAAAAAGCTTGAAGAATTCTTCAAGCTACTGCGAAACGACGAACATCTACGTACAGCCCTGAAGATGTTCCTTAAAACAGTGGACGAAACGTTGTCAATTACGCCTAACTCGACGCAGTTCCAACCCGGAAACCGAGATCTACATCTAGAGAACGACCGCGGAAACCTACACCTACATTTACGTTTGGTATCGTTTAATGTACAGTCAGGAATGAAGTCGGGACGCTTTTTCAGCAGTTTCGCATGTACTGAACCTTCAGTGAACGGTTTTCTTAGCGAATTGGAACAAATCTCGTATTAAGCACATGGTAAAATTTTTCAATAGCTGAGTCTACATTAACATAATCGTTCAGAAAAGACCAATCCACGAGTAAGCCAGTCATCATGTGATTATAACATGACGCTTTTCAAAATAATAGCTTCTTAATTCCGACAATAATTGAAAACAAAAATAACTGAAATTCTATTTAAAAAAAATATTTTTGTTGACTAACTTAGTCACACTGACCAAATTTTAACCACGTCTTAGAAATTGAAAAACGTTATTGGCAGAACATACACAAAGGATCGTGCATATAAATTGCCGAATCTGAGAGTGACAATACCCAAACCTTTGTAATCAATAAGCAAATAATACAATGTAAAGGTAAACTATTACATAACATTGAAAAGAATTTGGATGATGGCTTGATGAACATATTGTTAGGACGAGAATGACTAAGTAATCATATTTTTAATCTAGACAACATAAATAAAACAACCTTAAATCTAGAAAGTACGCCAAAGTATGTTCTAAAATAGAGTAAGGTTCAATCGTATGAATTGGTTCAGCTGATCTTACAAAAACGTATTTTCTATGCTATATACAACTTAATTATATGTAACTTTGTAATAATATACATTTATGTGCAAGGAGCGATCGTTTTTTACCACATGTACCTACAGAAAATTATTGCGATTTTAAATTTAGGCAAAAATGAATATATTCGTATCCTATTTACCACAGGTATGTGTTTCGAATATGAAGGACGCTTTACAAATTTTTCCTAGACATATTTTTCTTTGGAGTCTTCCTAAGAACTGATTAATTTTTAAGATATCTACTAAAAACGGGTAATTTCTAATTGTTAAGAAAATAATTATAATAATAATAAGAAAATCTGTCTAGTATAGTTAAAATAAAGATGTGTGTGATTTTTACAAAGAAATGTAATTCCGCGTAGTACGAAAAATTCCTGGAACTAGGGCTGATTGTAATGTTGAAAATTAGAGCATATTGGTGCCTGTTTTCGTCCAACAGTTAAAATGTTTGTAATCTATCGTCTAAGATATAATTAAATGGCACGATGAGACTCTGTCAAAGCAAAATAACTAGCAGAAATAGGCGGACGGCCATTCGAAGCCTAAAAAACGATCTGAGTTTGCAAATGAACTTTCAACGGTCACACAGCCTTAGTGTCTCTGCTCGTACGACTAGAAAACGTTTTATAAAATTTAGTTAATTAATGCGTAATTACTAAGATTTAATCTCTGCGAACGGAAGCAATAGCGTACAAAAATGAACAAGACATATTAAATAAAATTGCTAAAAGCTTCGACTTTTTAATATTTTCTTTCAAAATTCTATGAATACTTGTGAATTTAAATTCGCTCGTTGGCGCAATCCAGGTTTTAATTCAAGATATTGATTTACACACAGGATTTTTCGGAAAACAAAGTGTTTATTTAAAATAGCAATAAATTTTTCCACTCCACGAAATTCTGTTGTATGTGTTGATTTTTATAACGATACTAAAGTTGCGTACTGTGATAACTTGCTATTTTGTAATTTGTAAATTGTTTCTATAATACTACTGCTTTAATATTTCACGAATAGCTAGATTAAATACAAACTTCAACATCTAAAAATAGTACCTGTTTTACTTCCATTGCTTAGAAATTCCGGAATTTTAATTTTAAAAGGAAATATCTATTTGATTTTTTTCACGAAAATTGTTCTCGTATGAACTGACAAACTAGTTTTGGATAACTTTCTAATGTATGTATCAAACACGTTACTTGAAAGAGATTCAGAAAACAACTCAGTATCTTCTTAGTTTTAATCCTATGATAAACCACCATCTGTGATTACCACGAAATTTTTATAACGACGTTATTAACAGTTAGCATAATTATTACATTGTTTGGTTTTCTGTTTTTTTACTGGTTAAAAGAAAAGGGAAACAATGCTCATTGCTTTTCAAATTGCGCAATAAAACGTTGACCTCGCATTTTTCTACCTATTGTTAACCTTCCTGGCTATTTCTTATTCTAGCATTGTACAATTTTTTCAACCATTTTGCTTCTTGGTTGACAATGTCCAAAAAGGCATTTATTTTCTCAAAACAAATTATTTTCGAAATATGTATATTGAAAGTAATTACACAAATGCGAGAAGAAAATATTAGGGTTTTATAAAGTATAAAACGCTAATATACGAGAGAAAGTCATTAAATAAATCACAAACTGCTGTAGGAAAGCTGAAAATAGGAGTGAGTCCAATCCAGCTTTATAATTCTCAAGTGACAGTTGGTGTGCGCGAACACAGGCAGTGTTAAAATGGCGACCGTGCTCGAAGATTGTACTGTGGAAGAGCAACGTGCTATTGTGCGTTTTTTCTGGGCAAAAGGACTTTCTGCAAAATATATTCATAAGGAAATGTCTCCTGTTTACGATGAAAAGTGTTTGTCGCGTAAAGCCGTATATAACTGGGTCGAGAAATTCTCTCAAGGACGCTCAAAAGTTGTTGACGATCAGCGAAGTGGCCGCCCCGTTCAGATTTCGACAGATGCAACACTTCGGCGGGTGGAAGAGATGATTCGAACTGACAGGCGGGTAACAATAGACAGTATAGCAACTGCAATAGGGCGTTCTCATGGTTTAGCCTACGAACTGATGCACAATCGTTTGAATTTCCGAAAAGTTTGCGCACTGTGGGTACCTAGACAACTGACCGAGGAACACAGAAGAATTCGAATGTGCTTGTCCTTGCAACACCTCTCTCGATACACAGTGGAAGGGGAGAACATGCTTAACAGGATTGTTACTGGTGATGAGTCATGGGTGCACCACTACCAACCCGAAACAAAGCGTGCTTCAATGCAATGGAAACATCCTTCTTCGCCGTCAACAAAGAAAGTTAAGGTTGTGCCCTCAGCTGGTAAGGTTATGCTTACCGTGTTCGGGGATTCTCAGGGAGTGCTCCTAGCCCATTTCCAGAACAAAAAAGAGAACGTGACTGCTGAATGATACTGTAGAGTTTTGTTGTTGCTTCGGGATGCAATTCGACGAAAACGTCCAGGCCTACTGACGAGAGGAATATTGCTGCATCGCGATAATGCCAGGCCCCATTCGGCCCACTTGACCCAGGCGAGAATTGCGCAATTAGGGTGGGAACTTCTTGAACATCCGGCTTACAGTCCCGGCCTGGTCCCAAGCGACTATCATCTGTTCGGTCCACTCAAAAAGCATCTTGGCGGCAAACATTTCGAGGGTGACAACGATGTTCAACAAGAGGTACGCACGTGGTTCAGACGCCAGCCCAAACACTTTTATGCAGCAAGCATTGGGGCATTGATAAAGCGATGGGATAAGTGTATTAATGTAGATGGAGACTTTGTTGAAAAATAAAACTTGTTTTTGGCTAACTATTTCTCTAATTATTTTTATATGTAATACCTTTTTGTGACCTAATTACTGACTTTCCCTCGTAATATAAATAATATACACATAAATAATACAATAAACCATTTACCTGTTTTTCAGAAACACATAGAGGTGCCAAAGGATTTCTTTCCAAAGAATTTATTAAACTCAACGCACTTAAAGTGAGACAATCGTATGTAATATCTTTACTCAATAAAAAATACCCAAAATTATAGAACCACTTAATAATAGGGCCTATAAAATTATTACATCTGATATCATTTAATGCAAAATTACGAGCGATCATGTCATTAGACACAACCGCCAAACACATCGTCTCAAAATAGTTTTTTAATGCCTTAGAATCTTTCATATTGGGCAGCCATTGTTTAATAAGGACAACATCACCTGGTTGCATGTATGAACATTCCTGTTCGGCAATTTCTGTAAGATTAATGACAGGATCCTAAAAAGAGATTGGTAGGATATTGCAATACAATTATTGAATCGATTCTGCCTTTACTTGATGTAAATCCATATCAAATGATAAAAACACACACAATGTTGTATTAGATTTTCACAATTTACATAAAGTGTAAATGTAATACAACATTGTGTGTGTTTTTATCATTCAATACAATTATACTTACTTCCAAATAGTAACAATTCTGATCACCAAGTGATATCCAGTTTGGAGTCGCAGATGCTCCATAAACTTTTTCTATATTTAAATCACTAAATGTAGCATCAATATCTGTAGACAATATATGGTTTCTTCCAGACAGCCTAGCTTTAATAAGCGCATCCTGAAAACAGTAACCAACTGTTCTTACGATATAAAATTATCGAGTGATCAAGATAATTTGTAATCGAGTCATTCATGAATCCGAAATTGTATGTCGTTACTTGAACTGCACTTACATTACAAACGTCAAGTAGAATGTCAGTCGAATGACAATACTTGACGTTTGTAATGTAAGTGCAGTTCAAGTAACGACATACAATTTCGGATTCATGAATGACTCGATTACAAATTATCTTGATCACTCGTTACATTAGTGCAGTTTATAACAATAACGCTGTCACAACTAAATGCGATATATTTTTTAAAATGAATATTACTACAAATATACCAATCGCTTCATAAAAAAAGAACGGAGAAATCGAAACCCTTTTTTAAAACTTATAATACGAGTATGTACAGTGGGCGTCATAAAAAAACGGGATACTTTTCTTATCTATTGTGATAGTAACAAGTGTTCATTTGAAAAGTCAATCTAGTAGCATGTGATTTACTGAGAACATTTTGAAGTATGTCGTAAATTAAAATTTACTACTTAACCTACGAAGTCGTATATTTTGACAGTCTCATACATACAAATAAATAACAAATAATAGGCATATATTGAAAACTATAACAAATGTTGAAAATGTTGTCCTTCAAAATCAATGCACTTTAAAATCCTCCGTTCAAAATTTCTGATGATATTCTGCAACATTACTGGATTGTTATTAATTTCCATGCATTTCTGTTCGATTATCTGTAGCATATCATTCAAATTCAATCTAATTATACGCTCATCAAAAAATTCTCTTAAATAATCCAAAGATTCTGCAGTACAGTGACAAGGTGCTCCGTCTTGTTGGAAATATGCATTTTTAAGTTCATCATCATGCAACTGATTGACAAATGGTTGTAAAATTTCCGTACGGTACCTTTGAGCAGTTAACGTTCCCTGAAAGAATATTGGTCCAATGATTCGCCTTTGGCTTATCGCTGCCCAAACACCAATTTTCTCTGGATGTAGCGATTCTTCATTAATTACATGTGGATTTTCACTACTCCAAATTCTTGTATTTTGTGAATTTAGGTATCCCGTTTTATAAAACCATGCTTCATCAGTGAAGATGACTCTTTGCGAAAGTTCTCCATTATTGTTCATATTTACAAACCAATTACAAAACTGTAGTCTACGTGGGTAATCAATTTCTAACAATTCTTGTACTGCTGTGACACGGTATGGATAAAGTTGCATATCTTTTTTTAATAACTTGTGAGTTGTACCAACAGAAAGGTTTATTTGTTGACTCAAATGTCGAACAGATGTTTGTGGTTCATTTTCAATTATTTCTTCAATTTCTTCAGTTTTAAAGTTCTATCCAAAGTATTCTTAAATTGTATATAATCTATTACAAAATGTGGAAACTAACTTGAAATTCTACCATGCAATCTTGAACTGAATAAACCCATAAACCATCAATTTTATTACCACTTTAGCAATTTATTTAAACCAGAATCGACGCACGATTATTTTATGCACTAACTGATATTTGTGATTGACATTATCAAATGTCATTTGGATTTACGTTTACGGAACAACAAACACATACATACTAATATATTTGCGTCTTATTCTATCAAAATTTCAAAGTAACCTAGATTGACTTTTCAAATGAACACTTGTTACTTGTTGCATCATACTAACTTGAAGTTGACAATAAATGAAAAATTGTAATTTTTAAATTGACAAATGATACTGACTGTATATACAAATGCACTTTAATGAAACGAAAAAGAGATACAAAAAAGGACAATTTTATTATAATAAAGTAACATAAATTCAATTAAATTCATATTTGGTAATCGTACCTTGTGCTTCTATTACATTATTTAACCTTCTATGCAGAGAATTTACTAAATTAGTAATACAATTTTCCGGGAATTCATCCCACGCTTCTTGCACAACCTGAATTCCTCTCTACTTATTTCGTGCAATTAAGTCCTATTCATTTTCAATAGCATTCAAATCACAACTATAGATAGGATAATCCAAGACTGAAATACCGTTTGCAGTTAGCCATTGCTTCGATCGTTGAGATGTATGGATAGAGCGATTACCTTGCAAAAAGATAAAGTCGTTATCAGGATAAAGTCGTCTTACTGATGGTACCATTTCCAAATATATTTATATTATTGTTCGCTATCGAGGCGATTTGCAATATTATGTACAATTCCAAGACCTCTCACTGACAACCTTCCCCAGACATTTACTGAAAAACGAGGATTTCTACGCACTTTATTTACATACGGATCTTGGAAACCGTGCCTGAAGGTCGAAAAACTTTAATTTTTCTGTTATAAGACGACTGAAAGATTTTTTCATCGGAGAAAATTACTCTGTCCCAAATATTCTGTGACAGATGTTGCAAAGCAAACCCCATCCTTGCTTCTTTCCAAGCAGAAGTTAAAAGCGTCTTAACAGCCACATAGTCGAATGCGACGCAGTCCTGTTCTTGTTGATCCAGGAAAACCTGTATGTCACTGCATTTTTTGCTTAGCATTAGAAATTGTAGGTCTTCCTGAACCAGGCATTCTTAAAAGATTCCTTTCTTCCCGCCACTTTTTGCATATTCTACTAACTGAGCTCTTACTTATTCCTAAATTTATCTCCTCCTCATAGACCATCATTCTTCTACTTTAGTACATATCCTGGCTTTAGTAACTTCATTTGCATGCATTTTACAAATTTTAAGATTATAATGAATTATATTTAATTTTAAATGTCAATTTGAAAGAAAAAATAATAATGGCATTAATGACAGATGCATCACCTTATATTCATAGCTACACTCAAAAACACCAAAAGATGATCCCTGCATCACTTACGTATAATTCTATCAACGACATTCAAAGAATAATCTCCACATCTAAATAACAAACAGTACCTACTTGTATGACAAGGATAGCTTGAACGAAAGTATGCGAGAATTGCTATACTCAACATAAATATTCGTTTTGGTGTAATGACGTCACCTGCTGGTGGATTGCCGATTTTTGTGATTGTTGTTGAAAATAGAAACGTTTTAATGGTGGAAAATCTGATGTTGGCTAGAGTGGGTATTCTAGTTCTATAAACCAAACATAAACATAATATTTCTTTAACATTTGTCATTTGTTCTGTACAGATGCTATTGTGACCGAATTTCATTAAGCGATCGTACCTAATAGTACCATGCAAACATTTATTTTGCAAAAGATTTTACTCAATTCTTCAGACACTGCTATGTTATTTTTATAAAGTACGTATAGATATATAGATTTTTGCTATTTACTTATATTGTAGACACGTCATCATCGTCAGACGAGGAAATGTGTTTCAAAGAAAGTTGCCAGAAGAAAGCGAGAATAGAAAATTATGTGATATAAATGATACCGTGTTACACGGACTTAGATTTCCATTCACATTTTCGAATAACAAGAACTAAATTTGAAGTAAGTTGCTGTTAAATATCTATATTTGATGTGAATTTATATAAATTATTTATTTTTATGACAAAAGGAATTGAATCGGTGAGTGGAAAAATGATATAACTAGCAAAAATCTCGTTTTCAATGTAAGATAGCCAGAATTATATATAAACCAAGATCTGTCTGCTGGGCGAAAAAACAGTATAAAAATCAAAACATGTACGCTTCCACATGACCATGTAATTTGACGTTGAGTGCAAAAACGATATAACTCCAGCGTTTATACAGCTTTTTCACTCAGCACGGCGCCGGTGCATCTTGTGCTATTTCATTCGGTTGATGTATCATTTTAACCTTAGAGCTTCCGATACTCACATTAATCTTTGGAGTGTTATCTTATGAATTTAAAATGTCGAGCAGTGACAGTTCTAATAACGAAAATGTAGAAAATAAAGGAAAAAAAGGTGTCCTGAAAAATGGTTGCGAAATGAAAGACAAAAGGCTCGTCTCCTTGGACACCAGTACACAAGTAAAACTGGAAAAATAATTGACAAAAGGTCTGTCGGAGAAGACTGCACGTAAGTATTCTATAATAGAATAACTAATATTATTAACCATTTTAACCATATTAAGCCATTTTCAACAAAAAAATAATTTTTTTAGATGTAAAAATAAATGCATGTCAAAACTTACGATGGAAGAAAAAGAAGCAATTTTAAGAAAGTTATATAAAAAAAGTTCAAAAAACGAACAAAATGTATATTTGCATGGTCTTATGGAATGTAGACCAGTAGCTAGGACGCGATCAAATGGAGAAGCTAGCAGAAAAAATCGGGAAGTAACGTTTTCATATCACATTCGAAATAATGTAGAGAGGCAAACAAGTTTGCAAGACAGCGTTTTTAAGTCTGCATTCAATATCGAATTCCAGAATACAACGACTTAACAGATTGTTAGTTTCTCAGAATTCACCTAGAGATCTACGTGGTACACATAATAATCGACCGCATGTCTTACAACCAGAGGTAATTGCCAAAATACGTCAACATATTGCATCATTTCCTCGTAAAACTTCTCACTATAGTTCCAAAGAATTGCATTATCTTGACTCCGCGCTAAATGTTAAGAGAATGCATGACCTGTTTGTAAAATTGAACCCAGACTTAAGAAATGTTGTAAAATATGAATTCTATTTGAAATTTTTCAAAGAGAATTTTGATTTAAAATTTGGGAGGCCTCAAGTGGACGTGTGTAGACAATGCGAAGGGCTTAAGAAAAAAATTAAGGATCAAAATTTGAATGATAATGCGAAGAGAGTCGCCGCGGCCGAATTGATGGTCCACAAACGCAGGGCTAACAAGTTTTACTCTAAACTTAATGAAATAACTATTTTGTGCTAAGAGCGTGAAGATGTTGGAGGAATAGTTTTTGACTATATTCAAAATATGCCACTGCCTGTTATACCTGTCCAAGAAATGTTTTATTTGAGACAATTGTGGCTGTATGGGTTCGAAATACATGATTTGAAAAATGGTACCGGCCACTTTTATACATATCATGAAGGACAAGCTGCAAAGGGTCCCAATGAGGTATGTACGTTTATCAACGAATATGTGCAGCAAATGCCTGCAGAGATTCAAGAGCTTCACATATTTTCAGATGGTTGCCCTGGCCAGAACCGTAACAATACCGTAGTGAGGTATTTATTAGCACTTGTAGCCACAAAGCGATTGCGTAAAATTTATCATTACTTCCCAGTCCGTGGCAACTCATTCTTGCCGTGTGACCGGGACTTCGGCTCTCTCAAAAAAGTGATAAGAAAATACGATAGAATCTATCTTCCTGAAGATTACGAAAGCATGATGCTATCTTACCGTAAATTAAAACCATTTACAATATCTGTAATAACGTACAAAGATATTATAGACTACAAAAACTGGTGGCCACAATATTATAAGAAAACAAGTCAATCTTGCGACGAAAGAAAACATAAATTCACAATTTCAAATTACATGCAGTTTATTTAAGACAGCTGTACACCCGGGTATGTCATAACTTATGATTATATCAATGGATTCGTTTCACAAACTTTCAAATTACTAAAAGCTGGTACAACTCCAGCATTACCAACTACGCCTGCATACCCAAACATATTACCTATTAATATAAAGAAAATTGAAAATCTTAAGAAAGTGATGCAATACATGTCAGGAGAAGTTTTGGAATTTTATTATCACATCACTTCATGGGAGACCTGCAACGTAGAAGAAGATGACTAAACATGTTATAAAAAGCGTTCAAATAAGCTTTGCCTCTAGTAGGCCATTCCTTTAAAAACGTATGATTATTAATAATTTAAATTTGCATTAGTTGTCAATTAGACAGATGCATAGTTGACAAAAATTGCTTTGTAATTTAAAATTGATTTAACATGGTTTTTACTATACAACACAAATCATTCATGCTAGAATCTTATTTTCGAAACGGACGTAAGATTGACGGACAATGGCAGTATTCTCTTCAAGATTGTTTAGAAGAATTTAGAAATGAGTTCCCTAACGTCATCTTTGATTATGACAGTTCTCGGCACACAGTGACACATTCCGTTATGGTTTTCAGAGAAACAGGGAGTGTTAAACAGAAAGAAGGCGCAGGTCGGGCGAAAAAGCGTACAGAAGAGCTAGTTAATAATGTACGAGAAATTATAAATAATGCACCAAGAACTTCCGTACGAGCATTATCACAACAAGTGGGTGTGTCAATTGGCACATGTCATACAATTTTGAAAAAGGACTTACATTTATTTCCATATCACATAACCTGTTATCAGTGGCGGTTTCTGCTATGGTTTGCAAGTTTGCGCAACCACCAAAACTAATAGATTTAATTTAATGAAAAAAGCGTAATTCTACATTTTTTAAATTAAAAATTTGTACTACCTCACAGAATAAATGAACTATTATAAATTACTTATAATAGGTATATCTAATTGGATATGAATACGTTAAATAAATGAGAGAATAACACACTTGGTTTGCAGACTCATTGCAATCCACGAACGTATATATCCCTATACGGCTGACGAACTTTGTCGAACGTCTTTCGGGTATATCTCCATAAACGACAATAGTGTTGCAGCAGCAGTGCAACCAAAACATTAGACATATTTCTTGCTTACGGTGCAACGGTATAAAAGCGAATAAAAAAGTTGTATTTGTGTGTTTAAAAGTGTTTATGCTCTTTATTTTTAAATAATAATGAATTCAGTGCAGAGTTTAATAGTGGATCCGTTCTATAAAAGAACGTACGCCGAAAAAATTGAAATAAAGCGGTTGGGCAGACCTGTTCCGAATTTAAATCTGAAACAAACGATTTCCAGTAAGACGCGAACTTTTAATAGACTATTTAATAAGGATATTTATAATAAACATTTGTGGATTTGCGGTTGTAGTATAAAAAATGCATTATTCTGCTTTCCTTGCTTACTATTTGAAGGTGAAGAATTATGGACGAAAATGGGTTTAACTGATTTAAATCATTCAAGCGATCGAATTAAAAAACACAGTATATCACAAAGGCATATGAAAAATGTAGTCCAATTATCGCTTTTTGGGAATGTGGATATTGCTGCTCAGATGGATAGTGCATATCGAAGAAATATAGCATTGCACAACGAGAAAGTTAAGTACAATCGATATGTAGTGAACATTATAATTAATTGTGTAAGTATTTGTGGAGCCTTTGAACTTGCTTTCTCAAGAAAGATAAATTTGCGACTGCGAAAGATCGTCGCATGGATTTTTTGCTTCAATAAAATCAGGATCAGAATCAGTGAGTTTTAAAAGCCTTTTTTCTTCTTTATATGTACCTTAGCAAAATTACTTTTAATAAAACATACTTAGTGACCTACCTTGTTTACCTACTGTAAAAAGTATTAGTATTCACTAAATTTGCAACCCCCACATTTTTGATGCACGAGCCGCCGCTGCCTGTTATCAAGAAATCAAGGAAATCGACTATCCCAGAAGAATAACGTTTAGTCAGTGGTTCTTAAATAATTTTGATAATGACCTTCTTGACAAAACCTTTTTTTCTGATGAGTCATGGTTTTATCTGAATGGATATGTGAACTCACAAAATATGAGGATGTGAACTAATGAGAAACCACATAATTTTTTTGTTGAAACCGCACTTCATCCGCAGAAAATTGGTGTATGGTGTGCGATTAGTTGAAGGAGAATTATTGGCCCTATTTTTTTTAACGGAACCTTAACAGGAGAAAGGTATCGACAAGAAATTATTATGCCATTTATCGAACAGCTTGACGACGAAGAAATAACACAGGGTTACTTTCAACAAGACGGAGCTAGAGCACACACAGCAGGTGAAACAATTAATATTCTGCAGCAATTTTTTCAAAATCGGTTGATAAGTTTAAACACTGAACATGAATTTCCACCAAGATCTTGTGACATTACCCCATGTGATTTCTTTTTATGGCCATTCTTAAAGAACTCAATTTATCAAGTACAGATACCTGATCTTGCAGGCCTTCAAATCAGAATTGCTGAAAGAATTAATGGAATTGACAATGCGATACTACAAAACACTTTTTCCTCCATTAGAAGATGTGAGAAATGTTTCGAACAAGGTGGTGGACACTTTGAACAATTTTTATAAAATTTTGCTTGTTTGTTGGAAATAAACATATTTCATTCACTTAAAAATGTTCGTTTTATTATTTTGACATTTGTCATTTCAATCAAATATCTCATCTCATAACCAACAAAATTCCTATTAAAATTAGTAACAAGCTAAGACATAATCATAATTTCCAAGGGCTACTTTGAGGTAAAATTTATTTGAATTCTTTGTATAAATGTATTATGTATTGTGAATAGCGTAAAAAATAAACGAATTACTGATTTGTGGTATATATTCGTTAATTAATATTACAAATTAACAAATATTAAAGATAATTTCAAAATGAGTGGAAAAACAATATAACTTCAACGTACTTTTTGCTGCGCATGTCAGTCAATAGAAAACAAATTAGAAATTTTATTTAATGTTCATTCAGAAAACTTGATTATCTACAACTTTGCAATGTACCGAATTCTTGTCAGATAAATAGTTTTTATACAAAACAGTTTTTTGTGAATATCTCGAAATCATATTTTTGGAGTTATATCGTTTTCCCACTCACCGATTCAATTATTGTTACAATTAAATCCACACCCACATTAAGCAAAAAAAACATATGGTATAAAGAAGCACTTTTATTAAGTTTGTGAACAATGGCAAATCAAGAGTCATTTAGAGGTATAGGTAACCGCTTCAATATGAATAAAGGGGAGGCATATAAGATGTTCATTAAAATCTGCAAAGTGATATATACATTAAAAGACCGCTTCAATATGAATAAAGGGGAGGCATATAAGAAGTTCATTAAAATCTGCAAGGTGATATTTATATGTATATATTAAAAGATAATTTATGTTGGCCCAATGATGAATTAGCTACTAAAACTATTCAAGATTTCAACAAATTAAGAGGACCTAACGCATTTCCGAATGTGTTGAGATGTATAGGTGGTTCCCATATACAAATACCTGGAAGCAAGAATGATAATTCATATTTTAACAGAAAGGGATTCCACTCTGTTTTATTACAAGGCATTTTTAATGCTAAGTTGGAATTTATTAATATATTTTGTGGTGGCCAGGATCACATGATGCAAGGATGTGGAAAAATTTCCCTATACATATATGACAAATTAATTAACAAAGATTCAAATTACGTGCCGCCGAATTGCCATTTATTAGAGGATTCAGCCTACCCAATTGATGAATTTATTATGGTTCCTTTTAAAGATAATGGCCATTTGACTCCAGAACAAAAAAAAATGAATAAACAGCTTTCTAGTAAAAGAGTTGTGATAGAACAAGCATTTGGTCGATTGAAGGGCTCATTCCGCCGTGTATACATTGAAGAAGATGACGTTATAGTGGAAGAAAATAATAATGAAGGTAATGCAAAAACATTAAGAATTATGAACTACCTCATGGAATACTAAATTAAATATGTATGTATATCTGCTATCAATTAAAATGTAAAATGTTTATTTATATCTGTAATAAATAAATTTTAAAAGGGTTTATTTCTTTCTTTCTCGCATAATAAACAATAATATATATTATTAATTTAATGAAAAAATAAAACAAATTCTATATAAAGTAAAACATTGCAATACCTATAAATAAATAAAAAATAAATAAAGTTCTCTTTTACAATGTAACTAATACATTTTAAAATTTAAATTCTATGCATATTTCTGAAATGAACTATTACTACCTACACAATTATAGCCATTTCTGAATTAAATATTACTCTGAATCACTACTGTCTCTTTTTCTTTTTCCACGTGTCTTATTCTTAAGTTTGACTAAATCCTTTAATACCTCAATTTCAGATTTTTTGAGTTCCTTTTTTTCCTCCCACTGTTTTCTTTTAAATTCTTCTTTTTCAACATCACTTTGTAGTTTTTGAAAAAGATATTTTGACAACGAAATTTCCTTTTTTTCCTTTTTAGTAGGTGGGATTTCGTCATCATCTGATATGTTTTCTTTATTGTCAAAAGATCCTCCCAGATTTTCTAGTGGCGGTACTACACTAGCCTTATTAGTTAAGACATTGTCAAATTTATCGAAGAATTCCCATTGAATGGACTGTTCACCAGTTTTTGATTTTCTTAATTTATTCGACTTATAAGTTTGTAATAAGTTACGATACTTGTCGTGCAAATTATTAAATGTCATATTATATTTTCCAATTTCATTAAATTGATAGCACAGTTTCTGCCATAACTTATTTTTTTTCATTTTTGGGTTATTGAAGTCATCTTCCATGTTTAATCTTAAATCTAATAATAAATTAATTTTTTGCGTATCCCATGTTTTCTCTGTGATTCTAGTATCTTTAGATAGATTCGTTTGTGCATTACTGCACTTTCCTATATTGCTGCAGCCACTCGTACCTGTTTCTACAGTCTGTACTGCTGAATAATTTTCGTAAATTTGCTTAAAAAATTTTTCTTTTTTACCTAAATCTAAAATTACAATCGTTTTAGAAAACAAAAATTTTTGTCTTAAATAAGATATTTCCATTATTTAGAGTGTTTATATAGTCTACAGAGCATTTGATCCTAAACAGCATTCCATTGTAGGAAAATTCATAGAAGTCTTCTAGCTCCATATTTCTTATCATTTGAAATAATAATACAATGATAAATAAAGTTTTAATAACAATAACCAAAGTGACCAAACGACAAAAACAACGACTAGCTCTTTACCCCTCTCTAGAATGTACCCCTACTCCCTTCCACTCTATTCATCACGATCGCCAAACTCGGAATGTGTTGAAAGTGGTGAAGCACCAAGGTATAAACCGGAAAAAAAAAGAAACTTCTCTGGTGGATCAACAGAAATAAACCGGTGATTAAAGCAACGAATTTGAGGCCATCAAATGTATCAATGATGTAAACCGTTGAATAAAACAACTCTAGCTATGTATTTTCAAACTTCGCCTAACACAGACATACGGCGCTGGTAAATTACTTGAGTAAGACGAAGGGGATTATTACCTACTCCGTGATAAATACACACATTTCCGCTTAGTAGTTGTCACTTGTTGACATTTGACAGCACATTTTCGTTGATATTTGATCGAATTGTTATTTATTTACTTTTTATAAATACATATTTTTTTAAATTGAAAGTACCTACTATAAAGAAAATGGTATGATAGAGAAATACATTTAGATTGTGAAATCGATAACTTTATAATTAATATTGATGATTCAATCAGCAGTGAAGATAGTGATTAAAAATACTTCTTAAATATTTAAAATTGTCTTGAAATATATTTGATCTAACTAAATTGTTTATTTTTTTTTAAACAAAAATTATACGACATTTTCTATAAAATTATGTTTATGAAACTGTCATAACAGTGAATATGTAATTACAGTTATATAAAGTATGTACTCTGGTCTATTGTATGGTTTCAATTCGAATAATAATGCTTTTACAAATAACTTGAAGCTGTTTAGTTTTGCCATTCATTAATTCACTATGATAAATGATTAAAGAATTACATAATCTTATATGTTGTCATAAATGTTGTATATTCTTGATATTTCATTTGATTTTTCATGTGATTTTATAGTTTAATTTGATTTGCTGTTTACACAGCTTTGTTTAATTTATAGTAATATATACTCCTCGTCAGGAAAGATGATCCCTGCGTCATCAATAAACATTGTATGATTCAAATCAGTACTTCGGCGTCATATTAAATACTGTAAATTGCAAAATGAATATGGATTGTAACTTCGTTTCCGGGCCAAATATATTTGACACAGTCGGTCGAATTTGTAGGTTATATGAACATATATAATCGAATTACATCTTATGTTATATTAAAATTACTATAAATTGAACAAAGCTGCGTAAACAGCAAATCAAATTAAACTATAACACCACTTGAAAAATAAAATGAACTATCAAGAATTTACAACATTTAAGTCAACATATAAGATTATGTAATTCTTTAATCATTTTAATGAATGGAAAAACCAAACAGTTTCAAGTTAGTTGTAAAAGCATTATTACTGGAATTGAAATTATACAATAGACCAGAGTACCTATCTACTTTGTATAACTGTAATTACATATTCACTGTTATGACAGTTTTATAAACATTATCTTCCCAATTATATCATAGAATAACCCTAGATATTAGTTAAACGTTCTACAGTGCCTAATTTTAAATAAAATTTGGAATATATTGCAATATAACTTAACACTGCCATAATAGATAAGTTGAGTTTTGCACAAAAGTCAGTATAAATATTTGAAATCGCAGTATGCATTATAAACAAAACATATTCATACAAACTTATTTGCTGCGAAATGTTTTTTTTGCTTTGAAATTATTTGTTGACTGCTAGTAAAATAGAACTTGTACGATTGCAGAAAGAAATTTTGAAAAAGGAACATGAAATGGAGCAAGAAAGAAAAAGTTTAGTAATTGAACTTTCAAAAATTA
Organism: Melolontha melolontha; assembly: GCA_935421215.2. Taxonomy (NCBI): domain Eukaryota; kingdom Metazoa; phylum Arthropoda; class Insecta; order Coleoptera; family Scarabaeidae; genus Melolontha; species Melolontha melolontha. Next base: position 134,977,642 of record OW285236.1, read on the forward strand.
AATTGAGCAAACAAAAAATTTTACTTGCAATAAGTTATAGATTTATATAATATATACAAACAATAGTTATTTTATTTATTGTTTTCATCAAATTGTATGAATTTGTTTTGTGTATATTAAAAATTTTTAAGTTAACACCAGAAGATTAGAGCTGATGGACACCAAATCAAATAAGGCAGTCGAAACACATTTCACTAGTGTATCTTGCAAAAACTTTCTACAAAAAGATGAAAACACATTCAAATGTATTTAATTGGACATACATTTTTTTTATGTATTGTATTTTTAACTCCAAATATTAAAATTGCAACGAAAAAGAATACGCAGTAAGAAAAAGGAGCCAATTAAAAAAAAAACTTCAATATATTAATTGTCAATGTAACTGGGAATTATAATTGTTTAATAAGTTAATATACATATGTAATCAGTAATCATTTAACAAAATTGCCTTATTATTTGTTTAATAATAAAATTATCATGAGTATATATAAAAAAAAAAGGAAATATAAATAATATTTAGAAGATAGTATAATAGTCGATATTAGAATAAATTTGGAAAATGAACTGATACTATTATTGCTTTCGAGAGTTCCACATTAACTTTCATACCATATATGTAATAAGATTGGAAATCTTTTAAGACACCAAAAAATCTTTCAATCCAGTTTCTGGTTCTAAAATGGGATTCATCGTACAATTGTTCTGCTCGACTTTGAGGATTTGCTAGAGGTTAATAAATATTTTGTAATATTGTAACAACTATCACAAAGTATAACTGAGTTATTGAAATGTTCATTTTCTTAGCTTCTTTTTATTGCCGATCCATTCAAAATTGTTTGGTCATGTGTAGATCCTGGCCATCTGGCTACGATGTCACAAATTCTTAATTGAGAATCTCCTATTACCTGAATATTCCATGATAAATATCCTTTTCTGTTTCGGTACAGCTCAGCATTATTACCACTAGGAGATTTTTTTCTCATGTGAGTGCAATCAATTCTACTTAGTACATTAGGAAATCTACCTACTTGATAAAATCTGTTTCTGTAATTTTTCTACCTTTCTAGACATATTTAAATAAAAATTGTGGCCACAGTCTGGCAATTGCATGTGTAACATTTTGTATGATTATTTGTATTAATATCATTGTATTTGTTGCATAAAAAATCAGTTACTAAAAGTAGAAACTAACATTACATAAACAACTAATCAGCTGTATACTAATACTTCCTACTTTTACTGCCAACACAAGAAAATTTGATATATTTGGCGTGAACTAAAAACGACTTGTAGCACGTATGTTGGCTTAAATCTTGGGTTATAATATAGATTAAGTAAAAACATGGGATAGCTAACAGTTTTTTTTATCTGCGGTCATATAGGAAGTATTGTTAATCACTATCTTCACTGCTGCTTGAATCATCAATGTTAATTATAAAGTCATTGATTTCACAATGTAAATGTATTTTCTCTATCATACCATTTTTTTATAATACTTTCCGTGTGAATAACACAATTTTTCCAAATTTCTTCCATACACTGCTCTAGTGATTACTTCCACATAGCTATAACTTTATCATCTCCATGTCCATCCCTGAAAATATGTTTATTATATTGTTTTGCATTGTCCCAAATAATTTCGATAGCATTAAATTCACAATGATAAGGAGACAATCTTCAATATTTCATGTCCATGACTTTGTAGCAATTCATCTACTTGATACCGTTTTTCTTTATACAAATTTTTAGCAAGGGTAGTAGGTCAGTTTTAAATAGAGTTCGCAAGATATATTATGTTTCGACAAGTATGTAATAATATCATTTTTACATCAAGCCGATGATGAATGTTTCTTTACTACTAGTGAATGGTAGGGTGCATTGTCCATCACTATTTGTTCCGGTTCTTCCAAATTTGGTATTAAATATTCATCGATCCATTTCTGAAGCATTTCTCCATTCATTTCACCATGATAATCTTCTATTTGTGATTTGCTTGAAAACAATAAAGAAGCATTTGACACAAAACATAATTTTGAACCACAATGTAATACAACATATCGCTTGCCCTCGTAACCCTCAGGTTTACGCACACTCTGCAGCTTATTATCTTGCCGGGTCTCATCAAGCAATACCACTTCTCTCTGAACAGAACAACTCAAATTCTTTATGTAATTCCTAAGAAATGTCAATCTTATCTCTGCAATGTTGGATCATTCCACTAATGCTCTATGATCATTATCCTTTTTATATTTAAATCCAATATTGTGAAGTACACGATTTAAACTGCTGCTACACAGCTTTAATGCGTTTTACTGTAACTAATCCCAAGCACAATGCATCTGCCACTCGCTAAACAAAAGGTTTATTAAAATCTAAATATATTATGTGCACATGTAATAGGTATTAACACCACCATGGTTTTTCTCTCGTTCAAAATATTGCAACGAATTTAAAACAAGTTGTCGTGATTGCTGCCATTATAGTTTTGAAAAAATAAATTTCAAAAAATATGTATTTATAAAAAGAAAATAAATAACAATTCCATCAAATATCAACGAATGTATGTTGTCAAATGTCAACGAGTAACGATAGAACTACTAAGCGGAAATGTGTGTATTTATCACGGAGTAGGTAATAATCCCGTCTTTGTCTTACTCAAATAAATTGCTTGAGCCGTATGTCTTTGCTAGAAAACACATACTTTCGTTCAAGCTATCCTTGTCATACAAGTAGGTACTGTTCGTTATTCGGATGTGGAGATTATTCTTTGAATGCCGTTGATAGAATTATAGATCAATGACGCAGGGATCATCTTTGGTGATTTGGAGTTCACATAACCTACAAATTCGACCGACTGTCAACAAACTTATTTGGCCCGGAAATGAAGTCATAGTTTCCATATTCATTTTGCAATTTACAGTTTTTAATATCACGCTGAAGTACTGATTTGAATCATACAATGCTATATTGATGACGCAGGGATCATCTTTCCTGACAACAAGTGCATACTAATATTAACAAATAGACTTACAGGAAAAGTAAAGAAACAACCGTCTTACTTCACTTGATGACATCGACATGACGTCAGTTTTCAAAACTTAAAAGCCAATCACAAAACGCATAAAACTAGGAAAATATTACACGTTGTCAAGCGTTTTAGAGTACATACAAGGTGTGTAGAAATTGTCGCAAAAGCTACACGTAGCGACATTCTTCGTTTGGTTCTGAATAAAAAATCTTAATGTTAAAATGTCGTATCATGCTTCGTAAATTCGTAAATGTCAAAATTTGACAGTAATGATTTTGATTGAACTCACTTTGAAATACAAACTTATTGTTCTACAACGTTGCCAAATGTGTTTTTCGTGGAAGTACGTTAATGAATAAATGTTTAAAACAAGCTTTTAAATCAAAAAGAAAACGTTTACGAAATAATACTAGTAAAAAATTTTTCTTTAAACTAAATTGCATCTATCTCTATTAACAGATATCGAAGAGCAAAGGTTAGTTACGCACTAAAAGTCTGAACTTCAAGAACCCCGTGAAAACAAACGAAGCATGATACGACATTTTAACATTAAGATTTTTTATTCAGAACCAAACAAAGAACGTCGCTGCGTGTAGCTTTTGCGACAATTTATACACACGTTATATAAGTATCTGTCAAAAGTATTAGTGTGTTTTGCAAGGTTAGATTTACGTTTTGTTATATTTTATTGCTTATTTTTATGTTCAAAAATTGTTTTTTTTAAACAAATTGGTTTGGTACTTCGTTTTATTTAATTATGCCGAAACCGTTACGACGTTAAGCCAACTAGCTTGTGGCTTCGCTAATCAACTTCTTCGAGAAAGAACGCAACCATGGAGGCCCGTTTATACCTGTAACAGCTGTTCGAGATGTAATAAAGATATTTCAAGTTGTTATTTATAAGCAATTAATTAATTCTGCAAATGTGGGTACTGTAAGCATAATATGGAAGTCCATTAAAAATAATAATGTTCTGGAGTCTCCAACAAAAAAACGTCCACATCCCAAACCGATAACTGCAGTGGATGATTTCAATCAGACTGCTATTAGGAATATGATTTATAGGATGCATGAAAGACTAAGTTATTCACTACGAAGTTTGATTTATTTTTATTATTTTGAAAATTTTAGACGTACACCTAACTGTTAACACTCTACTGATTAATTTAAAAGCAGAAAAGCTTCTTTTGGGTTGTCAAAAGTCCTTGCAAACTATCCTAAAACAATTAGGTTTTAAATGGCAAAAAGATAATCCTGGCAGAGGTTTGACGGAATCGCCTAGTGTTGTCTTAAAGCGATTGGAGTTTATACGATCATACAGTCAAACACAAAGACTTAAATAAATTTGTATTTCTGGATAAGACGTGGATATTTCAAAATGATACAATCGGACGTCTTGGCAAGATAATGATTTACGTAGTACGAAAACTACAAATTATATCAAGCATAAAACATTTAACTTAACTCTATTTTTTCAAATTTACTAGTGAAAACTAATATTTGGAATTTGAATATCAAAAATAAAGGTTTCTAATGCTTGTTTAACATTATGATTAGTTAATCTAAGCAAGCATAATTAATATTTGTAACAATCAAATTATGTCAAATTAATAAAAATATAACCTTTTATTTAGCGCCATATTAATTCATTGTAACAAGATATGACAACAACGGCAATGTGTGTTGTCATAAAAATTAATGATGTAAGATGGCTGTTTCTTTACTTTTCCTGTACTTACAAAGCTAAATTAATGCCAAAATCGTTATAAGAGGTGTTCCGCTATTTTTTTACGCGAACAGTACTTCAAAGCAATTTAAAATAATTAATGTTATTAATATCATCGATTAATTCTTTTATTTGATAATTTGGCAGATGTTTATTAAATTAATAATTATACTATATACCCAGTTACTATTTAATACTATTGCGTCACACTTTAATGAAAAATTGATATTGGGTGAAGATCTTAAAGTTTGAAGCACCATAATTCGACACATTTAGTTACGCAGGCATTATTGAACTGCTCACCATATTTTAATGGAAGCCCGAAGCCGCGATCTGTTTACGTTGAACTAAGGATTGAACACTAATATGTTAACAAAGCTTTATAAATGTTCTCCGAGTGGCGGTTTAATACATTATAACGTAGGTCATTGTTTGCGGAAATTTTATCTCACTAATATTATTTTTTATACATTGGAAACCATTAAACAATACCTATTGGCTAAACTAATAACTAAACTATTATTACATCAATGGCGTTTTTTTTTGTTACAACTGAGTCAGGCTGACAAAAAAAATAAGCAGCTGGAGGTAGTAAGTCAAGGATAATAATAGGCGATCGGTGCTAGCCACGGTACCACACTAGTGTACCGCGTAATTCCTCAAAATCGTAACAAGTCTACCATGCTGCTACCCCAAAGGCCTGCATGGACTATTATTATTATAATACCGTGATATGAGTCATCCGACGGACCGTCAAGTCTCTCTCGAACGTCCGAGAACAGGTCGCGAGGATTCCACGTCGATATAGAAATAGGCGACGGCCGATATATAAACCGTCGAGGAAGAGGAGTTCATCATTCAACCAGTGATCGCGGCCTAGTTAACGTAAATAAATATACAAACATTGTTACATAAATGCTAATATAAATAAATGTTATTATTGTTATAGTTTTAAGATTGATCTTTAGTGTATGCTGTAGTATTGTTAATATAGTGTGTGTTTAAATTACCGTTAGTTTTTTTCAAGGACCGGGAAAGACACACATTACAATACTATAACTGACGGTCTGAAAACTATTAATAGTTCTTATTACAAGATAAAATTAAATAACTACTTTTGTTGCTTCTAGTAAGCGGATTTGACGTGATTTCACATAAAAGCTCGTATAACATTTAATTAGCATTACAATGTGATTTCAAATGATTGAGGGTAGTTCAAAATTACCGCCGCGTGTTTTAGTGCTGTGGTTGAAGATGGCTGCCATTGCTAAACAATGAAATGTTACTATAAAATCCCAGTGTCACCTCCTTAATTATATTATTTGATTATCGCGTTGTCTTGTCATTTCTTCGTTTCTGTTTTTATTATTGGTTCTGTTTTATATCAAAAATTGTTCTTTTCAGAATAACTATCTAAGATATTTCATTATTCCTTAGGTAAGTTAAATAAAAAATTCAATTCAATAAAAGTAATTGCATTTATTATTAATTTTAAAGGCTGAGCAGGATGCTTTTACTTTAAAAGCGCATTATCGCAATGGCATTCGTGCGAACAACGATGAATGGTTATATTCGTTGCGATCCTATTTGAAGCAATTTATTAAAATTATCTAGGCAATATCCTATCAGACAAAGTGTTTGGCCAATATCAAGACCGGATTGTGCATCGACGATCTGAAGCTAAAAATTGCCAAAACTAGTGGTCGGCTGACAGTTTAACGGAAGATGTTGTTGATAACAACGTCTTCAAACAAGTCCAAACAAATCAATTCCAAAATTAGCTGCCCAAACAGGTATGTATAGCAAGCGCCAACTAAGTTGGCGCGAGGAGGGGATGCGCAGAAGCCGATTTTAAAAACGTCCACCCCCACTACTCAAGTAATTGTCAGAATACATTTGTCATTGTCGTTTGACGGAACATAATGTCTTTGCTAGGGGATCATAAAGTGATACACGCTCAGAGGTTAGAATTATCTGACATTTGATGTAAAATCAAATACAAATCTCCCCTCTACTTCCAATCCTGCGCGAACTTACCCCTCCTCGCGCCGACTTAATTGGCGTTTGCTATACATTTAATTAATATTACTATTTTTATTAAGAATTTTATTCACTCTTTTAGGTTTTTTCTTATAGCTCTATCAGAGAAGCTTTGGTGCAAAATTTACTTATGCATCCATACAAAATATCTGTTACACAGCAATTATTGGATATCGATTATCAAAGAAGAGTTCAATACTGTCAGTGGTTCAAGGAGAACTTAAATAATGATGATATTCTAAATATTACATTTATGTCAGGCTTAGTTTCATTTATCGGGGTACATCCATAGCCAAAATTACAGAACGCGGGCAACTGAAAATCCACATAATTTTGGAGAATTGAGTTTGCATCCTTTGAAAGTTAGTGTTTGCGTAGCAGTGGCAAAACGTCAAATTATCGGTTCAATATTTTTTAATGACACCATCACTGGAGAAAAATATCGTACTATTGCAGATAAGGAGATATTTTCAACAAGACAGAGCAACCACCTCATGTTGCTAATAATACTTTAGAATATCTCCGAGGATATTTTGATAATAGACTAATTATAGAGTGTTTCACGTTCACGATGCAGTATGGGCTTTATGGAGAAAGCTTACATAGTTGTCAAATTGTTCAATACAATCTGCCAACTGATAAAATAATTTTAGAGATTTGATTTTAAAATAACCTCTATTGACCATGTTGTCATAGCACATAACCTAAATAAATTAAACACGTAATTATAATGAAGAAAAAATCTTGTTTATATTGAATTGTAGTTTTCCAATTAGAAATACAATATTGATTATCAGCATGAAGGGTTTGAATATGCACTTAATGTTAAAGCTATTGACTGGATGGATCTGTTAATAAATCAGCTTTGGAGCCATCTATTGAACTAGATTCTATCGCATGTGCAATGTTTTGTAAATGAGAACATGAGAGCAATAATTCTTGAATGCCTTTTTTATATTGACAGTGACAATAATATAAACAATAGTACTTTATTTTTATAGAACTCAAAATACATTTAATTATTTTGATACAATTCATTTTTTAAAAGTTTAAATTACCATTTCAATATCACGATGAAGGATTTGAACATGCATTTGATGTTGATGGAATCTTAGAGTAATAAATTAATTGAATCTGTTAATAAATCAACCTCAGAATCATCATTTGAACTTGATTCTTCTACATGTATTATGAATTCCTCAATATCATCCAGCAATCCACATCTCATAATGTAATTTTTCCAATTTTCAGCTGTTACGTTATTATATGCATTTACAATTAGAGATGACATATCTTTTACTTTGAACGTAGTGTTTTTCATCTTTATATGGTTCTTTACTTGTGCCCAAACCATCTCTATTGGATTTAGCTCACAATGGTAGGGTGGTAAACGCAGAACTTCCCGGTGAGCTTTTTTTACCAAAACATCAATCACATATGTATCATATTTATGTCGAACTTGTGATACACAAAATAGTAAATCTCGTTTTAACATATTATCTTCAACAAGTATATTCTTTTCAGTCAGACAGTTTATTATATTTTTGTTCCTCCATGCATTTCTATGAATTTTATCAGTCTTTTTGCTGTGGTATGTCGCATTATCTAGAACAGTAACGGTATTTTCTGGTATGTTTGGTAATAACTGCCCAGTAAACCATTTTTCAAATGTTTCTGCATCCATTTCATTATGAGAATCAGCAGTATTTTTTATAAAAATGTTAATTCTGCACCCACGAGAAATCCAATTTCATTACCTACATTAACTAAAGCAAAGCGAGGACCAAGACTAGTTGGAGATTTTAATCATGTACTCAATCCCCGAATAAATGCATCTCTAGTACTTCTAATAATAGTATCATGCCAAGTTTTATTTGCAGAGTGCCCTTCATTAACCCATTATTCATCTACATAGATAATATATCTACCTAAAATTATTATTATAACAGATATATGTTTTGATGTAAATAATAAGCATATATTACCTTCAGCTCTAAACCTTTGGATATCTTGTAAATATTTATGTCTCATCTAATAAGATATCCCATTAAATAAGAATTCTTTTTCGTTTTACTTTTTGAAATTCAAAACCAATATCTTTCAAAAGCCTATATAATGTGGATTGTGTTAAATTAGATAAATCGTTGTCAACGTTGATGGCAACAAGAACTGTATTCAAGGTAGGTGCGACATTTAGTAAAAAAAAAAGCTGTGTCCTTTCTGTCGTACAAGTAATTGTATATCTTCATTATAAGTATGCAGGCGAGCATTTACTTGCAAACTTTCATTCTGCTTTTTTTTTTGGACTCGACAATTGCCCTTGTTGTTGTTCTTTTCTTATATTGTATATATAAGCTACACACTGAACAATTTAGGGCTTCACTCGCTTCTGCAGCAGCAGCAGTAACTCTCATAGGTTTTTTAAGAAAATAGTTGAAAATATTAAGCATCATTTTGTCTTTTCGAGTAAAACATTCGCCCTTTCGCAATTTCTTCATTGCAAGCTCCATTATTAATGTATCTGTAACACTAATATTTTTATCTATTCATAAATTTATTTATATCATTTTGTAACTTACCACAAATACTTTTTATAAAAACAGTGAAGAATTCCAATACAAATACCAAAAGAAAACAGCGGGAAAGTAACAATAATATTTGTCAGAGGTAAAATAAATTAAATTATCACATGTCTATTTCATTAACTGTACAAATGGAAAATCACTAACAAAAATATGGATACATTTGGCAACGGTTAGAGAGATAGAAAAAGTAAGCGTTATTGTAATTGTTTCAAGAGAAAAAGAGATGTATATATCCCCATAAGAATACACACTATACCGTGAACGTGAAACGAAACGATCTATAGTAAGGATCGTTGGCCGTCACGTTCACCTGACTTGACACCATTAGATTTCTCTCTATTTGGTTATCTAAAACTAACGTTTTTGTAAATAGGGTTGATCGACCAACACTCGAACGAATATTTAAAAATGTAAAAAAAAAGAATTAACTTACGTTTAAATGTGAAGTATTTTTTTAAGAAGTAGTGGTATTATTCTATTATTGTTAAGTCTAATTATTATAAATATATTCAACTCTGAATTATGGAACTGCTTTAATTGACTGAAATTAAAATTTTATTTCCTGTTATAATATTATTACATAAAGTCATTTTTACTGGTAGGTTATATCGGTGTCCATTAATGTTTAAAGCTGAGGTTTATCAAATTTCTTGGTTAGTATTTGGCATACTAGTATTATTACTATATTGTATTAATTATTCTTTTTAATGAAATAAGTTCAAGTAGTAAAATTGCGAACGTAAAAGATTTTTTGATATCTAATAATAAAGCAGTTGCCATTGAATACGAGTCACCACTGAACACAAAATAACAGAAACATGTACGGTATGGCCAAGATTTCAACAATTTAGTATGGCAAGTTTTAACTATGTACTCTCAATCATTTAAAATCACACTGTATATGTTATGTTGCGGTAAAGAAAAAATGTAGCTCACATACCTATAAATATACTGCGCAAGTGAGACGACCGATACGAGAGAGACTCACAGGTGACAATGTGGCTGCCACTTTGATGTAGCAAATGTCATTAACGTAAAAAATTAGTCATAAACCATAACTTATTTTATTTGTTTATATTCAAGAACAAACAAGCAATGCAAATAAACATTAATTATAAATATAAATACTTTGCTCCTATGTCAAGCGAATTACCTATTGAATTAAATATGTAATTGTAGTAAAGAGTAAAGTTATATCTAGATGTTCTCAATACACAATATTTTTTTTATAATTGGAAAATAAATTTTAAGTGTAAAGAAGTGGCATAAATGGTGTGTTGCTAATGATTTTACATAAAACTAAGCACTAATTATGTCCATCAAACATAACATCATAACCTAATCTGTGAATATTACTAATGCATCTAAATAGTCCCATCTTTTATCCCTTGGGCGTTGGAAATTCACACTCTTCCTTTCGCAGTGTATATTATTATTATTTTTTTTTAATTTCCTGAATTACTTAGAATATCACAATGAAAAGAAAATTATACATATATTAATATAGTTTAAATACTATTATTTAATATAAAATGGTTTTTACATATTAGACGTAAAGAAATCTTCTATTTTATAGAAGGCTCTATGTATTAGATTCTGTTTTATTAGTATTTTAAATTTATTTGATGGTAATTCTTTTTTTTTTTGTTGAAAATGATTATAAAATTTTATGGCTTGGTATTTAGCAGATTGGTGAATTAAAGTTAACCTGTGATATGGAGTTTGGAAAGATGACTTGTTCCTTGTTGTGTAGCAATGGATATCAGATTGCGATTCGATTGTTAATATTTTCTGTTTTATGAAGTGTGGTTTGCAATGTCTTCTACTGGATACACTAATCATTGCTCTTACACATTTTTTTTAATTTTAAAAATTCTCTCTGTATGCCCTGTGCTGCCCCAGAGTATAATACTGCTATTGATGAGTGAGTAAAAGTTTGAGTAATATATTAGTTTTGCTGAAGCTATGTTTGTTAATTCTTCGGTTCTTCATATTTGATAAACAGTTGTACTTAGTTTTTCACATAGATAGCTTATATGTGTATTCTAATTTTAGCATGAATCAATGTATACACCCAGCATTTTGATATAGTTTCGGTTATATGGTTTAGTTTCAAATTTGATTTTTTGAATTTTATCCATATTTAATTTTAAGTTGTTGGCTTCAAACCATTCTTCCGCTTTAGATATTGCAAATGACTCCGCTATTGTCAATTCCTCAGTTGTAGAAGCACTAAACACTAGGGTGGTATCATCCGCAAAAATGATTGTTTTACACGTGTGAAGACTTGCGGATAAATCATTGACATATATCAGAAATAATATTGGTCCTAACTTGGAACCTTGTAGAACTCCATACTTGACCAATTCTTCCCTAGAAGAACTGCTTTGTATCATTACTACTTGTTTTCTTTCTGAAAGATATGATTGGAATAATTTCAAAGGTTGTCCCCTGATGCCGCAGTATTGTAATTTTTGTAGTAATATCACATGACAAACACAGTCAAAAGCCTTAGATAAATCCAGTAGTATTGCAGATACTTTCTGATGCATGTCGAAACCACTTATGATGCTATCAACTAGTTTACAGATAGCTTGGATTGTGGATTTACTTTTTAAATAACCATATTGCTGATTACAAAAGAGAGAAGCGTTGTTGAAGTAATCCAACAATCTGGTCTTTAATAACTCCTCGTACACCTTCGACATACCAGGCAGAATAGATATTGGTCTGTAAGATCCTGGATCGCTTCCGTTCCTTTTCTAATAACAGGTAGAACTTTAGCTAGTTTCAATTCCCTCGGGAAGATGTTGTCATGGATACATCTATTCAAAAGCCTTGCTAGTGATTCTGAAATAAATGTTGTTACGTGTTTAAGAAGTGGCGCTGACATTCCATATATATCCTCAACAGGAGAATTATTCATGTTAATAATGGTTGAAAACACTTCCGTTTCATTGGTATAATTTAAATAGAATGATTTATACTGATGTTTGTTGATTTTACTCAAAAATATATATATTATAGGTACGTGGGATAAATCAAAATCCAAGGTGATGATTGAACTTCATTACAGGAATTTTGGATGAATTTACGTATTAGTTATTATAGACCTATATTTATTATATAGACAATATTCTTATAGACTTATAAATTGTTTCACAAACGTATACTTATCTCGCATTTATCAACAAAAAATTAACCAAGCTTCATTGAATAAAACATATCTAACTTTTTGAATCTATCCTGCACATCATTTATATTCCTGTAAAACAACATAGTTTTTTATTTGCTTGAAACATATTTACAAATCTGGTTTCTTACACTATGTGTCCCAAGTTAATAGCAGAAAGCAGACTGATGTGCTTTATGTTGGTATTCAAAAGGTTTTCAATGAGATTAATCAATTTATCCTCCTGAAGAGATTTATGTTTAGCAAGCAGAGGATAATTAATTTAGCAGCAACTTAACCATTATTTTTAACCATCATTATGAATTGTTTAAAGAGTAAACAGAACAACTTTTTTCCAGATTCATATTAACAAATACCAGTAAATAGAAATATCTACTGTTTGTAGATGATCTAATGCAATGTACTTCTACAACATGTGTAAGGAACTTCAAATGGTAGAACAGTTACATTGACATAACTAATAATAATAATCTTTCCAGCATATATACAAGATCAATTTCATAAATACCTAAGTATTGTGATAATAATAACTATAAATAACAAGTTTTAATTTTTGAATATGTCTAGAAAAATGTTCATGAAGTTTGAAAACAATAACTTACATGAATTATGTAGCGTAACTTGTAACTCAAATCTTCTGCGAGACCAGCACATACTTCATCTGACAAATGTTCAAATGTTGATTGTTCTGAATATATTGAAACTGATTCTGGACCAACTCCAGCATATTTTCTAATATTGCTATCCTATTAAATGAAATTAGGTATGATCAATGAAAGAATTTTAAAATATAACAATTACAAACCTTATTTGGGGAACCTTTTTCAGTGTTACTAAGCAATTCACTTTTATCAGAGCCTGCAATTGATCTTCTTTTTTCTCTCTCTTTGACAGTCTTTTTAGATTTTGAATTGAACGGTGGTCCAATACTCTTATTTGAAATAGAAGCCTTTACGTTTTGGAAATTTTTATTATTCATATCAGAGTACTTTATGCTATGAATTAACACCTTTAATATATATTTTATATTGACATAAAAGAAATATATTTTCTAATTAAAATATGTATAATAAAAATAAATATTTACAGAACATAACCTTACCTGTTTCAAACTGTAGGTAAATGTAAATAATATAGGAATAAAATTTAATGGATGTTTCTCTAGTGTATTAGTACTTATTACATGATCAGTATCACTGTTACTTTCATTTACTTTGTTGAACTTGAAACAATTTGTTATTGAGGTTAGGGGACACGAAAATAACTTAAAAGTAATTAGAGAAAAAATAGAATATACCGAGTAACTATAAATGATCGAAGAAAATATTTAATTTGGCAACTCTGAAAAATTGGCTTCCTGATCGTTCGCCTTAGATTTTTTTCCTAAAATATTTTGTCTACATATGGAACATTTATTGCTCTCAATTCAGAGTTAACTCTTATTTATTTATACTTTATTAATATTGATGTAGCATAGAAAAAATTCAACGACTTTTTTGACCATTTTTATTTACTTACTTTAATAGGTATTAAATAAAGAAATAGTTATGGATAATTTATAAGAAATTAATAGTTTGTTATCATATACAAAACTAACTAATTTGTCAAAATAAATAGCCATGTAAAATGAATTTAAATTTATCTACCTACTTTTCAGTTTGTTACGCCTGTTCTACACGAACATACTTTTTCTGTACTAGATTCTAGTAACTAGAAAAAACAGTACCGTTTGGATAATAAATTTACATCCAAGTTTCAAAACTATACTAGATAGTGCTAGATACTATCAGTAACGCGCCAAGTATCTTCGGCGCCGTCGTGCGAAATACTAATAGGCGCCTTTACCCTATATGTATTGAGCCAAAATTACCAGCCACTCTCCCACAGTTCAACATTGAAATTTATGATGAACTCTTTAGACTTGTTAGTACTGGTAGGTATTTTTTATTTGAGGCAAGCAATAGGTTCACATACAAAAAAATATTAAAATTTAATTTTAGTAAACTTTCGAAAAATGTTTGTAATATTTTTAAAATTTAACTTATCACAAGTGGCCGTAGGCGCCTTTAAGGCCTTGGCGCCGTTGTGCGCTGCACGACCTTGCCCATATGGACGGCGCGTCACTGTATATATATGGGTTTATTAAATTTAATGATTTCTTTATTCATTTCAATGGCTATCAAGTTTTCATTAAATATTGTACATGATTTAAAATTTGGTTTGGATATAAGAGACTTCGCACCCCCCCCCCCTGTCCATCCCACTTCCTTACTAATTTAATATTTCTATGGTTTTTCTAAAGTTTTTCCAAATATAGCATTATTTTTCAGTTTATATAGATTCTTTTCAAAGGGTTCTTTGGCAGTGGCCCTAAGGTTATTATTTAAGTCAATGTACGGTTTCAACCATGGGGATTGCTTAAATTTTAAAGCTTTATGTATTTTATCAAACCTAACTTCAAAGCCTTATTAAACTTGTATAGTGGAGAACATATTTTCCTTGTAATGCAAAGTGGTCATTAATTTTTGCTGTTTCGAATTTGGAGCTGTAAAATGATGGGGTAGCAAGGGAAGATCTTTATGCATTTCATCTAAATTCTCAGGATACAACACTGTAACTTCTAATATATAACCATATTCATCTCGTTCAAAGTAATTGTGCGAATTTAAACGTGACAAGATGAAATCTCTAACACTCTCGAAATCGGTGTCCCAGTGAAAGTGTGCATAAGGCAGAGGTTTTGAAAGAGCTAAACCGTACATATTGTTTATGTCGAAATAGGCGATAAATGAGTTAGGTTTGGTAAAATCATAATCGGGAAGATATTTATTATTTGCTTCAGCATATCTTTGATACTTGAACTAATCCACCCCTTATCGCCTTCTTACAGAACAGAATCATATCAATGTCCGTCAAGAGTTCTATTTCAGCCTTAGTAATTTTCAACATTGCACTGTATGAAAAGCCGGCACATGTATAGTAGTTGGCAGGATCTAGACCGTATGTATGTATGTATGCAAAGCTTACGATATTTTTCGAATATGTCGGTTAATAAGAGAACGTCCGTTTTCAAATATAAATCAGAGTAGGCACTTCAAATTTCTTAATAGTAGTTAACGCGACTGGAAATTCCATGTCTTTTAAATTAAAGATTTCGTAGTAATTTTGAGGATAATCGTTCACGTTGTTGGAATATATTTTGTAAACAGCTGCTAAAACGGCCCAAATAAAACATCGTCTGTCGTTACTATTAATATTTAATACCGCGTTTCGTTTCTTAATATTCAACGGTAGAGAAATATAAGCGTTACCCTCAATTGGTTGATATTTATTTATATTAATAATTAAATTTACGATTTCACGAAGTGACCACCCCGACCCTTTAAATTGCATTTCTTCTATATCATGTAGTATTTTAGCAGTTGCGTTATCGTAAATGTCTCTAAATTCAGTGAATTTTGTAACTATAAAATTTTGCGAATTAAATTATTTACAATTTGTTTTGTCTGTGACTGTTGTGACTGAGTTCATATCGTTCAATGGATCTGTAGTAGCATAAAGTGCATAATATATCGAACGGTCTGTGAATATCCTGAAACCCCGTAGTAATTATGCACATTCTTAAATTTCGTTAATCTCTTAATTGAAATCTGCCATATCCTCTTTCATATATATTTATGAAATCTGAAATTGTCGAAAAAGAATTATATCCAACATCACTTTGAACTTCGAATAAAGTCAAGGTAGAGATTGAATCCATTTCTTTAAACTGCAATACGAAACGAAAAAAGAAAGCATATTATACATGTTATACATGTATTATACGCTTGTATTCAAATATTATTGAACGAGAAATTTATTATTATCAATGTATGTGTATTAAATAGTTATTTAATACACATTCAAAGCTAAACAACTACAATCAACTATTTTATTATATTGCTACGTTCATATTATAATTACATAGAGATCTGAAAAAAAGCGTATTAGAAGTAAATACATAATTTCCAGTATTTCTTTTTTTATCAATTTTCTCCAGATTAAAAAATATTTATTTGAATTATGTTGAAGAATAGGACCGGGCAACAGCTTTTTCACCATTGAAATTCTACAAAAATGTACATGCGCTTGTAAAAATATATAAAGAACACCTACCTGTATACACACTTTCAAAACAAACGTTTTCACATTCAATGTAAGAAGATGCGTGTGCTAGCCTTTATATTTATAAAATTTTAAAAATTACGATGACATAGTACATCGTAATACACGTCTAACGCAAAAAACAAAGTCGTTTGAAATGGCTTATTAAAATGCACAACGTATATTGTTATAAACGTACGAATTAAACGTGTGTACAACATACCGTAACATATATTTACATAAAATTGTCGCGCTTTTACATACCAAACGCGTCGATATATGAAAATTCTGGACAAGGCATTCGAATTAAATATGTAACTTGTATGCATTTTAAAAAATATAACACTAGCTACACGTACGTTTATAATAGACGCAAATGCATAAATATTTTACTAATATAAAACGCAACAAGCCCGTGTTGACATTCAAACATAAAATTGCATATAAAAAGAAGTCGTGTATGTACTAATTTAAAAATTACAAGTCAATATCCTTTAAATTGCACATTGGAATTTTGTTTTTCAAATGAATTTATCGACGTACGACTTAAAAAGAACGTGCGTTGACATATAAAACCTATATTTACATAAAATTATCGTTGACGTGGTTTGCCAAACAAATATTTACATGCATCTCTGACCATCCACCCTAATTTGCATCTCATTAGCAATGCGAAAGGAGTCCGAAAGAAAAAGATAGAGCATTTCTCTGAGCGGAAGTGACGTCAAATACATGTAAATTTCGTATACCTTAATGGCTTTTCATCGCCCCATACCGTCGTACATAACTACTGATATGTTAGCGCGCTCGTGCATGTGTTTTATGTCGCGTCGCGCCAATTCTGAGAAATCGGAGAACCAGCACTTGCGCAGGGCCGCCAGCTTTTTCCCTACAACTTCTCTTTTTCCGTGCAGTACTTCGATGGTCCGACCCCCACCCCGTCGAGGCAGGGCCCAAACCCTCGAAGCAGAGTCTGCACGGGGTTGCACGTCGTCAACCGCAGCAATGCTCTTAGTGGCTGCTCCGGTCGACGACGACCACACTTTGTGCCGTCTTAACGTTTTCCGCTATTGCGGGGCATTGCACACACCGCGAGCGTGTGTGTGCTGTTCACGGCAACTTGGCCAAGTTGCCGCCTAGGACCGGTCCTAGTGGTGTGTACATTGCGCGGCGCCGTGTTTGCGCCGCATGGCTTGGTTCCTCTCTTCCCTGCTGGAAAGGCGAAATGACACCTGTCTGGCCATCGGGCAGAGTTTGGCAGCGCATATGCTAGACTACCACCCAGTAGAGGACCACGTCAGCACCCCACCAGTTCAGTCGTTTCGCCTCCCGGCAACGTTGCCCGCGTTCGCGCGCTCCTATTCTAATCCTACTTTATTCTTAACCTAGTCGTGTTTTAAGCGGCGGTACTGAAAAAATTCCACCACTCGCTCGTCTCGTCGTCACTGATATCCTCTCTGCGAAGCGGCCACCTGTTGTCCCGACTGTGCCCGACTGTTGTCGCTGCTCTAGCAGTTGTTTCCCGCCAACCTTCCGTGTCGGGGCATTCAAAGAGGACGTGTTCCGCGGTGTCTGTCCCACCATAATGGCAGTTCGGGTCGTCTCTTCTGCCTATTCTGTGTAGGTATGCCTTAAAATTCCCGTGACCTGTGATCAACTGCACTACCTGATATGAAAGTTCAACGTTCATATCTCCAAATCTTTTCGCGTTCCCTATGAATCGTTTAGTCCAACGCCCATTTATTGTGTCCTCCTATCACCGTTGCCATTCGCTCTCGCACTTGCTTGTTATCGCATTTCTGACCGTTTTCATCGATGCAAGTTCGTACGCCATTTCTGCGTTCACCTCTGCGGCTGCCTCTTTCGCGATTTCATCCGCCCTCTCGTTACCAACGGTTCCAATATGCGCGCGTGTCCAGTTGAGCTCAACGTTCACTTCCCTTAACATCTTCCAGGTTTCCAGCAATATATCCGTCGGTTTATGCATGCTCTTCAATGCTGGTAAAACAGACTGTCCGTAAACAGCGTTGCCTGTCCCACCCGTATCTCTCACATACGCATCTAATTGCCACGTTAATGGCTATCAGTTCCGCCTGATAATTGTCGCATGTCGCCCAATTTAATTTTCTCGCTGTATATTTCATTCTCACCCCCATATACGACGAATGCGGCACCGGTACCCTTATCGTTCTTCGACCCGTCTATATATATATTAATTCTCACGCGTCGCGCTTCCCCGCCCTCGTCTGGCGAAAAATCAACCTTCCCTAATTCCGCCGGATGTATTTCCGCGGTCAGCCGGTTGCTTGGTTCGACATCAGTTGGATCGATGTTTAATCCGTATGCTGGCCAAACACCTGCCTGTCTGCTTTGACAGCGTCCCTGAGCCTGGCAAGTTCCTTGGCTCGTATGCCTGCGGCCAGCATACCCGCGATCGTTACCGCAGCCTCCCCGACGTGGTCTTATACGCCCTTGTAGCCTTGACTGCTGATATCCTCCGCGCCCCTATTATTTTCCGCGTTTCCTTAACCTTTAATGATTCCGCCCATATCGGTGTACCGTATTCGCTTTGCTTTTTAGCGTTTTATATTGCCGCGCCCTGACCATTAAAGCCGTATCGTCCGCGAATGCTATTACTTCGCATCCCTCCGGTAATACCAGGTCGAATATACTGTCGTATAAAATATTCCAGTAGACGGCCTCGATCGCGATCCCTGCGGACAACCGCGCGTAACTTCCCTACTGATTCTAAGACCCGGCTCCTCGATAATAGCCTCGCGGTCAGAGAAATACGCCGCCACCATCTTGGCTAAATTCCGCGGACAGTTTTTATTCAGAAGTTGAATCGCGATTTGTGGCCACCACGCATGGTTGAACGCCCCGCCAATATCTAACATTATTGCCGCACTATATTCTCCCACCGTTTTAGAATTCCGAATAGACTGTGTAAACCTTTCGATTGCGTCGACCGTAGACACGCTCCTTTTAAATCGGAACTGATTCGCGTTTATAATTCCGTTGGCGTAAGTAAACATGGTATTCGATGCGATTTATTAAAAGGTTTTCCAAAGCTTTCCCAATGACCAGCAATAGGCTTATGGCCTGTTGTTTTTAACATCACTCATATCCGTTTTCCCCGTTTTCGGTATTATTTTAACTAATTGTTTTTTTCAGCATTCAGGAAAAACACCTAGACACTTGTTAAACAGCCTTTCGAAGATCTCTGGACTGGTTTCGAAAGCCCTAGTCGCTATATCTGCCATTATACCGTCCGTACCCGGAGCCTTTTTTGCGTTCATCGATTTGAACGCACAGTGTACTTCGCATCTCGCGAAAGATACATCATTGCGCGTTACCGCCTCGACCGCCGCCGATTGTCTTATGACTGTGTGGATTTCCTCGTCCTCGTTCGCGTGGTCTTCCGGAAAGAACGTTTCCAAAAGAAATTCCGTGGTTTATTTTGCGTAAAACTTCCGTCGTCGCGTTTTAACGTAGTTCTTGCGCCGGTGCTCGCTTTTTTTCGCCTGACTACTCTATACGCGAGACCCCATGGGTCTTTGTATCCCGATTCGTGCAGAAGTCCCTCCATTTTTTATTCGCGTTGTTTTAATGCGATTTTTATATTCCGCGCATTTTGTTCGATATTCGATTACGCGATTCCGTCGTTCGTCCTCGTTTCTGCACCTTTGGAAACGCCGTCGAAGACGGTTTGTTTCTGTTCTCAGACTCGTCAATTGCGGCGTCCACCAGGGCATCTAATTATTGAATTCGCGTAAAATTCGCGGTAAAGATTCCACGCAAACGCTAATTACCGCGTCGTTGATTCTACTCGCGATCATTTCTATTTCTTCGTTCTCTAAATCCCATCAAACATCCGCTGTATTCTCAATAAATGTGTTCGCGAAAACAACCCAATCAACTTTCTTCGCGCACAAACCCCTCTTAATTATTCACTCGCGCCTTTCGCCGTTATTATTTATTAAAAAAACTTTTAGTCTGTGTTCTGTCAACATTTTCTCGTTAGATAGCTGCCGGTCACTCATGATTCTATACGCGCTTTTGTTTACCGTCGTAAAATCTATATATCTTGACCCGCGATGTGAGGCAAAGGTTGGTTCTTCGATATTATTTGAAACCACTAACGAATTTGTTTCTAAAAAATTGTTCGAATTTGCGGCCGCAGTAGTAATCCTTGATCGGGCTATTCCATAATCGACTTTTACTGTTTCCGTCTAAAACGATAATTAGTTTGTCTTCGGTTAAATTAAATTCCCTGACAATATTACAAAAATTAATCTGAAAAGCCCCTGGATTCGTCCTCAGGTGGCAGATAAGCCGAGACGATAATTACACTTAGTCCGTTGTTTGAAATTTTCACACTAATTACGTCCGAATTACTCTTGTCGATTAACGTTATGGCCTTCAAGTCGCTGTCATTTATTACTACTGCCGCTCTACCGCTCTGCTTTTAAATTACCGTTGTTGTCTAAATCATTCACATACTGTACTAAATCGCGTTGGAAATTCACAAACTTTTCCTTTAGTTACGTACGGCTCCGAGATAATGCAATGCTAATTTGATTCCTACTTAATTTTTCTACCAGACTTTCTACCTGAATGCACGAATAATTGAAATGTTGATTACCCGCTTGCATTTGCGTGTTATTTGGCGTATTATTCATTAAAAGTCGTCCGTTTTTTCTCCTCCTCCAGAAGACTTTTGAATGATGTGCAATCCTTTGAATACGCTTCGTGATTTAAATCCAATCCCTGTATTCGTGTTCTCTCGCAAACTGCGCATTTAGTTGTACCCGCCTCGCATTTGCTTCTATCATGCTCCTCACTGCACTTTTTACATGGTGTTTGTCCCTTGCAATCTTTGACTTTATCCCGTCCTGTCTTTAAACATTTATAGCAATAATAAACACTTATGTAGTCCCGCACGCCACATATACGCCGCTCTATTTTCACTCGTCTGCTCTACCGTTTGTGTTTTTTCCGGTTGGATTTTAACCGTTACCGCGCTTATTTTTTGAACATACGATGCTCGCTCCGGTTTCGCCGCCGCGTACATTACAACTATATCCTCCTTGTCCTTTTTTGTTGGCGCAATCTTTGCGCTATCCCGAACCTCTTTTAATATGTCGTGTTGTTCCCCGATTATTTGATGCATTTCTGCGATCATGTCCATAAGTTTTTTTTCGATCTTCCACCTTTATTGAATCCGAGAGGACTCGTACAACACTATGAGAGATTACTTGGAAAAGGAAACAGTTTGGAAACTCGTGAAGAGCGAGGAGTTGCCAAAACAGCAACGAGTTTTAGCGTTTCTGCCAGAGACTAAAAAAGAGGATCTGATAGTGGGCTTGACAAGACTCGAGAGGCAAAATCCAAGTCTTAAAGTGGACCGATGGATTGTCCTCAGTTCCAAGTATTCCGAAAAGGGCCTACATGTGGGCCTTCGGATTGACTAGGAGTCTGAGGAGACGTTGATAGGGACTGACTGGAGACCCTACTACCGCTTCCAGAGGGCTAGTTTTGTAACACTCGAAAAAAAAAAAGACCAGAAACCGGTGATGCAGGATGAGGGTACTCTAGGAGAACCTCAAGCATCAACCTCTGAGTGTTAAAATGTTGAAGATTCTCCAGATAAATCTTCAACATAAGAAAACAGCCACATCGGCACTTTGCCAAAAGACGCTGCCTGAAGATATCGATATCTTCCTCATTCAAAAGCCATGGATGAGTAAAGGTAAGGTGGGAGGACTACAGATTAGAGGAAGGGAGCTCTGGGCTGATGCCCCAGACACTAAAATTAGAACTTGTATGTGTTTCAGAGCCGACCTGGACTTAATGCTTATTATGGAGCTATGCAGTGGGGACATGACGTCAGCCAGGATCAGACTGAGTGTCGATGGGAGGCATATTGGAGACAATTGCGTCTCTATATCTACCCATTGACTCTCCAGAGCTACCAGGGCCTGATCTTGAGGCCTTGGTGGCAAATACCAGTAAGAACAATCTGGAATTGATTATCGGCGCAGATACCAATGCTCATCATAGGGCTTGGGGCAGCAAGGATAACAATTATAGGTGTCTCTCGTTAGCTATCTCTGTGGTACTGAACTTGATTGTCTGAATCAAGGTGATAAACCGACATTTAAGACCTCAATCTTATGCATGTTAGGAGTACGGGATATTGTAAGGGGTGGCATGTATCCGGCGAGCCGTCGCTTTTTGATTATGTGTATATCCGCTATAAATTATGTATAGATTTAACGGAACCCAGACTATACAGGGATCCCAAGAGAACAGACTGGGGCTCTTACAAGGAAATCCTGTTAGCTGCAACCCGAAACATCCGTTAGAATAGGGAATGTGGAAGAACTGGAGTTGGTCGTTGCATGGTTGCAACGGACCATTCTTTCCTGCTATGAAAATAGCTGTCCCCTTAGGGAACGCCGTATAGCTAGGCGGGCTGCCTGGTGGAATACAGAGTTAATCATTCTAAGGAAAGAAGTTCGCCGGTCATTTAATAGGACGAAGAAAACAGGCAATTGGAAAGCCTACAAGACTCTCCTAAATAAATACAGTGATAAAATCAAAGAGAGGAAAAGGACGGCCTGGAGAAAATTCTGTGAGGACATCGAAGGTGTCCCTGGCATGGCCAGAATTAACAGAATTCTTAAAAAAGATCCTTCCAACGCAATTAGATCTATACAACAATCAGACGGGAGGTGTACCAATACCGTGGAAGAATATCTTCTAGGGGTACACTTTCCAGGTGCGGAGCTATGGATGACTGTGATACCAATCAACTTGTCAATATCAAACTAGACCTTCAAGCCCCATTTAATTAAATGGGCGATAGGGTCGTTTGAACCATATAAATCCGCAGGACCAGATGGAATGTTTCCCAAGCTCCTTCAGGAGGGAATTGGTGAAATTATGGGTCCTCTATTGGAGATATTCAGATCTAGCCATGCTATGGGTTATATCCCTAGGGCATGGAGAGAAACTAGGGTAGTGTTTATTCCGAAGCCCGGAAAAGCAACATATACCCACCCTAAATCATTTAGACCAATTAGCCTTACCTCTTTTATGTTGAAGGCTAAGGAAAAATGATATATTTACATATTAAAGAAGAGGCTCTGGACAGATCTCCTCTACATCCATTGTAATGGGCTACCAGATGGTAAAATCAGGTGAGGCTGCCCTGCATAGCCTGATGAGAGGTATCGAAAGGAGCCTACACCACAAGGAAATTGCGCTTGCAGTCTTCTTAGACATAGAGGGAGCTTTCGATAACACCTCGACGTCTTCCATTATTCGATCTTTAAGAAATAGAAAAATAAAGAGCACCATATGCAATTGGGTTTATAACATGCTGCGTAGCAGAGTAGTTCATGCCCAAACGCAAAACAAAACGATCTCCAGGAGGACAACAAAAGGGTGTCCTCAAGGAGGCGTATTGTTACCACTACTACGGAGTCTAGTAGTGGATAATCTGATCAGGACATTAAATGACCAGTAAATATGGACGAAGGGGTTCGCCGATGGCATTGTCAATGTGTCCCAGGGGAAATTCCCAGGGACAGTAGCGACCATCATGCGAAATGCTCTGCGAATTGTAGAAAGATGGTGCCTTGAGGAGGGATTAACTGTCAGTCCTCAAAAATTAAGTTGGTAGCCTTTACCAACATGAGAAAACTAAATGATCTGGACAGCGTATGGCTGTTTGAACAAGAGTTAGAACTAACCAGTGAAGTGAAGTAGCATAACACGTGATGCGAAACTGAATTGGAGCAGACACCTAGTCAAAGTGGCTGACAGGGCGGCGCAGCTTTTCTGGAGATGCAGAAGAGCTGCTGGTAAGACCTGAGGAATAAAACCAAATGTGGTACACTAGCTGTACACAGCAGTAGTAAGACCAACGATTACCTATGGAGCAGTTGTCCGGTGAAGGAGGACGAAGCGGATATCGTCTGTGGGACTCCTCACGACTCTCCAGCGACAGGTTCTGTTGGGAATCATGGGAGCTATGAACAGCATGGGAACTGCCTCCATGGAGGCCATCCTGGGTCTCCCTCCGCAGGAACTATTTGTAACGGCGAAGGGAATGGCTGCGATCCGGAGGCTGAAGGCCAATGACGTATGGTGTCCTAATAAGGTTGTAGGGGGCCATGCAGAATCACAGAAACTATACTGGAAGAGCCTATATTTCAAATTCCGGCGGACAGTATGTCACCTGAAATTATGTTTACAGATAAGCTGAACACACTTATACCGACCAGGGAACAGGCAAAAAGTCGCTCGATCGATTGTGGTACCGGCACCTGGTACACTGATGGATCACAATCTAGTCAGGGGGCAGGTGTAGGCATATGCAGAATGTGCCCTAGAAGGAAGATATCGATGTCTGGGGAAATATACGACAGTTTTCCAGGCCGAATTATTTGCAGTTGCAGCCTGCGCCAAGGAAATTCGGGATGCAAAAATATCAACATAATGACTGATAGTCAGGCAGCTATTCAAGCCATTATGAACCCATCTACCAGGTCTAAGCTGGTGAAATATTGTAAACAGGTCCTCAATAAACTGGCATAAGACAATACTGTGTCGCTGATATGGATGCCAGGACATGAGGGAATTAAAGGCAATGAGATAGCCGACGAACTAGCCAAAGAAGATACTAATAGGAACTTCATAGGGCCAGAACCTGTATGTGGAATCGCTAAAGAGTCCGCTAAAAGCGAGATCTGGTTATGCCTAGAAAGAGAACATAAAAACAAATGGAGGTTATCGGAAGGTCAACTCCATAGAAAAACACTACTAAAGGATGAAAGGTTTTCAGCCAACCTAATTCGTAGCAAAAAAGAAATTAAAATAATTACCGCGTTAATAACCGGGCATTGTCCTTTAAGGAAGCATTTGTACAGCATGGGCTTGGTTAGCGAGCCCTAGTGTAGGAGATGTGAAAAACAGGAGGAAAGCAGCCTTCATATAATATGCACGTGCGAGGAACTGAAGGAACTCAGACAGAAATATTTCGGGAGAGATCTATTGGATCCTACGAGTGTACTCAAACTTCCCCTGGATAGTGGCTTTTATCGAGGACACAGCGTCAATGAGAGTATTTAAATATTTTTTTAAGAACTTGTTAATTTTGGGCAAACAAAGCATTTTGAGTAAAACAATATGGCGCGAGCTATGATGAAATTTCTTGTAAATCCAACTTACTTTTAACAGCAAAAAACACTACCCAGTCCAGATAAAAACTGATCTGGACAATACTTGGTTGTATAACAAATATTTCAATAACTCAATTCAAATTCCGATATTGTATTATAATTCAGAACGATATGGAACATATTGCAAATATCTATAAACCACGAAAATAACATAACCAATAAAATTGAAATTATAGAAAATTTCAAAATTATACTCCGAACTTACACGATTGATAGCGATTAGACACGAAGTTGTACGATTACAGTGCCCTCTTTAAATGACTGCCCAACTGGACGATAAGGATGAAAAGAGTACATATTTTCAATGAAAGATAAAGATAGAAAATCGGATTAAATTTTCAATGATGTTGCCGGTCTCGTTAGTCTCTGCTTTTGAGGTCCTTTCGAGGCCACAATAACTATATAGTTTTTAATCCACCCACCAGCCAGACTTGCCAAAATAATACCACGAAATCAATAAACTCCTAGAGAGCAAACTAACAACACAACTAACGATCAACTGTAAACAGAAAACAGAAACAAATAGAAAAAAATTTGGAGCAAGAACTCAGAAACGTCGATTTCAAATCTTGATTATCAGCGCCTCTGGTGGTTTCGAAGAAATTTTATAATACCGCTTGGTGGCCTGTGAAGTGAAAAGATGGTGTTTATTATAAATAAATAAATAAATCATTGCAGTTTCGCAGAAAAAAGAAAGTTTTTTTTTATAATGCATCAGTGGTAAAAAGTATATGACATGCTCCTTGGTAAAAAGTCAGTATTGAAAAAGTTCTCTACGTAATCGACAGATGAGAACATAGATAAGAGATGAGAATGTTTTATAGCGTTGTTCATCTCGTTTATATTTTGAAATTTACGACTATAACCGTCAAATAAATGAAACATTCATTGTTTGTTGCTAAAAGAATATTATATAGGTAACTAATGCCTTTTGTTTGCTTGTTTAATGGTAATTTATAAAATTACTTGAAGACAATTTCGCATTTAACAAATGTGGTTCATTACTAATTCGCTTTTCCAGATCTAATTACTGCTCATTATGTACATTAAATCAATCGTTCTCGATGGCTTTAAATCTTATGGACGGAGAACCGAAATAAATGGTTTTGATCCGCAATTCACTGCTGTAACTGGCTTAAACGGAAGTGGAAAATCAAATATAATTGATTCAATATGTTTTGTATTGGGGATCTCCAATTTGAATAATGTAAATTCAAATCTTAATGTAATCAAATTCATAATATCTCAAACTTTTTCAGGTTCGTGTTACATCCCTCCAAGACTTAATATATAAAAGTGGACAGGCAGGTATTAATAAGGCTACTGTAACTATAAAATTTGATAACACTGATAAACGTCATGCACCACCTGGATTTGAATCTTACAATGAAATTGTAATATCTAGACAAATTATTATTGGTGGAAAAAATAAATATTTACTGAATGGATTAAATGTAAATAATAAACGAATACAAGATTTATTTTGTTCAATACAGTTAAATGTTAATAATCCTCATTTTCTTATTATGCAAGGAAAAATTACAAAGGTTTTAAATATGAAGCCGCCGGAGGTATTATTTTTAATTTTTTATTTCCTATGTAACAATTTATATAGATTTTAGGGATGGTTGAGGAAGCTGCTGGCACAAGAATGTATGAAGTTAAAAGACAAATAGCTGTAAAAAACTTAGAAAAGAAAAATTCAAAACTTGAAGAATTAGAAAAAGTAGAGCTGTTTCTTTGATGCAAATAAGATATATTTTTATTAATGTCCCCTTATTATTGTAGTTGTTTTATGAAGACCTTGAACCCAAAATTACACAACTTCATGAAGAAAGAGCAAAAGTATTTGAATTACAGAAATTAGAAGGAGATTTGTCACATAGTTCTAAACTATTTGAAGCTTGGCAGTGTCATATTGCAGAAATAAAATCAAGTAATTCTGCAGAGGAAATTAAAAAAATTGAAAAAAGTATTCAAGATATTAAAGATGCAATTAAAGAAAACATAAATCATATTAAAATATTTGAAGACGAAGCTAATATTATTTTGAAAGAAACAGAAGATGTAAGCTATATACCTAAACTGCTCTAAATAAGCCATTTATTTCAATTTATGTTTTAGATTGCTGGTGCACAATTAAAAGAGCTTGAAACAAAATTAAAAGAAAAAATCAAACTAGAAGCTGAAATAAATGCAATTGAGAAAGCATCAATAGATAATATCAGTAGTGATGAAAGACATATAAAACATCTTGAAAAAGTAATATGATTCTTTAATTAAATTAATTGCATAAATAATATTAAGTTATTATTTTAGAATGTCAAAGTTGAAGAAAATGCATTGAAAACCAAAGAACAAGAACTTAATAAAATAAAAAATGTATATGAAACATTGAGAAATAATGAAGCTTCAGATGCTGAGGCTTTAGCTATGTGTCAGAAAAAATATGAAGCAATATGTGCTGGAATGGAAGTAAATGAAACTGGTCAAGCCCAAACATTAATGGGCCAGCTTATGAGTAAGTAATAAAAATCAGCAAAAAAAATGGATTTCTCTTATAAATTTTGTCTATAGGTGTAAGACAAGAAAAGATGCAAGTTGAAACTGATATAAAGATATGTCAGGATGAACTTGCATATTACCAAGAACAGCTAAAAGTGAAACAAAAAAACCTTGGTGGTGGAACCAGGTCGTATGTAGAGGATAAGGCACAATTGGAAAGTTTAGGAAAACAAATAAAAAACATAAAGGTTATTTATTTTTTTAAAGTAATATTTTATATTTACTTATTTTTTTTTTAGAATGCCATTAATGCACTTAATTATTCTGAAGATCACATGAATAGGTTACAAAAACATAAAGAAACTTTAACCAATAGTGTGAGACTTTTAAAAGACAGAATAGAAAGATTTTATGCTAGTAAACCTTATGCAAGGTGCATTTATTCAGACCCTGAACCAAATTTTAATAGAAAGTATGTTCATGGTGTTATATGTAATTTAATAGAAATACAAAATAAGGAAAATTACACAGCGGTTGAAACTGCCGCTGGAGGAATGGTAAGAACATTTATTAATATCATCTAAGTTTTATTGCACTACTGTGCAATGGAATTAGAATTTATGAAAAAAAAATTATGTGAAATACAAAAAAATGGATTTTTAATTTGCACAACTTTTGCCCATCGTACAGGATGAAATTTGCTTTATCTAGTAAGTGATTTCGGCTTAATGTCATATACAGATACAGATCTATTTATAAAGATTTGTATCATTTGTATACATTGCTTCACTAGCTTAACTGGCGACGCCTATAGATGGCAGAAACATATGTCTTAAGCAGAAGTAAATGCTGAAAATACGAGGTATTGTCCAAGTGCACAACTTTTTATTAAAGTTCACGCGTTTTCTCTTGGCATCAACCTGCGCGAAAATATAAATCTAATAGAAATTTGTAATGTATGAATCCTTCATATGCGAATATGAATATATTACTCATTTGCTGTACCAGTGTTTGTAGTATTACAGCTGCCATGTTACTAATTAATAATTTAATTATGGTTCTACTTATGGAAAAACAAAACCGGAAACTCTTTCTTTGATTTAACAGTGTTAATAGATATTAACGTTACAGATTGAAGATTCTATGCCTTTAAAGTCTGGCTTTTGAAAGTCATAAATGCCAGTATAAATCATTGAGCTTTTTTTCCTAGTAGCTATTAGTCAAAGTAATTTTCGTACTAATAAGACTCGATATAACAGAAGCAGCAGATTCATCATATTATATCCTTACTTACTTTATCCAAGTTTTCGAGTCTCTCTCTTTGTTTTCTCTGTAGCGTTCTCAAAAACCCTTATTTCAAAGTTCAAATAAAAGTTACGTCAAGTATGTAACTTTTATTTCTGTTTGTAAATATCCACGATTTACTTTAGTGTATAAAAAGTAACTCTCTAGGAACTCGAACGTTGATTTGTTTCCCACTTGTTTAAAAAAAATGCGGTGAGCGCCAAATATGTTTCCATTTTATTTAGTTTATTCACCAGTTCCTTATCTTGTTCATCCTTTTCACCCTTTATTCTCAAACATTTAAAGCTTCTCACTAAATGTCCAACCCAAACCAATTATACTAATCAATATATTATTGTATTAATGCTTATAAAATTGTTGCACTGTTTGTCAATGTATTCTTTTGTTACAGCTTTACAGCGTCGTTGTTGAAAATGACATTGTGAGTAAAAAACTTATAGAAAGAGGAAATCTTCAACAGCGTACCACTTTTATTCCTTTAAATAAAATAAGAGCTAATAAAATGAGCCCAAGCATAATTAATCGAGCATATAACTTGGTAAACATGATGATCTAACCATAATGGGCATTCACTAATAATAAATTTTAATATAGGTAGGACAAGAAAATGTTATTCCAGCATTAGATGCCATTTCTTATAATAATCATTTTCAAATGGCTATGGAATCTATCTTCGGAAATGTTTTCATAACCAAAGATTTGAATGTTGCTAAACAGTTATGTTTTCATAAAGATATTAAAAAGAAATGTGTTACGCTTGAAGGTGACGTTGTCAACCCTGCTGGTACATTAAGTGGTGGATCAATGCAGAAAAATTCGTCGGTATTGTTATTACTTGATGACATTAAGGATCAAGAGGTGAGGTGAGATAAAGGTGTGTGTTACATTTAATATTCATAATATTTTAATAGATACAACTCAAAGAAGTAAAGACCGAATTGTCTAAATTGGAAACTGAGATACAATCGCTACTAGAACTAAAAGAGCAGTGGACCATTAATACTACACAACTTGAATTAGTGCAACACGAATTTACAATCATTTCAAAAAGATTAGAACAAACAACACATCATATGCAAGTAGCGGAAGTTGAACAATTGAAGATTGATATTGGCAAGTAGTAAATTTAATGTATATATACTTTCACGTAGTAGAAGGTATCCTAACATCCCCCCCATCCCCTTCTCTCCCCTTCTCTCCCCTCCCCGCCCCCTCCCCGCCACATTCCCCCTCTCCCCCTACCTCTTTGTCTCCTCCTCCTTAGTCCAGTCTTGAATCTGATAGAGAATTGAAGAAAACTGTCGGGATAAAAACCTAAAAATTAAATGCAACATGAATCCATGAGTCCATTCTGTATTTGATAGAATTAAGGCTATCATCAAGACTCAAGATGGACCAAATAAATATTAACAACATATAATTTATCCGATTTTTTAAAAAATTTTATACAGAGGCTGTTATTTTTTATTTAATGATAAAATTAAAAAAGTTAAATAAAAAAAAATAATGTAGTTCAAAGATCTGTAAAAATACTGCTATATAATAGAAATCAGAAAAAGAATAATTACAAATTGTACTTATTAATTTTATTAAATTATTAGCGTTCGGCTTTTTTATATTCTCGCGGTTGTACAATGAAACATTTAATTCGATTCAGAAATTAACCTCTTCCGTTACGACAACCCAATCGGTTTTCTTTAAGTGACTATTCCCAAATGCTTTAAAGAACGGAGTACCTTTGCGGGCGAGCTATTAATCGCTTCGGAGATTGTGAAACATACCACTCAATGTTATTGCACGTAGAGAAAGATGAAGGAAGGGTGAATACATCAGAAAAACCAAACTGTAACAAAAAAAGGAAAATGAATACATCGATATTATCACCAGAAGTACAAAAATAAAATACCTAAATACAAATTCAAAAAAGCAAAAAGATGCAGCAACCACCGGCAATTATTGGCGATGGAATAAGGAACTTCACTGACCACGAGGTAATTAGAAGCAATGTTCCGCCGGCACAAATAAAGGTCATTAACGATACAAATTTAAAGATTAAATGACTTTAAATTAAAAATGATTTTAAGAATAATGATTAAGTATCTAAATGATAAAGAAAGTTTAGGGCACCACTACGAAAATAAATATACCAGTTAAGGTTATGCTTTATAAATTACACCACACGGTGAAGCCAGATTACATTATTAAGGAGCTAAAGAGGCAAGAGTTTCAACTCATAGAAGCGACTCTCAAACTTAAATATAAAAGAAAATCATGGTTAAACATGTTTATGCTTTCCTTCTCTCATGATGAAAGTATGGACAAGATACATATTTGGTATTACGGATATTTTAGGAATCCGAGTGGAAATAATGCCACTAAGAAAATACCCCAATGCAAACGTTGTCAATCTTATGGACATACCCAAAAGTATTGTTCAAAAGAACCATTCTGCGTTAACTGCATTGGTAAATATCTTACAGTTGATTGTAACAAATCTAAAGACACCCTGCTGAAATACATTCACTGCAGGGAGGATCGTCCAGCCAACTATCTCGGATGTACAATAACCAATGAAGTGCAAAAATTTAAAAATAGAAAAAAAACCTGTTCTGCCAAACTACCACGGAGGGGAAATAAAAAAAATACAAAACCAAGGACTGGTTGAAAACTCGACATCAGAATAAAACAAGAAGTTATAGTTAGGTAGCTGTAGGCAAATTAATAGAAATAAGTAATAAAGAACAAAATACAGTTATGGAACAAACACTCCAACAAATATTAGGAAGGTTAACTAGACCAAATGATCACCATAGTAGAAGACAGCAAGAAAGGAGCTATACTTAAGAGTTTAGAAAATGGCAAAACACACAATTAAGAAAGAATAATATATTGATTTCTTATGCAGACAGGATATAAATTTATCAAAATTCAATGCGAAATACATTCATTGGAGATCTAGATTAATAACTCTCAAACACAAAGATCTACTAGAAGCAATTAATCAGCTGAAGTGTCCATCGCTATCAACAGGCTAACCTACCTGCAGGCCTACGGACCCGAATAAAATTCCTGAACTCATCGATTTCTTTGTGGTAAAGAATATCTTAGTAAATTATAGGCAGGTGGAAGAAGTAATTTGAACTCCGATCATTCACCTATCCTTCTAGCACTTAGTGATACTATTAGACTAAATTACGTTCCCAAGATGTGGAAAGTTTCAGGGACTTTATGATGCACAAATCCGGAAAAGAACCCCGTGAAGCGTCATCATACAGATCAATTTCTTTACATCCTATAATATCCAAGCTATTGAAAAGTTGCTAGTCACAAGACTAAAACTAATCATGGAGGAAAGAAGCATAATTATCCCATTTTATGAATTCGAATTTAAAAAATCATTCAACAATTGATCAAATTAATCTACCAGGTGGCCCAGAAAGAAATGCATCTTTGAAAATTGTAAGAAAAAGAGCTATTATATTTAAAAGCGTTTAATTTGTTACAGTGTAAAGTTAATTAAATGTGATGTTATTTTTTGAAAATCAAATAATCAATATAACGTTCTTGGCAGTTACGACACTCTTCCAAGGGTACGAAAATTCTGAAAAACAAATAATAATAGTAATAGTTTCTCTTGAAATGGATTCCATGCTTGCCGAATAAATATTCAGTTTCAATTGCCGCAATGTTGTCTGATTATTGAAGTATACGTTGCCTTTAAGGTGTCCCCATAAAAAAAAGTCTGCTGAACTTAAATCGGGGCTCCTTGGGGCCAGTATATGTTACCTCGTGAAATACGTGAAATCAGTTTTTGAGGAAACATGTCCCTTACCACGCACACGCTCTCATTTAAAGTGTGACACGTGGCTTCCTCTTACTGAAACCAATTGCTTCTGTTGTAACCTCGTGATTTTTGCAATTTTGGAGCCAGAAAATCCATTATCATAGCAGTGTACCGCTCTGAATTTATGGTTACTGTTTGGCCGCGATTGTCCTCAAAGAAAACGGCCTGATGATACCCCATCTTGCGATTCCAACCCAAACCGTAACCTTTGGTGAGTGAAGTGGATTCTGGTGTTTTAGACGGGGATTCTCTACTACCCAATACTGGCAGTTTTGTTTATTCACGAACCCGTTAACGTGAAAATGAGCTTCATCGAAGAAGATAATATTAAAGTCATTGAAGGCGTCGAACATTTCATTTGCAAAATTTAATCTGGATTCATAGTCTCTTGGATTCAATTCCTGCGCCACTTGAGTTTTATAGGAGCGCAATTTCATATTACGGTGCAAAATTCCCTGCAACGTGGATCTACTCACACCTAGAGTAGAGTAACGTTTACAACTCGACATTGGATTCGCGCGTACAGATTCTCGAACTTGCTGAATGGTTTGGTCGGTGCGTGCAACTCTTTTGCGACCTTTTGCAATAGCCGCGCTACACACTGATTTCTCCACCACGCCCCTCCCTTATAACGTTTAGCCCGGTTCCATAAATGAATTTCTTTTTGAACCAGCTTGTATTTTCGATTCCATTCGAGGCACGTCATACGCAATAATCTAAAGGTGAAGAGTTACTAACATACAGGTCCTATTATTGCAGCATTTAGAATATATTATGTTACCTAGCCTTCACAACATTGTCATAATGTTATATGTTACAAATGTCATTATGCGTGTTGCTATTTATTTGTTTTCTGTCATGTAAATTTATCAAAAAACCTAAAAAACATTCAACGAAAAAACATAACAAAATAATTTGAAACATACTCGAGTGGGTAAAACCTCACCAATTTTGTATAAAACAAAAAGTATTTTTAATAATATTAAATATAAACAAAACTCAGCAGCGGCTGTATGACGTATCTCGTCTGTAACCGTAAATAGGCTATAGAGAAGTTCGTACAGGAAAGAAAAGTCATCGAGCTCCTGGACAACACTAACCTAATAGCATAAGTAAAGAGAATGAAGCCCTTCGAGTGGTCATATGAGTCAAAAGCCACAAAAT
Source organism: Melolontha melolontha (assembly GCA_935421215.2). Classification (NCBI taxonomy): domain Eukaryota; kingdom Metazoa; phylum Arthropoda; class Insecta; order Coleoptera; family Scarabaeidae; genus Melolontha; species Melolontha melolontha. The sequence goes on from OW285236.1 coordinate 135,012,426, forward strand.
TGCTCATTGATCACATTAACTGATCAGATCGTATAACTTAAAACCCTATTTGAGTTTTATAATTAAAGAAAAAATATGGGATGACCTAATTTAATTAATTTCTTTTCAATTCCATAGTGTTCCTTGATGCTTCTATTATACGGCATAATACTTAAAATACAACAGTGGCATATAATTATTAGGGACCGGACACGAGAGGCCGATGACTCATCGCGCACGGGCGTACTATTGAAAATTTGTATTTTTAAAGAGTTATTATTTTTATTTATTTATTGGAAAACAAACGCGTGGTGATCTATAAAATACGAAATACAATTTTATTTGGTATCAGAATAATTAATCATACATTACACATGCGGTTAGTCCGTAGTATGAGTGAAGACACAAACAAAATGCAGTTTCTAGAGAGATGGCTGTGCCACCTTTGGAAGGGCGTCGTTACTTCACATTGGTTATGTGGACGGGGCGAGGTACTTCGGCTGTCTGACAACAGGCAGCGCTGAATTTACTTCTACGCTCGGTCTGGATAATTTCTGTGATGTGGCGATGTGGTTCTTTTTTGTGAATGTGTCTGAAGATATCCTTTCTCCAGCAGGGGCGTACCGATGAGCCTGCAGAAAGGCGAAATACGTATCTACGTCTCTGGGGAGGGATATGTTCGGACACGTTCACAAAAATATTAATAGTGAACCTCTATTTGTGTTCTTCACACCAGATTTGTAATAATATTTTATATTATTAAAAATACCTTTGTACAATTTTATTTGTTCATTTCGTAGTTCAAGTTGAGTAAAGGAGTATTAATATTAACTAGCAATACTTTCTCAAGGTTCTTCTTCTCTTGTTTTCCTTGAATTAAATACATCCTCGTAGATAGAAAACGTCCTTTCTACATCGCATCTGGTTATAAGTGCATACTTCAAATATTCGTTTATTTCAGTGTATTTAGCAGTTAGATTTTGAGGCATTGTCCCTATACACAATCGCTACAACGTTATTAAATCTAGATTTCTATTAAAAACTGCGTCTAACTCTTGCCGAGGGCCACATTAGTTCCCTGCACTCAGAAATACTTTGAGCATCGTCGTTTAAACATGTAACAAAATTTTATAAACTATCGAAATTATCTACATAAAAACTAGTAGCTTTGAACCATGTTCCCCATCTAATTATTACTGGAAGGGAGGCAGTGACAAAAATGGAAGTTTTTCCCTGTAAAGAACCATCCTCAATGGTGCTTTTCTGAAAACTTTTTTAAAAGCGGATACAAGCCTCAACTTCTGGAAAGGTGTCTCTGGATTCTGTGGAGAGCATGTGCTACACAAGTAATATGCCGCATATTAGGATATGTTTCCTTTAATAGTCTGCCTGTTTTTAACATATATACAGCACCGGCACTGACAAATAAAAGTATTTTTTCTTTGTACCTGTCGGCCGAATAAAGCATTTAGTGCACATTCTCGTAAATGGTTTTAGTTACTGTTTCCGCATCAACTGTATTTATAACTTTTGTTGCTATTACATATGCGGTATATGGAATAGTTGGATGTACTACACCAGCTACAACATTTACCACACAGCGTCCTAATATATCGACAGTTTCTTCGGCATTTATCCATAGGTACTGATTTGTAAGATGGCTTCTAATGCGTTCTACTGCTTTCGTGTAGCACTTAGAAACATAATATTTGGGTAAGGTGGATTCACCAGGAACATTTCGGCCAGTATATTTTTGGAGAAATATTATGAAGGTGGGATTGTTAAGTTTATGTAATGGAATATTTGCCGCCATTAAAGTTTTATAGAGTTCTTCGTTAAAATTGTCAGATTCCAAAGTGTCTAATTTCTGTGTACAGTTCATAAAGTATAAGTTTTCAGTTCGTACTGCCCAAGTGAGAACCGCAAATTGTACTTTATCTCTTTCTAACACACATGAATAAGCGCCGTAATACTACACACGTTTGTCATTTTAAGTTAAGACGTACGTCTTTGAAATATTATATTAATTAAAAAGAATAAGTTGTCCAGGAGACAGTCTTATGATATTCAGCTTGCTGTAAAATTATTTGAATACTGTTGTTTATTGACTCTGTTTCCGGTATTCTGACTTCTAGGTTAACCATTCTTCTAATTTGAATATTTAGTTTGTCATAAAAATTTACAAAATCCGTTCTTTTCAGAACAATACTGATAATAAATAGTAATATCAATTATTGACAATAAGTACGAAATTGTTTGATTATCACTTTGACATTTCTAACCTACCTATTTATTTTACAGAATATTTCTTAGATGCCTGGTAATCTTTTCGAATATTAAAGTAATAATTTGCGCATAGTTTTCTTGGATTGAATGAATATATTTATACTAGAAAAGAAACAATACTTTTGAACTATTAATGTTCCTACTTAACTCATTATTATTATTTTGACATGTAGGTTATGTAACGGGTGTTCAGAAACATTCGAAGTCAAGTGGGCTCTGAACAAAAAATCGTATATCTTTACTTAAGTCAGAATCTAATATCGAAGATACTAATTTGATAACCTATAAAATTGTATTAAGTAAATGTATCAATCTATCTCAGACATGACTTCATATTTTCAAGGCCTACTTTGACTTCGAATGATTCTGAACACCCGTTATATGCTTTCTTTGGTTATATTGCAAGTGACATACTAAAATTTTGACAATATTGCAAAACATGACGTTTATATTTTATGATGACAAATGACAAATTGTTATTTCCGCGATTGAATATTCACATTATTTGACTCTGCAGTACTGATTTGAATCATATGCTTTGAATTTGGCCTTGAACTGAAAACTTATACTTTAAGAACTGTATGTGTTTGCGATGCTAAGTGACGTTTTACGTGCGATTTCTTGGAATTTTTTAACGATATTTTGCAGACTTTGCAATAAATTTCGGAATCACTGGCAATGTACATACAGGCAGTATGACGCTTAATCCAACTCGCCATTATTTCACGATGCCATTCTCGACGTTGTTCCATACCATACCTGAAAAAGTACCTTAAACAATGTTCTAGATCTAAATAAATGAAAATTAAAAATGTATGCGTAAGTTTTGAAACTTAACGAAATTCATCGGTCACTTACGTCGAAATAATTGGGAGAAGTGGATTCGATGAAATAATATTAAACAGGATCTATTGCAAAAATTACGAAGTACCTATGTAATTAACAGTTGAAACAATAAAAAAAGAAACTAACTCATCGTACTTTATTTATCTTACGAAATATAAACTAATAAATACAATAATTTTGAAAAGCTCCTCATGCTATCTACGCCCACGAAGAAAGGAATTTAACTGTTATATCGAAGTAATTGTGTCACAATTTAACGACAAAAAACGGTACTGTTAACCGAATGAATAGTGCTATTCAATGTTGTACTTAGCGATGTTATAAGACTTTTTCATATGGTCCATCATAATTTCGGCCCGATGCATCTGTAATAATTATAAATATATTTTTGTAATGTATGCATGTTTTAGTCGGAAATTTTTAATGCTATTTAAAAAACTTGGTACCTTTTCTTGTTTTTATCTAGTTCATCAAATTAATATTTCACATAGCAATCGCAAAGCGGATTCCAGTATTAAACACTGGAATCTGTTTACGTTACGTTCTTCTAAATTGATTATTTTTTCCTTCCTTATGCCTTTCTCTCGTTAACTTGTTATTTAATCAATACCTTTGAATATTCGAATTTAAAAATGTTAAGATTTAACTACTGACCATTAATGTCTACAAATCGCATATTAATTTAAATTTTTACTTCAAATTCCTATAATTATTGCATTTACTGTTGTAGATCGAAATACGGAGAAATTAAAGTTATGCGAACAAAGGCTCCAAGAATTAAAGATAGTTATCAAAGATTTGGAACATAAAATGAAAGATTCTAAAGGTCATCAAGAAAGGCAACGTAAGGAAATTGAAACGGAATTGAAAAACTTAAAGAAAAAAGCAGAAAAGAGCCAGCAAGAGTGGACACAGAAGGAAGAAGAATATAGAACTTTAAATTTAGAAATTGAAGAGTTAAAGAAATCGATAGAAAATACCACTACTGAAATTAATACAGCAAAACAAAATGTTGTTGAACTGAGGCAAAAGCATCAAGAATCTAATGAAGAAGTAACCACTATAAAGGCAAGTAACATTATATACCATGCCATATAAGAAAGTTTCGATTTATTTAAAAGTTACATTTCTGTAGAACAGTGTTCAGGAACTTAAGGAAGCCATACAAGCTGAGAAAAATGCCATTGCTGGGAAAAATAAAATTTATCATAAAAAAAATCGTGCTAAAGAGAAGCTAATAGAACAAAATAATGAACATGAATTAGAAATACAAAAAATGGAATATGAATTGAATAAAGCAAATGATGGACAAAAAGTAATGAAATCACGGGTAATTGAACTTTAAAAACTATTATACTCTATTATAACTTTAAGTATGTTCTTTAGTTTAATGAATTGACTAAAAAGTGCAAAGATATTAATTTACTTAACGAAGCAAAAAAAATGAGCAATGCTGAGGGGGAGGCTCTAGAAAAAAGAATCAGAGAAGGCATGCAGAGAAAGAATGAACTCAGCAAAACTGTGAATATGAAAGCACATCAATTATATGAACATGAAGCCAAAATTGTAAGTAATTTCGATATCAAATATTAAATTTTATTATGTTTTATGTTATATATGATGTTAGAAATTACTTGATAGTGGTGTTTTTTCCCTTGATATTTACACTGAACAGAAAAAAATTGGTATTAATTTTTATTTCAAATAGATATAATTAATGCTTTTTTGATTACGAAGAAATACTTTTACCAAACATTCTGCAGATATCCAAAATTTTTTATAGTTCATATTGTTCGTCAACTAATAAAAATAAAAAACTTTTAAATTCAGTCATTTTTTAATAACTTTGTACCATTATGAATTAATAAGAAATGTCTTAATATGTACTTAATTTAATTTGAAACATACTTGAGTAGGCAAAAACCTCACCATATTTTGTATAAAATAAAAATATTTTTAATAATATAAATATATTATTAAAATCGGGTGTGGAAAACACAATACAAATTCATATTTGTGTGAAAATATCTAGACACGCGTTTCATGTTACTATAGAATCATTAGTACATGCTACTGGAGAGATACTTTCACCATAAATAACACCTTTAGTGCATTACAAAAGTTATTAAGATACAGCCTAGAAGAACATTCTGTGCCACATATTAACTAATGTCAACATCACGAACGCCAAAAAAACCATCGTTGTCTTCATAACAAGTGTAAGTTTTGTTCTAACGGACACAGCCGTAATCTGCGAAAACTGTTTTAAAGTGCCTCCACTCTACATCAGACACAACCGATGGCGTATATAGGGTATGTAGAAATTAGCGGACAATCTACACGTGACGTCTTTCCTTTTGTTATTCTTCGGTATATTCCTTATAAATAAACTTCTACTACTAAACTAAATTTTTACTACCAAAAATGCAATTTTTCGTTACTAGTCTGCTGTAAACAGTCAATTATTATAATTTTAAACGTTTATTCAAAATTATCTTTCTAATAAATTAAATAACTGACGAAATGTGTTAATTATTTACATCATTTTTCTACAACGCTTTGATGTGACGTCAATGTATAAATTTGTAAATATACATACAGTTCATAAAGTATAAGTTTTCTGTTCGTACTGCCCAAGTGTGAACCGCAAATTGTACTTTATCTCTTTCTAACACACATGAATACGCGCTGGAGTACTACACACGTTTGTAATTTTAAGTTAAGACGTACGTCTTTGAAATATTATATTAAATAAACAGGATAAGTTGTCCAGGAGATAGTCTTATGATATTCGGCTTACGGTCAAATTATTCCAATATTGTTGTTTATTGACTTTATTTCCTGTATCCTAACTTCTAGGTTAAGCATTCTTCTAATTTGATTATTTCGTTTGTCATCAAAAATTACAAAATCTTGTTCTTTTGAGAACAATACTGATAATAAATAATAATATCAATTAGTGGCAATAAGTACGAAATTGTTTGATTATCACTTTGACATTTCTAACCTATTTATTTTACAGAATATTTCTTAGATGCCTGGTAAACCTATAATTTGAAAACATATATTGACAACTCAAAAGGTTTTAATTCTTTTTTAAAAAGTTACAAACATTATTTTACATTCTTTTCCAATATTTTAAAACTTATTTAAAATATAAGTAATATATAAATTAAGTACAAATCTAAATTATACATCGAATTCATATATTCCTAATCTTCTTCGCCCAGATATAGTGCAAAAAAATTTTTCGGTAGGTATGTCATTCTTAATAATGACTTTTTTACACTAAAGATCTTTTTCAATATCTGTTCATTTCACTATTGATATCTGACTTGAAATATTTCTTTTTAAATAAATTTTCTGATGGAATATTCTCGTGAGCTTGTAATTATAAATAGCATTTAAAATAATTTGTTCAAATATTAAAGTAATAATTTCCGCATAGTTTTCTTGGATAGAATATATTTATACAAAACTAGAAAAGAAACAATACTTTTGAACTATTCATGTTCCTACTTTACTCATTATTATTATTTTGACATGTAGGTTATGTATATGGTTTCTTTGGTTATATTACAAGTAACATACTAAAATTTTGACAATATTGCAAAACATGACGTTTATATTTTATGATGACAAACAGTTATTTCCGCGATTGAATATTGACTTTATTTGACGCTGTAGTACTGATTTGAATCACATGCTTTTAATTTGGCCATGAACTGAAAACTTATACTTTATGAACTATACACGATTGCTTCTAATAGGATGCAGGCAGACACGAATAAGTATAGTCAATATTGTGACTGACACATGTCATTGCGACGTATATTAATTTAAAAGTTGTTAAATTTTTACATTGATTTTTTTAGTTACAATATTTTCATAAAATGCAATTTACATTTAATGAGTATGCGGATATGTATATGTTTTTTGGTTTTGCGAATACAATGCACAAATTGCATATGAAGCACGCTGTCTTAACCGCAGAATATCGTTCGTTAACACGTTTACGGCCGGTATTATCAACGTATTTAAAAGGGCATTTATATTAAATGGCGTTTAAAAGTAATGCAAGTGTATTATCAACATGTTTAAAGGAACATTTAACTCTAAACACGCATTTAAACCTAAGTGTCTGAATTTGACTACTTATGTATTAAAAGGAGAATTAACGCATGCGTATTTATGTATATGTTTGTATGTACTTTTGTAATCTATAACTCAGATATACTTACATAATCTTGAAATTTCTGTGTACTTGCATCCATTATAGGCTATATATTTTGTACAAAAAGGTTTTGTTTAAGTATGAAAATACGTTAAGCACGTATAAAGCGTTTGTACAATATGAAACAAACATGTAAATAATTTACATATCTGTAACTATGCACATGGACAATACACCTCGTATTTTCAGCATTTACTTCTGCTTAATACATATGTTTCTGTCAATTATTAAATAGTTGTCTTCTTATAGGACGGAACTTGCTTGATCTATGCGGGCTATTTCAGTAAATTTAAATACAGATACAAACCAGTTGTTTATAACAGGTTTGTATTAATTTGTATACATTGCTTCACTAGCTTAACTGAGGACGCCTAGATGGCAGAAACATATGTATTAAGCAGAAGTAAATGCTGAAAATACGAGGTATATTGTCCATGTGCATAGTTACAGATATGTAAATTATTTACATGTTTCATATTGTACAAACGCTTTATACGTGCTTAACGTATTGTCATACTTAAACAAAACCTTTTTGTATATTTACCGCCATCTGGCTGGTTGTTAATGGACTACATCTACATACGTATTTTATCGTTTCCCGTAGCAGCTTAGCTGTTCGAACGATAGGTAGCCCTCCGGACAAAGTCTCTTTCGCCCGTAAGATGTCAATTATTAAATAGTTGTCTTCTTATAGGACGGAACTTGCTTGATCTATGCGGGCTATTTCAGTAAATTTAAATACAGATACAAACCAGTTGTTTATAACAGGTTTGTATTAATTTGTATACATTGCTTCACTAGCTTAACTGAGGACGCCTAGATGGCAGAAACATATGTATTAAGCAGAAGTAAATGATGAAAATACGAGGTGTATTGTCCATATGCATAGTTACAGATATGTAAATTATTTACATGTTTGTTTCATATTGTATATATTTTGTGTTTAATATTAATTTCTCTACGAATAAATTTTCAAAATTTATTGTGATTTTTTTTAATGAGAATTTCATTGTTGTATGAATCTTTTACTTCTTGCAAATATTTCTAATATATTATTAATGCTACTGTTAAATATTGTTTACTTTTTGATTACAATATACAAAACTATGTAAACTGGCGGACAAATAAAACTGTCCAGATCATTTTGACGTTCGACAACATTTTAACAAAATTAACAGATTGTGAATGGGTTTTTAAGATTTAAAGGTTATTTAGATGCAAAATGCAAAAAATGGCAAAATTATGTCATATGGATCTATTTATAGCTATTTATGTAACAAGTACATAATATAGGACTTTATTGACGAGCCAAGCGAGGTTAATAAAAAAGGAGAGTCAATAAAGTCCATTATGTACGAGTTGCATATAACAAGTGTTCATTTGAAAAGTCAATCTAGTAGCATGTGATTTACTGAGAACATTTTGAAGTAACGGGTGTTCAGAAACATTCGAAGTCAAAGTAGTCCTTGAAAATATGAAGTCATGTCTGAGATAGATTGATTTTTGACAGACAACAGTTTACATTTAATAATTATTACAAATCAGATACTTAAGTAAAGATATACGATTTTTTGTTCAGAGCCCACTTGACTTCGAATGTTTTTGAACACCCGTTATGTCGTAAATTAAAATTTACTACATAACCTACGAAGTCTTATATTTTGACAGTTTCAAAATCCGTTCAAAATTTCTGATGATATTCTGCAACATTACTGGATTGTTATTAATTTCCATGCATTTCTGTTCGATTCTCTGTAGCATATCATTCAAATAATATAGGTGTTCGAAATATGTTATTTTTTAGATAAGGCCACAAAAAGAAGTCGCAAGTGTTAAATCGCATGAACGTGCAGGCCAGACAATTTCAGTATTTCGACTAATTATACGCTCATCAAAAAATTCTCTTAAATAATCCAAAGATTCTGCAGTACAGTGACAAGGTGTTCCGTCTTGTTGGAAATATGCATTTTGAAGTCCATCATCATGCAACTGATTGACAAATGGTTGTAAAATTACCGTACGGTACCTTTAAGCAGTTAACGTTCCCTGAAAAAATATTGGTTCAATGATTCGCCTTTGGCTTATCGCTGCCCATACACCAATTTTCTCTGGATGTAGCGATTCTTCATTAATTACATGTAGATTTTCACTACTCCATATTCTTGTATTTTGTGAATTTAGGTATCCCGTTTTATAAAACCATGCTTCATCAGTAAAGATGACTCTTTGCGAAAGTTCTCCATTATTGTTCATATTTACAAACCAATTACAAAACTGTAGTCTACGTGAGTAATCAATTTCTAACAATTCTTGTACTGCTGTGACACGGTATGGATAAAGTTGCATATCTTTTTTTAATAACTTGTGAGCTGTACCAACAGAAAGGTTTATTTGTTGACTCAAATGTCGAACAGATGTTTGTGGTTCATTTTCCATTATTTCTTCAACACGATTGACAACTTGAGGTGTACGTTTCTTAACTGCTCTGCTGCCTGATTTTCTTAAGAGACTACCAGTTTCAGAAAAAAGTTTTAAAGTTCTATCCAAAGTATTCTTAAATTGTATATAATCTATTACAAAATGTGGAAACTCAACTTGAAATTCTACCATGCAATCTTGAACTGAATAAACCATCAATTTTATTACCACTTCGAAAATAAGCCTGGACTAAAAAAAATTTATGTTCTAAAGTGAAAGCCATTTTAAAACTGAGAAGCAATTTATTTAAACCAGAATCGACGCACAATTATTTTATGCACTAACTGATATTTGTGAAGGACATTATCAAATGTCATTTGGATTTACGTTTACGGAACAACAAACACATACTAATATATTTGCGTCTTATTCTATCAAAATTTCAAAGTAACCTAGATTGACTTTTCAAATGAACACTTGTTATAGTTTTATTTTCGACTGCTTTGAATTCTTAAAAGTAGGTAATAATTTTTTGAAAATTCCAGTGTTGGTTAATGATTTTTGCTGTTGCCATTAGTTACCCAGGTTAATGTCAAGTTTAGTAATATTGACATTTGGTAAAAGTAAATTTAAAATGAAAGAGTTTGAAGAAATAATTTCTGCTGATACAAATGAAATAGCATTGAATGCTAAACAATTACTTTTGCCAAATACGCCAAACACTTATATGAAGAGACATATATCACAAATGGTGTTCAAAAAATAAACTTTTATTTTGACACTGACAGTAGAGTATTTTTTGCATTATATTATTTTACTAGTACAATAAAGTACAGCTTTACAGCTACAAAAAAGTATCATAAAGCGTCTGTTGCTAATGCAGTTGTACATAAAATATTTTATGTATAACCTATAACAATTCATATACTATTTTTGAGATATCAATAACCCATTTTACAATGCAAAAAAATGAGTAGGACAGTTTTTTTGTCCACCAGTTTACATCAATTAAAAACCATTTTACAACTAAAACTTAACTCTAAGGAAACATATAACAATATTGAAGATCTGCTATTAATTCTGAATTAAAAGCAACACAAACCAAAGCGAACCCAGGCACAAACTGTTCAAATGTGCTAAATTCGTATATTTTGTTCTAAAAGTATTACCAACCTTCCTAAATATCACATTTAGTTAAATGCTGTTTAAATCTATTTCATAATACAAAACCCATTATTTAAGAGACACGACCGTTAGACGATTAAATCAGCGTTTTCGGGAAATTGGTATGCTTGTTCATAAGCATGCTGATGTAAGTAGAATCCGTAGTAGATGCACTGTCTATTTGGAGGAGCAAATATTGGAAATAGAACCAGGAGCCGACTTGTAGTACTAGTTACGACAGTTAAGTGTTCCAAGTAAAAAACTGTTCATATTGTCCTAAACGAAAATCTTTTGTATCCTTATCATTTTACAAAAGTGCAACCATTGTATGATAATGACAATTTAAGAAGAAATAATTTTGGGACCAATATTTAAATATTTTGAGAGATCAGCCCAATTTTCATCAGAAAATGAATCTATTTATACTGGGCGGATGAAAATCCAAAGATCGTTAGAGAGTTTGGTCATCAACGTAGATTTTCATTGAGCATTTGAACTGAATAGGGATTATTACGTGATTTCCGCATTTATCTTCCGATTAAATGCGGACAATTTTCACAATTCCTTGAAAATAAAAAAATAAAAAAGCTAATGGTAAATCATCAGCCATTAGCTGTCGTTTGGGACATAATATTTATGTTGGATGGGGGGCTTCAGTTCACAACGCAGACATTGTAAGGGAATGACTTAATATTAACTTGCTAGAAATATGGATTGGTCGTAATAGCCAACTACTGCCGTAGTCACCAAGATCACCAGATCTTAATGCCATTGACTTTTTTGGTATGGGGTTTCATTAAGGTTGCGTGACATCATGTTTATGTCACACAACCTGCAGACGGCAACGATTTGAGAAACAGAATAGACGCAGCGGCAGAGTTAATCACGCCAGATTTACTGGATGCTATCCATATCCGATTTGCATAATGCTTAGCAGCAGATGGTTTTCACTTTCACCATTTATTGTAATTTAGTTAATTTTAATCAGTTTTTAAAGTAGTATTAGGAGGGAGCAATTAAAATCGAATTTGCATTTTAGATTTAAAAAATGGCCTAGAATAGTATAAGGAAACACTCCACGTGCAGATTATCCACAAATTTATACACACCCTGTATAACAAAATACTTTGAAACATATTTGAGTAGGTAAAACCTCACCATATTTCGTATCTAACAAAAAAACATTTATTCATGTGATAAATGTTTACAATATATTAAAAACTTACTTTCTTTATACATATCATAAACAGTATTTCGAACTTCCATTTTAGTTGTTTCCCGTAAGTCCTTAGTTTTTGATTTCTTACGAGGTCGTTTTTGCCAGGAGACGATAATTGCGGTGTAGATCGTTCTATTAGAAATATTAAGGGTTTTTGCTATCTTCTAAAATAAAACTTATTTTGTAGCAACGTCGTAACTGATTATGTGAATTATCTCATAAACACAATCAATGGACATTATCTTTTTTCCGTTCAAAATAGGCTGTAATGTTTATTTAATACAAGCGGTTGAGCATGAAAACCAAGACGTTTTCCAGACATTTAAGAAATATTCTGCCAAATAAAAAGGTTAGCAATATCAAAGTGATAATCACTTATTGACATTGCTATTTATTATCAATATTGTTCTCAAAAGAACAGATTTTGTCATTTTTGATGACTAAATATTCAAATCTGAAGAATGCTTAAGGCATGTCAACATAACGTTGCTAAATTATCATTTATACTCGCCCGTTATTGCAGCGCGCATTTTTATATGTTAGAAAGAGATAAAGTACAGTGCAATCAGAAAAGGCCGATTAGGTTGACAATTCGAAAGCAGAGATTTCTAGCTTGTTAAATTTACAACACTGTGTATTGGCAGACATTATCTGTCCTTTCATATTTATCATTGGCGTACCGAGTGTTGTGAGATTTTAGTGCATTTTCAATTTCCGACGTGACACGTGCGCGACGACACTGACATATTTAAAATAATCATGAAATTCATTCACATTAGTACTAATTTTACAGGTGTACCAACAAAATCAGCATATTTTAATCGAACTGTACAATTTGCGGTTCTCATTTTGGCAGTACGAGCTATACGAAGATCCATTTTATAAACTTTAACATTTTCGGAATCACAAATTCTGTTACGAATACGAATGTTATTTCTAACAATTCTTGTTTCAATATTTAGTTATCAAAAATTACATAATTTGATTTTGTGGTACCAACTTGATGATTACTGTAATAATTTAATAACGCATCGGAAAACATTAGTATCGTCTACCTTATCCGAGATTTTGTCATTTCAATTAATTACGTCAGAAAATAGCCTGCTCTGATCGCATTATCAATAAATCGTTTATTTTTAATAATAATAATTTACGAAACAACGTATCATTTGAAGATTTACGACGATTTAATGCAAAACTGATAAAATCTTTATACAATTTAGAGTACAATATATTTTCTCAATAAGATGATTTTTATCAATTATCTGGGTATGACGCAGATGCACGGATTTGCTAGGACCTTATATATTATCGGTTCATCGTTGATAGTTGTATCATGCAGAACTGATAGATTACTTCAAATAAATAGTTCCTTTTTAAATTTTGAATGCTTTTGTTATTTGTAAAAAGAATTAAAAATATATGTATTTCTTAAATGGTTTATATATATTATTTAGCCACTAGTAAAAACGAAGTGACTGACTTGTTACCATCTATTCGTAGAAAAAAATGTCATGGAAGTTATAACAAATGTGGATATACATGAACACATTAAAGAATTTCGTGTTATCCATAATAACTTGAGTGCTGTGGTGGGACAGTCGATAAATGATTAGACTACAAATTTGAAGGTTCTGAATTTAAAAATCACTAGCTTATTTAGGCACCAACCTGAAGATAACTAGCATAATAGGTAGCCGATGAGTAACGTTAGCCATGTTTAGATCTCAGTGTACCGAACGGGCCTGATCATAAAAAACAGGTAATAATTGGTGATATATTCGAAGTACTCTTGCCAAGCAGATAATATTAGGCATTATGGTAGGATTTTTATTCATTTGACATTTTACAGTGGACTCATAGTGTGCCTCGAAAGCATATAAATATAGTGTAATATAAAGTCAAACACATACTAAAATCAAAACACTATATCATATATTGGCTCTTAATTTCTCAAATATTTTCACTTGAACAAAATTATTCGTAGATAAATCTAAAACCACTATTCGTATGTTATGATTTTCAATATCAACCAGAATAGTTCTTTACCCTTAAATACGTTAACGTTTACAAGAAAAAGAATTATTTCATATGAGTAAATGCTGCTTCTTCTTAACTAATTATGAAAGGTACGATATCATTTCGATAAAATCCTACTGCCTTGTCCCACCATTTTTCAATCTTACTGTCAGTGTGTGTCACACTGTTAGCCCACGCTTCGGCAGTTACTTGGCTTAGTGGTTCTTGCCACAACCTTTTACAGCCTTCGTTTGTTCTACCATATTTACTTATATTACTAGAGTAATATTTTTTGGTAATTCCTCAAATTAATTCTATACGGTTAAAAATATGGTTAAAAATTATATCGAGAAAGTCGAAGAACTGTGTGTCCATATTGCTCTGCTAATTTATCAGCTTCATAAGTAGGTGGCGGTTTATCCCTTTAAATAAAAATTATTATCTATTTGAACTTAATTTAGTAATTATTTTATGAACTAACTGCTTTTGGACCGGTGATAATTATAAAGAAGTTGGAACGTATTTCTGATCGTTTGGTTATCAATCTATTTTGTAGTATTACTAACAATAATAATTGTAATAATCAACTTTGTTCTGTCGTATGATATTGTGTGATATTGCCATTGCCAACTGTAGTTCTCACAGGATGAAGTATGTAATGCGCATGTCAGTACAGACAGTACATGCTTCAGCCTACAAACTGTTTTGACTGGTTTGTGTACAGTCAAAATTTAGTTGGAACACTTTTGATATTTAATGTACGCTCAGAAATGAAGTTGGAACGCATACCAAACAAACAAAACACTTTCAATTTCGATAAAACCTCAATAATTACATCTGAAAAAAATAAGGCAAGAGATATATTAGAAAGCTTCCACATATAAAAAAACGCTAATTCCATAATTGACAGAACATACATAAATAACCTGTCAACAATATACCTCCCCATTATATAACACAATATATAATGGCAATATAAACATGACAAAAATAAAATTAAAAAAAAAACTTGTCCGAGAATAGTTTAAACTACCCCCACCCCGCATGGTGATGACACTGCCAATATTCCACCCGTCAAAGCATAATAAACAGATGTTTAAACACGGTCAACTAGCACCTAATAAAAGTAAACAACAACATACAAACGAAATGGTACACAAAACCTATTACTTCGGGCAGATACGTTAACTTTTTTCAAATCAACCTCTATCCCATAAAAGAAATGTAGTAACAGCTTTAGTAGACAGGGTTATAAACCTCACAAAGCCGATTTTCAGACCAACAATACTAAATAAAGTTAAAACTATTTTAACGGAAAACAATTATTCACCTCATTTTGTACAAAACATTATAAAACACAGACTGAACAAGATACATATATAACAAAACTAAATGTGAAAATAAAAATATAACGTCAATTAAACTAACATATATCCCTACACCCTATATAACTAGACTATCCGAAAGACTAAACAACAATCAAACCATTTAATTTTAAATTAGCACACCAAAACGAAAAAAACCTAAAATTTCTACACACAAAATTAATAGACCCAACACCAACTCTTAAACAATCACATACAGAATATAATATACCCTGCAAAGACTGTAACAAAGTTTACATAGGCCAAACAAAACAGCTACTTCAAGAAAGATTAAAAGGACACAAATATGCAAAAAATTAAACAGCCTTAAAAAAACATCACGCAACATTTAAACACAATTTTGATTTTGATAATACAAAAGTACTAACAAAACCTAATAACACGAAAACAAAGGAAATTTTAGAAATGATTCACATATTAAAAAATAACAACACAGTTAATGATCGAAACGAAATAGATGGACTTTCAAAAGTTTATTACCCACTTATTAAATAATATACCACCGTTTACAATTTCCGAACAGATGTTAAAAAAACCAAAATGAAATTTTAAATAAGTCAAGAGCATAATAAAAAAAAACAATTCACACAAAAACGCAGTAAAACAAGACCGTTAGGTTCACTTACAGAAAAGAGCACAAAATATTTCAGTTCAAACACACATCCCTTTTAAAAACAACTATGAATAGAAAAAGAAAAAAAATTTTTGAAGTGTATAGATTAAGATAGTTTAGTTCATAAAAAGCATTAATTAACGAATAGAATAATTGGTGAGTTTAGTTATACAAAAATTTTCATATAGAATATTATTAAAAACATAATTTCTTGTTCCTTTACAGTTTATATATATGTACAAACTTGACAAAGACTAATAATTAGTAAAAGTCGAAAAGTCGTTTTCATAAATAAATTTGTTTGATTTCATTAAAAGTTACTACAACCAAATGAAAAATGTTTTTATTTAGTATATATTGTAATGTTTGTCTTTTCGGGTTCTTAAATAAAACTAACGATAACTTTAGACACACACTATATTAATAATAAAACGAATAACAATATAAAAACTAATTACTAACAATAAGCACATTTATGTATTTGTATTTATGTTCACTCCGCGATGCTCTGGTATTGAATGAATCGCTATCCCTTCCTCGACGGCTTATAATGGATGTGAATATTTTTCTCGAGCGCTCTACCTGCATCGAGAAAACGCCAGAGGTATGACGCGCGACGCGTCATCGAATGAGTCATCATATTACCCCCTTCTTAAAGATGAAGTTTCGTCCCGAAACATGTCATGCATTGGTTCCCTCAAACGATGGCGAAATCGACAGGTAGGGCCTTTGTTACATTGTGACGTCATATCGAAATAACAGTCCACGGTCTTATCTTGCCTGGATGTACAGGAATATTCGAGCCGGTAACTGCATACCAGAATTTCCATACCAGTACGTTGGAATATTACTTCTAACATGCTCCTTACAATTCTCCAGTCCAGGCGGTCCAATCCACAACCCAATTGTGGAACTGCTAATTTCAAAATATCTTGTAACATTTGTTCGCGTAAGTGTACCAGGGCCTCCCATAAGGCACGATAGGTTGGCTTCAGATTTGACAGTTCTTTCGTGACCAAATAAAATATGGGCTGTTCTTTATTTATTATTTGGAGACTCTTCCCAATTGCTGGTCCCTGCTGCCCTAATTTTTCGATTCCGCCAAATCTCTCTTTAAATTCCCTGGCAATTCCTTTGGCCATTCGCAGATCTCGGGCTACGCAATGAGCAAGCGCGTAGTCTGGCGGCACCGTAAACAAATCTTGTTGTTTCTCGATGGTCACCCCAAATCGAACTTTTCTCTAACCAGAATACTCTTCCATAAAGTCTTCGAAGGTTAGTTCCTGGTATTGGCTATTCAATCGGCGCAAGTCAGCGGCTCCGTCATTATTGTCTCCAGAGTATCGGGCTAACCGATTAAAATGTACGACTCTTGGCTTAGTATGAGGTGTTCGCCTGATGCGGTATATTACATCGTTAATCCGCTTCAACACCTCGTATGGCCTCTCCAAATTCTTTTGAAGTTTTGGAGATAGGCCCCGTCGACGTTGTGGATTATATAACCAAACCCGGTCGCCTTCATGGTAACCACTCTTCTCGGCATTGATGTCGTAGCTCTCCATCATTCTGTCACTAGCATCTTATATATTATGTCTGACTTGTTCATTGATATTATCTAGTCGTCTGAGCGTGCTGACATAATCTTCTCCGGCAAGATCTTCACCAGGCTTACTCCCAAACTTTAAATCACAAGGCAATCGGAGTTCCCTCCCGAATAGCAGGTTTGCTGTGATTGGCCAGTAGTCTCTTGAACAGAGGCCCCATACACCATTAGGAATAATGGTAAATATTCGTCCCAATCACTCTGGTGTCCGGAGACCACTTTGGATAAGTGTCTGATCATGGTCATGTTCATTCGCTCTACCATCCATCTGATTGTGGATGCAAGGGAGTTCTCGTCTTCCGTATGCCCAAAAGTCCACACATCTTTTCGAATAGACTGGACTCGAAATTTCGCCCTTGATCGGAATGAAGTTCCAGGGGTACACCAAAACGGCTAACCAACTCCTTCACAATCACGTCTGCTACAGTTCCAGCTTTTTTATTGGTAGAGCATATGCTTCAACCCATTTGGTAAAGTAATCCATGACCACTATTATGTATTTATTTCCTTTGTCCCTTTCTGGAAAAGGGCCGGAGGCATCTATGGCGATCCTTTCAAATGGGCTTCCTACATTGTATTGGCGCATGGGTGCGCGTTGACGCCTCTGGGGACCATTGCTTCCGGCGCAATTAGCACACTTACGGCACCATTCTTTCACATCTCGTGAACAATCCACCCAGTAAAATCTCTGGCGCACCTTCTCCAGTGTTTTATGGACTCCAAAATATCCCTCAGAAGCACCATTATGGAGTTCTCGCAATACCTCTGGTATTCTTTTCTTGGGAACCACCATTTGCATCTTCCGCTCGCTTCCATCGTTATTTTCGACCTCACGTCTCAGAAGATCGTCTTCCATGGTTAAGGAATCCCATTGTGCCCAGTATAACTTCAATTCTCGTGAATGGGGAGCAATTTCTTGCCAGGTCGGTTTTTGCCCATTTCTCTTCCAAGCCCTGAAGACTGCAGGATCCGAATCAGCTTCTTGATCTGCGCGCAAATTGTCAGGTTGCCATTGGTCATCAACTACGGTGGTTTGAAGAGCGTTGGCCGATTTGTCTTCGATTCGGTTGCAATGTCGACAGTCTTCTGGACAGGGCCTTCTGGAAAGAGCATCTGCATTCCGATGTTTGAGGCCTGCTCTGTGTTCAATGTCGAAGTCATACTCCTGTAGCCTCTCAATCCATCTAGCTACTTGACCCTCGGGATTCTTAAATTGTAAGAGCCACTTTAAGGCGGCATGATCAGTGCGGATCAAGAACTTCTGCCCATACAGGTACTTGTAAAAATGCTCAATGGTCTTAACTACCGCAATAGTTCTCTCCTGGTTACGCAGTAGTTCCTCTCTGGTTTGGACAGGGTCTTGATGATGTATCCAATGACCTTTTCTTGTCCATCTTGGATTTGAGAGAGCACGCCACCAATCTCGATGTTACTGGCATCCGTATCCAGAACAAACCTCGCAGATGGCAGTGGATAGTTTAAAACAGGTGCACTGATCAACGCACCTTTTAACAACTCAAAGGCCGCTTGGCATTCGGTGTTCCAAATGAATGCTCGATTTTCTGTTAGGCGAGTAAGTGGTTTTGCAATGTTGGAGAATCCAGGAACGTAGCGTCGATAATACGTGCATAATCCCAAATCTCTGGGTACCGGCCATTTTTCCACAGCTTTTACTTTTTCTGGATCCACAGCAACTCCTGAAACCATATGTCCAAGGTAATTTATCTCCTTGCGGAAAAGGTGACACTTCTTTGGACTTAATCTGGAATACTACTTCAAATTTTTCATGTGATCTTCAAAGGTCTCCCTATCACAATCATATCATCGAGATATACCAGGCAGGTATTCCAAGATAGTCCCCTCAGTACAGTGTCCATGAGTCACTCAAAAGTAGCTGGGGCGTTACACAGTCCAAATGGCATGACTGCAAATTGCCAGAGTCCTGTACCTAAACTGAAGTGCATTCTTTCATGTTTAACTGGAAGCCATAGGTGTTCATGATGTCTAATCCCAAGATTATTTGTTCTTCTATGTCGGCTACGAGAACACGATGTCGGATTGATGTTGGTCCTATGACAAAATTGACATCTACTTCACCTGCCACAGTAGCTGTCCTAAGTCTCCATTTGCTAGAAAGTAATTCTTTATTCCTGGAAATCAAATCGGGCCGCACGATGGCTTTCGTCGATCCAGTATCTAGCAAGCAAGCATAGGTTCTGCTTTCCATAATTGCGTCCATACAGGCCATTGGTTTGATGTTGCAGGGATGCGATTTGGGCAGTCCTTGGGGCGTGCGGATTCTCAGCCGATTCTTTCTTGGTCCTTTTACCACATTTATTCTGAATGTGACCGTTTCTTCTACAATTCCCGCATGGCCGCGCACTTTTATTTGGTTTAATCTGATTTAGGACTTGACTAACCACCAGCTCCATGAACTCCTCATTTTTTCCTGTTCGTCGACGGAACAGCCACGAGCATAGTTCCGAGAGGCCTGTTTTGCAGTCTCAAACTCAAGTGCGTACGCCAAAGCATCGATCGAGGTTTTCGGACGTGCCAACCTCAATGCTTGCTGCGTGTCAATATCCCGGAGACCATCTATGAACGTCTGGACAGCTAGGTGTTCCATGAAATTATCTGGCGCCATCGGATATGCAAGTCGAACTAGACGAGCTATATCTGCCTTAAATTCCTGAAGATTATCGCCTTTCTTCTGTGATCGATTTTTCAGCTAGGTATGGTATATTTGCTCCAAATGCGCATGGCCATATCTCATCCCCAAGCGTTTAATGAGTTGAGAATAATCTTTACGTTCGTCAGGAGGCAATGTCTGCAAAATATCACTAGCATCACCCCTCAGTGCAATGATTAAAGCAGTCGCCTTCTCGACAGAAGACCATGCGTTTGCTTCTGCGGCCGCTTCGAATTGCGTCAGGTAAGTTGCTCATGATGTCTTTCCATCAAAGGTTGGTGGCCATATTCTGGTCTTTGAAATAGCCACAACTTCTTCCTTTATTTCGATGGGTCGTGGTATAACTTCTTCGTTGACCTGCTTGGGATTAGAATGACTCGTGGTAGCGGGTAATTTCATCTGAGTCATTATTGCCTCTAAAAGTCTAGAATGTTCTCTGATTTTCTCCTCTACGGCTATGAAAACCTCTTCCTTTAACGTTTCTGAGTTTTCCTCTAGTCGCCGTTCTAGAACTTTCTCCAAAGCTCTCGAATTTTCAGAATTCTTCTTTTCCATCATTTCCAAAGTTTGCTCCATTTGTTCCAGACTTTTCTCGAAAGTTCTAGAATTTTCCTGTAATTTCTTTTCTAGATTTTTCTCGAGAATTCTAGAAGTTTCTAGGTTTCTTTCTTCCATCTGTGCTTGTGAATCTATTAGACGCTGTTCCAAAGTTTGCGAATTGTGTATTAATCGTTGTTCCAAACTTTTCACATTGTCCAGATTCTTCTGCTCCATTTGTTGCATTTGAGTTTGTGAATCTATCAGGCGCTGTTCCAAATTTTTTGCACTATCTAGATTCTTCTGCTCCATTTGAGGTTGTGAATCTATTATTCGTTGTTCCATTTTCATCAACAGCGAATTCACGTCAACATCTCCGCCTGGAACTTGAAAGACATAATTCTCTGGATCCGCGCCTTCTTGGAAGCCGTTGCTGGAGAATTGCCTTTTTGCCGGTTGTATCCTCATCTCTCTCCTCTAATTCTCGTTTTAAATCAGTCACTTTTAATTCCGTCAGTTTCATTCTGTTGGCCATCACGATATTTAAAATAACGTCCTTTCGCAGTGTATATTTATTTAAACGAATACTTAATTAACACTTAATTGTCTACTTAGTTTATTATTTATAAAACCACACACCTGTATCACTGTAATGTTTGTCTTTTCGGGTTCTTAAATAAGACTAACGATAACTTTAGACACACACTATATTAATAATAAAACGAATAACAATATAAAAACTAATTACTAACAATAAGCACATTTATGTATTTGTATTTATGTTCATTCTGCGATGCTCTGGTATTGAATGAATCGCCATCCCTTCCTCGACGGCTTATATATGGATGTGAATAATTTTCTCGAGCGCTCTACCTGCATCGAGAAAACGCCAAAGGTATAACGCGCGACGCGTTATCGGATGAGTCATCACAATATATATATATATATATATATATATATATATATGTATAAATATAATAACTTCGTGACCTTGGTATGATATGGTAAACCTAATCAGTAGGCGATTAAAGGTCTGTATATTACTTCAAAATATATGTATTTAAAGAACTCTACATGTTTCGGCTGTATACGCCTTTTTCAAGAGAATACAAAATATGAATATATATATATATATATATATATATATATATGTATATATATATATATATATGTATATATATATATATATATGTATATATATATATATATATATATATATATATATATATATATAAGTAGACAAAGAGTCTTTGCCGTTAAAACAAGTATGTAAAATAAAAATTGTTGGGGAATCCGGCAATAAAAACCTTTAGTTAGTCAATTAGAGTCCTTTATTTTTTACCTTATATTTCGCTCTGTAGATTTAGAGCTTCATCAGAGGTCAAAAAGCGAAACTATTTTTTGTGAGAGATATAACATTTTTAAAAAAACAAAACCTATAGAGAAACAAGCAGTCCACGTAATACAAATAAAACTTTATATTAATTAAAAATTGTTACTTTAAAAGCTTATTGTTTTTACATATTAAAACCATTTAAAAAATTATTATTTTTTCAACAAACACATCTAAAAAGAAACACACACATAGTAAAGAACTACTTGTCTTGATGTAAATTACATTTTAACAATTCGAATACACTACCTTGTCGACACTTGAATTGTTAAAATGTAATTTACATCAAGACAAGTAGTTCTTTACTATGTGTGTGTTTCTTTTTAGATGTGTTTGTTGAAAAAATAATAATTTTTTAAATGGTTTTAATATGTAAAAACAATAAGCTTTTAAAGTAACAATTTTTAATTAATATAAAGTTTTATTTGTATTACGTGGACTGCTTGTTTCTCTATAGGTTTTGTTTTTTTAAAAATGTTATATCTCTCACAAAAAATAGTTTCGCTTTTTGACCTCTGATGCTCTAAATCTACAGAGCGAAATATAAGGTAAAAAATAAAGGACTCTAATTGACTAACTAAAGGTTTTTATTGCCGGATTCCCCAACAATTTTTATTTTATATATATATATATATATATATATATATAACGGGTGTTCATTTGAAAAGTCAATCTGGTAGCATGTGATTTACTGAGAACATTTTGAAGTATGTCGTAAATTAAAATTTACTACTTAACCTACAAAGTCGTATATTTTGACAGTTTCATACATACAAATAAATAACAAATGTGATTGACATTATCAAATGTCATTTGGATTTACATTTACGGAACAACAAACACATACTAATTTATATGCGTCTTATTCTATCAAAATTTCAAAGTAACCTAGATTGACTTTTCAAATGAACACACGTTATTTATATATATGGTAAATTAAATCAGTTGGCGATTAAAGGTCTGTTTTACTTCAAAGTACATATATTTAAAAAACCCTACATCTTTCGGCAATGATGCCTTTATCAAGGACATAAAAAATATATATTTTTTATATCCTTGATAGTACATTGAAAGTACATATATTTAAAAAACCCTACGTGTTTCGGCAATGATGCCTTTATCAATGATATAAAAAATATATTTTTATATCCTTGATAAAGGCATCATTGCCGAAACATGTAGGGTTTTTTAAATATATGTACTTTGAAGTAAATCAGACCTTTAATCGCCAACTGATTTAATTTACCATATACCAAGGTCATGAAAATATTATATTTATATATATATATATATATATATATATACCGATTGGTCCAGCTCGGAACGGGCCATAGGCAACAATATACGTACGGAACGTAATGCGATGTGGCAACGTGTGTACAATGCCACTCCGATTGCCCGTCGTTCGTATTTAGCTGTGCATACGTAAAGGTAGTTATCATGTCAGTGTATACAACCGCAGAGAAGGTACAAATAGTTTCGTGGTATCTTGCCGGCAATTCCTGTCGAACAACCGCTGATTTATTTGCTGTAGAGTACGTAAATCGGCCTATTCCTTCGCATTCGACGATTGAAAGGATCGTAAATGCGTTTAGGAAATATGGCTGTGTAGTCGGAAATTGCCGCAAATGCCAACAAATTGACGAACAGCCTCATATCCCTCTAATACCTGCCGATATGGAGGAGAGAGACGTGAGACTTTCTTAAAATTTAAATTTATTTTGCAGAATTATTGATTTTTTTACTATTATCTTTTAGAAAACGTTATTGTTTTTTTATTACTTAAAATTACTTTTCCGTAGCAGCTAAGAATACAATAATAATAATAAATTGGACCTTATTATGTCTGAAACAAATGGGCAAATTACGTATACAGAACGAATATGCAAACGACTATATCCTTGCGCGGTTTAAGTCTGACTAAATTCTTAACTGCAATGTGCTGCAATTGAAGCTGGTGCGCGTAGAGGGGATGCGCTGTTGCCACTCATTGCTGACTATGACCCGTTCCGAGCTGGACCAATCGGTATATAAATTAATTTTTACTTATACATATATATATATATATATATATATATATATATATATATATATATATATATATAATAACTTCGTGACCTTGGTATGATATGGTAAACCTAATCAGTAGGCGATTAAAGGTCTGTATATTACTTCAAAATATATGTATTTAAAAAACTCTACATGTTTCGGCTGTGTACGCCTTTATCAAGAGAATACAAAATATGTATTCTCATATTTTGTATTCTCTTGATAAAGGCGTACGTAGAGTTTTTTAAATACATATATTTTGAAGTAATATACAGACCTTTAATCGCCTACTGATTAGGTTTACTATATATATATATATATATATATATATATATATATATATATATATATATATATAAAACTGACATTTGATGAAGCAAAATGGCTGCATCTTTTATCTCTTTTTATATCTCGTGTATTAAGAATGCAGACTTGTCCTTTCGCAATGTATGCTATAGGTATATAATTAAGATTATATTTAAGGCAAAAAATAACTATTTTCTAATAAATTTTTATTATTTGTAACAGTATGAAAATTTGAAAACAAAAATATCCGAAGTAAGGAAAGATATTATTGCAATCAACAATGCAATCAAGAAGTTGGACAAGAAAAAACAAGAAATCATCAATAAAGCATATCAACAAGTGACTAAGGATATGGGTTCTATATTAGGAACATTACTACCGGGTGCTAATGCCAAATTGATAATTCCTAAAGGGAAAACAATTTTAGAAGGACTAGAGGTATAAATATAATTACTGTAATGTAGTTTAACAAATATAAAATAACATGTTTGAAAATATGGAAATGTACGAAAACTCCAAACATGTGTATCTCTAACTCTTCTTGGAATCTTCGTTCTTGAACATTAAAACCATTATATCTGATCATATAAATTCTTTCACAAAACAAGTTTTAAATATGCAATCTAAAACTATTATTATAAATTTTATAAGTAAATTGCATAATATTGCAGTTTATTTATAAATACAATTGTAATTACATCAAAGTTTACTTTTGATCATTGTTATTTTTATGCGTAATTAAATAAAACGGATAAAATAAAATAAAAAATACGTAAATTATCTATTGATTTTGAAATAAAATTGCAGCATCTGATTGCAAGCATTTAGCTTCGTGGTGCATCTTAATTTTAAAGTATGTTTTGAAAATAAGTTTTATTAACTGTATGCCATGATTATTTAATGGGTTCTTTGAATATTTATAGTATTTTCTGCAATCTGCCAATTTCTTTTGGCTCTCCATGGGGTCTCCATTTCCTCTGTTAGACAACCTCTCGTGTACCCATTCCGCCTGTAAAAGACTATGTTGTAATACTATATCGGCTTTTTTTTGTACATTTGAGCAATTTACTTTTTTGTGCTGTTGGTTTTAAATATGTTTTAATCGCCCGCTAAGTAGACTTGCAGATTCTGTAGCAGAAGTAGAAGGATGGGGAACCACTTTTTTTTAGCTTTTTCTTGGGTGGACCCATTACGCCCATGTATCGTTCCGCATTTTCTGAAGCAGACGTTGAAGAAAACGCTAATGGGATCGCTAAAAGTGGGGCATGTAAAATTTCCTCTAATAATAGATTATTTTTCATTGATGGACTTGAAGTCGATGAAGAAGAACTAAAAATATCGTTTTATTAATTTTTGTAGTCAGAATAAGTTTAATAACCGGAATAACCCTCATATACCAACCTTATCGCCCGAGAATCTGATGGTAATGCTCGATGTATAACAATTGATGTTGAAGTATTCATCGGTTTAGCTCCCCATTTCAAAACTTGAACAGCGTGGGTTTGGTTAAAAATCCGTGGGTGTAAATGATCAGAACACAAGATATTTTTTCTATTGTTCCTTTTCATACCTATTATTTGAAAGCATTCTTCTCTCTTCGACTCCTATTTTGAACGCAGGCCGGCTAGAATCATAAAATTAGAACGTTTTCTGTGAATTTTGCTTGGGTATTGCAATAATTGAACGATTTAAAATAAGATTATAGACAGTGAGACTCAACAATTCCTGTCAATTGAATTAAAATAATTTTAATTTGAATAATTTAAAACTTTGATATTGGCAAAATGGTGCTGTGAATATTAAAGTTTCAATAATTAAAGTAAGATGTTCCGCATTAAATTAAAAGAATTTTTGCAATGTGAACGGAATTTAAATCAGTATTTGCAACTAACAAAAGTTGCATATTCTACGCTTCTGGATTTCGTTTAACACGTAATATTGTATTTTTGAACAACTTATCTATGATATGATCGAGTGCCGCATTTTCGTATCAACGTTTGCACAAACAGCACAATCTCACCATTTTGACTATTGATTAATTCGCCTTATTGTACCATCAACACCTCACCAGGTAAATACGTGTAGAATATAATCAAAGAGATTGCAATATCAATCTCTTTGAATTTAATGAAATCATACGAACGCTTTACGAACCTAGTATGAGCACGGTATTTCGACCAATAACTGCACGGAATCGGATCACACTTAAGAACTATAATCGCTTGGCAGTGTACTGCTTCCCCTTTCCACACATTTCGTCTTACTATACAAATGAAATGCCTCCTTATTATTTAATATTAGCAAATTAGAAAACTTATCATTGATCGACTAGGTTACGACAAATTTTGGCATGCACAATGCTTTCTTACTTATTTGATATCCGTCATTGTCAATAAAATCTGTCAATATCTCGCTATGTCATATTTCAAAATAAATTTCTGTTTTCCAATGACTTTATGTACTCATTTTTGTTGTGTCTATCATAGTTATTATATACTACAAGGTTTGAAAGTCTAAGGACTTACAAACATTAAAATAAATATATATTATGAGATCGAAGCATAAGAAAATTATAAAAAATAAAATAGCGTTAGAGTCATTACATTATGTTCCCATACAGTTATAAATCACCAATTAATACAAACTTTTAAGCCGAATTTAATGTAAATTAGAAATATACAAGAAAACAAATATTGGATCTATTTACTTAATTTAGTATGTTACAAATTATTAATTATAACGGGTGAGCAAAGTTAAATGAAGGTAGTTAGCAACAAACAAATTCTTGGTTAAATTTTTATGTTTTACGGTTTACATCTTACTTTGTTTATTGTCATTCGCTGTCGTTTGGTTTTTGTTTGCATATATTGACAGTAATAATAAAAGGTTTTGTTTAAGAAAATAATATCAATCATTCACTCTTAAACTTTTTATTGCCAGCTGCCTTCGCTTGAATTTTCTCACCCGCTATTTGGAAAGGTATAGCAAACGCCAATTAAGTTGGCGCGAGAAGGGGTAAGTTCGCGCAGGATTAGAAGTAGTGGGGAGATTTGTATTTGGTTTTACATCAAATGTCAGATAATTCTAACCTCTGAGCGTATATGATCTCCTAGCAAAGACATTACAAAATATGTTCTGTCAAACGTCAATGACAAATGTATTCTGACAATTACTTGAGTAGTGGGGGTGGACGTTTTTAAAAACGGCTTCTGCGCACCCCCTCCTCGCGCCAACTTAATTGGCGTTTGCTATATTTGTCTATAAGTTTATTTGCGTGCATATAAGAAATGGCTTTATTACAAAGAAATCAGAAACACTGGAATAAGCCTATACATATATGTTTTATAAAAAATATTTCGTTTCAGATAAAAGTTGCTCTTGGTGGGGATTGGAAAGAATCCTTGGATGAATTAAGTGGCGGACAAAGATCTCTAGTAGCTTTATCATTTATCCTGGCCATGCTACTATTTAAACCAGCGCCTATTTATATCTTAGATGAAGTAGATGCTGCCCTGGATCTTTCTCACACTCAAAATATAGGAGTAATGTTAAAACAACACTTTAAACAATCTCAAGTATGCCAATATTTATTTTACTCTTGTATTATTTTTTATTTTACTATTGTTATTTTTCAGTTTATCATTATTTCCTTAAAGGATGGTATGTTTAACAATGCTAATGTACTTTTTAAAACCCAGTTTGTCGACAGTGTATCTACAGTTTCTAGGTCAACAAATTTATAGTTTGATCTTGATTTGTGAAAATAAAAATTACCTCCTACCAAGAAGCGCTAAGAAAAAACAATGTATTTATATTTATTTTGTAATATGAATTTATCAGAAAGGAGTATGTATATACATATATAAACAATTTTATTTTTGAGGAGCTTGATCATAAGGTTATCTTATAATAACTTAATATTAGTAATAAAATTAAATTCCTGTACTGTTTATAAAATCTTGTAAAACTATAATTTGGTATTTTAGTTATTCTAATCCTGAAAACCCATGTTATTTTTTGTTCAGATGTACATACAGGGTGTAAGTGAAATATTCCGACGTACGCTAATATATAATATACGTAAGACAGCAATTCTAATCTCCAGAAAATTTTATTCCATCGAAACTTTAATTTTTGCGGAAATTTAGGAACACAGACTTTTCAAATACGGTCCTGTATTCAGATTGAATCTAAATATAATGAAATTATATGTTTATATGTTGTCGATTCAACAAACAAATAGGCATTTATTTGTTCAAGTTCATCAAAAAAATCCTTTTCACATTTCATTAATGTAAAGAGCCTTTATGTAAAAAGCTTGTATTCATTCATTTCGTAGATCTAACTTTTCTTATGCATCAGCTGTTATGTTGTTATTTCTAAGTAGGCCAATGGCCCGACCTTTGTGATATCCCGAAAAAAAATATAATATCGAATTTCTTTAAAAATTTTGAGCGATAGGTATAACAGTTTTGTGGTGATATGGAATTTGTAATTTAGTTGTCTTAATATTAAATTCACGTTCAGAAATAATAAATTGCATTTGTAATTTTAATTGATGTTCATATTTTTTGTGTGTTCTATTTGCCTCTTTTTTGAATGACAATTTCTTTGCCCTAAAACGGGCAAATTTGTGTGAAACAGGTGTCTGTCATTTGCCTAAATACAAGCTTTTAACCGATCAGTAAGCTTTCGAAGTATGTACACGCTTTAACACGGCTCAGTCTTCATGGATATGGGTCGCAGCTTAAAAAATACGTTGCCGAAGATTGTCCTTCACGGCCACGGCCTTCATAATTCGGATGCAATCCGCGAACTCTCAATCTGTGCACGGATTGTAAAATTAAATTTAAATTATTCTATTTGATATTCCGGACTAACCACTAGGCTGCTGTCGTCTTCAATGGGGTCTTGCGTTGTTATGTCAAATACAGTTTTACTCTTTCGTATTACTTTCCAGATTTTAATGTCGTTCCAGGTGTTATGAATAGTATATTTATTTTACTCAGTTTACTTCAAACAATGTTCAGAATGAAATCAAAAAAGCAGGCAAGCTTTAAATTATGCTTTAATATAAGTAACTTTCAACATCACCAATAAATAAATGCACACACATATGAGTCTTTTAGAAAATTAAATGAAGAGAAATAAAATCAAATATATCAACAAGTAATATGTAAATAAATACAGTCAAATGTTATGAATTACTACACAATATCTTTCTAGGTATTATTTGTTGGATAAATGCAT
Organism: Melolontha melolontha; assembly: GCA_935421215.2. Lineage (NCBI taxonomy): Eukaryota > Metazoa > Arthropoda > Insecta > Coleoptera > Scarabaeidae > Melolontha > Melolontha melolontha. Next base: position 135,042,416 of record OW285236.1, read on the forward strand.
AAACATCGGCACATATATATTATCATGAAATTGGTACCAGAGGTTATGTGAAAATCGTCGACATGCGGACGTTTGATGTTAAGAAATTGTAAGTTTGCAATCTTTGTATAACAATGTGATAATTCAGAAATAATAGATTTAGTCTCATCAATTTAGAATAAATTAAGGATATTTTATTAAAAGGTGAATTTATAAATCCTTTCGAAGATTATTTAATTTCAATTTGCTTTTCAAAATACCTGACCATGAATTCGCTGTGTTCTGATTGGCGCTTTTTCTTATTAAAGCTGCAGTACTATTAGTCTTAGAAGAAGCCTCATGTTTGGTTCTTTCGAAACGAGCGGCGTTACAGCTCTAAATTAGCGGGATTTCGTTGATGCTTCGAGTTTTCCCTCCAAAATTGTATACGGCAAATTTTCAACAGAAATCGCCGGGAATGAGTCTCCTTGGACGTATTTTATCATTGGACAATACTTCCTCGCAATTTTGACACCTTTTCACCGACTTTATGAATATGGTTTTTCGATCGGTATATCAGCTCGGCGTCGGTTGTAGATTTTACGTAAAATAAAATATCTCGGCTCAAATATAAGATACGGCCGCACTAGAACTTTTTAAACGTGTAGAGAGATTTAGGCTTCTTTTTACACTACTTTTGGTGTCGCACAAAGAATATTTTATCACTATTTTAATTATAATTTTTATAGGCTCAACGAACGAACCCGGATGCGAAGATTCTCATCGCGATCCTCTTCTGTTCTTTAAAATTTGCTTGTCCGCCATGAACATTGTTGTGAATGATTATATAATATTTAAAATAGTTTTAATAAAAATGATAATTGAAATATAGAAAAGCTAATAAAGAAATCAATTATTTTAGAGCAAAATTTAAATAGAAAACAATATATGTTACTCGTAAATAAGTATTCATGTTGATGCATTTTTACATATATCATATTACAATTTTAATATACAGTGCGACATTTTCCTACAAACGTAAATAAATATGTAATTATAAAAGATTGCAAACGTGTTCTTGTTTTTCTCTTAGTTAAATATCAATAGCAAATGGGAATAAAAAATATTAAACTAGTAAATAAAATATTAATGCTATTCTTAAACAAAAATAACCATGTTGCGCATTTCTCGAATTCTACATTATTGTATGCGCATTTAAATTGATTTCTAGTTATATTTAAGCGTACCATTATAATATATACCGTGATATCATAAAGTTTCTAGGACGAAGATGGCTTTGTAATATAAATTGTATGTCTGAACTTAAGTTAGGAACTATAACTCTGTTTTGTAAATTATTTTGACAGTGACATTATCTGTCATCCATTAATGTGTTAGAATTGCTGAAAGCAAGTTTGAAACATAGCACATTCGAGTAAATTCAAATATGGTTTACAATATAGTGCAAAAAGCGTACATGATTGAAGCCTATTTTCGGAGTGGAGTGCGAATTGATGGAATTTGGGTGTACAGTCAACGTGCATGTTTGGATGATTTTAGAGAGCACTTTCCAGAGTTAGCTGTAATTCCCAAAGATTTTTATAATTGCCTTTCCAATTGTGTTGGTGTGTTTCGTGAGACTGGTTCTGTGGGTCATAAATCACGTACTGGTAGACCAACTGTTCGTTCGGAACAAGTTATAAATGATGTTCGTCAACGTATGGTAAATGAACCCACAAAAACGCTTTTCTCAAGAGATTGGACTTTCTTATGGAACATGTCAGAAAATTGTAAAGAAAAACTTACACATGCATCCGTATAAGATGCAATCACATCAGGCTATTTTGCCGGTAGACTACCCTAGACGTCGTGCGTACTACCAGTGGTTTGCAAATAACTTAATAGAAGATGATGACCTGCTAAATTTGTCATTTTTCTCTGATGAAGCATGGTTTCATCTTTCGGGGTATGTCAATTCCAAAAATACTCGAATGTGGAGTAGTGAAAATCCTCATATTTTTATTGAATCGTTTCTCCATAATGCGAAACTTGGTGTTTGGCTAGCAGTTTCTCGCCGCAGAGTTGTTGGCCCTATTTTTTTTAATTTCACAATTAATGCTGAGAGGTATAGAAACATTCTGAATGAATTTATTGAACAGTTGCATGATGATGAATTGCAATATGGATACTTTCAACAAGATGGTGCAACGGCACACACAACACGAGAAAATATTGCTTTTCTTCGTGAGTTTTTTGACGATCGGATCATAAGTTTACATACGGAAGTTAAGTTTCCAGCACGATCACCTTGTTTGACAATTATGGACTTTTTCGTGTTTCCTCACCTAAAGAATAGAATATTTAAAACTCCTGTTGCTAATTTGCAAGATATGCAACAAAGAATTATTGACGAATGTGCATTAATAACGCCCGCAATGCTGCAAAATGCCTTTAACAGCATGAAAAGGCGTGTCACATTGGGAATTGAAAATAAAGGACAACAATTTCAACATTTGCTTTAATTTTGCCTTTTTTTATTAATAAAATTTTGAATACAAGCTGAGCTTGTTGTTTTATTGTATCTTTATTAAATCAAATGACATATTTATTGATGTCACGATGACACTATCAAAATAATTTTCAAAAATTAAGGTTAAGTTACCAGTATGATAATATGGATAAAGTTCAGACATATATTTTCTATTTCAATGCCATCTTGGACCCAGAAACTTTATGATATCGCGGTATAAAGCCACGCCTTAATCTGATTATAAACTATTTACGTCTCATAATAATCCTACTGTACGATATTGGTCTATAAAATAGAAAGAAATAAATTAAACAAGATGGGTTTTAAAAAACAGCTATTTGACTGTATCCTCGTCTTTTTTTAAGGTATTTTAAATCGGACAGTATACATCAATATAGCTTTTTAAATGATGTTTTTAGTTTCTCAAATACTTTGAATAACATACAACATACAGTTTTTAATAGAAATTCAGATTTAATAACGTTGCGGCAATTGTGTATGGGGACAATGCCTCAAAATCAAACTGCTAAATACGCTGAAATACAACAATATGTATTTCCACTATGCACCTATAACCAGTTGCGATGTAGAAAGGACGTTTTCTATCTACGAGGATATTTCATTCAAAGAGAACAAATTTTACAGAAGAGAACCTTGAGAAAGTATTGCTAGTTAATATTAATACTATTTTACTCAACTTGAACTACAAAATGAACAAATAAAAATCTATTTCGTATTTTATGGATCACCACCCGTTTGTTTTCCAATTACATATATAAATAAAATTAAAAATTTAAAAGTACTTACTAAAAAAGTACTCTCGTGTCCGGTCGCTAACAATGACTACGTACGTGTAGAAAAACATTCGTTTGGAATAACAATCGAATATAGTATTGGTTATAATTTTTAAAATAGGGAAAACCTTGTATCTATTTTCTATTATTGAATGGGCAAATACTATAAATTGTTTTGATACATGTGATCAGAATTTGTTCAAACAAAAAAAACGTGAAGATAACTGATAAAAGATATTCTGAATATTTTGATCATTTATATTGAAATTATTAACACGTAAAAAAGTCAGAGAATATAAACCTTAAATGGTTTACTGGCTAGTGGCAATAGGGTGTTATAGTTTATTGGGAACAATAAAAACATAATTTTTATTATGCAGTTGATTGGTCGTTAGAAATAAGAAATATGACTTTTTTTCAAATAAAACTATATAACTTCACTCAGTATTTTATGGTCCACAAATATTATGGTAGGTAGGTGTTTGTCACGTTTGTTTTGTCCTTTTCAGCTTTCATTGACTACTATGAGTTGGGTGAATATTTATACCAGGCGCGGCTCGTGATGACGTATTTTGGTTTGCAGTACAATGATACGAGTGCCTCGTGTGTTTTCGGTGTTTACTAAGCAAACGTTACAGTTAGTACACGAGAATACACGAAGCACTCGGATCATTGTACTGCAAACCAAAATACGTGATCACGAGCCGCGCCTGATTTATACTATTGAGTGCAACAAAAGTAGACAAGTCTTATGGCATTTTTACGTTTTTTCCCTAGTGTAAACGATACTATTAATTAATATATTTTTTTTGTACTCAATAGTACATACTAGCTGGCATATTACCATTATAAAGTGTTAATATGAATTATCAAACGTGGGCTCTTGCACGGATGAGGCTGCTTCGAACAATTTTGGTTGCACCTACTCGCTTCTCAGTATATATGAAAGCTTAAACGAAGCAGTCTCACCAAGAGCCGCCACTGGATATATAATCAGAGACCGGACACATCGGGCTGAAATGGATGTCATTACGACGGACGATATAAATAGTCTACAACATTTATAAGTACATCACGCAGTTGTTGAATAACACTATTCATTCGGTTAACTGCACATCTATTTTTTATGTGCGGCTAACCGAATGAATAGTGCTATTCAATAACTGTGTGATGTATTTACAGATGTTGTAGACTATTTATATCGTCCGTCGTAATGACGTCCTTTCAGCCCACTTGTCACATTAGAAACATTTTTGGTTAGGTTAATATTTTATTTCTGTTCATATGATTAGCATTGAACACTAAATATATTTTTATTTAAATTTACGAAAAAGATAAGCTATACAAGAAAATTTAATAAATAACCTGATATTTAATATTAATATTTAGTGTAACCACCATTAACTGAAATTACAAATTGTTATCGCCTGTTCATAGACATAACCATATGTCTTACTGCCTGTTCTTCCAGTTCCTCCCAAGCTGTTTCAATCCTATTCCACTGGTCTACATTTCGTGGTCGAAAGTTTCTGTTGTTGACTTTCTTTACTAAAATCGCCCATACATTTTCAATAGGATTTAAATCTGGGCTTCCGAAAGGTCATGGAAGAACATTAATTTGATTCTATGCAAACCAATCATACACAACGCAACTCTTATGTTCCTACAGGGTAATTGTCCTGTGGATAAATATTACAAAGACAAATAAAAATATTTTTATGAAAAATGAATTCATTACGAAAAATACTTGAAACGGTTGGGAGCCTTACAATTTCACTGATTTTCCGACAAATACCAGTGACAGAACCACTTATTCACTTTCTGATCGTTTGTCAAATGGACATATTTTTGAATGAAATAAATTCAAGATAATTTTTGACGTATTAATTGACAGCTGCTTGACAATTAAATGTTTGAAATTAGTAAACAACAGCACAGTGCGAGAACAATTTAATCTAGAAAAATATATATATTTTTTGTACTCAATAGTACATACTAGCTGGCATATTACCATTATAAAGTGTTAATATGATATATCAAACGTGGGCTCTTGCACGGATGAGGCTGCTTCGAACAATTTTGGTTGCACCTACTCGCTTCTCAGTATATATGAAAGCTTAAAGGAAGCAGTCTCATCAGGAGCCGCCACTGGATATATCATAATCAAAGACCGGACACATCGTGCTGAAATGGACGTCATTACGACGGACGATATAAATAGTCTACAACATTTGTAAGTACATCACGCAGTTGTTGAATAACAACACTATTCATTCGGTTAACTGCACATCTATTTTTTATGTGCGGTTAACCGAATGAATAGTGCTATTCAATAACTGTGTGATGTATTTACCGATTCCATACCATTCCATATCATATCTGAAAAAGTAACTTAAATAATGCTCTAGATCTAAATAAATGAAAACTAAAAATGTATGCATAAGATTTTGAAACTGAACAAAATTCAATGCACACTTGCGGCGAAATAATTGGGAAAAGTAGATTCAATCAAACGATATTAGGCAGGTTCTATCACAAAAATTACGATGTAATTAACAGTTAAAACTATGAAAACAAGAAACTAACTCACAGCACTTTTTTTTATCTTACGAAATATAAACTAATAAATAACATTATAAGAACGCCGCTTCTATCTACGGAAATTTAACTCTAAATATCCAACAAAAAAACGTCGCAATTCTCGATGAAAAAAGATGTGCGCGCTAGCCAGATCAAGATGTTGTAGACTATTTATATCGTCCGTCGTAATGACTACGTCATTTCAACCCGATGTGTCCGGTCCCTAATTATCACTAACTTCGAAGTACAGCGGTTCGAATCCTCTATCGTTAAAGAAGATTTATATCACCCTAGCCTTGAAATTTTATTCTATCCTTTACATACATCTTCTCAAAAACTTTTTCATTCGGCCAATAACTTCAGATATAATTTCCATAAAGCAAATTACATTTCTTTATACAGTAATTTAATGAATATTGATTGGACTTTTCGAAGGTCTAATCTGGATCCTCATACCCGCCTTGGTTTTCATCTGAAATAATATCTATTCTCAAAAATAAGAACTACTACCACAAAAAGTGGATCAAAACTCGAAATATTGATTCCTACAATGAATTCAAACGTCTTCGTACTATAGTAAAGATGACAATTCAGGATAATTACACATCTTACCATTCTGCAATGGAGCATTCAATCTCTAATTAGAGATTGAATTCCAATTAGACAATTGTCTAATTGGAATTGTCTTCGCAATACACAGCGCTGCAGTAGGATACCTAATTCACTTCATGACAGTAATGGTAATGCTTTTTTGGATCTCAGTACTATTGTAGATGCCTTCGCGGATACGTTTTCTACTGTGCCTACCTCCTAGTCAGACTTCACTTGTGATGGATCTGACTACCTTTCCCCACCATTTCCTTCTTGTTGACCTCCGAGGATGAGTTAATTGATTTAATGACCAGTTTTGCTAACAAATACACCGCTGGAGATGATTCCTTGCCGAGTTTTTTAATACGTGACTGTAGATTTGGCCTGGCATATCCTCTGAAATTACTTATTAATCTATCTATAGCAACTAATATCTTTCCTGATCGGTGGAAGAACACAATAATTATCCCCGTGCATAAGAAAGGAGATCGTGCGTTGATTAATAATTACAGGCCGATCTCTATTATTTCTAACTTCGCCAAGCTGTATGAGAAGGTATTTCGCCAAGCTGTATGAGAAGGTATTATACACCTGACTATCTAGTGGTACGCGCTCTCATATGTCACCGAACCAACATGGTTTTGTCATGGGTAGATCTACTGTCACCAATTTGGCGTCGATTGTTTAGCATATCGGTGAGGTTTTGGATGGCAGGGGTCAGGTTGATGTAATTTATTCTGACCTATCCAAGACTTTCAATTCAATTGATCATGAGATTCTACTTCATAAGTTGGGATTATTTGGTCTCGTTCCAACTTCTATCAGTTTTCTTCGGTCTTATTTATTCAAAGACAATGCTACGTGACAATGGGTTCTGCTCCAGTAATTTTGTTCTTGCTTCTGGCATTCCTCAGGGATTAAATTTGGGTCCTTTGCTATTTGTTTTGTTTATGAATGATCTCCTCTTCCAAGTGAAGTGTCCCATTCTCGCCTTTGCAGATGAAAATATATTCTGAGATTTCCACAACTGACGATTTAGTTAAACTACAGCAAAATCTGGATGTATTAGTTGCATGGTGTGACCGTTTCAAACTTAAATTAAAAATCGACAAATGCTGCGTGGTCACTTATACTCGTTCTGCTACGCCTCACGAGTCTTCTTATTTTATTAAAAACAAAATCTTAACCACTTAAGACGGAAATAAAGGATCTTGGAGTCTTATTTGACTCTAATCTTACGTTCAGATCCCATATAATCCATATGTATTCCGATATCTACAGAACTCTGGGATTTATTATGTGTGCATGAAAATAATTTAAAGATCTCACTTTGCTTAAACCACTGTACCATGCTTATGTTTTGAGCAAAATGGAATATGCCTCATTAATTTGGTATCCCATGTATGCCTGTGATTCTATTCCTTTGGACCGTGTTCACCGTAAATTTTTGAAGTACCTCACATTCAAGACTGATGATATCTACCCGGAACGTGGTGCATCCCAGTTTACGCCATGGCATGTCATCTCTAAGCGTAAGAAGGGAGAATATTTGTAGAAAATTCCTAACTAAACTAATGAAAAACATTATTGACTGCCCGTTCATATTGGAGCGAATGTCGTTTTTGGTTCCTCGTATGAACTCCAGGTACGAAGTTACATTTATGGTTCCCTTCTCGAAGATGAACGTCTTGAAATGGACTCCACCTATATATATATTCTCTCTAACGTGGCCAACAGAATGCTGGATGGTCTCTTTGTTTGAGGATGGCTGGCGGATGGACAGCACTATTTAAGTCCATAGTTCATATAATTGCACTGCAATGTCATGTAATTATAATTATAATGTACCTTATAATTGGGCCTAGCTTGTTGGGTATTGAAGTATATTATTATTATTAACACAACGTTGTGAAAGGTAGGTAACATAATATATCCTTAACACGGCAATAAGTATGTCAGTTACTTGTTACCTTCAGGCTTTAATTATAGCGTCTGATATTACTGACTATAACATAACGTGCCTCGTCTGGAATCGTCAATAAACATGCAAACAATCCAGCTCCTGCAATCGAAATTGTACGAAGTGGTCCTACCACATACATATAACTAAATAAACCGCTCATGGTCCACTGCGCATTTGTACGGAGTTTGGGATTAAAGGAGATAGAATTTGACGACATTTTTACGTATATCCTGCTGTTTAGGCAACCCAGTCACTGCCGCTGTATATAGACATCTTTGATAGTAGTGTTCACAAGTAGTGTTTACTGTTAAATACATGTGACGTTTTTTTCAATTCCGTTGATTATTGAGATATATCCACGTTATATTGTATTTATTGTAGTTTAAAATAATATTAATTGTATTTTACTCTAAAATATTTTATGTTATGTGCCGATGTGTGCATAGTGCATATGGTTTAACATATATAATTTTCATATAATATCAAACATACGTAGTGTCCATTTTCGAGATCGTATAAACGTACGATATGCCGTAATCAAAAAATCCATTTTATCTACTCCACCCATGCTGATTGTAGGATCTAATAACTTCGGGCCGTTGAACTACTAAATATATTTTCTCCTTATCCCATCTTTTGCAGAAGTTTTGGTTTCCAACCCTATATAATTGGAAGCCATAATAACCGCCATGTTGTCGAACCATTTGGTCAAAATTATTTCGCTGTTACCACTCACAACCTCTTCAAAAGATCCGCGTCCTAAATTTTTTATATCTTTGTCAGCTGAAAATGGCGGATTTGCGAATCTATTCAGTCGTGCAGTACAAGTTGCGTATATCTGTTTTCAAAGCAAAAACTGTAGTAAGTTGTAATTTGAAAAGTAATTATCAAAGAAGAGATTTACATTTGATTCCGAAATTCTTTCCGTCAGTTTTAGGACTACTGCAGCTACCTGGCCAAAAACAACTAAATGTTCTTCATTTTCTTGGGTTTTAGAACCTTGGTAAATAACAAAGTCAAACATTTGACCACTGGAGCCATATAGCGCAAATATTTTTAGTCCCCAAGGCTTGTTCTTTACGTATTGCTTGACATTAAGTGAGCTCTTAAAAGGAACAATTTGCTCATCTACGGATAAATGTGTCTCCAGCTTCAAAGATAACATTCGAGCACGAATTGCGTCATATAAAGGCCGAACTTTCCAAAAACGGTCTCTCTCATTATGATCTTCTTGTACATTTTGTCAAAGCTTGTAAACGTGATTAATTGGCATATTATCTTTTATTTGTGAGACACATAGTTTTGGTTCCCAATAAAACTTTACTCTGGGGTAATGCAAGTTACCCATATGGATACCAACAAATGTACGTAACTCCTCAGCACTTGTGGGTTGAAATTTTACGTTTTCTTGAACAGTGAAAAGATTTGTGTAGTATGCCATTTTTTCAAATAAATCGTCAGTTAAGTATTTCGAAAAAAATATACAGGACTTTGCAATTCTACAGGATTTGAAGAATTTTCAGGACTATACCAATTTATGTTTGGAGTTATATATGTAATATCTTTGCGCGACTTTATATTTGTCTTGGCGGTAAGGTCATTATTTTTCAAATATTCAGACACTTCAATTCTTTTTTTACTATTCTGTTGTTTGGATTCAGCTGTTACGTGGTATGTTTCAGGTAAAATTTCTACACTAGATAAACTATCAACTGCTTGCTGATCTTTGATAAGTTGCTGTTCTTCACCAATGTGATTTAGTTGATCATTGTCTTCTAAAAGAAAAAGGTTTTATCTTATTTTATTGTTTCAAAACCAAATAAAAAGAAATATTAATATAATTTTTTAATTTTAGGTTTTTCTTTCTGTGTTGAGAAATGCTCTAAAAACATAAAAAGATCATAAAACCTCACCCGAAGAATTGTCTGACAGTTTTTCCCATCCATCGTCTCTCTGATCATCATCATTAAGATATTCTATATCAGACAATACATTTTCGATTATTTGCCACAACTCTTCGTTCGTTAGTGGCCGTTTTCTACTATAATATTTACTCATTTTATATATCGACACTCATTCGTGCTTATGAACCCCTAACTCACACTGTCCTCAAGTGTGCACACAATTTTCGCAAAAAAAAACTCTCGACCTGGAAAGATTTACGTTTTACTACAGCAATAAATCAAAACTATAAACTATTACAAGTCACTTACAATGATCAAACTTTATCAAATGTCCATAATAAGCTAAAATTGTTTTATGTATTTGGCTTACGCGCACAAGTTCGAATAGGCACAAAAACATAATTACGTTGCCACAGCTGGTGAAACTCACCAATAGAGGGCGCTACCATACTCTATTGTATGTTATGTATGTTCACATACGTGGACACTGAAATATATACACTGATAATAGAGTAGTGTCAATTTGGGAAGACACTGACGCAGAAACCAATTTGGAACTTATAAAGAAAAGTGTACCCCAAACGAGAGAGAAAGACATAGTTCTTGCATGTATAGACAGGCCGAATATCATTGACCGTAATATTCTTCAGTTGTCTTCTAGCGTCCGTAAGGTGTCGATCGTGTTCTTTGAGTTAATTTTATTACAAAATCAGTTGTTTGAGTTTATTTTATTACAAAATCAGTTGTTTTCACAACTATGTGGAATAGAAGGCCTTTATATCTGTAGGTATTACATTATTTTTCATGAATTTTTAATAGGATTTGTTGAAACATGTACTTCATTTGTTATAGATTATTATGTCTAGTTTACCGACCACATGTGGATGTCGTGATCCAGCAGATGTTGAAATACCAGTGAAAAAAAGACAAATAATAGCAGAACAATCACGGGAAATCATTCATAACGTGTACAATTTTATCAAAAAGAGAAATATGAATGGTAAATTATGTTTTACTCTTTAAACTGTCATAATGTAATTTTTGTCGTATATTGCAAGCAATGATAAACGATAGCAAGAAATATATATTGTTTGTAGGGAACTAAGTAGTAACGAAGGGTATTTATGTATAATTATGTAGTAATAAAAGACGACGTGTAAACAACAAATTATTTTTACTCCGAATGAATATTCATAAATTTACAAATATAATGAATAAAATCTTGGTAAAAGAAGCACAAATTGTGATATATGTAAATGTTTAAATTATAATGAAAATAAATAATTGAACCAGAAATTGTTGGTTGTATCTCACTTGAAAATAAATAAAATAATAACGCTTTATTATTCATTCAGACAATAGACTGTGTTTATGAAATTATGTTTCATGGCAAACGAACATAATAAATGAAATATGTTGTTTCCGCTGCACACGAAATAAAAATACAAAACGTTTTACGTAAAATTCGAATTTTAAATTGCGCGCTAATTTAGACCCAGCCCGACCTATGTTTTTGAGGGCGTTAATACTCAGGTTGCGCGATTCGCTAGCGCAGATTGGTGTCTTCCCAAAGCGATTTTACTCTATACTCTATACACATTTCTTGCATTAGAAGTCTTAGAAACAGTGGCGGCTGGCGCATCAGTGCTGCAGAGCTCCCAAAAAATTGGGCGGGCGAACCTGTATTAGTTATAACTAGTTTTCTTTTACATAATTTTTCCGACATTTCTGATGTTTATAAAAGCGTAACATATTGCTGTGAAAATTCTCCCCCTGTATATCAAAAAAATTGCATATTTTTCTACATCACCTGTAGAGGACATCAAACCCTACAATTTGACACCTCAATCATCAAAATCCGATCAGTAGAAGCCGAGATATTCGCATCCGAAATTCCAACACTAACGCCGGTTATATCGTATATATTATCGAATATACAATAGGCGACCAGTGGAATAACCAACCTAATTCGCGCGATCGCTCACTTGTTCCTTATCTGGTCTACACGAACGTGCTCTGAGCGCTCTTTCCAACACCCGCGCGCACCCCGCGATTGTCAAACGAATGCATGATTTTACCAGGCAATATTCGCTGCATTCATTCCAGCGCAGAGGTCATATGAATCGGTATAGGTATTTAATATTTTCGCGTGTTTTTTACGTTTAGTTAGTTTAACGTAAAAACAATAATATTAGAGTGTGCGTGCATCTGTTTTTCTGTATTGTTGACAATTTATATAAACTCTGTGTATTATGGAGGTGGTCTTTAATTTAATTAATGTGAAGAGATTCTTTAAATATACATACGAAGAAAAGTTAAACTTAAAAGCAAATGGTAGGCAATTAGTAGATATCACTATTGAAAAAACTGGTGTAAGTAGAGGGAAAAATTATACACGTAAATTTAGTAGCGATATTTATTCAAAAAACGAATGGATTTGTGGATGCAACAAAAAAAATGTTTTATATTGTTTTCCCTGTTTACTTTTTGGTGGCGATAAAGCTTGGACGGAAATAGGGGTCACGGATCTAGAGCACTTAAGTTTGAAAATAAAAAGACATGAGAATTCTAAAAGCCATCTTCATAATTGTATGGAATTTGCGTTACTAGGGTCAACTAATATTATGGCTCAACTAGATTCTGCTTATTGGGTAAATATACAGAGACATAATGAAAATGTGTCAAAGAATCGTTATATTTTATCAAAAATTATTAATTGTATAAAATTTTGTGGAGCTTTTGAATTGGCCCTTCGGGGACATGATGAGAGCGATACTTCCGAGAATCCGGGGATATTTCGTGGACTTATTAATTTTTCGGCTGAATTAGATGCAACTCTAAGTGAGCACCTAAAAAATTGTTCGGTATTTAAAGGCACTTCCAAAGAAATACAGAATGATCTGTTACAGTGCATACTTGAAGTCTGCCAAGAACAAATAATTGAGGAAATTAATAATTCTCCGTTTTTGGCGATCATGGCGGACGAAACAACGGATGTTGCTGCAAAAACTCAAGTGGTAGTTATTTTTAGATATGTTCGTGATGGTGAGCCAATTGAATGTTTTTGGAACTACGTCATTCCTGAAAAATGTGATGCAGAAACACTTAGCAAAACAATTTTAAGTGTCATAGAAGCTTTAATTCAAAATTCACCTAACAAACATTGCACAGAGTTACGATGGAGCAGCGGTGATGAGCGGACAACACGCAGGCGTTCAAGCATTGATTAAAAAAAAGTACCCTTTTGCGCACTATGTATACATTGCTATGCCCATCAATTAAATTTAATTATATCTAAAGCTGCTTCTGCAAATTCGCAAGTACGTGTATTTTTTGGAAATCTACAAGACATTCCCGGCTTTTTTAATAATTCACCCCAACGAGTAGAAGTGTTAAACAAGATTGTAAACAGAAGGATCCCCCACGGCGCTACAACCCGTTGGAATTTTAATATCAGGACCATTAATGTTGTGTACGAAAATAGGGCCTCTCTCATTGAGTGTATGGAAGAAATAGAAGAACAATTCTCCAACAACACAGTATGTAGTGCAGTCGCCTCTATTCGCCGTACATTAAATGATCCGATCTTCAATTTTTGGCTGACTTTTTTCCATCATGTAATGCCCCATGTAGATATCCTGTTTAATCAATTGCAGCAAAGAAAAATTGAACCCACTCTAGTAAAAGACGCTATCGAAAATTTTGAACGCAGTATAGGCCAAGTTCGAAATAATATTGACAACATCATAAATGAAGCATCAGATTTAATAAGCGATGAGCCACCACCAGAAAAACGCAAACGTCCAAATAACAGCAGATTTAATCATCGAATTTCGGCTTTAGAGGTGTGTGATGTTATTCTAAATTGTGCAAACGATCGATTTCATTTTAAAGAGCATCTAGTAGTGGCATCACTTTTTTTTCGGAATGCTTTGGAGAGTATTGCAGTAAATTTCCTGAGGACAAACTCACTTCCGCATGCTCCTATTATCCCACCCTTGATAAAGAAAGATTACGAACTGAATTGTCTGTTATTTACTCAAGAACTGATTGTAGATCTTTAAAAGGCGCAATACCTCTTCTAAAATTTTTAATAAAAAACAATCTGGGAGATACGTTGAAGGAGACTAGAAAATTATTAGAAATTGTAATAACAACTCCCATGACAACATCAGAGGCCGAACGATGCTTTTCAACACTAAATCGAATTAAGACGTTTCTCAGAAATTCAATGACCGAAGATCGTTTAACATCTCTTTCCATGCTATCTATCGAAAAAAAGTTTATCTCCGAAATAGACAATTTTAATGACAAAGTGATAACAAAATTTGCAAATCGAAAAGAACGTAGAATATATTTAATTTATAAGAAATAATTTGTTAGTAAAGTAGTAAAGACAATCGTTCCAGAAATCCATTATTTCAGTGCGGAAGGCGAAGAAAGCACGATAAGATCGATGGGAGACAACCTCTTACTGCCCGTGCAAGGTAAATTTTTTTGTAAAACTTGCAGAACACCTTAAAATTTTTAGCACGAGCCGCCACTGCTTAGAAATGTTTGTCCTCAATTGAGAACGCGCTGAGCGAAAAGGTTAAGTAATTTAAATGTAGCATAAATAAGCATAAGACGTAGCTAAAATGGGTTGTGCTATGAGGGCACCTGTATATTGCGTGAGATAATATTGTATTTCATGTATAATTTCAATAGATTATAGGTTATGTTACAATTTAATAATATTTATAAACTAATTAAGTATAAAACACTTGCTTACGTACCAAAAATAAGAAAGAATAATATTTAAAATAATTTTTTCTATTTTGCGTTCGAAATGAACTCATTATGAAACCCAAAACAGTAACGAAATGAGCTTCATTTCGATACGCTTTTTTACATTTTTCAATGTTGGCGTTGTTCGAATACAGAAATAAATATCATTGCTGTCATTTGATTTTAAGAATTTATGTACATTTGACAGATATGATATATGTCCGTATTTTACACAAACAACGTACGTTACATACAATTGACAACAAAATATATATGTTTCTATGTCACTCATGTTTATATTTTTAAATGAAATATCAAGTAATGTTAACGAAAATTAATAAATAATATGTAATATAATATACTTCGCGGATAGCAAGATTTAAATTTGAAAATGTCAAGTATCAATGTGACCAACTGCATGCTTTATATAAAAATTAAACTCTGAACTTTCAAATTAAATAATTCCAATTTAAGCAATTTATTAATGTAAAAAACGCAAAATAGAAAAAATAGTATAAAAAACTCGTTTCATAAGGCCTTTTGTCGCACTCGCTCTTTAGAAAACTCGCCGCTATCGCGGCTCGTTTTCTAAACTGATCTCGTGCGGCAAAATGATGCCTTATGAATAAAGACGGCAGACTATGTGCCCAGTGCATGGTGACAAGAATCATTTCACCATCTGTACTAAATATTATTTTTCATTCCTCTCGCTTTGTTTACATATCGGAGCAGAAAAACATATATTTAGTAGTTATAGTTATAGTTTATATTTAGTTTCCTAAATATTTCCATACACGCATTTATCAATGAGATAACAGAATTTGAACATATATTTTACAGTTCTAAATCAATATAAAAAAAAAACATTATTTTGTATTTCTAACAATGAACGAAACATTTATTATAAGGAAAAAGTGGTATTATTGGCAATTACAGATGCACCTTCAAAACATATTTATATTATTGTAGTATCCAAAACAATATTTAGTACACATGGTAAAATGATTCTTGTCTGTCTGGCACATAGTCTGCCGTCTTTACTTATGAAACTTGTTTTTTAATATACTATTATATGTCACAAAATTTGTATTTGTTTCTTTATAAAATGTCCAAGGCTTATAATATAATTTTAGTAATGTATGGGTGATTTTCGGGTGGAAATAAGTCCATACAATAAAGAATCCAGTGTTAAATCGCATTCATAGTGTAATGTGAAAATAATAAACATCTGTAGCAAATGCGAATAATGTTTGAGGAGAATTTTTAATAACAATCTTGATTGTATGTAGTAAGGTGGTTAGTTGTCTTTGCCAGCATCATGGACAGATGAACCTATAGAAAGATGAAACACATGTCTGCATGTCTGGAAAAGAAATTCACACAAATGTGACTTGTAATGTACTCCGCATTCGATGTTTAAAAGTCAATTGTCGATAAATTTAACGTATTTGTACTCTCTCTCTCTCTCTCTCTCGAGAAATTTTTACTTATTTATTTTCATTTATTTATTTTTAACTTCCCTGTTATATAATTCTGTATAGTGCCTAAATTACACGGTATACTTTAATAATTTATTTGATATTTAAGAAATCCTTAATACTATTTTGTCTTTTAATGCATAATTTTAAAAATTATCAACGCGTTATAGCATTAACAGAAATTTTAATTTAAAAAAGTGCTACCGATGTGAAATAAAATTATAAAATTTACATTCATATTCAAATGAACACCTGTCCTTATCTACTCATTGAATATGTTCAATAAATATGACATTTTTTTTCAAAGTATATGTTTAAACTCGAACGAATTATTTGTACAAAACTAACATCTAAACTTTGCTATTATAAATGAAAACAGTTTCCGTACTTTCCGTTAAGGTTCTTTTTAACATTATTTATTTAAAATTAAAATGAGGAAAACCCGATTCAATGTTTCGTTTATTATATAATAAAATTTCGAAACAAAAAAGGATGTATATTCAAGTAACAAAATACTTTCCCGGCTGTAAGAAAATAATAATAGTAATAATCGACCTCCTTGTTAGTTTTGAAAAGATCGCTACTGAGAAAACTAGGTTCGGCCTCATTACCCCCCAAACTAAATTCGCCAATGAACCCCAACCTTATAGTTGAAAGACTCTGAAACATTTAAAATTATGTGCCTATCGATAGAGCTTTTGCTAGAGATATTAAAAGAGAAATTAAGGATACCTTTTCTGGTTTCCCTTAAAATTCGCAATATTCATCTCCTTTTTCTATTGAAGAAATCAATCCGGCCATTGCTCGCCTCGAGTTAAGAAACGACTGCCCGAGAATGGTTGAGAAACTTTTATAACAATATTTTAGATTCTGGAAAATACAAGCAATACTAAAACCTGGTAAATTCCCGAAAGATCCTGCAAGCTACAGACCTATAGCTCTCTTATCTGTTTGCTATAAATTTCTAGAACGGCTTATCTACAATAGAATAGCGCCCACCGTCGACGAGATTATTAAGAAGGAGCAAGCTGGTTTCAGAACGGGAAGCAACTGCTGTGATCAAGTGTCGGCGTTAACAACATATCTTGAAACAGGTTTTCAGAAGGGCCTGAAAACATCCGCTGCTTTTGTTGATCTCTCCAGTTCCTATGGCACAGTCTGAAAGAATGGAATGATTTTTCATTCCATGTGCTAAATTAAGCAGACTTATCTGGAATATGCTTGGCATCGCTGAATCGCAGTTCTAACATTGCCCCGGCGGATATCAGACGTCTCGCTGCAGCGCGGAATGAATGGGTAAGATTTCCAACAACAATGATTTGGAAAGAGTCACCAGGACCCGGCCGAAATCTAGGAGATCGATTTGGCTGGATACGGAAGTTCAGGATCCCATCAATGTGAATGATTGAGAGCTGGATAACTCTCTTCGAACAAAACCCTGAATTGAGGAATAAAGATCTAATATCTTCAGAATCTTTGCCAGGTATAAACCTCCCACGTGGGCAATGGTTTTAATTAAATAGGTTCCGCGCAGGCCACGAAAAGTGCAACTCAATGTTGTATAAATGGAAACCAGCAGATACTGGCTTCTGTGACTGCGGATACGTGGAACGAACTATCGCCCACATAGTAAACGATTGCCCCAGAAGAAGTTTTCCTGGTGGTTCCACGAGCGGAGCAAAACAACTCCTGCAGCTCTCGACTGCTTAATAAATTTAGATATTAGTGTATAAATTAGTTTTATGACCCTTTTTTGTCATAAAAGTGATTTATACACTAATATCTAAATTTGGATTTCGCTTCTCATACGAAATAAATAAAACGAATCAATAGAATGAAAGGTGTAATCAGTTAGAGATTCTAAAGAAATGTTTCATATTATTAATTTGTAAAATCGCAAAGGTTGTCTTAACTTGAAGAATTTTTAAAAAGTTTCAAAAATCGATCCGCATGGAAAAGTATTTCAAAAACCTGATAAAAAAATCATATACATGGGCTGTTTGATGGGAGAGTGACTTTCAATGAAATACTTTTATATATTTTACTTTCCGACATAATCCTCTTGCAAGTCTATTTAGCCCAGCGAGTTTTAAATTTTTTCAAATCATTCCAAAAGGAATCTTTCGGCAACTCTGCAAAATATGCATTTGTCTCGGATATCACCTCTGCATTTGTCCGAAATATCTTTCCATCGAGCTATTTTTTTAATTTTGAAAATAAAAAGAAATCACTGGGGGCCAGATCTGGCTAATGCAACAACAATTCGCAACATGTTTCGACAAATTTTGTTGTAGCAACAGCGGACGAATGAGAAGACATTATTATCGTGATGGAACGGCATCCCATTAACAAATGCGGTCGTTTTATCTTCAGTTCTGCAAGCAAATCAGTATAATATTGGCCAGTTATCGGTTTTCCCTTTTTTAAATAATCAATAAAGATAACACCTTTGGAATCCCTAGAAACTGTGGTCATGACCTTATCGGTCGCCAAAACGGTTTTTGCTTTCCTGAGGGAGGTGGTGGGTATTTTCGTTTCTGAAGTATAATTATGTATACAAGTTTCTCTTGGATTACGTTTGAAGATAGTCAAACATTCTCCTGATATTTGGATGTGAGCACTCGTTTGATCAGCATTAAGCAAACACGGCATCTATCTCGCCGATAGTTTTTTCATATTTAAATGTTCATGGTATGTAAAATATTGCATACCCGTCCGGTTGAAATGTTTACTTCATTAGCTATCTCACGTCCTTTCAATCGACTATCGTTACTTACAAGAGCATGGACTCTATTAACCATTTCTGGAATAGTTACAGTAAATGACGTTCTGCTTCATCCGTGCTTATATGGACACTTTTAAAAGCAGGAAACCACTTACAAATCATTCCATTGGATGGAGCACATTGACGATAACATTTACACAACTTTTCCTCGATTTCTTTAATTGTTTTTCCACGTAAAAAATAATGTTAAATTAACGTTTGGAATTTTTTTTCTCCATATTTACACAATAACGAAAGCAGTTTTCTTTAAATGAGTATAAAACAACTTATTTTTCTATCAGATTTGTATGAAATTTTGACAGTAGACATCAGAAGTATGGCGGAAGTCAACAACATCACTGTAGCGAAAAGTGTTGCCAACCTTTGAAAAGTCACTCTTCTGTTAAACCGCCCTTGTATAGGTACGTGAACCCGTAACATAATTTACAATTCATGCAAATTTCTTTATCTTTTAGCAGCTGTTCCATTACTGACAGTAAGAGAATTTTATCTTGTAGTATTCTAAAATCAAATACATTCCCAAAACTGTTTTGCACAGTTTTTATTAGAGATTTTGCATTGACTTTAAAATGCCATAGGGATAAGAAATAATTGCAGGACTCAAAATGCCTGCAACGACATTAACTACGCAACGAGTATTAGTCGTTTCATCTATACTTATCCAAAAATATTACATATCAAGATTTTATTCAAAATAATTGTATAACAAAGGTATTTTTCAAAGAAGTTTTTAAATTTATGCAATTAAATATTAGCTGCTATGAACAATATGTACTTCGCTTTTGTAAGTAAACTTTACAAAATTACTTGTGATGGATAAAGAATCCCTAATAGCTACCGATCCATTACTTTATTGGAATATTGCAAGTTTCTACAATCGTAGGTATTATTTCATAATTTACATTTCAAGCAAAACACCGTAAATAAAAACAAAAGAAATGATGATAATAAGAATTAAATCTATTACGTTAACTACGATATAAGTTTAGGAAAAACGTGATAACGTTTTTAATTTAGTTTAAAGAATTGAAAAATAAACTATCGACATTTTTTAAGGAAATCTTTCGAAGTAAACAATTCTAAATTAAAATGAAAAACAGCTAATACATACTAAAAAAAAAAAATTATTTGATACTTTCATCCACTTTAGTTTAAATAGTTTTTCCACCACCTTTTTCCCCAATAATTTTTACATAAATATTCAAACTTATATTGTACATATTCAGTTTTTCAACCACCTGATGAAGCCATTTTATGGTGAAACAATATTGTAGTGTATTTCCAATAAAAGAATTTTTGAAACTAGAAATTTAATTACTTATTTCTTAGCACTTTAGTTTACTCTACTGACAGAACAAACAAGTAGTATACAAGTGAAGTTTGGGCTTTAATGATTTATTTCTACTTGTTTTTTTGGAATTTGAAATGTTAAGAGCAGGACCACACTAATATTTTAATTCTAAATTAAAAAAAAAAACAAATAATAATTCATGCCTTCGTATTCCTCAATATTTTATCACCAATTACAGAGAGCGCCCTAGTATATTTGACTGTCGGAATTCGCCTTAAATGAGAAAGAAAACCACGAAAATCTGAACAGTAAACCCCAGATTCGATTCCAGGACTCCTGGCACAGTAATCAACAATCGGCCAGATTAAATTTTCGTACCTTAGTAACTAAAACTATTTCACGGCGAGTGAGAATTAGTCATTAGTGAGCCCGACGAACGAGGGCAGCACTAGAAGAATCTTATTAATTTTTCAATTTGATAACCCAAAAAACTAAATGAAAAATGTGCATTCATTTCCATCGTAAAGAAGATTTGGGTAGAAAGAGAACTGTTTTTAACTTATTCTTAAACATGGGCGCAGTAAGTACCAATCAGTGATTAAGTCATTAAGTTCTTATTTTTAAAGAATAAAACAAACTATGAAATCGAAACTGAGCTGTTTACGGGGACCAGTCTCTATCGGCAGCAATCATGAAACGATGGACAGCTGAGTTTAAACGTGGCAATACAGTAGACGCCCAAAAGACGCGTGTACTCCAGATATGATTAAATATTGTATTAGATAACCGTCGAAAAAAGTGCATGAAATAGCTGAGGCTCTACACCCCTCATATGTAACAGTGGTTTTGATTTTGTATAATGAATTGAATATGAGAAAATTATGTGCAAGATGGGTGTCACATTTATTGACTGTGGACCATAAAAGTGAACAAGAACACATTTCAGCCCTCAATTTAATAAAGTTAAGATATGATCTGAAATATTTTTAGTTATAGGAGCATTTGTCGATATATCGTCGTATATATGAGTCGTCCCCTGAATTCGGCGCTCTCTTATGATAAGTTAAACAAGTTGGAACGTGCTTAAGGTGCCACTCGCTTTTACTTGTACATATAAACGCTCCTGTTAACTTTGAGTTTAGTACTATTCGAATTGTCGGACAAGACGGTGCTTGCAATAGTTTTTAAATAAAGCAAGTAAATTTGAAAATCATTTTAAAATGGCTTCTAAACCAAAAAGAAAACGTGAAATGCTCACTATTAGTGAAAAAATAAAAGTCATTAATATGATTGAAATAGAAAAAAAATCTATTGCAACTGTTGCTAAAATATACAATAAAACGAATCTTCGATACGAGAAGTGTTAAAAAACAAAGATAAGATTCGAGCTAGTTTTTCTAGTGCACCCCAAACTGCAAAAGTTGCAACCACAATACGTAATAAAGTGTTACTTAAGGTAGAAAATGCCTTAAATTTATGGATGGAAGATATGACAAGAAAACATATTCCTATCGATGGCAAAGTGCTACAACAAAAGGCGTTGGTTTTATATGAAGATATGCAGACCCAAGATTATACTGAAGAGGAAGGAAAATCATTCACAGCAAGTAGGGGGTGGCTGCATAGATTTAAAACTCGGTTTAATCTAAAAAATATAAAAATGACAGGGGAATCTGCGTCGGCTGATCCTGTAGCTGCTGCCCTGTTTCCAGAAAAATTTAAACAAATTGCAGAAAAGAATTATCATCCTAAGCAAGTTTTTAACTGCGATGAGACTGGTCTTATGTGGAAAAAAATGCCTCAACGGACTTATATTCATAGGACTGCAAAGAGTGCACTAGGCTTTAAAGCAATTAAGGATATACTTACCTCGATATTTTGTACCAATGCAGCTTGTCATATGATTAACCCGGACTTGTTTACCGATCACAGAATCCACGTGCTCTTAAATACAAAGATAAAGCTTGCCTGCCTGTGTTTCGGCAATCAAATCGAAAGGCGTGGGTTACGGCTGTTCTATTTACACAATGGTTTCATCACTGCTTTATTGCGGAAGTGAAAAGATATTTGGAAAAGGAAGAATTACCATTTAAAGTGCTGCTGATACTAGACAATGCTACTGGGCATCCTGTGTCACTAGGCACAGAAGATAAAAATGTTGAAGTGCTTTTTTTACCACCTAACACGACCTCATTGCTTCAGCCCCTTGATCAAGGTGTCATTAGATGCTTTAAAGCCATATATATTCGACAGGTTTTCGAAATGCTGTATACAATGGCTAACGAATGCTCTGATATCGGGCTCATGGAATGCTGGAAGTCATTTACAATTGCTGACGCAATTCTATTTATCAAAGGAGCGATGGAGGAATTAAAGTAAGAAACGATAATAGCATGTTGGAAAAATCTGTGGAATGACATCGTTCTTAGTTCTGAAGACACACATGATATTATTTCACATCTAACAACGATATTTAACATAGCGCAGAGAATAGATGGAGAAGGATTTAACGATATAACCCAAGAGGAACTCAGTGATTACATCAACGAAGAGGATCAAGTATTCACCAACGAGGAATTGGAAGACCTTGTGAAATCTTCTCCAGAAGCGAGTGACAATGAGGATGAGGGTCAACAAGAACCGCCAGCATGGACGCTTGAAAAATTTTCAGCGATATTTCGAACGGCTCAAACATTAAAAGAACAAATAGTAGAATATGATCCAATAATGGAACGCAGTATAAAAATTACTCGCACTATAACAGAAGCCTTGAAACCTTTGGAGGATTTGTTTATTGAAATGAAAAGACAAAAACGACAACTACCAATAACATGTTCTTTGAAAAAGTCGACAAAACTATCGATAATGCACAGCCATCAACATCGTTTGCTTCGGATCTAAGTAAACAACCGACTGCTAACTTGGACTTGGAGGAAGATGAATGAATATGTAGCTCACGATGATAAAGTTTTTCTTGTTGTATATTTTCTTGTTGTGTAGGTATGTAAATATGTACTATATGTACATATGTATGAACTTATATATCTATTTATTAAACTTAAATTCTATATGTGCGACAGCACAAGAATATTTATTTATTTATTGTTTATTTATTTTAAACAAATATTATATAACTTATTTTTTCTTGTTTCATTGTTTTAACTTTGCTTCATATTTCATATTGTACTCGAAAATAAAGCGTTCGCTACTATCCGCGGTTTTCAGTATCCGCGGAAGACCACAGAGCCAAACCCCCGCGGATATGGGGGTACTACTGTACCTAACTATACTGACTTTCAAAAAAATCCGGACACCCAGCTGATCAATTTTAATAAAATTTATACATAATGTTTGTATTTGTAATCAAATTTAAGAAATGATTACATTTTCAAACTAAAATATTAAAAAATAAAAATGTTATTTAATAATGAGTGGGTCTGTCGCCGTTTCTTATACATTCAATAACTCTTCGAGGCATGCTTGAAATTAATTGATTTATGGTATTCTGGTGAATGCCGGCACAGGCTTCTTCGGTGACGAAGGTCAAGTAGGTTATTTGGTGGTCGGGGTAAATTACCCAGTCGAGTACCAATCATACCCCACACATGTTCGATTGGTGATAAGTCTGGAGAGCGAGAAGACCATGGTAGCAGGGCCACGTTATTTTCTTGTAAGAACCTTGTAGTAACCCTTGCTGTATGAGGACGTGCGTTGTCTTGTTGGAAGAGGTTTTGAATTAACCTTCGTTGGTATGAGAGTGCAACAGGCTGCAGTATGTTTCGTATGTAATCATTTGCGCTGTCAATAAAAAATAGAGGTGACCTACTACTGCATGTTATCACTAGAGCTGAGGATATTTGCGGTACGGCAGGACCGTATGTAGTGCATCCCCACATTTAACTATTTATCTAAATATTCTCTGAAATGATTTGCCGGATCTCATAAATTAATAGAGTGCACTGGATATTGTTATTATACAAAATCATAATAGCCATTTGTATTTATGGATCATAAATAATAATACGCATGTATTTGTATTTGGTTGTGAATTCAATTTAAACTTAAAACGAATCGTAATATTTTAACGACAAGCCGTCCTTACAATACATGCATTCGAGACAAAGTGTGCAACTCTACGAATAACTTCCATAATTGATCGAAAATGGACATTTTGGAGCTGAAGTAAAGCCCCTATTCTTAGAAAATTTTATTACTGTCGTTAAGAACTATTATTATAAACAACAAAGGCCTTTTATTAGTGTTGAAGTTTCAGTTTCATTGAATTTCCATGTTGTAAGTAGTCAATTGTAAAGTGTTCATTCACAATATTCTAAAACAAGGTGTAAATTTAACTAAAATCCAGAAAAACACATTCTGATAATATATTACTAGATTAGAAGCTGTGTTTATTACTATTTATTATATTATTTTTATAACCAAATGCAATAAAAGCTACGAAAACAAAAGAAACCTCGATTTATTAAAATCTTGTCACACAGCGTTTCAAAGCCTGGCAGCACATATTTTGCATATATTTTATATATACTACCTACTTGAACTAGGTGAATGAAGTTAGAAGTTATAAGTTATAACTTCTAACTTCATTCCCTGTGTTCAATTATATTATAATCTATGCATTTCTCCAGCCATATTTTGCACTAAAGATTAAAAAATTAATTTCAGGAATACACATTCAAACAAAAATTTAATAATACAAAGGTATTTTTAATAATATAGAATATTATTAAAAATCCGGTGTGAAGAATAATATTATTAATTATTATTAATAATAATTAATAATTATTATTAATAATATTTTATATTATTAAAAATACCTTTATATTATACAAAACTGGTAGGGTTTACCTACTCATGTATGTTTCAATTATTCTGAAAAATTTAATAACTAGTATTCGGTGTTCTCTTATTTCTTAAGTCCATATGTCAAACCGAAGAAAATAAAAATAGCATTTTCATAATGGGTGACTCAAAATTTTAACGTACCTAATCTATATGAACAGGTGCCGATATAAATAAAATTATAACCAGACAATCATTAAGATAGGCGTTTATAATCGTATCAAAAATTATTACAAAGTACCTATGTATATATCAAGAAAAATGTATTATCTGTTATGTTATCTTCCTTTGTATCCAGGTGTCTATACTTTTGTCAACAAAATTAGTGAATAGTAGAAAATTAGGTCCTGCATTAACAAATAATTAGTTTTCTGAAATAAAAAAATTAAATTGATGATAAGGGTTTGAGTTTGTGCATACTGCATTTTGATATTAAATGTAATTTACTAAGAAGAAAGTAAAGTATTTAGAGTACATAATTTGCTGCTTTCATTCTCCCGCATCTTTGTCTACTGTATGGTTTAAATACTAATTATTTCATGAGCAAATAAAGTTAATATTTGTATTATGCTCTTTAAGACTTTTTAAAAGAATAATGAATTTAGTTAGAAATGCAAGATTTAGTAAAGCTGTCAATATATAGATATTATTAACTTTCATCGTGCATTATAAAGTTAGTGGTGAAATTTAGTAGGTAACTTTCGCCACTAGGGACGAAAGTTACTTTGTAAACTATCGAAATTCTGTGCATTAAAACTAGTAGCTTCTAACCATGTTCCCCATTTGGTTATTACAGGAGAGGGAGGCAGTGACAAAGATGGAAGTTTTTCTCTGTAAAGACCTACTCTCAATGATGCTTTTCTGAAAACTTTTTTAAAAGCGGATAGAAATCTATCAACTTACGGAAAGGTGTTTCTGATATATTCACAGATTCTGTGGAGAGCATGTGCTATACAAGTGATATGCAGCATATTAGGATATGTTTCCTTTAATAGTCTGCCTGTTTTTAACAAATATGCTGCACTGTCACTGACAAATAAAAGTATATGAACAGGTGCCGATATAAATAAAATTATATCCAGACAATCATTAAGATAGGCGTTTATAATCGTATCAAAAATTATTACAAAGTACCTATGTATATATCAAGAAAAATGTATTATCTGTTATGTTATCTTCCTTTGTATCCAGGTGTCTATACTTTTGTCAACAAAATTAGTGAATAGTAGAAAATTAGGTCCTGCATTAACAAATAATTAGTTTTCTGAAATAAAAAAATTAAATTGATGATAAGGGTTTGAGTTTGTGCATACTGCATTTTGATATTAAATGTAATTTACTAAGAAGAAAGTAAAGTATTTAGAGTACATAATTTGCTGCTTTCATTCTCTCGCATCTTTGTCTACTGTATGGTTTAAATACTAATTATTTCATGAGCAAATAAAGTTAATATTTGTATTATGCTCTTTAAGACTTTTTAAAAGAATAATGAATTTAGTTAGAAATGCAAGATTTAGTAAAGCTGTCAATATATAGATATTATTAACTTTCATCGTGCATTATAAAGTTACCTATTACCAAAGTTAAGTATATGTTTAACAAACTTAGCATAAATTAAATTGCGAATATTATTTCCTAATAGTCAAAAAATGTCATTGAGAAATAGATTAACAGTATTAAGTCTTTAACTTTTTTAATAGGATAAAGTTCGCTATTAATTAGCTAATCAATTTACTCATTAATTTTAATATTCTTTCTATGAGACATGGATTTTATAAACACATTTGAATGTTATGTAGGTAGTAGTATATATAACATATATTTTTGAATTAAAAAGAGTATAATGTTTCTTTTCTAATAAAATACGAAATTAAAAATTTGATCACAATAATTTTAAACTGGAAGATGCATTTGTAAGTGAAGATTTCTTTCAAGTGACAGCCTGAATTTCAAGAAACCTAAATTAGGTTCATTTAGCTAATATAGTTAATGTTATATTAAGTGCGCAAGGCATAGGTTTTTTCAGTTTGTGAATGTTGAGTTTTTTTCGAGACCGAAGGTCGAGACAAAAAATACATTCGAAAACTCAAAACCTGTTTTGCACACGTAAACAACGTTTTTTCTCCAATTGTAGTAATTTAAGACTGTAGATTAATATAAATTAAAAAAATGTCAACTACATAATTACGGCGGCTACGGCAATTGCGCTAAGTTGTCTTAGTTACGAGTGTAAATATAAAAGTGTCAAGAAATTTGTGCAAATCGGTTAAAGTCTGATTGCGAAATTTGGGTTCCAATGGAATCCAGTGATCCAAGCGATAACAAGGTGGGTGAAATTTCAAACCAAGCAATTTCTAGCATTTTGCCCGTCAAATCGAGACCCCAATATGAAAAAAAAATTCACAATGAAAATTAGTATATTGTGTAACGAGTGACGAAAGTAACAATTTTTTAAACGAGAGAACAGTTCGCGAGCTTAAAATAGTTATTTACGATACAAGTGTTAAAAGTGCGATTTTATTTCATGAGTAAAAGTTTTACGAGTAAAATAAATTTACGAGTGAAATAAAATAGCATTTTTAACATGTGTATCGTACAATATTTTTTCTACAAACACATTTTTTATTATAAAATATAAAGAAATTCCACTGACCAAATTTGACAGCTCATGAATACGTTTTGACACAACTGGACGCAGCCCGTTAAATTACGTCAAATTAAGTCACAATTCATACAAAAGATGAGTTCGTATTTTAATAAAGAAAATGAAGTAATAGCGAGAATAATAATTCTGAAAGTACTGCAACACAGGAAATAAATATCTCGAATTACACAAACTGTACATTTAATATTAATTATCCAAGAAATATGTAATTTTCAATCATTTTAATATATGTTGTCATTTTTGACAAACTGTCATGTCAATTTACTTTTAACACTAGTGTTAAAAGTACTACTTTTAACACGCTACGTTATAAATTCGCATTTTTAATTGAAGTTACCCGTGTCAAAATGTCAACTTTTAACGGTGTTTGTAGAAAAAAATAATTTCGACGGCTATACTTTTTCTACGACCTCACCTACGGCATTGTAATAAACATAAAAAAATTATGTAAACAAATACTTTATTTTCAATTAAAAATTACAAAACTATAGTTCATATTTAAATTGCTTATGATTTAAATATTGATACATAGAATATGTAGACCATGAGGTCGATGGCTTCAAATTTTCCCACAATTTTGCAAAATATGCAAGCAGTACAATTTCCGAATATGAATTTACGCTATTATCAGCCTTCTATTCAATGAATTTTACATAGACTTCTTCATACCTCTTTCTCGATTTTTCTCGTACTAAGCCTGAAGAGGTTTTCTCAGCTTGATTTACTATTTCTGGTGGAATATTTGACGAGCTACAAACAGCGCGAACTCACTTGTGATTTAAAAATGACGCGATATAGCAACAGCAGGCAACTAGACGTAGGCGAAATTTAGTAGGTAACTTTCGCCACTAGGGACGAAAGTTACTTTGTAAACTATCGAAATTCTGTGCATTAAAACTAGTAGCTTCTAACCATGTTCCCCATTTGGTTATTACAGGAGAGGGTGGCAGTGACAAAGATGGAAGTTTTTCTCTGTAAAGACCTACTCTCAATGATGCTTTTCTGAAAACTTTTTTAAAGGCGGATAGAAATCTATCAACTTCCGGAAAGGTGTTTCTGATATATTCACAGATTCTGTGGAGAGCATGTGCTATACAAGTAATATGCAGCATATTAGGATATGTTATATAGGATATATGCTGCACTGTCACTGACAAATAAAAGTATTTCTTCTTTGTACCTGTCGCCCGAATGAAGCATTAAGTGCATATTCTCGTAAATGGTTTTATCTACTGTTTTCCGCATCAACTGTATTTATAACTTTTGTTGCTATTATATATGCGTTATATGGAATAGTTGGATGTAGTACACCAGCTACAACATTTACCACACAGCGTCCTAATATATCGACAGCTTCGTCGGCACTTATCCATAATTACTGATTTGAAAGATGGCTTCTAATGCGTTTTACTGCTTTCGTGTAGCACTTAGAAACGTAATATTTTCGTAAGGTGTATTCATCAGGAACATTTCGACCAGTATATTTTTGGAGAAATGTTTTGAAGGTGGGATTGTTAAGTTTATTTAATGGTATATTTGCCGCCATTACAGTTTCATAGAGTTCTTCGTTAAAATTGTCTGATTTCAATGGGTCTAATATCTGTGTATGTGCGTTGCTAAATAACGTTTTGCGTGCGATTTCTTGGAATTTTTAACGATATTTTACACTACTTTGCAATAAATTTCGGAATCACTGGCAATGGACATACAATCAGTATGACCCTTAATCCAACTCGCCATTGTTTCACGATGCTATTCTCGACATCGTCCCATATCATATCTGAAAAGGTAACTTAAACAATGTTCTAAATCTAAATAAATGAAAATTAAAAATGTAGGCGTAAGTTATTGAAACTTAATGAAATTCACTGGACGCTTATGTTAAAATAATTGAGAAGTAGATTCGATGAAACGATATGGAATTAACAGTTAAAACAATGAAAAAAAGAAACTAACTCACCTTACTTTGTTTATCTTACGAAATATAAATTAATAAATAAAATAAATTATAGAAACTCCTCACGCTTCCATCTATGCCCATGAAGAAAGGAATTTATATATATTTTATTATATTATATATATATATGGTCCATCATAATTTCGGCTTGATGCGTCCGGTCTCTAATTATCATACAACAATCACCAACTGTCTGATTCTCGCATTCAGGACAAACACAACGAATAGGCCTACCGAACTCTGCAATACACCAAAATAACAGTTAACATTAACTATTCTACCACTTGAAAAAAATTCTTTCTGGATATTCTCCAAGCCATTTTTTTTTAAATTTCCTTCATCTAATAACCGCTATTCAGGACTTTGGCGCTGTGAATTGTATCTACAACCAGTAACTATCACCAGTTACTATCGGTTTTCGAAAGTTCTCATCTCTTGCAGGTTCTCTAACGATATCTTGGCAATATTCAATTTGGTACAATTTTCGGTCATTCATCATTTCGGTCATTTAGTTTCCGAACTTTTCACAACTTTTCTGCCTTTTTTGACCCGTTGATACCACTTGAAAATTGATGTTTACCTCTATAGGCATGTGTTTGATAGGTTTCTGTGGCACTTTTGCTATTTATTTATTTATTTATTTTTCGGCCGAAAATGGTCACTGGTTTTTGGTAAAAATCAATAACAATTGATGATGAGAAGGTGTATTATTGTGCAACAAACGCTATCTATTGAATTCTCAATATTTATGGCAAACATGGAGAATACAACCTACTAACTACCACTTAGAACGCATTCTTTATGATATTTCTCTCGTAAAAAGCAGTGAGCGTTGTTTTGATTTTTAATTTCTCCAAAGGAGATTTTTTCAATATGTTAGCAGCGACATTAATTGATTGTGTTGTCAATAAAATATTAATAATAATATAAATAGTTAATTAATGTAATGATGATGCAACAGAGGTTCTAGACGTATAGTAAGGCAACAAAATATATTAAATAAAAAAACATAACAGCCTTGCGCTTAAAGTTCAAACTTTATTTTATTTCACTTATTTTATTTACACAAAAGCTTCAAGAGAAATTAAGCTTTGAAATAGATTAGAATTAGTGAATGGGAAAATATATACACACAAGTAACAAATAATTAATAATTGCCTGCTTTTTATAACGTAAATAAATAGTTTAATTAGGAAACGATACAATATAATTGCTTCAAACGGGTTCAGGTGTCGCGAACCTAACGCAAGAAAAAAACTCCGATGTGTAATTCGTCGATGGTGCGATGGTGGCAACGTAATTCAATTGGTCAATTTAGAGTTTGACCAATCACGTTTTAAATAAGCAACACCACGAAATTCAGATTTAATGAAAAGGTGAGGCAAAAAGCGTTGTGGCAGCAATAAAATTAATATCATTAAAAGATTCCTTGCAAACAATACTTAAAATGGTATGTCGCACGATATGGTTTAGGTAACTGTCACAACAGTGAATTGAACGCGGTTGTAAATAAATTAAATAACAATTCGAAAGAATGTTGGAGAACATACTAAATTGGCTTGGTCATTTGTGTGAGGTAGATTTTGTTTACATATTCGATGCCACACAAAAGAAAAAACTTGCTCTTTACTTATTTGTGTACGAAGTTGTCTAATAATTTATTTTTTCTATTTTGCGTTCGAAATGAACATTATGACACTCAAAACAGTATCAAAATGAGCTTCATTTCGATACACTTTTTTCATTTTTGAATGTTGGCTTTGTTCAAACACAGAAATAAATATCATTGCTGTCATTTGATTTTAAGAATTTAAGTACATTTGACAGATATGATATATTTACGTATTCTACACAAACAACGTATATTGTATACAATTGACAACAAGATATATTAGTTTCTACGTCACTCATGTTTATATTTTTAAATAAAATATCAAGCAATGTTAACGGAAATTAATAAATAAGATGTAATATAATATACTTCGCGAATAGCAAGATTTAAATTTGAAAATGTCAAGTATTAATGTGACCATGCTTGCTTTATATAAAAATAAAACTCTCAACTTTGAAATTAAATAATTCCAATTTATTAATGTAAAAAATGCAAAATAGAAAAAATAGTATAAAAAATTCGTTTCATAAGGCCTTTTGCCGCACTCGCTCTTTGATCTGATCTCGTGCGGCAAAATATTGCCTTGAAACTTATTTTTTAATATACTATTAAATAATTCAAACTTGATTTATATACAAATAGTTCAATTTAAAAACGTGATTTTTAATATATGCGGAACGTAGCAATCTTATGACTGTCGTTCAACGCTTTGACGCTTGAGTTTCTGTTTCATATTGAAAACGATGCGTCTCATCACCAGTTACAATCATTTTTAAGAAGTTTTCGTCTCTTTGAGCTTCTAAAATGATGTCTTCACAATACCCACCCCTGTACAATTTTAGTCGCCCACCAATTGATCTGTAACGAAATTTGAGAATTTAGTTTTCTAAGATCAGGTTTGCAATGACTGAGTTTTCCAAGTTACATTTCCATGAACATCACTGAATATTTTTTCGAAATTTCCACCAATCTCAGGCTTTTTAAACATATTCTTCGGTCATCATTTGAATTAATTATTTCTTTATTATGTCTTTTATTTTTATAAACATTCAGATACTATCTATACTCTTTGAGTCGTTGCTGCCATTTAAAAACTTGTGTAAATGGCATCTTAAATCACATTATTTCCATTTAAATACGTCGTATCTTTCCTTCCAATCAACTAAATATCATATAGATTATTTACGAAGATTTATATTTCGTAATCAATCTCAGGTGTACAGGTGCCCATTTTCTATCTCCGTATATGGTACTGAAGATACCGGATCGGTGTCATATGTTGTCAACATTTTGAGATATTTGAGGAAAATTGAAATTTGACGGAATTTTCAGTTATATATATCTTCGTAACCATTGAAAACAGAACAAAACTTAAAATGGCATCTGATAGTATTTTTTACGTAGAATTTAATCATATTTATTAAATATTCATGGCACACTTGAATATGAAGATATAAAATAAACTTATGTTTTTTTAAATGGCAATCATAGTTGGCTATGACTTCATTAAAATGCTTATTTTGTTCTGATTTCATAAATATAAGTTTTGGTATGGTTATCTTTCTTAAATCTTTATTGTGGTGGAAGTAATTTAAATACTATTACTAATTGAAGAAATAATAATAATCAAGTGGGCTTTTTAAAAACTACTTTAATGCAGCAAAAATTAATTTACAAGTCAAATTGACAGTTGTCAAATAAGTTGAATTCCCATGAAATAGTTAACTGTCCTAGAGTTAAATGGTATTATCTATAAAATATTTCTGTAAAACATATATTCCAACGGAGAAAAAAATGATCTTTTTTTGTTATTATGCTAATACTAGAAATAGTAATTACGCTAGCAAATTGTACTGTCGTGAGCAAAAAAATCGGGACAGTGTCAAAATCGTAATGTCAATTTCCCTTATTTTTTAGCATTGTAATTTTGACATTTGATTAATTTTCAAACTATACGTCAGATTATCTATCATAGTGGCTAATTAAAAATTGAAAATACCGCATTTTTCGAAAACTGATAAAGTCAGACCTGATACTAGTTTGGAAAATCATTAAGAACTGTATCGGATCGGTTCAATTTAATATTGGTAAAAGCCGCAAGAATATATAAAAAAATGGAGGGAAGAGGATAATTTAAATCGGAAAATAGGTCCCGAACGTAACAAAATTTCAAATCCGCAGGAAGACAAAACAATAGTTACTGAGATTAGTCACAACCCTTTCAAAACATTAAAGGAAGCTATAAGAACAATACAATTTCCTGTGTCATCTTGTAACACAATGGTTACAAGAGAATGAAATTTAAACTTGATATTTCCCGCCCTACAGTCTTTATCTAAATCTTAATGTATGGGGATTAATGAGATATAGCTGTTACCCAGGAAGAATTTTGGGAGATTGTTCAAAATGCTTGGCATCAAATTCCTATAAATGTTGTACAAAATATCGTCGCTTCAATGTCTACAAGATTAGATGAAGTTATAAATAATAACGGTGGAATGACGAAATACTAATTATTTTAATTATATTCTTTCTCTATCGTTTTTAGTAATTTGTATTAGTATATATTGTAAAAATGTTTAATAAATGTCAATGAAACATACATTTTTGACAATTCCTGACTTACTATTATGAGTAAAGATAGCCCCTTAAGTAGTCACAATTTAAACCCACGCAAAAACAGTGTCCCGTTTTTTTTACTCACGACAGTATTATCAACGCTATATGGAAAGAAGACAGCCAGATCGAAAATTATTTTCTAAGTTAGAAAATAATTCGAAAAGGTTATGGTTCATTTACAGAACCAGATCACTTGAAAACGAAATTCAAACCGAAAGACGAAGAAAGGGTTTGAGCTTATGTAAGTTACAAATCCGCGACATCAACTCGTGAAATTGCGAGTGAATGTGCTGTTTCCACAGAAAAGGCTCGTTTAATTGTAAAACAGAATAAATACAGGCCATTTAAATACAGTGTAAGTAATACATTTTATGGCCAAGATTACGAAAGAAGAATGTTATTTGCTCGATGGTTTTTGAAAGAAACAAACATAAGCCCGCACTTTTTTTACACAATTCTTTACACAGATGAAGCAAAATTTACTAACAATGGATTATTTAATAAACATAATGTTGTTTGCTGATCTCAAGATAACCCTCACCTTACTGTGGAAAGGCGAGATCCACGTGTATTTTCTGTAAACGTGTGGTGTCGAAATTTTTGTAATGAAAATATTGGGACCATATTTTTATGAGACTAATTTAAATGGCGTACGATATTTATACTTTTTGCGTAACGAACTGGAAGATATGCTAGAATCTGCTAGATGAATTACCATTAAATTTAATTCAAAATCTCAGATACTTTCAACATGACGGTGCGCCCACTCATAAATTTCGAAACGTTTCTGAGTATCTTTCAGAACGTTTTTTTTAACTGGATTGGTAACATTGGTATCGTGCTTTGGCCGGAAATATTATCAGATTTTTCGCCACTAGATTTTTATGGGGTGCCGTAACGAAGAACATTCTCACGATATACACCCAACTTACTTTTATTTAACTATATTTCTAAAGGTTGTTGACATATTCAATGTAAATATTATTGATATCGACAAAAAAATCATCTTAATAAAAGATCCAAATTTTCAGCTGCTTCTGTTATACACTGTGTCCATAAAGTATGGAGACAAGCCCGTAATAACGTTATTGTGCATTATTTGACAAAATGCAAAGATATATCGATTAATGTTTTTTGTTAGCTATATTTAGATGCTACCATTTTGTTTTTTCCGTCGAACTTGAATAAGTTATGACGTCATTGATAATTTTTTTAAATGTCAACCCCATTTTTTTTTGTGGATTTTGAAAGTCTTTACAATTCTTTATTCGATGATGTAAAAATTTTGGTATGTTACATTAGAAAATTTTTGAGTAATCATTTGTGTCCATAAAGTATGGACACAAGCCCGTAGTAACGTTATTGTGCATTATTTGACAAAATGCAAAGATATGTCGATTAATGTTTTTTATTTTTTTATTAGCTATATTTAGATACTACCATTTTATTTTTTCCGTCGACCTTGAATAAGTTATGACGTCATTGATATTTTTTTAAATGTCAACCCCACTTTTTCTTTGTGGATTTTGAAAGCTTTTACAATTCTTAATCGATGTTGTAAAAATTTTGGTATGTTACATTAGAAAATTTTTGAGTAAACAGCTTTCAAATGCCTGTAAACTACGGTGGGCGCTCAACCTTCCAGCGTTAAAAATTCTATCACGGATCGTTAGTTGGTATGCGTCGGAGAAATTGAATAATAAATGACACTCTTACTCAACAACGGTGCACAGGAAAATGAAACTTTGCATGCTAAGACGAAATACTCGAAATTATCGTTTACGGTTAGAACTTGTTTCTATCACCTACTCACACAATGACGCGTTGTTGGATACTTTACGTAAAAAAAAGAAATTAATCAAAAATTTCCAAATTTTTAAGGCCAAAATGTAGTTAAAGTTGGTTCAAATCTTTGTTTATTTTATATTTACGAAAATACAGTTGTAATTCAAGTTCATTGATCCGAAAAAAAAAATAGATAAAATTCCTGACGGTAATTTCTGACAGTAAGTTCCTATTCATAAGAATAATGAATGCTGTTGTTTTCTTACCAAAACATAGTGGCCGCACATATGGCATTGTTTTTTTTTGTGTGTTTATCAATAATAGCCTATACGTTGAATATGTCGACAAGCTTATGCTGCATATTAATTAATGTGATTATAGTTTGAACGTTAAACTTCTTTTAAAATAAAATTATGTTTATAATAAAACAAAAATCGTTAATTGTTAGCTTTCTCTGGCGCGGCATAGATGCGCCAGAGAAAGCTTTTAATGGGATACCTGATTTTTAATGATTTGTATGCAATTATTTATTCACTTTTTTTAATTTGTGGCGGAACTGACAAATACCGACAATACAAAATAATTCGTCGGTAAAGAGAATTATTGATGAATTAAACGTGGGAGCCCGTATTGCCCCCCGTATACTTAACTGCGACAGGGCCGGAGTCGAATAAAGAAAAATCATCTTCTCGTTACTACGTGGACATTGGACCGCGATTTATTGTATAAAGACACTACTTATATATATCTTTCATCCCATTTTTTCTTTGTCGCTATACACAACTAAAATTGTATATATGGATATACCGTATGAACGCCCGGGAGTGATTGATCTACCACAATGTAGTAAGACGAAGACGAATAGCGAGTTTATGTGGTTAGGGTTGAGAGAGTATATTCAGTCTGTTCTACTGTCTAACTGTACGGGCGTTCCCTTTCTTTATCCAACACATTCTACATACGATCTAAGTACGAATCAAATAATCTCTCTCTAACACATTGAATATCCCTATCAGTCGCTCAAAGTGTTCAAGCAAGCTTGCGACTGGTCATTCAGTTGCTCCTTGTCATCCGTAGGGAGAGTACGTATAGAAATGCTAACAAATGTCCGTCGTAATTTTTATAACCGATTGGGTTACTGCTCGGCTCAAGAGGGTGGTTTATTTGAGCATTTACTAAATAATTAGTTTTTCTTTTTAGAATGTTCTTTTATTTAATAATTAATATTTATTACCAATAAAGGTATTTTAGTTAAATTTAATATTTTATAGGTAGTTTATTTAAGGAAACAATTTATTTATACTGGTAAACACTTTATTTATATTCTTGCAAGAATCGTTATTGTTTTGAAATTTTATGCTATTACAGGATACTTTTTATTTTAATTTTTTTCAATAAGAGTTACGGTTTTGTTTCATAATTTTATATTATTTATGTGTTTTCATTTGAATAAGAATTTGTTTAGTTCAAGCCACAAAGCTATGATGAAACTTATCATTGAATATTTAGCGATGAAAATAGAATTAGAATTATTATTATGCAGTAAACAAAAACTCTGCACTTTACGGCGAATTGTATTTTATGATACTTTCAACTATATTATATCATTTTATTTAAATTTAAATGTTAAATTTAAAGTATTATGGCCGAAGAGACATAAACAAAAGTATCCGTTATTGTAGGGACGTTGACAGCCGGCATATGACTAATAGTGCGAAAAGCAACGGTGTAGTCGGATAAAATATCCAAATTCGTACATTAACCATAAATAATATACTACAAATAATTTTGTAGTTTGTTAAACAATTAATTATTAATTTGGAATATTTATTTTGATACATCATTTATTAATAAACAACCATAACGCTTTCTTGGTTCACCACAATTAAATACGGCCTGTGGGAGTTTAACGTATGTAGCCCCTCCCACTTGCAGTTGGCCAGTCATTACTTATATATCCATCGATCGCTCGACGTTGTGCACACGGTATATATATATATATATATATATATATATATATATATATATACCGTATGAACGCTCGGGAGCGATTGATCTACCACAATGTAGTAAGACGAAGACGAATAGCGAGTTTATGTGGTTAGGGTTGAGAGAGTATATTCAGTCTGTTCTACTGTCTAACTGTACGGGCGTTCCCTTTCTTTATCCAACACATTTTACATACGATCTAAGTACGAATCAAATAATCTCTCTCTAACACATTGAATATTCCTATCAGTCGCTCATGGTGTTCACGTAAGGCGAATATATTGAATCGGAAAACAAGCTTGCGACTGGCGATTCAGTTGCAGTTGCTCCTTGTCATCCGTACGTAGAGTACGTATAGAAATGTTAACAAATGTCCGTCGTAATTTTTATAACCGATTGGGTTACTGCTCGGCTCAAGAGGGTGGTTTATTTGAGCATTTACTAAATAATTAGTTTTTCTTTTTAGAATGTTCTTTTATTTAATAATTAATATTTATTACCAACAAAGGTATTTTAGTTAAATTTAATATTTTATAGGTAGTTTATTTAAGGAAACCATTTATTTATACTGGTAAACACTTTATTTATATTCTTGCAAGAATCGTTATTGTTTTGAAATTTTATGCTATTACAGAATACTTTTTATTTTAATTTTTTTCAATAAGAGTTACGGTTTTGTTTCATAATTTTATATTATTTATGTGTTTTCATTTGAATAAGAATTTTTTAAGTTCAAGCCACGAAGCTATGATGAAACTTATCATTGAATATTTAGCGATCAAAATATCTGATGCTTCGCCGGTAAGAATTATTATTATGCAGTAAACAAAAACTCTGCACTTTACGGCGGATTGTATTTTATGATAGTTTCAACTATATTATATCATTTTATTTAAATTTAAATGTTAAATTTAAAGTATTATGGCCGAAGAGACATAAACAAAAGTATCCGTTATTGTAGGGACGTTGACAGCCGGCATATGACTAATAGTGCGAAAAGCAACGGTGTAGTCGGATAAAATATCCAAATTCGTACATTAACCATAAATAATATACTACAAATAATTTTGTAGTTTGTTAAACAATTAGTTATTAATTTGGAATATTTATTTTGATACATCATTTATTAATAAACAGCCATAACGCTTTCTTAGGTCACCACAATTAAATACGCCCTGTAGGAGTTTAACGTATGTAGCCCCTCCCACTTGCAGTTGGCCAGTCATTACTTATATATACATCGATCGCTCGACGTTGTGCACACTGTATCAGCGGCGGCTCGTGCATCAAAAATGTGGGGGTTGCAAATTTAGTGAATACTAATACTTTTTACAGTAGGTAAACAAGGTAGGTCACTAAGTATGTTTTATTAAAAGTAATTTTGCTAAGGTACATATAAAGAAGAAAAAAGGCTTTTAAAACTCACTGATTCTGATCCTGATTTTATTGAAGCAAAAAATCCATGCGACGATCTTTCGCAGTCGCAAATTTATCTTTCTTGAGAAAGCAAGTTCAAAAGCTCCACAAAAACGTACACAATTAATTATAATGTTCACTACATATCGATTGTACTTAACTTTCTCGTTGTGCAATGCTATATTTCTTCGATATGCACTATCCATCTGAGCAGCAATATCCACATTCCCAAAAAGCGATAATTGGACTACATTTTTCATATGCCTTTGTGATATACTGTGTTTTTTAATTCGATCGCTTGAATGATTTAAATCAGTTAAACCCATTT
This sequence comes from Melolontha melolontha, assembly GCA_935421215.2. Lineage (NCBI taxonomy): Eukaryota > Metazoa > Arthropoda > Insecta > Coleoptera > Scarabaeidae > Melolontha > Melolontha melolontha. The sequence goes on from OW285236.1 coordinate 135,082,288, forward strand.
TCGTCCATAATTCTTCACCTTCAAATAGTAAGCAAGGAAAGCAGAATAATGCATTTTTTATACTACAACCGCAAATCCACAAATGTTTATTATAAATATCCTTATTAAATAGTCTATTAAAAGTTCGCGTCTTACTGGAAATCGTTTGTTTCAGATTTAAATTCGGAACAGGTCTGCCCAACCGCTTTATTTCAATTTTTTCGGCGTACGTTCTTTTATAGAACGGATCCACTATTAAACTCTGCACTGAATTCATTATTATTTAAAAATAAAGAGCATAAACACTTTTAAACACACAAATACAACTTTTTTATTCGCTTTTATACCGTTGCACCGTAAGCAAGAAATATGTCTAATGTTTTGGTTGCACTGCTGCTGCAACACTATTGTCGTTTATGGAGATATACCCGAAAGACGTTCGACAAAGTTCGTCAGCCGTATAGGGATATATACGTTCGTGGATTGCAATGAGTCTGCAAACCAAGTGTGTTATTCTCTCATTTATTTAACGTATTCATATCCAATTAGATATACCTATTATAAGTAATTTATAATAGTTCATTTATTCTGTGAGGTAGTACAAATTTTTAATTTAAAAAATGTAGAATTACGCTTTTTTTCATTAAATTAAATCTATTAGTTTTGGTGGTTGCGCAAACTTGCAAACCATAGCAGAAACCGCCACTGCACTGTATATAATTACTTCGTGACCTTGGTATGGTATGGTAAATTCAATTAGTTGTCGATTTAAGGTCTGGCTTTACTTTAAAGTATATATATTTAAAACAACCCTACATGTTTCGGCAATGATGCCTTTATTAACGATATAAAATATAAATGACAGTATACAAATGTCATATAATTGAGTTGCTATGGATAAAATTATTTAAAGATACATTCCAATTGAATAATAATAAATCATGCCTTAGTATTCCAAAAAACAGGTAGACAACAAAAACAGGGAAAAGCAAGACATGAGTTATTATTATGTATGCGCCCGTGGAGCGTCTTAAGATGCAAAGTTGTCGGCATTCGCCTTAAACGAGAAGGAAAACCACGAAAACCTACTCGGACAACCAGACAGGAATCAAAACACGGAACAGTCAGCATGATAAGCAAATGTATATGATATTTAAATGTAATTGATATTTAAATAACTTAAGATATATAATTATATAACAAAAAAATATATATTATGATGGTAAATTGCAGATGGTTACACAATAAAGTTATAGTATATACTGCTTAAATTTTTTATATAATTTCTGTTGTTAATTGAATTTTTTTCCTGTTTAATACTAATCATTTCTTTAATTTCTCTTTTCATTGTGTGTTGTTCTTTATCAATTATCTGTGTATTTTCAAAATCGAAATGGTGATCGCGTTGTAGTTTGTGTGTAGATAAAGCAGTTTTGTCTGTTTTAGAGTATTTGTGGGCTTGTATTCTTTTGTATAAATATGTTTCGTTTGGCCTATGTAGTAACTATCGCAATCGCGACATGGTATTTTATATATGACATGTGTTTCTCGATTTTTTTCTATTTTAGGTTTAAGTTTTGAAAATAAATGTTTATTAGTATTACTAAGTTTATATGTTGTAGCTACATCATATTTTTTTAAAGTGTATTTAATTTTTTCTGATAGTTGTGGAACATATGGAATCGTGAAATATGTTGTGTCATTGTTCAAATTTTTATTGGTGTCTGCAGTGTTGTATATTTGGTGTACTCTTTTTTGGTGTACTGTTGTTTGGTCTATAAGTTGTGGTGGATAATTATTATCTGTTAAGATTGTTTTAATTTTCTTGATGTTATCTTTTCTGTATTGAGTATGTGATAGTTTTACTGTCCTATCAGTCAGATTATTTATAATCATTTTATTGAATACTGTAGGAGCATTTGAGTGGTAATTCATATATCGAAAAGTAGCTGTGGGTTTATTATACCAATTTGTAACTCAATTATATGACATTTGTATACTGTCATTTATATTTTATATCCTTGATAAAGGCATCATTGCCGAAGCATGTAGGGTTGTTTTAAATATACATATACATATACTTTAAAGTAAAGCCAGACCTTAAATCGCCAACTGATTGAATTTACCACATATATATATATATATACCTATATATATGTAATATATTCACACATAATATATACTTGTGAGTGTGTGTGTGTACACAATTGCTTCAGATTTTTGGAAATCATATACAGTTTGATAAGAGTGAAGCTAATTCATGAATTGCGTCTACTGATAAATTAGTCATGTCACAAATATTAGATTAATGCCAAGTATGTTATCCACCTGTGTCAAGCAGATGTGTTGAATAAACTAATATTTAGAATTCAATAATTGTTGTAAGTATTATATCAACAAAAATCTTGTCGTGTGCTGATAATATATTATCGCATTAAATCGATCTTCCTGAATCCACAAGCATATTTTATATAGCTTAGATTTAGTTAAACGTATACACGTGCTTCGCCTGTGTAATATAATGCATCTTAGTAAGTAGGCTACCATTATATTGTTTTCAGTTTGAACATACTAATATTTCAGAGGGTATAAAATGGATACCATTTACTTTAATATTGCTACTGGGATATATCGCACAAGTAAATGCGCTTTGCAGCATGTATGGGCATTGTAATTATAATAATAAAGGATACCAAAACTGCGATTCGAGAAATGAAGCTCCTCAACAATTAGACAATGCTACAGCTCTAAATTTACTAGCAGAAACATGTCCATTCTTGTTTACAGGTAAATACTAAATTATAAATAATTGAAGCATTTATTTATATGTATGTATATGAATATATTCTTGTGCTCCTTTCACGTGTATATAATGCTCACAAAATTAATATTTTCAAAAAATTGTTTGAATAAAAGTATAAAATGTTAACACTAACAATTCTCTAGAAATCTTAATTCGGCATGGCGAAATATTGAAAGTAAGATTATATTCATATGTAAAATTTGTCACGGGAAAGAACATTTGCGAGCATATTAAACGATCCATTCTCAAATCTATTAAGAATGTGTATACATATTCATGTATGACTAATAATTTCATTGTGTTTAACAGGTTATTTTGTGAATACATGCAGCAACAGTTTGTTTATCTTATTATTTTTAAGTACTAATTTTCAGTTGTATACTTATAACGAGCCATCGAAAAAATTCATAATTGGAGTAGACTGTGAAATTGGGTTGGTACTTTAGCCACTTCCACATAATGACACATTACTTGATGCTTGACAGTTTCATTTGGTTTCATTGTAAAAAAAAAGGTTATGGCATTTAAATGATACTACAACAAAAAAGAAAACAAATAATTTATTTAATATCGAAATCATAATCAAAATTTACATATAGCTACAGAAGTTGTTGAAAATGTTGTCCATTTACATCTAAACACAAACCAACTCTTCTCCGCAATCCAGCAAAAACTTTATGCAGCATTTGCGATGAGTTGTTGATCTCTTCACACTTTTCTGTTATGCGAATTCTCAGTTGTTCCAGATTATGAATTGGCGTTGAATAAATCGAATTTTTTATGTGTGGCCATACGAAAAAATCACATATGTTTAAATCGCAAGACCTAGTTGGATATGGGATTTCAGTGTTCCTGCTTATTATTCTGTTATCAAAAAAATTCTCTGAGATATTGAAGTGTTTCTCTGGTCTTATGTGCTGTTGCACCATCTTGTTGGAAATACCCATTTTGTAATTCCTCATCATCCAGTTGATTTATGAATGAGCCGAGTATCTCATTGCGATATCGTGCAGCAGTAAGTGTACCTTCAAAAAAAATGGGACCCACCAATCTTCTTCGACATATTCCAACCCAAACACCAACTTTTTGGGGATGCAATGTTTTTTCAACAAAAAAATGAGGATTTTCGGAGGACCAACACCTCATATTCTGTGAATTAACATATCCAGAAAGATAAAACCAGGCCTCATCCGTGAAAAAAAACTGTGTTAAGGATATCCTGATTGTGTAGATTATTTTGAAACCATTGACAAAATTCCACTCGTCTTAAATAATCTACTGGATAAAGTTCATGAAAACATTGCAGCTTGTATGGATGACAATGTAAAACTTTTTTAATAATGAATTGGCACGTACCATAAGATAAATTTGTTTGTTGGGTCACTACTGAAATGGATGTTTTTGAATTTTCCTCAATAATATGCTGAATGGCTTCAATATTATCAGCTGTACGTTTAGATGTCCGTCCACTTCCAGTTTTTCGACCGACGCTACCAGTCTTTCTGAATAACTTTAAAACATTGTAAAAATCATTGTAGTCAAACACTAATTCAGGATGTTCTTCACTAAAATCAGCCATGCATTCCGTAATTGAATACTGCCACTCGCCATTTACTTTCAGACCTGTACGGAAGTAACATTCGATAATTTTTGTTTTTGTTCTATGTTGAATACCATTTTTTAAATAAATTTAATTTTCTTAATAAGAGTTTTGAAAAATTTTACACAAACTTATAGTTTCAATGTCAAATAATAAATGTCATTATGTGGAAGTGGCTAAAGTACCAACCCAATTTCACAGTCTACTCCAATTATGAATTTTTTCGATGGCTCGTTATAAACAAAGTTTTAATGAATTTAATACTAGTGAAACATCAATTCTAGTTTAATTACTTTAATTAATATTTCATTATATTATTGTTTAAATATTTATTTCTTTAACTTTAGACTGACTATATTATCCATCGAGATGATTAGATGCTAATCATTTTAATTGCATTTACACTTACTCTCACTATTATACTATTCGCATTACTTGAATATACATATCTACAAAATTTTATTTATTATTCCTCACAAGCGGGAACAATATTACATTTTCATTGTAGACTTGAAAAAATATGTTATTACTAAGGATGCCCATTTGAGAGCATTTGGCGAAGTGGATGGGGATTCGGTTGCACGCGCACGTATTATATTTTATATGTACGTATGTTTCCGATGTGAAATACGTCACGATTTTTTTCCGTATATGCTTTGCACTATTCACATCCCTTTTGCAGTTATATTTAGTTGTACACGAGGGCGGTATTTTCCAAATTTTTTATTTTATTATGGTAGCAGCGTGAACTAAATACAGAAATCTGCTTATTAATTTCTGTGCTTCGTGGTAGAACGGTCTCTTTATAACTTTTGACATTATTAATTTATTATTTTTTACTTTACACGAAATAACTATACTATATCGCACCCGCCTTGAGACGGGACACATTGGAAGCATACGTACTATCGCGGTATTTGAAATCCTGGCGATTATATATTTATTTTCATTATAATTAGGCATTGTAATTCGGTTTTTGTATAATTGAGTTGTGTAGGTGACAGCAGAGTGAAATTTATCTGTAGCCTTTCACGCAAAATTATGTTATAAAATTATGTTACTGAGTGAATAAACTAAAATGAAGAATTTATTAATCAGAGAACTACAAATATTTGGTTTTAATTTTTAATACTTTATTGCAGCACCATTTCTGTCTAGCACCTCTTATAAACGTCTAGGGATCGATGTTATGACATTATGTATAAATTCTGGTGAAAGATTATTCCAAATATCTTCAATCTTGCTAGATAATTCATGGACATTTGTTGGGCTAAAATTACTCCTGTTCATTGTCTGAACAATATATCCCCACACGTTCTCGATGGAGTTCAGATCTGGACTTCTAGAACACCATGGCAAATACATTATTTTCTCTAAACCACTGAGAAACGAATCTTGCTGTGTGGACTGGACAATTGTCGTGTTGAAAGATGAAATTTCTTTCAAGATATATAATTTCTGCCGAAGGTAGAAAAACATTTTCTAATATTCTATTATAATTGTTACTATTAAATATTTCCCCTATAATCTAACACACACCTGACCCATGTGCGCAAATCCAGTCCGACACGTTTCCGCTCGTTTGTGATTTTTGAGTATATTTTTCATCAAATCGTGAATTAGGTGGTCTATAAACACGGATTCGGCCATTATATGACTTTTTCGTCTGACAAAATTACATTTTTCCAAAAATTAAATTTATGCGGGATAAATTCCAACGCAAAACCAATTGTTTCGGACCTCGAGGCTGCCATTTAATTTTGAAATATGAAATTATACTCTTCCCATCCTTCTTCTAGAAACGTAATTATTTGAGTTTTAATTTGAATATTCAAATGCGGCATATTAGCTTTATATTTGAACAAACCTGAATATGACACTGACAGATCTGTAAACAGAAGCAAATAGAGGCACATAGTATCAATCCATTCGATGTTTTGACTTACGCCATTAATTTTCTTCCATATGAACCAAATCAACACTTCTGGCTCAAATTCATTACTATAAATTTAAAATTATCAAATCTCCTTCAAATAATATTTTAAGATGCACTAATTGGCACTAATAGAAGACCGGTATAAAATTCAGCCAGCATATTGCAAAAATTAGTACAACCTATGATTTTCATTCGTTAAGAAAAAAACTGATGTCTTACTCATGTTTCATGGCAGTGTTTTAACATTATTTTATTTCGGCTTATATTTAGATGCTGTGTAAAATTTTGACAATTTCATCTGCTTTTATTTATTTTCAATAAATGCTTTTTTCTATGTCTGAGTTTGATCTTGAGCAACTATATCTAATGCAAGACCTTTTGTAAGTAAGCAATACACTTAAAATTTTTCTAGTGTATTTTGCTAAAAAAAGTTGCAATTTTTAATTAATTTATTTCGAAACAGTAACAAACAATTCAATATATAACTTTCAAGAAGAATATAATAAATACTTCAAAAGCTGCATTTATATTTATCAGAGGTGCTTAATTTAGTTTCTCTCTTTCAAAAAAGTTCAAGACATTCAACACAAGTTGCTAGGATTGTGAATTCAGAGGAATTCCAGGCATATCTGTAATAAATGTAAATTCTTAACCTATAACCAATAAATAACTTAGTGATAAGATTACTTACTGAAAATGTATTAAAAACAGTTCTTTGTGTTAGGAAAAGGTCAATTATTTGTTAGATAGAAAGGAAATGAATTAGAAAAGCAATAAAACGAAAATAAATCAAAGTAAGATGTCAAATGTCAAAATTTAATTATTCGACTATCGTAGTACAGGGGTGTCATGGCGAGCGGGTGACCGCATGTTATCTCTGTCTATCTTTTTGATCTTACGGCGAAGACAATCCCACATTTTCGTTATAGTGTTTTATCATTGTTTAACCATTAGGCTTTGGATGAAATGAAAATATTACATACATTGCAAGTGCCCATGTCCGTGATAACGCCACGCAACTAATGACCAGAGTCAAAACATCGAGTGGACAGATACTACCTATCTACTGTTAAAAAGCCATATTTAAATCAAACAAAGTAAGTGTCCAATTTTCAAATTTCGCGATAGTACATAGGTATAATAGTTATTAACTTTATAAGTCAGGGAACTAATGTTTAACGAAACTCGAAACAAGTACTGTAAAGTTAGTTCAGGGACGAATGTCGTTATGTATTTTATTTCATACTGTCAAACTATGGCTAAAAGTAAATTACTACAACATTTATTTTAAAAGTCAAAAAATGCCATTATCTTTTGAAAATCACGTCACTTTTTTCCTATAGCAACGGCGTTGTTATTGTTAGTATCATTAAGTAATATTCCCGAAGTTAGTGTTATCGGAAATTAAAATTGCACGATTACTGTAAATATTAATAATCCTAATATGTACTATCGTGAGCAATTGAAAGTAAACGCACTATTATAGCTGCGTAAATTTTACCAAATTGTCAAGCTAATGTCATTTATATGTTATGATTAAATGCTGACACTGACACTTCAAAAGTACTGTATACATTACATAAATTTTGAAATTTCGACATGCCAACATAATAAAGTGTTAACTTTCAATTGCTCATGATAGTACATAGTTAAGATAAAATTTCTTTGAATTTTGTATTTCTAATAAAAGTTTATGAAAATGTGGGATTTTACTTATAAAAAAGAAACAGTCTGGTAAGTGTTGCCTAGTAACACTTACTGGTTCTGACACTGTAATAACTCATTTACTGGACTCAAATTGATAATGTAAACAAAGATATACTGGACAGTATAAAATAAAATATAGCACGGGTCAACACAAAATTTGACTTTGACTTTAAAGCATAAAATTTCGATATTTTAGGTCGTAATTAGACGAAAAAAAATATATGACATGAAAAAGTTTGCTTTTGTATTTAGGAGACCGATTGAACGATATTTTTCAAAATCTGTGGTTTTAATTTTTAATTGAAGATGAAACCATTCAAATAAATATGTTTATTATTTTTATTAAGTTTTACTATCAAAATAACTTACAAAGAAGTGGAAAATAATTTAAAAGTGCACGCTTTTACTTTTTCTTTTATGTTCATAAGTACTTTCTCTCAATAAACTCCGCTGATCCGTGATCCGTGATATTAACATCATCAAGCAAATTCCACTGTTTTAAGCGAGAGCCTAAAAGCTCTGCTTTATTTTTTGGCAAATTTAAATCTCTTATCAAGTCGTTAAAATCTTCTGTAGTAATAAGATGGTGTTTTGGTTGTTCTGGTGTAAGTGAAAACTCCTTATCGGAATTACTTTTATTAGAACTAAGAGATGAGCTACTTTTCTGCGATAATTTTTTCGGTGGCTCAGGTACTGATCGTGTCAGGTCGTGTGCAATTGGAGCAGAAGAATATTCAAGGTCAGGATATTCGATAGGTTTTGCATTTTTACCTCTACGTCTTTTACTCGGATTCACAATGCAAAAGTAGCAGTCATTGACGTGGTCTTTTGGTTGTCGCCAGATCCTTGGTATTGCAAATTTCATGGACCTCTTCTCACCTCGATACCAACCTAAAATATAGAAATAAAAATCAATATGTCTATTATATTTGATTCTCCGCGTAATTAAAAATTGCTTACCTTCCAAACATCTTTTACAATAACTACAAGCAACATGTGGAGCCCATGGCTTCTCTTGATGCCGAACAGGACAGTCAAAATATGCTTCGTAGGCTTCACAGAGAACGTCAGATGTCTTTAGTTCGTATTTTACGTCTCGAACTTTAATAAATTGACCACATATATAACAAAATGCAGAAGCATCATATTTACACTTTCGCGACGACATTTTAAGTTTTTCTAGACTTGTACAAAACACCTGATCGTTGTTTATCACTCGAGTGCCATCTAGCGGCACTATGTGAACGTAAAAACCCCACTCTGATCGCGCGGTATTTTTGAATGAATTAAAATTAATTAAAATTTATAAAAAAAATCAAAAATGAGTATTATTCCTATAACTATCACAAAAGCAAACTTTATACCAAAAAAAGCTATTTTCTTTTCGTTTTTGTGCATAATTAACCGAAAAATCATAAAATAAACTTTAGGACAAAGAACGAAAATTTTTTTGTAGAGTCGTGTAGTACGTGCGCGTGCAACCGAATCTCCATTCACTGCGACACTGCGTTTGCTCTCAAATGGGCATTCTAGTTATTACATTTTAACAAATACCTAAAAGATAAAACTTATAGAAGTAACATACATAAATGATATATGTTTCAAACAATTCTATGAAGAGTACGACACAATATCAGATTTTCCTCCTATAGTTTAAATTATAATTATTATACAGAAATCAATTTACATATAATGTGTTCGTAAATGACTGAAGGCTGTTTGAATCTAGCGCTGTCGTTTTAATTTGTGTTTTGCAACATTGGCATCTCTACTGTGCACCTTTGCTAGCTATTTTTTATGTACGTTTTTTAGCATAATCAAGTTGTGATTGTCGTAATTTCTCATTGGTATGTTAAATAAATAGTCACATAAACACATAAAAATATTCTCTGATAAAATTCAATATGTACCGCCTATGATTAGATTAAGTTACTTAAAGGTGGTTGCACAGCGACTTTTTCGTTCGCTAGAGTACATTCTCTAATCTTATTCCATTTTTTGGGCTCAGTTTTGAGAGAAAAATTTTCTTGATGCTTGAGTTCTTTTTCTGTAGTCACATGGATTCTTTGCATATGATTTGTGATATCGACCTCCACAATGTATCTACTCTTAAGACTACATACAGATTTAAAGAGCCATTGGTCGAGGCCGGCATCATCAGTCATATACAAAGAAGCCATGTAACTCCAGAAAAGAACTTGTAAATTCCAGATACCTTAACTGGTCGGATCTTCTCGTCAAACATCAAATCTACTTGCTCTACGCTGTTTAACCTTACAGTCTTATTTAGATAGGTGACTCTGGTTCATCCTTACCCTAGTGGCTCGATTTACGAGTCGGAACTTCTATATTTTTGCAAGCCTTATTTCTTTAATTGGATCAAACAGCGTAGAGAAAAAAGTCTTCTTGATGCGTGGGTTTTTTCACTGGAGTTGCATGGATCCTTTGTATATAACTGGCAAAGCCCACTTCGAACATTACTTTTTAAACCTGTATGTTGTCCCGGTCCTGTTTCACCAGTTCTTACAGTTTTTGTTTAGCCGACCAAATCTGCTCGTCGAACATCATATCCATTTCCTCTATGATGTTGACATTCTCCTCAGCCTTGTGTATTTATTTAGGTAGATGACACTGGTTTATCTTTGTCTTATTGGCTTGATTTACTCATGGTCCCTTTGGAGAGCTTTAAAAGTTCTTTGCACTTTATTCATACTGTATCCATGATGTACCAAGAGAAATAAGAATCCCTTCGATCAGAGCCGCACCTACACGGTAAGGATAAATGCAAGGGTGTTTTGCCTGGTGCTCCCAAGGAACGTTAAAGACCGCATCTCCTTACGGTCACGCAACTTTCGGCACGTTACCTTTCACCTTAGTTCAGATTTAACTCAGGAGTTCTATTTCCCATACTCACTGCGAGTGCCTGAAAACGCCCGTGATAAATTGTAATAAAATAATCTTCTAAGCGAAAAGTCAAAACATCTTTCATCTTTCAATAAACGTTTAATAAACAAATATAGAATTATGTCAAATGTTTAACAATTTCCTAGTGGCATCAACATAAAAACTAATCTACACATTTATTTAGATATTTTTATGTTATCCTGGATTACTGAACGGGCTTCCCCTAATGTTAATGAAATAAAAGAGAATTTACTAAGAGTGTTCGCCAGAGGGTTTAACGGGAAAAACTCTGTCACAGATGCGAAATGAAGGTGTTTGAAGAAAAGCGATCAAGCCGACCAGTATCAGTGACGTATGAGAAAGAATCAAAGACAAGTGAATGCAATGATTCAAAAAAATAGCCGGATTACGCAAAAACAAATGGCCGGGCAATTAGGCATTGCGACAGATGGGTTCTGCAATAATTAACGTGTCACGAAAGAACAAAGAGAAAGTGTTTGTCATGAACTTCTTAACCAGAAAAATCGCTAATTATCCCGTTAATAGTTGACATACGGACTAATGTGTATTAAGTCTTTTAACTTTATTTCGACCGTATTATATGCCCTTAACATTTTTAAACGTTGTTTAACAACACCCTGGATATATTTAGTGAAAAGAACGTTTGTTCGGTTGTGTATTTTACCACGTGAAAGCTCCATATCGTTAAAATATTAACGCTTGTGATTTGTGTTGATTCGTTCCGGGCTAACCGTAGCGTCCTAACAATAATGTAAATGGTTTAAAATAATAAATAATTTGATGAGATGATGAGCATCAAGGGTCCAGACGTGTAGTATGCTGAAATAAATGTTTATTAAATACAATTTATTAAATAATACAAAACACAACAACATTTTAAAATTTTATTTAATATTACGCTCGGAAATGTATTAAAGTAATTAAATAGAAGCTATATGTACAAGTAACGACGAATAAGTATTTTAAAAATAACACATAATAAATACACATTGAAAAGTAAGTTAGTTTTTTCGTAAATTAATAGTCTGGTAAATGTAATTAAAATAATATCTGTATTGAACAATACAGGGTCGTTTGTGTGACCAGTGTGATACAAAAAAAATGCTTTCTCTTGTAAATACGAATAATATTAAATATAGCACAAAATGGCTAGGTAGTTTTTAATATTTTGAATTTGATATATTTTTTAAAAATAGAATTGAAATAAATGAAATAAATAGAAAAATATGCTTAATAAAGTGTAACAATGTCAAATAAAATTATCTTACACAACTTTCTAAAAAATAAATGATTTATTAATAAAGTCAAAAAGTATCTGCACTTAAAATAATTTATTGATTTATTATACACAAGTAGGTATGCATTTATCAATTATTCTTTCTCAGTGTTCATGTTCTCCAATTTATATCTATTTCTTATGTCTATAGAAACTTTTTTAATTTCTGTCTAAACTCCCTAATTAAATATTCTAGCTTCGGTATCTAATTTAAATATTGTTCTTATTTATTGGATTTCTTCTTTAATTATGTTTGTTCTTCTGTTGATTCCTTGATTTAAATTACTGTCTGATTCTTTATTCGTTCAGATTATCTTGTTATATTTGCTTTAAAAAAATATATAAAATCCAGTACCACAATTAATACTCGAATCATAAATACGTATTTCGACAACTAAGTTTTATCCTCAGTAAGTAAAATTAATAATCACAATGTTGAACATGGGGTGCAGTAAAACTAGCACGAAAAGTTGCGAAACACTTTACAAGGCGCCCATGTAAACATTTGCTGTACTTATTTCAAATCTTTATTAATCCTTTATAATTTATAATTTAGATACGAACAGCTTGCATAAATTGTCGACTCTACAGACTACAGACTTTCTATCGGCCGATTGTTTAGTCGGGTTCTTAATCAGCTCGAAAACATATGCAAGTGCGCACATTACAACAATTCGGTATCGACCGATAAATAAGTTTGATGGGCTACACGATTACCTTCAAACTAAATTGTCGGCGAACTATCGGCCGACTGCTTAATCAGCATGGCGTTCCGATTGTTTAGTCTGCCGATAGTCTCAATCCTCTCCGAATTTCGATGCAGATGGTCGTGCGTGCTTCATGATGGAGCTGCTTGCCGAAACGACTATCGTAAATTTGATAGAAGAAATTGAAAAAAGACCTGCGCTTTATAAAAAAAGCGTGAAAGTGTATGCTGACGCGAATCTTAAGAAAAAACTATGGGTGGAAGTCCGTGAAGCAGTTGTTTCCGATTGGAATAAGCTTAGTCCAGAGGATAAACAAAACAAGAATAGATAGTATCAAACTTTCCTTGCAATAATCTACCACTGCAGATGGGATGCACCCAATACTCTCGGTTTCTTTTCTTGATAGCAATAATAACAGTTCTGGACAACATTTTATTAATTATCAGTTCGCATCGCTTTCTTCAAGAGCACCGTACTAACTAGCATTTCGGGCGAGTAATCGGCCGATCGTTGTCAGTCTGCGCACTCACCACCAACCAGACTGTTTAGTTGGCTTAGTGTGCGCGCTAGCAGCTCAACCCAACTACACTATCGGCCGATAAAGAGTCTATAGTCTGCGGGGGCCCTAATACGTTACTAAATGCAATAATTTTTTGCATTGGCGAGGGGTTAGTTGCAGATGGTGCTCTGAGAGGTAATCCATATTGTCGATAATTGTAAATATACATATTTTATGTAGTTAACCTTGAATACTGTTAAAGTTATTATATCTAAACGATATATATTGTAATCTAAACGATCAAATTAATTTAAAAGAAGTTTCTAATACCTTCGAATTAAAATTCCAATACCAATAAACTATATTACTTTTTATTACAATAACTGCAGCTATGTAAGATTAGTTTTTGATACTATTGTTTCGCGCTGTATTTTGATAATAATTTTTGTCTTCAGATGACGATTCAGATCCAGTTGTATGTTGCGATGCAGCACAAGCCATAGTGATGGCTGATCAATTGGATAAATTATTAGTTTTTTCAAGATGTCCAACTTGCTTAAGAAATTTGGCAACAAATATATGTATGTTCAGTTGTTCTCCAAATCAAGCAGATTTTATTGAACCAGTTGGTTTTGAAGCAGACGGTAATTTAGGAAAAGGATGTGAGTATTGATTTTGTTCAGAAGTATAAGTATATGTGTAAGTATCTGGAACAATTTTGTCTCAAAACTGTACACGTCACATCGACTATCGAGCTGTTAGCCATGCGTACGCTTCAATATCACACACAAACGTGATAATTTTAAATAGCCGCACTAACTGGCGACTGAGATTTTGATCAAATTTATGTAATAGATCAATATTAACAATCTAAATATAAACAAAAATTTAAAAAAGTGTCAAAATATTTGTTAAAAATTCGTCACACCTATCTGGGAACGCGCAGATGCATTTCGTTCTTATTGGAGCTTGTCAATGTACGGTATCCTGGACAGACATGACTTTTCACTTCTATACTTCGTGTATGCAGCGCAGGGTGTTCACGCAAAAATGCCCCAGGCTTCTAGCGCACTTATTTGGAGTCGGATTGTAAGAAGCTATACGTCAAATTAAAAGGCTTAAAAAGTACTACAAACTGAAGCTTAAATCTAATTTTTACCTGTTTATCCTTTCTTTTTTGATAATTTGATAGAGATTTTTTTTCTGAATGTTGTATCACAATCGATATTTCTGATTTAGAGTAATAAAAAAAATAATAACTAAGATTGACACAACCGTGGTTTTTAAATAACACTTGGGTTTATTCGCAATAGGCTTTGAAAAACTACTGAGACATAGTGCTGACTATGAAAACTAAGTGTCAAAAATTGTATACGTCAGTTTTAATTTGCTTAACTATTTTTTGCAACAAAAATGAATAATAGTGAACTTATTGACATGCTGCAAGTTTATTTTGAGAGTAATAAAACAGTGGACAAACGTTGCGTCGGTATCAAGAACGTTTTCCCAATAGACGGATCCCAAGTCGTCGCAAGTTTGCTCATTTGGAATCCAACTTACGTCAATATGAAAGCTTCAAAAAGCCAAAATCATACATATCAAGACGAAAATATTGAGATGAGTGTTTTACTGAGCCTTGAATAAAATCGTTGGACGTCAGTGATACAAATTTCTGAGAGTTTGAATATCTTAATCGGAAGCGTACATGTCATTTTAAAGAAGAATAATTGCAAGTCATTCGTATTGCGAAAAATTCACACAATTCACGAAAACGATCCACAGCGTCGGATAAATTTTTGTAATTTCTTTTTAAACAAATTAAGGCCCGATTCGTTGTTTTACACAAAAATCTTGTAGACTGACGAATGTAAATTTACAAACAAAAGACATTTTAATCGTTTTAATCACCGGCACTGGAGTGTAGAAAACCCACATATCGCCATCGAACAAAATCTTCAAATAGGGTTTTCTGTGAACGTTTGGTGTGGGATGCTAGGCGGCAGGATTGACGGAAATCTCAACCAAGAAAAATATCTCCAAATTTTGACAGAAGATTTACAAGAAATATTAGATAACTTGCCATTAATAAAGGAAAGAACTATTCTTTCAACAAGATGGAGCTACACCACATAACGCTTTTTGATTGGAGATTATTTAAATACAGAATTTGAAGATCAATGGATAGGAACTTACGGACCTGTACCATGGCTTTACCGGTCTTGTGACATAACAACCTTGGATTATTTCTTGTATTTTTTGGGGGATATATTCAAGACACTGTTTATGTTACTCGCCCAGAAACGGCCGAAATTTTGAGAGATAGAATAGCCAACGCTTGTTGGGAAACGCCAGCATAAATTCTAATTAATGCTGCACAAAGTGTGGTATCTAGATGTAGAGAATGTCTTGAAAGAAACGGTGTCCAATTTGAATATTTTCGTTAATTTGTCATGTCTTTATTTAGTTGTTCAGTTATTAAACGTTATCTGTTGTTTAGAATTAGTTATTGAAAAGATTGTTGTTTTCGTACTGAAACATTGTTTCCAAAAACCACGGCTGTGTGAATCTTGGTTATTATTATTTTTTATTACCCTAAAGTAAATAAGAAATATCGGTTGTGGTACATCACTGAATTCAGAAAAAAAATCTATTAAATTATTAAAAAAAAAGGTTACAATTTGAAAAAAAAAATTGACATTTGGCCTTGGAAAGGATAAACAGGTAAAAATTAGATTTAAGCTTCAGTTCGTAGTATTTTTTAAGCCTTTTAATTTGACGTATCGCTTCTTACAATTCGACTCCAAATAAGTGCGCTAGGAGCTGGGGCGTTTTTGCGTTAACACCCTGTATAGTTAATACTGAACTTATTGCAAATGAGAATTAATGACTATTTAATCTCATTTCTACATGCAAATGTTTTGCGTGAATACCCTGTATAGTTAATACTGAACTTATTGCAAATGAGAATTAATGACTATTGAATTTCATTTCTACATGCAAATGTCGCCTAATGTGCCGCGTTAATTTCTACAATTTGACAAACTAAGTTTGTACCAGTATGCAGAACGCACACGTCGCGACGTCGCCTTTTCTCGGTTGTTAGGATAATTAAAAATTCGTGAAAAGTCACACCTATCCTGGAACGTACAGATGCATTTCGCTCTTATTGGAGTTTGTCAATGTACAGTATCCCGGACAGACATGACTTTTCACTTCTATACTTCGCACATATGCGTTTCGCTCTTATTGGAGTTTGTCAATGTACGGTATCCCGGACAGACATGATTTTTCACTTCTATACTTCGTGTATATATACCTAGTTAATATTTTTATCTTATTGCAAATGAGAATTAATGACTATTGAATCTTATTTCTACATGCAAGTGTCGCTTAATGTGCCGCGTTAATTTCTACAATTTGATAAACTACGTTTGTACCAATATGCGAAACGCACACCTCATGATGTTACCTTTCTCCGGTTGTTACGATAATTAGGGGATAGTTAGGGAAAAGGTTCGTCGCGGCGTGTGCGTTTTGCATACTGATACAAACTTCGTCAAATTGTAGAAATTAACAAGACACATTAGGCGACATTTGCATGTAGAAATGAGATTCAGTAGTCATTAATTCCTATTTCGAATAAGTACAAAATATTTAATATCAAAACTCATCAAAACTATCCTAGGAAATGACCAAGCTTTCACGAACTTCAGTAACAATTAAAACTCATCAAAACTATCCTAGGAAATGGCCAAGCTTTCATGAACTTCAGTAACAATTAATACTTATTCTCGAGTATTCGAAGAATTCTTAGTATTCTCGGTCTGATAATGATTCGAGAATCAATTAACCAGACCGAAACTTTTGGGTACCTTAAATAATAATAATCAATGAGATTCAGATATTATCAATAGAAAATAGATAAAAGGAATCGCTAAATTGTACGAATTAAATTAATAATATCACAACAGGAGAAGCTGTACAAGAGATATAAAACAAAAAAAATGTTAGAAAGGCTTTCTGGTTTGAATGTTCGTTACTAATAAAATGCGAGTTCATATTCATATTATTTGAGCCAAAATTGGTATAACTTTATATTATTATAATTCTGTATATATAGATGTGTACAGCAATCGTTACACGAGTTGGCGAGGAGTACGAATAAATTTGCACAGCAAGAATGAAGGATGTCACACTCCTAATTGGTCTTTAACTATAATTAAGAATGTCAGTCGCGTCCTAAAAACGTTTTATATTATTGATTCTACTTTAATCACAAATAAATAATGAATGCCCATTTCTTTAAAATATACTTTACCTTTTTTACTTTTACTTTATTTTTTTATATCTTAGTGTTATTTTCTAAGGAACATCATATATTATAATATAAAATACATAAAATATAATTTAAATAAATATTACAGATGAATGATTTCACGACTCTAGCAACATTTTACACAGTGTCCTAGAAAGAACGAGACAACGTATGAAAAATATACAGATGTAATTATATAGAATATAAATCCAAAATATTTTCCCAAAATTTCCCCTCATAAGCGAGAAAAGTAATGACAAAGATATTTAAAAAATATTTGTGACGCCACTGTGCGATCGGCTATCTCATAAAGAGTAGGTATCCTTTCTCTTCATGTTATAGTTTGTCCACTTTAAATATAGAAACAATTGTGTCTCTAATTCAGTTAGTTATCGATAATTACATGTGTACAAGTGTACGTTCGATATGATTTACATTTACGTTTTCGATTAAAGGTACATTGTTACCAAATCCGACGTAAAATCTTACATCTTCTTTTAACACATCTTCTCTTAAAAATGCACATTTAATTTTTAATGCCTGACTTTTTAGAACCCTTAACATACAAAGCTGTGTACACAATATTATCTTTTAGAGTTTTTATAAACATAAACATTAGACCGTGTGTTTGCGTGTTAATCAATAGTGGTATTTTTTTATAGACCTTGTGAAACCATATTAATATTTTATATCTGTTACGTCTTGTAACAAAAAAAACATTCACATAATACACATGAAATGAAGCGGACCTAAGGTCAGTTCTAAAAGTTTATAAACAGCTGACTTTGTACGTAAATATATTGACCTTAGCAGCAACAATGTTATAGTTTTTATGACTATTTCGCTGTTACGTATATAAATATACGCTGTAGCTTATGTGTATGTGTAACTTCAATAGAGGTATTTATTATTTATACACATTCTGAATATTTTCAATTCATAGGTGGCACATAATACAATTTCTAACTTATGAAGTTCACAAATTTGCTTCTGTTGAATTTCTCATGATGTTATTGAATATTATATATACTACTTCAGCTAATAAATACGAGCGCATATCAAGACCAACCCCAATTAGTTAATAGGCTTATTACTGAGTTTCGCCTGGATACACGTATTAGACAACTCCCACTTTTAATTCTATCGCTGTTATATTTTGGAACTATTTTACAACAGTGCATATGTATTTTAAACTTCCTACAATATTTTCCAGGCCGGTGTATATTTATCATTGCCAAATATATACACAAAAATAGGATATACACGCGTTATAAACCTCACGTCAGAATACCATACCAAGAGTATAGACAAAACAAGGACATGAGCATAATAGTTATTTATGTATTAAAAGCGAAAAGTGATACATTATTGCTCGAGAGTAACAGTTATCGCGCGACGCGAAGCTGAGCAGGATAATTACTCGAGAGCAACAATGTCTCTTTTTGCTCGCAATACATACAGTTTTTCTACAATCACTTAATAAAATGAAACTATTTTAAATCATTAAGTTTATTGTAACATATTTATAACAAATAAATAAAACAATAGTAATTTGATAACTGAAAGTGCAGTTTGTACAGTCTTTAATAATAATTCCTGATCCCGTTGGAATATTAGGGCTATATTCTGATATGGTAATTTTCTTATTATTGTGTTCAGCATAATTACTTATTTGGACATTCGATGGTCCCGGTAAAATGTTCTGTTTCAATTTTTTCATTAATATTATCATTATCAATCCCGGGATCCCGGCCGGGTTTTGATCCCGTAAATCCCAGGACTCGACTTGGCTAATCTCGGGATTTTCGGGATTGCCAGTTTGCATTCCGTAATCCGTTGCACCTTGACAATGACCTTACCTAGATTATATTAAGGGCACATAAAGACAAAAAATCAACCTTAGGTACGCCGTACGATAAAAGAAATACACAGGTACAACCCAAATAATATGTAACTTAGAAGGGACTTCTCCGCCCGGCATACTTCAATACAATACTGTTAAAGTAATTCCCCAACGGGCCAACAGGGCAATCACCCGGTCACCTCATATGATATATCATAATATTGTTGCGAAGAATTCCCCGTCAGGGATTCCCTGTACGAAAGTATAAATACGCTTATTAGGATTTACTTTTTCATTTATTATGCTACCAGCGACAAGGTTACGCAGGTTACGTCATTTAATTTAAAAGTCAATTATCTGAAAAAGTTATTTTAAATGGCGGGAGACTTTGTTCAACATAAAAAAAAACAATGATACGTCGTCAGCGTAGAGTTATTTTTTAGTTGCGAAAGACGGGAATAGTGCTAAATGTAAGCGATTCCCTGCCATTCTCAAGACTTTGGGTGGATCGACTAAAGGAATACATACACATTTGTCATCAAAACATAACATTAAGATTTTAGCTGACGCTAATTGTTTAACAGCTTCAACAAGTTAAGATTCTGAAAATCTGAATACAGCACCGCCGCCAGCTAAACGAAAGTTAGAAGTTTATTTTACCGATAGCCTGGATGATGTTTTGGCAAGAATGATTGCATTAGATGGAATTCCATTCAGTGTAATACTTCATACTTCATAACTTCAGACGATTTGAGAAAATTGCTCTTAGCGAAATACATGGATTTACCAAAATCAGCCGTCACAATTCGAAAGCGTGTTATGAATTACAGTGAAAAAATCAGAAAGCAAGTAACTGCAGAATTAAAACATTTGAAAAGTGCAGGTGAAAGATTCAGTCTATCTTTCGACGAGTGGACATCAACGTCCAATAAACGATACATGGCTGTCAACGTTCATTGATATAAAAAAATTTGGAGCTTAGGACTCGTTCCTATTGATGGAAGTATGACGGCTGAAAATTGTCTTCGTATATTGAAAGAGAACGTTATGATAAAGGTGGGAAGCTTGTTTGCACTGAACAACAACTCTGTCTGTGACGTGTTTTATAAAATAATGAATTATTTCCAAGACAGGCAAGACAGCCCTACCTCAGACTCAGATGATATTATAAATGAACCAGCTGTGACTGCTGATTATATGAACGATAGCGATGATGATGACAATTTAGAAGACTTAGAACACTGTCCAGAATCAGGTTTAATCTTAATGTCACAAAATGAACTTGCGCGCAGCGTTAACGACAGATGAAAACATTAATGAGCTGATAAAGAAAATCCGTAGAGTTGTAGTGTATTTCAAAAGATCGCCATTGAAAAATGAAACAGTACTTCAAAAATATGTGAAGATTGAACACGATAAAGACCCGTCACTTCTTTTGGACTGTAAAACCAGATGGAATAGTCTTTTAACCATGCTGGAACGATTTTCTTTTCTAAAAACCTGCATTCAAAAAGCTCTTATAGATCTCAATCAACCAATCCGTTTAGAAGATGATGATTTTGACTTGGTAAATAAAATTGTTGTGCTGACCCTAATTAAATTAACAGTAGAAGCAATCGGCCGACGAGATGCTAATTTATGCACAGCTGATGTCGCTTTGAAATTTCTTATAAAAAAATTGTCTAGCAAAAACTTAGCACTCGCCAATAAAATGAAAACATCCTTAGTGGAACGTATAAAGCAACGGCGAAATGGAGATTTAACTGGTGTGTTGAATTATTTACAAAATCCACGAAAAGATGATGAAAATCAGTTATTATCGGATTTGGAATGGCTTGACTTATTTCCAGTTCCTACACAGGCTTTAGTGAGGGCGCAAATAAAAAGTATTGTTAAAAGACTAAATAGTCGAGGTGACACGGAAGAGGAAGAAAGGTCAGGATCACAAACAGATGATGAGCCAAGGCAACAAACCTCCCAACCCCAATTGACACTAAAGGAAAAGTTACAGCTGGAAATTAATAAGAGCATGGAATCCCCAGATCCTGAAGTACAAAATGAATCGGGGTTGGTAAATAGTATTAGACGCGAAATGAGCACGAAATGACAACCTGAGCAAGCGTTTTCAGCTGCTGCTAATGTTGGCAATAAACTACGAAGCAGGCTTGGAAGTCAAACATTGGATGCTTTGATATTTCTGCGATTGTATTTTCGAAATTCTAAATAGTATTTTTATATTGTCTTTTTTGTTCCTTATTTTAGTATATTGTGTATTGTGTTCTGCAACAATATATAAATAATTTTTAAGAAATTACTTAAGTTTTTTTTTCATTTGAGCCCAATTAGAAACCACATAGTCTAATCCCGGGATTTCATGTGTTTTCATTTCTAGGTCTTAAAGGATCGTATTTTCTATAAAAAAAATAAATAGTCAATTGAATTTTCTTGGGTGTTATTTGTGACAGTGAAAATTGGAGTCCTTCTTGTTTTTTAATCAGGAATAGTAACTATTAAAAGAGATTCTTTGTCCTCGATATCTTTTACAGTCATTTCTACTAATTCGTCACGCCTACAAGTACCCGCGATTCCAATAATTAGAACTTATAATATAGAAATCTCTATTAAACCATAATATTAAATAAACGTAGAAAATTTAAATTGTTTAATAAGTGTATTTCGTCACAAAAATTTGCATATTTCACTTTGTAAAAAAGTTCTTGACTTTTTGGGTTTGTATCTAATTGCTTCTTTTTTTTAATGCAGTCAACTTTTTGAACTGACTGAAATCAATATCATTTTTTGTAGACAATGTGATTTTTAGCATCGAGTAAATCGACCAGAGTGATGACAATTTTAGTGTCTTGGCTTTCTCAGAAAAATAGGCAACAAGTACGTTTTCCAAATATTTACAAATTTTCTTCACATTACACCACATTATGAAGTGGTTATATTGCTTCTCATATAATGTCTTTAATTTTTCTGGCAACAAATTCAAACTTACAGCTTTTGCAGCACTTCTGATCTCAGAAGGTGTACTCGGGATATCACTGTCACTATTTTCCATAATTTTCTTCACTAACGCGTAAATTGCGAGATATTAATTATTGTGCTTTTCAATCTGTCAATTTAAATGTTACATAATGGTTGCTATTGACGACGCGCAATTTTTAGACTTTATCGCGCTAGAGCGATACAGTGGCGGTCTTCAGTAAACATAAACTTTTCGTTACCAATGACAAACAAAAAAGCATTCTTTATCAAGTGATTGTAGAAAAAAATATTTAACGAACTTCTTGAAAGTATAAAATTTCTCCCAAACATAAAAATTTTCGAGGAAAGTGATAAGATTTCTAGTAAACAATACCTTCTACAGTGTGGATGAGTTTGTAGACAGTACTGTAAGCTAAAATTACTGTTATCCGTTTTATTATTGAGTTTTCATTGTATATATACATAGGAGGTGCACCCAGAAATTCCTGGAATGTGAATAAGAACATAATAAATTATTCTTATAGCGACTTGTCCATAACTTGAAGCAGTGCTGGAAGTCTTCGCATGTTAACGTGTTCAACACTGCCGACGATTTGGATCTCTCAATCGTCTCAAAACGGCGCCCCTTGACCTTTAGTTTCAACTTCGGAAACGGGAGGTAGTCACAAGGGGCAAAATCTGGGGACCAATGAGGCTGGGGTAATACTGCCGTCTGCGTTCAAGCTAGAAGCTGACGCACAACAAGTGATATGTGGGTTGCTGCATTGTCGTACTGTAGGATCCACGAATGGTTACGCCACTTGGCAACCGCTTGTGTCAAATGTTTTCTCTTAGTCGCCGAAGAACATCGCATAAAAATCGTTCATTAACTGTTTCACCTGGTGGGCGAAAAGTGCAAGATGCCATTAGCGTAAAAGAAGCAAACTAACATCGACCTGACGATGGCGTCTTCCACTGCGATGACCGCTGCTTTGTTTCGGAATCATATCCGTACACGTCGCCAGTTATGGTATTGAAGTTTGCATCCCTTTCGGCAGTTCTTTTCAGCTCTGTGCACACATGAATACGATGCCGTTTTTTGTTAAATGCTGAGTAACCTAGCACAAACTTCGCAACAATATGCTGCATGTTACAAATGTCATGAATAGTTCTTCGGTTTTGCAGGATAGCGCCGCGCACTCTTGTCACATTTTGTGTAGTGTTTTCCGTCGATGGACGATTGGAACGTTCATAATCGTCAACCGACACATGTCCATTTTTAAAACGGCCGTCCCCTTCATAAGTTTGCGTTTGGCATAAAGCATTCTTACCAAACGCATGTTTAAATATTTTCAGAGTTTCCGCCGCCGTTTTACAAAGTTTGAAACAGAATTTGATGCACGTTTTTTTATCTTTCCCATCAGACACTGTAGTGTTCCAGAATAACTCAAACACAACTCAGCAAATATAAACACAAAAACTGTTTGTTCACAGCTAGCAAAGTTCCGTTTGACAGAATGACTTAGTATAGACTTAGCTCATACCACCTAGCGCTATAGAGCTGTACTACCAGTGCTACTACTGCTCGTGCTAAAAATTTTAGGGTGTTCTGCAAGTTTTACAAAAAAAATTACCTTGCACGGGCAGTAAGAGGTTGTCTCCCATCGATCTTATCGTGTTTTCTTCGCCTTCCGCACTGAAGTAATGGATTTCTGGAACGATTGTCAATTGTCACACACAAAAATAAGAGTCACTAAGCACTACTTTACTAACAAATATTATTTCGAACTTGGCCTATACTGCGTTCAAAATTTTCGATAGCGTCTTTTACTAGAGTGGGTTCAATTTTTCTTTGCTGCAATTGATTAAACAGGATATCTACATGGGGCATTACATGATGGAAAAAAGTCAGCCAAAAATTGAAGATCGGATCATTTAATGTACGGCGAATAGAGGTGGCTGCACTACAGACTGTGTTGTTGGAGAATTGTTCTTCTATTTCTTCCATACACTCAATGAGAGAGGCCCTATTTTCGTACACAACATTAATGGTCCTGATATTAAAATTCCAACGGGTTGTAGCGCCGTGGGGGATCCTTCTGTTTACAATCTTGTTTAACACTTCTACTCGTTGGGGTGAATTATTAAAAAAGCCGGGAATGTCTTGTAGATTTCCAAAAAATACACGTACTTGCGAATTTGCAGAAGCAGCTTTAGATATAATTAAATTTAATTGATGGGCATAGCAATGTACATAGTGCGCAAAAGGGTACATTTTTTTAATCAATGCTTGAACGCCTGCGTGTTGTCCGCTCATCACCGCTGCTCCATCGTAACTCTGTGCAATCAGTTTGTTAGGTGAATTTTGAATTAAAGCATCTATG
Organism: Melolontha melolontha; assembly: GCA_935421215.2. Lineage (NCBI taxonomy): Eukaryota > Metazoa > Arthropoda > Insecta > Coleoptera > Scarabaeidae > Melolontha > Melolontha melolontha. The sequence continues at coordinate 135,107,232 of OW285236.1, forward strand.
ACACTTAAAATTGTTTTGCTAAGTGTTTCTGCATCACATTTTTCAGGAATAACGTAGTTCCAAAAACGTTCAATTGGCTCATCATCACGAACATATCTAAAAATAACTACCATTTGAGTTTTTGCAGCAACATCCGTTGTTTCGTCCGCCATGATCGCCAAAAACGGAGAATTATTAATTTCCTCAATTATTTGTTCTTGGCAGACTTCAAGTATGCACTGTAACAGATCATTCTGTATTTCTTTGGAAGTGCCTTTAAATACCGAACAATTTTTTAGGTGCTCACTTAGAGTTGCATCTAATTCAGCCGAAAAATTCCAGTCCACGAAATATCCCCGGATTCTCGGAAGTATCGCTCTCATCATGTCCCCGAGGGGCCAATTCAAAAGTTCCACAAAATTTTATACAATTAATAATTTTTGATAAAATATAACGATTCTTTGACACATTTTCATTATGTCTCTGTATATTTACCCAATAAGCAGAATCTAGTTGAGCCATAATATTAGTTGACCCTAGTAACGCAAATTCCATACAATTATGAAGATGGCTTTTAGAATTCCCATGTCTTTTTATTTTCAGACTCAAGTGCTCTAGATCCGTGACCCCTATTTCCGTCCAAGCTTTATCGCCACCAAAAAGTAAACAGGGAAAACAATATAAAGCATTTTTTTTGTTGCATCCACAAATCCATTCGTTTTTTGAATAAATAACGCTACTAAATTTACGTGTATAATTTTTCCCTCTACTTACACCAGTTTTTTCAATAGTGATATCTACTAATGGCCTACCTTTTGCTTTTAATTCTAACTTTTCTTCGTATGAATATTTAAAGAATCTCTTCACATTGATTAAATTAAAGACCACCTCCATAATACACAGAGTTTATGTAAATTGTCAACAATACACAAAAACAGAAGCACGCGCACTCTAATATTATTGTTTTTACGTTAAACTCGCCGCACCGTAAAAATAGTAAATATACCGAATCATACCGCCCTCCGCGCTGGACTAAATGCAGCGAACAGGCCTGGTAAAATCACACATTGGTTTTAAACAGTCGCGGGGTGCGCGCGGGTGTTTGAAAGAGCTCTGAGAGCACGTTCGTGTGGACCAGATAAGGAACAAGTGAGCGATCGCGCGAATTAGGTTGGTTATTCCACTGGTCGCCTATGCCAATGCGACTTTGATGTTTTTGCTTTCATTTTATGTTGGAATTTCGGAAGCGAATATCTCGGCTTCTACTGGTGGTCGGATTTTGATGATTGAGGTGTCAAATTGTAGGGTTTGATGTCCTCTACAGGATGATGTAGAAAAATATGCAATTTTTTTTATATATAGGGGGAGAATTTTCACAACAATATGTTACGCTTTTATAAACATCAGAAATGTCGGAAAAATTATGTAAAAGAAAACTAGTTATAACTAATACAGGTTCGCCCGCCCAATTTTTTGGGAGCTCTGCAGCACTGCAGCGCTTATGCGCTAGCCGCCACTGTGTACTATCATCTCTTCGTGCACCACATTCAAATTTCGGGAATTTCTGGGTAGTACTTTGTACGTACATATTTCATATTAGTTATATTTAAATTATATATATATATATATATACATATATGTATATATAGTGGGGATGAGAGTAGAGTAAGTGGGGATGTAAACATTGCTGTCTACAAATTACAAAGCAAATCATACGAAATTTTTAAATGAAAAATATGGTCTACGTTGGGACTCGAACCCAAGTCTACAGCTTGCCGGGCTGTCGCTTTTACCACTCAGCCACAATAGACCTAGGTTCAAGCTATTTAGAAATGCACTATAAAGTAACAGTGTTAATGAATCAAATGTCCGTTATTGAATGTAGATGTCAAGTTGAAAGCAGAAGTCAGTTTGAAAGCTCATGTCAGTTTTGATAGCAGATGTCAGTTAGTGAAAGCAAATGTCAGTTATTGAAAGCAGATGTCTGTTTTGAAAGCAGGTGTCAGTTATGAAAGCAAACGTCAGATTAGAAAGCAGATGCCTATTTTGAAAGTAGATGTGAGTTATTGAAAGCAGATGTCAGTATTTTGAGAGTAGATGTCAGATTTGAATGTTTGAAAATGCTAATTATTACTCCATAGCTATATGAGTGTTTAGATAATTTCTTAGCCGTTTATTAAATATAACAATTGATAAATTATTGGAGTTTTTCGGCTTTTATATGAAATATTTACAAATATCAAATTAGAATGTATGTAATTGCAGAGTAAGTGGGGATGTAAACGTTGCTGTCTACAAATTACAAAGCAAATCATACGAAATTTTTAATTGAAAAATATGGTCTACGTTGGGATGTGATGTGACCCGGTCCTGAGGGGGGCACATAGCTGCGTCTGTACGCAGATGCGTCGATGCATTAAATAATAGACAGGTAACGTTGGGATAACAACATATAATTAGTTAATACTTGTATATATAACAAAATAGACAGTAGTCTAAAGGAGGTTTCTATCTTACACTCGCTATGTCATACTGTATATCTAACTGTGTCTGACTGTCTGACTGTGTCTCTAGAGATCTGATGGATCGTCTTACATACATCAGAGTGTGCTCCTTTTGACTAGTGTCCTTAGTTTAATATCAACAAGTGGTGAAAGCGTGTAACGTATATTGAGGACGCTTGTGTAAGTAAATCGGATGGACCGAGGTCATATTTTTATATACAATAGAAACAAGACCGGGGTCGCACCATGACTAAGATAAGTAGTACAATACATTACTCAATTTGGTTACTACAGGGGCTCGAACCCAATTAAAAATTTCGTGTGATTTGCTTTGTAATTTGTAGACAGCAATGTTTACATCCCCACTTACTCTGCAATTACATACATTCTAATTTGATATTTGTAAATATTTCATATAAAAGCCGAAAAACTCCAATAATTTATCAATTGTTACATTTAATAAACGGCTAAGAAATTATCTAAACATATATATATATATATATATATATATATATATATATATATATATATATATATATATATATATATATGAAAAAAAGCACATCCGTCCAGAAACGTGCAGATATCGATATTTCACTGTCGTTACAGATCATCAGTAGACGATATTCAGACAAGACATGATTTTTATTTGTATACTTTCGTGTATATATACGAATTATATTGAATTTAATTGGAGTGAGAAATGAGAAATTGCATATGAGATGAGATTTGAATAATTCTCATTTCTCACTCCAATTAAATTATATATATATATATATATATATATATATATATATATATAGGGTCCGGCAACGAAGCGGGGACGGAAGATTACACGCGTATTTGAAAGTTAGTCAAATATTTAGTCATCGGATATCCTTCCGTACCATCAAGCGCACGTTCTAAAAATATTCTGTTTTATACAGGGTGTTCCAGATGGAAATGCCAGACTAAAGTTGCATATTTTTAAAAGGAACATCCTATATATTAATAAATAAAATGATTCGCGCTTGAAAGCTGGTTACATCGATATAATGTTGTATGGGTCTAAAGTTGATAGTTTCTGTGTAAATAATTATTTTACTTGATAAATTGATGCATTTCAGTAGGCTATTCTGCATAAGGAAAATCAAAAGATCGAAACCCAATAGAATAGAATATTTTCTACTAGTATGCACTTTCGTTGCTACGTGAAATAAATTCTGCAACTGCTCGCGTTATACAGGGTGTTCACAATTTCGCAAAATCGCAGAAATCTCGTAATTTTTAAATGGAACACCCTGTATATTTTTAGCTCATTGAAAAGCCCTTTTACTACGCTTTCTATTGATACCTCATTTGATGCACCTAGGATGGATCATTTGCTAATTATTTCTTTTTAGATTTGAATTAATGAAAAATGCTTGTATTTTTAGTAGCTAATTTGCGCTTTTAAACCTTCTGTAAGATCGGATATTCAACAAATTATCCATAAATGGTCTATAACAAGAAAAAAACCCCATTAAGTACGAGAAACAGTTGATTTTCACTCAGCGGTGAAAGCAAACATTAAATGAATATAAAGTCATATAGCATTTTCAATAGATTCACTGCTGATCAAGTTATCTGGTGTCAGTTTAATAAAAAATTTGCACTAATTAATTTGTATTTTAAAGAATTTTGTCAAACCAACTATTTTACGAATACCTAATATGAAACAATACATACCTAATTAGCTTAACATAAATCGAAATCATGTAGGAAAGAATCAATTACGAGTAGTATTAAAAGTTTGCACTATTTTAAATAAATACTAATTACTAACCACAACATCAAATTTAATTAACAAAAGTAGTAGCACAGTAAATAAAAATAAAGTAAATGTAAATAGTAAATGCAAATAAATCCAAAGAAAACTTTCAAATGTCCTTTCATGTCTCTCAATACATAAATGAAGCCGCCTGGTGAAATTCTGTTGAACATGCTGTAACGTTTCTTGGCGAACATTTCTAAATGCCTCTCTTATGCGTTCCATCATATTTTGTTGTAGGAACTTCCACATAAACTAGAGCCTTGATATAGCCCCAAAAGTAGAAGTCCAAGACAGTAAGATCTGGACTTCGTGGAGGCCAAGCGATTGGACCACCTCGTCCTATTCATTTGTCTTCCTTCCATCGCCTTAGAAACTCCCTAACGTTAAGGCTGTAATGAGCAGGTGTACCATCGTGTTGCAACCAGAAAATTTGTCGGGTGCCAGCATCCACATGCTCAAATAAATTAGGCAGTTCGTTCTGCAAAAATGCCAAATACGTATCGCCTGTAACGGTTCCATCGAAAAAGTACGGCCCAGTGATATATGGACCAAGTATCCCTCCCCAGACGTTAAGAGACCATCTATTCTGATTGTCTACATTACGTATCCAATGCGGGTTTTCTGTTGCATAATAATGCATGTTATGTTTATTTACCGCCCCATTACTTTTGTAAGTAGCCTCATCGCTAAACAAAATCTTTGTTAAAATATTTAGCATTTCTCGCATTTTATTTAACAACCAACCACAAAAGTCTGTTCTTTTAATGAAATCATCACCATGCAATTCCTGATTTAATTCCATATGGTACGGATGATATTTATGACTTCTTAAAATTCTTCGTACGCTCCTATCTTCAATAGCTGTTACCTTTGAAATACCGTCTATACTTATATGTGGATTTTACTGTATTATTAATAATACGGCCAATTTGCTTTTTTCATTGATTACCGGCTTATTTATTTCTCTCTTCTTGTAGGTGACACTACCAGTTTCTGTAAATTTCTCTAATAACCTTTCAAATGCTTCCGGTCTTGGCTTTCTTTCAAGGTTTGGAAATCTCTCTGCATATACTCTACTTGCTAGGAGACAATTTCTTGTACACTCCCCAAGAATAAATATCATATTCACCATTTTTTGAATACTAAAATTAGTCATTATAGCAATTTCTTTTAAAGATTGAACGAAATACTATGTAAGATGGAACGAAATTTTTGACAACTTGGTTATTAAGTATACAAGCTTAAAACTGACACCAGATAACTTGATCAGCAGTGAATCTATTGAAAATGCTATATTACTTTATATTCATTTAATGTTTGCTTTCACCGCTGAGTGAAAATCAACTGTTTCTCGTACTTAATGGAGTTTCTTCTTGTTATAGACCATTTATGGATAATTTGTTGAATATCCGATCTTACAGAAGGTTTAAAAGCGCAAATTAGCTACTAAAAATACAAGCATTTTTTATTAATTCAATTCTAAAAAGAAATAATTAGCAAATGATCCATCCTAGGTGCATCAAATGAGGTATCAATAGAAAGCGTAGTAAAAGGGCTTTTCAATGAGCTAAAAATATACATCGTGTTCCATTTAAAAATTACGAGATTTCTTCGAATTTGCGAAATTGTGAACACCCTGTATAACGCGAGCAGTTGCAGAATTTATTTCACGTAGCAACGAAAGTGCATACTAGTAGAAAATATTCTATTCTATTGGTTTCGGATCTTTTGATTTTCCTTATGCAGAATAGCCTACTGAAATGTATCAATTTATCAAGTAAAATAATTATTTACACAGAAACTATCAACTTTAGACCCATACAATATTATATCAATGTAACCAGCTTTCAGGCGCGGATAATTTTATCTATTAATATATAGGATGTTCCATTTAAAAAAATGCAACTTTAGTCTGGCATTTCCATCTGGAACAGCCTGTATAAAACAAAATATTTTTAAAACGTGCGCTTGATGGTACGGAAGGATAACCGATGACTAAATATTTGACTAACTTTCAAATACTCGTGTAATCTTCCGTCCCCGCTTCGTTGCCGGACCCTGTATATATATATATATATAAGTAGATTAAATTAGTCGGCGATTTAAGGTCTGGTTTACTTTGATATCTATATATTAAGAGCAATCTTACATGTTTCGACACATAGTGTCTTTTTCAAAGAAATTAAAAATATATATGACAGTATATCAATGTCAAACTTGAAACTTTAGTTTGACATTGATATACTGTCATATATATTTTTAATTGTAGCAAATATGAATTATGTGCATTGTACTTTTAATTTTTCTGATAATATAATGAATGAATAAAGAATGATTTAAATGCAAATTGTTCCTAGTTTAACTTCAATTTTGATTCATACATATTTAAATAGGTAGGTACCTTAATTCTTTTAGTCCTTGTCAAAATAATTGAAGCATTAGCAACTGTAAGAAAGTTCGAAATATCACTATTTATAAAATATTTTAAAATTTATTTTTATAAATATTTAACGTTTATTTTCGAATTTAAACCGCTGTATAACATCATTTTAAAATCCTATTCAAATTATAAAACTTTCTTTGTTCTAAGGATCGGCATCTTTACATTTATAATTTTATTTTTCAACATAATTCCAATTCATTTCTATGCCCTTAATCTAGCGACTTTACAATTTTTTCAAACTGTCTAAAAAGTAATCTTTCGAAAGATCATGAAAATACTCATTCGTTGCGGTTATCCCATCCATTTGTCGAATTTTTTTCCATCAAGCTATTTCTTCAAGTTCGGAAACAAGAAAATCTTTCGGAGCCATATCTGGTGATTATCTGGTGGATGTTAAATGCTGTCGTTTTTTCTTCAGTTTGCCATCGAAGCCTGTCAGTACATCAACATAATATTGACCAGTTGTTGTACTTCCCTTTTGTAAATTGTCAATAAAGATTACGCTTAGAAATCACAAAAAATCGTAGCCATAATCCTATTGGCCGAAAAAACGGTTTTTGCTTTTTTCGAGCACGTTCATCAGAAAAATCCATTATTGTTGAGAATACGTTTAATATCCTTTTGTAATTTTTTAATTTCAAACATTTTTTATTGTTAAATATAAGTAAATCTAGGATATAGAATCCAAATATAACATTTCCAATTTTATAAATATTTAACGTTTATTTTCGAATTTAAACCTCTGTATAACATCATTTTAAAATCCTATCCAAATTATAAAACTTTCTTTAGGTTCTAAGGATCGGCATCTTTACATTTATAATTTTATTGCTTTATGATATAGACCGATTGTGTTATTATCTAGGGTTATTAGTGAACGATTTTTATACGGGGTTTAATTTGAATATCTATTCTTAAGATCACATTTCCTAAATATGTATAATAAATTTTATTACTGATCGAGGGAAATTTATCCGGAACGACATACTTAGAATTAATAATATTTTATTATGTATTTATTATATAAGATTAGATTTTTAAGGCCCTATCGCAAACTTTGATATTGTTACCTGTAGGTACAGTCACGACGAATTTATCTTAGAAAAATTTACCCGTTATGACGTCAACCAATACACTGTACAACCAATCCGCATATTTAATTATGTAATAGTTGTAGGGATCGAGGTATATTTTTATCTACTTGTAACACAGTATCGATTCATCAATTGTACAGAACAGTGGTACATTAACATCAAGACACACAGTCTTACATTAAACATCAACATAACAATAATATTTTAATAAGGGCATCAGTTTTACGATAGCATAAGTCGTTGTTGATTCCATAATAAATGTATATAGTGTAAATAAATACGAGGGCTGTTCTCTTTCCACTGAGTCTATCTAGTAGACGATTATATTTTGCGACAAATTTTGTTTGACAATTTCAATCTAGTTTACAAGTTTAGTTATAGTGACAGTTGTCAAATATACCTGATTGTTTGTAAGTTACATAAGTTTAAAGTAATCCTTTCGCCAATAAACTATGGAACTGAACAAGGGGCATTATTGACCTGTAATTTTTACAATTTCAAGCGGGGCTCAAGCCGAAAAGAATGTTTTGAGGAAATCAACCGAGTATTTGGTGATGAGTCATGTTCCTTTGCTACCGTAAAGCGGTGGTACAATGAATTTAAATGCGGTCGACTTTCCTTAAATGACAGTTTTCGAGCTCTTAAGCAAAAAAAAACGGCAGTTCCAGAAAAAATATTGAACATGATTGAAGAGGACCGGCATATTCCCGTCAGAAGCATTCAAGCAACTTTAAAGATTGATGTGAAAGCAACTAACATTATTTTACACAAACATTTGAATGTCCGTAAGCTTTGTTCTCGGTGAATTCCCCAAAACTTGACTTCAATTTAGAAAGAAGACCATGTGAGATCGTGCAGATCTACACTAGATCGCTTTGACCATGGATCGTCTCATTTGGTATACAACATCATCAAAGGTGATGAAACATGGGTATACTGCTATAATTCCGAAAAAAAAAAACAACAAATGTCGGTTTGGGTCTTTGAGAATTAGTCGGCTCCAACAAAAGTTATTCGTGAAAAAAGCCAAAACAAGAAGATGGTCGCCAAATTTTTGGAAATCACTGGCTATGTTTCCACTGTAACACTGGAGGATAGACATACTGTTAATTCAGAATGGTACACTACACTTTGTTTACTCAGATTCTCCAAAATGTTCGCGAAAAACTTCCAAGAGGAAGGATCATCTGGGATCAAGATAACGCACGGGCCCACACTGCCGCTCGAACAACTAAATATTTGAATGCCCAAAACATAGAAATAATGAGTCATTTACCGTATAATCCAGATCTAGCACCCAATGACTTCTTATTTTCGCGGGTAAAGGATAGATTACTAGGCTTACGTTTTACATCGTCCGAAGAAGCGGTTGATGCCTTTAAAAATGAAATAAACAAACTACGTCTAGAAGATTGCAGAAAATGTTTTCAAGATTGATTTTCACGGATGCAAAAATGCATCGACTATGGAAGAGAATCCTTTGAAAAATTATAAATAAATGTTTTTTTGCAAATAAATTGTGTTTTACTACACCTAATCGGCTAATCGGAAAAAGAACAGCTCTCGAATATTTAGATGAAAGTACATTTATTCATGTAACAAACAGTCACTGAAGATTTAAAAAGTAAAGGTATACAGCCTTACAACCTGTGCACGATGAAGCAAACATCGGGGTGATTCTAGTAACCCGGGTTGAAGCATTACCGCCAGAAACGAGTCATAACAAGCATTTGGTCCAAAAGCCACCCACCACAATTATTTTGATTGTATTTTTGTCTCTGGAGTATAGTAATGTAGGTTTCATCTACAGTGACCGATAAAAAGGTTCTCTTGAATTTCGTCTGAATCCAGCCATACAATCATTTTAAACTGACACGAGTTCACATTTCCAACAGTATGCAAAGGTGACATCCATCTTGCGGTTAGCTTTTTCTTATTTCAATGTTTGTGCAAAATACTGTGTACCCCTTCGATTAAGAAGTTGACGGCATTAGCTATCTCACATGCTTTTATTCGGCAATCGCTCTTTGCAATGGTATAAAACTTTATTATTAATTTCTGAAAAATTTATTGCAAAATGAAGGCCAGACGTTCAGCATCTTCTGTACTCATATGACCACTCTTGAAAGCAGAACCACTTACAGATCATTCCATGGGAAGAAGCCGATTTAACATAAGATTTAAACTAATATGAGTTTCTTTAATATTTTTTTCATATAAAAACTGTTTAATTAACACGTAAAAATTGTTTTTTCCCATATTAACACAAAAAAATACGAAATGGTTTACTTTAAACGATTGCAAGATCTATATGACAGATTAGGCCGAAATTTCGGCAGTAGGCTTCTAAAATATGGCTGCAGTCAGCTGTATACACATCGTGGCGCAAGTTTTACCAACTCTTGGAAAGGCTGTCTCCCGTCAAATCACCCTTGTATGTGTCAATTAATAATGAGTATAACCTCTGTTTTAGAAAAAAAAATCTACAGATTATTTGCAATATATTCTGTTAATTATTTTCAATTTTAAAAAGCTAAAGATCGTTGTACTACATCATATGATTTTACATATGTAACATGAATAATCAGCTACTAATTATACATATATTTATATTTAACTGTTGTTTTCATTGCACTTAAAAGTAATGAGCAAGACCCTAATTTTTATTTTACGTTTTAAATTCTAGCATATATCACAGAAGTAAACGTACTAATTAGTGAAAGTTTTATGGACATTACATATGAATCTTGTAAACAAGTATCTTTACCAAGCACTGGCGGATTAATTATGGACACACTGGCTTGTATAGAATATGGTTCTGGCTATTGTACTCCACAAAGGTGAATACATTTTTCTGAATCGAACCAGAAATTCATTAAATTAAATCGCTTTCAGATTTTTTGATTACATCGGTTTAACCAATCCTTATTTACCGTTTAGTATGAACTACATACCAACAACAGACATCGAAGACATATGGATATACGAAGCTAAAAACTGTAATGAAACTTATGAGGTATAACAAAACAAGTTGAAGATAAATAAGCTTAAAGGCCCCTGTTACCGCACTTATTTCCATAGTTCGTTTAGTTTAGCTCGCATAGCTCAGAATGGTTTATTTTCATGCATGGTGTTAGCGCATTTTCTATTTGACGTTGCTGCTGGCTATTATTAATTTACTACCAAAAATTCTTTCAACTTTGGTTTGTGATGGATTAATAACGAAGAGATATTGTAATTAATTGTTATATTTACTGTAAATTGCTGAAGATGCGAAACCATACTAAGACTTTTATTACAAAGAGACAAATTACTACTGTGCTACCCTGAACACGTTGACTACTTCGCGCGATGCAATTGGCTAATTGTTTATTCCATAGTCGAGCTGAGCTAAACGAGCTATGCAAATATGTTCGCTAAGACGCACCTTAATACACTAAAAATATTGAAAAATAATACATTTGAATTTTATTTATTTTCAGGGCGAGGCATACGCATGCAGTTGTATAGATTGTGAACTGAGTTGTTCCCTTGAATTATTTCCCGGAAACGAGTCTGGCTATGAAATAATTAATCTCAATGGATATACTTTTATAGTAGCAATAGTACTTTTCGTAATTTCATTAATATGTCCTATACTAATATACATAGTACATCGCCGAAAACCCAAACAGATTGAGCAAGTTCAAGTGCAAATATATGACGAATCCAAAAATCAATTTGATGCTATATTACAAAATATATTTAGAAAAATCGGATTTAGTAAGTATACACACACAAAGGAAATACGAAAATATTCTTTCTACTGTTATGTCTCATATCTAATCAAAAATGGCTAATGCTAGAGTAAATTGATTCAGTAAAGTGTCTGAACCCCATCTTATTTATGATAAATATTGGGGGAATTTTTGTCTCAATATTTATAAATTTTATTATTTTCTTGTGCAACAGGTCTCCTTTGGGTTTTCCAATTTAAAGCAGAAAATTCTTATTAGAAAATATCGAAGTTTCGAAAAAAAAGGCTTATTGAAAATTTAGAAACGGCTTGTATACTTGGCTTTGATCGTTTGTTTTTAAAAATTCCGAATTTATCTATTTATTTATTTATTTATTTACAATTTGTTTGTTTGAAAGTAAAGCGTTGACCATTTGAATTTAAAGAGCTCGTTTTGCAATACCTTAATGCATCGTCTTACCAAATAGTTTTCGAACATATTACAGAAAAATAACGCTCCCTTTGTACAAATTTGGATTCATGTGACTTTTGTTTCACTCCCAAAATGAAACTTCAATTAAGATCAATTCCTTTTCTATCTAAAACAGAATTAATATTGAAGATCTGTCAGTTCAAAATTATTTTCCAAAACTTGTTCTTGATAATCCCTTGATTTAACGGAAAGCAAACGATAGCAGTCCATATATAACATGCGCATTGTAGGAGTGTCAAAGTGTATCAACAATTACCAAAGAATATGAGAATACTATCAACAAACAAACTACTTTTGGTACTCGGTCACATACTTCTGTATAAAACACCTACTTCTAAGTAGGTGTTTATACAGAAGTAGGTACTGACGCACCATTTCCTTCATAATCTAATACCTAGTTTTCACTAGTTTTAACCTAGATTTTAAAGTTTCATAGCCACTTCTCATTGTTAGTTTTGCAGTTTTACATACATTATCTACAAACTTTCGTTATTTTGGAGGCGCGACATCATTAAGGGGTACGTACTATCGAATACAAAAAAAAGTGGTACAGTCATATTTTAATCGGGTTAAACTAGGCTGCGTGAATGTAGATATGTATTAAATGTAGGCGTCAAATTTAAATATTCAAATAACCCTATAAGTGTCAAATAACATATACTTTGATATACAGATAGGTGTAAGTGTCAAAAATGACTTTTGCACGTTACTACGATCTTAAGTACCTTAGCAACGTCACAACACTAAAATGTTTAAAAATTGACTTTACATATAACTTCACCACTCTACCACTTTTTTTTGCATTCGATAGTACATGCCCAAGATGCCTCGATGAGCGTAATCGCGGTCGATGTCGATACTTCGCTGTCACATCTATGTAAAACAATTATACGTATTTTATATACCAAAGATATATTGATCTGTTCAACTTCGACGTTTACTGTGGGATTTACATGGACGACAAAAAGTTTGTATTTTCATCGTGGTAAAATGGCAGACATCGCAGTGGCTTTGGCGTGATTGGTTTGTTAAACATGTCACCTAGGTTACAGTACACTATTTTATTTGGTAAGGTATGTACTTAGAGGCTTGCGTTGTGTGAATCAACCTATTAAATTAATTTTTGTAAAATAAGGAGAAAGGATGGATAAGGATGAACTAATTGACTTGGTGACAAATGCTCCGCCTTTACATCGACAATACCATAACCGACATGTGTTGACGAGGGAATGGAAAAAGATAGCTACAAAATTAGGTGAAACATGATTACTACTAATTCAAGCTTATAGTTAAAGATTACAGAACGGAATGTTTAATGTTCATTTCAATTAAGTAGAGGTATCGAGGCATCGAGGTATCTTTGGCATGTACGCACACCATCTTAGTAAAGCATCGACTGCCATATCGACATCGACCGCGACCGTGCTCATCGAGGCATCTTCGGCATATACGATCCTAATACAGATTTTTCACAAGTTTTAATCTTGATATCAACACATTTTAGTTACTACTTCTTAATTCTATTGAATTCTGTCTTTCTACCTTTAAGTGTAAATCTGATGTAGTTGAGTTATTCTATCTTTTTACATATTTCTCTCCGTCTTTTTTTCATCATTTCTTTTATATTTTTCCGTCTTATCCTCTGTTCGCTGTTTTTTTCTTAATTCCTCATTTCATGTTTTCCCTTTAACTTACTTTACTTACTTTTGCATTCTTTCCCTGTATTTTTGTTTCATAAATTATTTTTGTGAGTCTTCTTTCATGCGATATACATGTACTAGCTACCTCAACCGACCCTTCTTATCTTATTTTTCTTTGTTTTGCCCCGAATCTTCCTTAAAAATCTTATTTCCATTACGTTAACTTGACTTTTGATTATCTGTTAACATCCACAACTCACTAGCATGTAGCAAAGCAATACGGATCTAGCTATCTTCTTTACGAGTTCCGTTTTTACTTCCTTTTGAATTTCTTGTTTCCTAAAAATACGTTAAATATTTTTCCTACGTTTGCAATTCTTTCATATATTTCGTTGTTAAATTTTCCATTTTCCTCAATAACTATTCCTAAGGATTTATAGCTACATATCTCTTTGTTATATTATTTTGCCTGTTCAGATTAATATCACGCCTTTTCTTCTCTATTATCATATTAATCACACCTTTAGTTTTATTTTCATATTGATGTTCTATAATACCACGTTAAGAAAAGCAACATTAAATTGTACGGGGTTTAGTCAAATTTAAACCGGACTTTTGTTTTCATACCAAGCTAACTGAGCGAAGCTGACAATCGACTAGTGTTCTTGTAGTCGAGAAAATAGGAAGAGGATTGACGCGGTTACGCGCACCTGCCGGCATTTAGATTCATGTCTGAGCCAGTACAGTCTCATGTTTGAGCAAGAAGTTACGCCGGCGGTTGCGCAACGCATTATTATCAAATTTCTGACGAACGAGGGTACCCAGCCCAGCGAAATTCTGGCTAGACTGAGTACACAGTTTGGTAATACAATTTTGTCACGTACTCAAGTGTATGACTGGGTTACAAAATTCAAGGATGGTCGTGAAACTGTAGAAAATAAGAGGCACAATTGACGTCTCAGGACAGCTGTGATTGACGCCAACATTCAAGTGATTGAAGGTAATCGGCACCTTATGATTGATGAAATCGCTAGTGAAGTACAAATGAGTCACAAAACTGCGTATTCTATTATTACTGAGCATCTGGGATTCCGCAAAACTTATTCAAGATGGGTTCTAAGGCTTTTGACAAATGATCAAAGACAGAATGAGTTTATCACTATACACCCGAATCCAAAATGGCGAGTTTGGAGTGGCGAAGGAGTGAAGAACCTCGTCCTGTGAAAGCAGAAACAAGTTTATCACCTGGGAAAGTTCTTGCAACTGTCTTTTTCGATTGGAAAAGTGTCTTGCTAATTTATTTCTTTCACGAACGTCGGACTGTGAATGCTGCCTATTTCTGCCAGCTCGTGAAGAGAGCAAAAGACGGCTACAGAAACAAAATCAATCAACCAATAGAAAATGTGATTTTACTGCATGACAACGCAAGACCTCACATTGCCGCACTGTCTCGAGCTAAAATGAACCAAATCCACTGGGAAATTCTAGAAAATCCTCGCTACAGTCCAGATCTATCCCCATGCAACTTTCATTTGTTTGGGTCACTGAAGACAGCATCATTTTTAGAACGATCAAGAAGTAGAGGAGTTTGTGCGCAATTGACTGTTGACACGGATACTTTTTATGAAGACGGAATCCACAAGCTCCCCAAACACTGGGAAAAATTTGTAAACGTTAAAGGAGCCTATGTAGAAAAACAATAAACTTGTTTTGTAATTTTATTTTGACCTAATAAATTATTCAAAACAAAGTCCGGTTTAAATTTGGCTGACCCTCGAAAAATGTAGATTCTCCTCCTTAGAACCTACATCTTACTTTCTTGAATCAATTAAAAATCACTTTGAAAACTATCTAACCATTTTTTTAAATGCTATTTCGTGGACTAGCATATCTACTTGAGAAATAACGTATTCCCAATGTTCATGTTCTTGAAATTTAGGTTATATCACCTACTAATTACCCATTATTTTCACGCAACTACGAGCCCTAACAGCTTAATGTTCGGACGATACCAATTTTAAAAATATATTCTGATTTTCTATTTGACAGTTTGTAATTCGATTTAATATTCACATATTTAGCTTTGGCACACAATGAAAGATTATATTTATCAAAAGAATAGATTTTACTCAAACTACATAGAAACTACATACAAATTAATAAATGAACAAATTACATTGACAACTTAATGTTCGGACGATCATTTATTACAGAACTTAAAACGAAGTCACGTCATCTTTGGCCTTTATAACAGCTTTTGCTCTGGCTGGCATGGATTTCACAAGCAACCTGCAATAATCTGGTGTAAAGGATTCTCAAATTTCTGAGAGTTATGTCTTTAATTTTTATAACCAGTTATTAACTTTTCGTGCGATGCCACAAGATCTCAATACCATTGAGATCTGGACTGCTTGAAAGTCATGCTAAAACTCTCATGTTATGTTCCTAAAACCATTTTTTTGTTGAGTTTGTCGTATGGAATGATGCCCCAACCTTTTGAAAAATGTAGTCTCTGTCGGGATAGAGCTCTTCTACACTAGAAATGAGGCTATTGTTCAGAATTTGTTTATATTTATTGGCATTAACAATTCCATCTATTATCTCTATCTTTCCTACACCCTTTTCACGCACACACCCCCAAATCATCACACCCTGTGCAAATTTCATAGTCATTTTTAAACAGCCCTTATTAAAAGCTTCAGTTTTATCCCGAATAATACGTTTCCTATTGTCACCTACAGAAACGTCGAATTTGGACTCATCGCTAAATATGACTTTGGACCAGTCATCGTCCAGATTCTAGGTGTTAAGCTATTAAGTCTCTGTCTTGTGCGTAGGTTCTTCTTGAAAATTCGTAAAGGACTTACTGTTCGCAAGTAGTATGTAATGTAGAATTAAATTATTTTAAAGCGATTTGCGATTTATATTGTCATAAGTAGCCGTAATATCTATAAAAACCACCCCTCCAACTTTCCTCCATTCGAAATCGTCCGTAGCTATATTAAATTATGGAATTTGAAAACCCTGTTGTAAAGTAAGAAATGAGTTAATTAAGATATATAAGTAAATCTAGGTTGATGTAATTTTAGTAATTTAACTTAATGATAAATTAATGATAGTAATTTTTAAGCGATGGCAAAATACAGCACAATAGTTCTTTTCATTTCATCATATGTGATAGTACTACTCGGATATGGTACTTTTAGTATTACTGTGACCACAAATCCTGTAGAAATTTGGGCTGGACCTAATAGTCAAAGTAGATTGGAAAAAGATTATTTTGACGAAAATTTTGGACCGTTTTACAGAACAGAACAAATTTTCATAAAAGCAGTTGGTGTACCTTCCGTAAGTTTAATTAAACCGAAATCTTTAGAAAATTTTCACAAGTTCAGTTTTAGTTTCAATACATGTCTTCAGGCGAAAATATGACATTAGGACCGGCTTTTAATAAAACGTTTTTATTAGAAGTGTTTGAGTTACAAAAATTAATCGAAAATGTAAGGGTTTTATTCCTATTCTATTCTAAGTTTTTTTTTGATAGATTCATATTATTTTCAGATAACTACATCCGATAATATCGGTTTAGCGGATATATGTTATGCACCTACGCATGGTCATTTTAGTGGTCCTCGAACTATAAACTCATGCGCTGTGATGTCACTTTTGGGCTTGTTCTATAATGATATACAAAATTTTACAGACACCGAAGATTATATTGACACGATGATATATTGTGCCAGGTAAGAAAAACAAATAAAAGGTTTAGTATAAAGTTTAGCATAAAGTTTCCACTTTTTACTGACTAATATTGTTTTAAAACAACACAAATTAAAAGTTGAATGCTTAGTGCTTTCTTAGTTTAAACGATTTCTAATTTGATTAATATTGTCTGAAATTTTTAAATATTTATATATTATTACGCGATGTTTAATTAAATCAGTTAAGGACACAAGTAAAGCTAGGAACACATGTATTCCACGCAACGTCTTACCATTCCATCCAACGCCGCCTTAAGTTGTGTGATGCCATCATAAACACATTTATACCATGCGATGCTATACGATGTACTGTCTTGAGCAAAAAAAACGGGACACTGTTTCTGCGTGGGTTTAAATTGTGACTACTTAAGTGGCTATCTTTACTCATAATAGTAAGTCAGGAATTGTCAAAAATGTGTGTCTTATTGACATTTATTAAACATTTTTAAAATATATGTAAATGAAAATTACTAAAAACGATAGAGAAAAATTATTTATTAAATTAAAATAATTATTACATTAAAATAATTAGTATTTCGTCATTCCACCGTTATTATTAACCGCATCTAATCTTGTAGACATTGAAGCGACAATATTTTGTACAAAATTTGTAGAAATTTGATGCCAAGTATTATGAACAATCTCCCAAAATTCTTCCTGGGTAGAAGCTCTATCTCATTAATCCCCATACATTTTCAATGGGATTTAGATAAGGACTGTAGGCCTGGATATCTCAAGTTTAAATTTCATTCTCTTGTAACCATTGTGTTACAAGATGAGACAGGAAATTGTGTTGTTCTTATAGCTTCCTTTAATGTTTTGAAAGGGTTGTGCCTAATCTCAGTAACTAATGTTTCGTCTTCCTGCGTATTCGAAATTTTGTTACGTGCGGAAATTATTTTCCGATTTAAATTATCCTCTTCCCTCCATTTTTTTTATATATTCTTGCGGCTGAACTTTTACCAATATTAAATTGAACCGATATATTTCTTAATGATTTCCCATTTTTCAAACTAGTAACAAGTCTAGCTTTATCAGTTTTTGAAAGATGCGGCATTTTCAATTTTGAATTATCAACTATGATATATAATTTGACGTAGAGTTTGAAAGTTAATCAAATGTTAAAATTACAACGCTAAAAAATCAAGGAAATTGACATAACGATTTTGACACTGTCCCGTTTTTTTTTGCTCACGACAGTACGATACTTCTGTCATAATAATTAGCTGTCATAATAATTAGTTTCGGTTAAATTGCGAAACTTTCTGCAAATCTGTTCAACATACCATCACACGTTCACATTTTTGTAAAAAAATTGATCGGTGTTGCGTGTATTAGGGTATGAAGGTGTGGCGTTGAATAAATGTGCTCAAACAAGCGTGTATTGCATATAAATGAATAGGATACAATACGATCAGATATTTAGCGCGTCTTAAAGCGTTGGATGGAATGACGTGGTAAAACGTTGCATGGGACAAATGTGTTTCTAGCTTAATACTTTCCTAATATTTGGTTTGCTATTCTAGCAATTATAAATCTTTTAACGCTTTAACCTTGGCAATTTTCATCACTTCTCTCGTTTATAAACTTTCTTGTATATTTTAATCATTTAGATTTAATCAATAAGGAAATGAGCATTAATTTTTTTAAATATTTTTTAACATCTTCTCCCCTACAACTTTAACGCACTTGGACCGACGATGTTGAACTGAATGATGATGTGCCATTTTTGTAAAGACCGTTCTCAACATCCTCGATATACGACACCGTTGCTGCAAAATTCTTACTCCGATCGAAACTTCTTTCCATCTAGGACAAGTGAGTTTGGGGTATAAATGGACCTTAAATTTCAATTAATCTATTGGGACATACGATTTTTTTGTAAAAAACCCATTTGACGCCGAATTTTTCTAAGTACCTGATATCCATCTATTTATCTATATGATGTTGTTGCTTTCTTGAAACAACATCATCTCCGGCACAACATCGACTGCTAACGGGTCATACTATCGACTTCGATAATACCAAGATTTTAGCGAAGAGTGAAAACTTATCCGTAAGAATTATTAGAGAAGCGATAGGAATGGAAAAAAGACCAAACAGTCTAAACAAGCGTGACGACGGCCAGCGCCTTCCAACATACATGGAAACCCCTTCTAAATCACCTACATATCAACACTCAATTCAAACACGACACATCGCTATGTCAACCCAATCGTACACAGAACACTTTAAGATCCAGACCAATCACACCTTGCCGTTTGCGCGCAACACCGACAAGGCCACACCCTCCTCCGACGCAACAATATATAAGCAGAGGCAGCTCACAACAACGGCATTCGAGCGTTAACTCCGATCAGCGCAAGCGACATTTAGCTCGACAAACCCTACACTCCAACAAACACAAAGCTTTTTCGAACAAACAAACGAACTTACAAAACTTTTCCACGCACGCAGACAATGAATCACAAACACAACATTAAAATAGCCTATTGGAATGCACAAAGCATAACACACAAAAAACATGAATTACACGTATTTTTAGACGAACACCAAATAGACGTAATGCTGCTAAATGAAACACATCTAAAACCAAGTCACTCATTAAAAATACAAAAATACAAAACATACAGACACGATAGGCCGGTACAAAAAGGCGGCGGAACCGCTATACTCGTACACGAAACAATAAAACACAGCGAACTTGAATACAAAACACTCGATAAAATCGAAAACACAGGCATACAAATAAACACAAAAAGGGGACCGATAAACCTTTACGCAAGTTATCTTCCCTCCAGATTAGACATAGTAGAATCAGACATACAAACGATCTTCAATCAAAACACACCTACAATATTTGCGGGAGATTTTAACGCGAAACACCAAAACTGGAACTCAAAAGTAGCCAATAAAAACGGTAAAAAACTAAAGAAAATAGCACAAGACAACAACCTCAATGTAATCGGGCCTGTAAACCCACACACATACACATACCAACGGGCACTACTGACGTTTTAGACATAGCAATACTTAAAAACATAACCACAACACATACAATAGAAACTATAAACGACCTCTCCTCAGATCATTTTCCAGTGATATTAACGCTTGACATGGACACAACTAGAACGAAAAAAACATTTAATAAGACAGACTGGGAAAAATTTAAAGAATCCCTAGTACTCAGAACAGTAAAAATTCACAACGCGAAAGACATCGATCAAGCAGTGATCACACTGGAAAATGACATAAAAAATGCAATAGCACAAACGACAAAAACTAAAACCATCGACACAAAACTTAACATCCCGACTGAACTAAAAATAAAATTACGACTCAAAAAAAACATACTTAAAGAATATAAAAGAACGCTAAATCCGGTAATAAAAACAAAATTAAACGCGATAACAAATGAAATAAAATCTGACATGATCGAACACTTTAATAAAAACTGGAATAACAAAATTGAATCCCTTAACACGCAAGATCAAACACTCTGGCAGATGACAAAAGCCCTAACAAACAAAAAAAACAAAATTCCACCGCTAAAAACAGCAAACGGACCGGCAATAACTGATAAAGAAAAAGCAGACGAATTCGCGAACGCGTTAAAGAAACAATTCGAAACGAACCCAACAATACCGAAGCATAACACATTCACAAACCAAATTGAACGGCAACGAAATACAAAAATCGATATAACAGATGGAGAAATCGACGCCACAAATACCGACGAAGTGGAAAAAATAATTAAAAACCTTGAAAACCGAAAAGCTCCGGGAGCGGACGGGATAACTAACATTGCAATAAAAAAAACTACCAAAAACCGGTATACAAATTATAACCGACATAATAAATGGAATAATAAAACACGGACACTATCCCGCGATTTGGAAACACGCGCAGATAATAATGATCCACAAACCTGGAAAAACAACAAAAACAACCGCAGATTACCGGCCAATAAGCTTACTTCCGTCAATAAGTAAGCTGGCAGAACGCGTAATACAGACAAGACTTGAAAACGAAGTCGAAAACAAAAACATAATCCCAAATTTTCAATACGGTTTCCGGAAAAATCACTCTACCACGCAACAGGCACTAAGACTAACAGAACACATAACCGAAAAAATGAACATATCGACATCAACGGTCGCAATCTTTCTCGACATTGAAAAAGCCTTCGACCGGGTTTGGCACGCCGGCCTCATACACAAAATGAAACGTCACAAAATATCAAACACATTAATAAAAATAACCGACAATTACCTAAAGAACCGTACATTTAATGTCACAATCGGAAACGAAAAATTGACAATCGAACACATAGCAGCAGGAGTACCACAAGGATCCGTTCTCGGACCGCTCCTGTATAACATATACACCTCGGATATTCCCACAATAGAAAAATGTAATATCGCACAATACGCAGACGACACCGCTATATACATAAGCAGCAGACGAACATCGTACATACACAAGCAGTTACAAACCAATCTAGTCCTCCTAAAGGACTGGTACGACAAATGGAAAATTAAAATTAACCCACTAAAAACCGCGGCAATTTACTACCAACACAGAAAACGACACAAAAGGCCGGACGAAGTCAAACTCGAAGGCCACACAATACACTGGCAGGAAAAAGTTAAATACCTCGGGGTCACAATGGACTCACAACTAACATACACGGCACATATTAAAGAATTAAAACGAAAAATAGGGTTCACAACACACGCACTGTACCCGATACTAAACGGCAAAAGCAAACTAACACTGGAAAATAAAATATTAATAATAAAAACGATAATACTCGCGGGCGCAACATATGCCGGAGAAATATGGCATCAAGCCAGCGAAAAGCAAAGACAATCGGTACAAGGGAAAATAAACAAGATAATTAGACTCGCGATAAATGCACCGCGATACATGACAAACGCGCAGATATATAAAGAGACGAATCTCGAAACACTGGAAACAATAATATGCAAACGAACACTAAAAACAATAGAAACAATACAGTCACATGAAAACCCCACAATAAGAAAAATAATAAATCCAAAACGGAGACTAATTAAAAAAGACGGACTTAAGCAAATTAAAAGACGCGCAGAGGATAACGATATCCAAATAGCCGCGAAAAAAATCAAAAATTAACAGATAAACAGAGGTCAACACAAACACACAAAAATGTAGCAAAACACACAGCATTCCATATAGGATAAACAAACGTAACACACAACTACACACAATAACACAAAACATACACAACCCCGGGCAATGAAACTGGAGTGGAAATGGAGGCAACTCCGACCACCGAACAAAATCAAGAGGACTCATATAAAAACAACAACGGCATTCGAGCGTTAACTCCGATCAGCGCAAGACTAACTCCAGAAGGATAATTCAGATATAACTCCAGATAACGAGTGCGGTTTTGTTGAAACGTTGAGAAAATGAGTCCTTTTCAGGACATATCTCACACGCGGGAAGAACTCAAGAAACAACGATTTCACATATAGTGGTGACAGTGCGCGTAATCTGTCACAAACGTATAATTTTGATAGTTTGGTTATGTCATGTAAATGTGTGTAATAATTAGTAATTTAGTTTTTAAAAAAATTTGTATTACAATAGTTAAAATTAAAAGGAAATAATACTAAAGCAGTTGACCATTATTTTGAATTCTGCGCTTCATGCTTTCAAAGCCATTTATTAGGATTTCTTGGATTATGTCAGAACAAGAATTCACAGTAGCACTACGAAGCTCTTCGATTGTGTGACGTCTGGTTTCGAAAATTGAATTCTTTAAATATGGAAAAATAAAATAGTCAAATCTGGAGATCTTGGAGGAAAATTAATAATTCTTGTATCGAACAATTGTAAAGAGATTTGTGCGCTGGTGCATTATCTTGCTGGAAATATCGTTCCGTAAGATCATCATCATAAAGTGCATTAATAAACGGCTCTAATAATTCATTTCGATATCTTTCAGCAGTTATGGTTTTATTAAAAAATATAGACCCAATAATTCGTCTTCTTGAAACTGCTAGTCTGACGCCTATTTTTTGTGAATGTAGCGTAGTTTCCACAAATTCATGAGGGTTTTCTGCAGACCAAATTCTCATATTTTACCTGTTTAAATATCCCGAAAGATGGAACCAAGCCTCATCTGAAAAGAAGCAAATGTTGAGAATGTCATTATTATTTATGTTAAACCATAAACAATACTGTGTTCTCGTAACAAAATCTACCTGTTTGAGTTCCGGAACTGCTTGAATTTTATATGGAAACAACTTCAAGTTGAGTTGTTCTTTCGACATCGAATATCCTCTATGCAATTTGCTGTTCGATTTCTAGGTGCTCCACTGCCAGGTTTATGAGTTATTGCCCCTGTTTCATCAAATTTAATAACAGAAGCTTAAGTATGTTTTTGCAGTTATCCGTAAGTAACTGGTAGATTAGGATACTGTTGCCGGAAATCCTGTAAGCACTGATTAGTGGAATAAACCCAATTCTCCACTTTCTAATTTTTCAGTTCAACTCTAACATGTTTCAGCAATTACTGCCTTTTCCAAAGAATTTTAAATTATAATTTAAAATTCTTTGAAAAAGGCAGTAATTACCGAAAGATAGAGTTTAATTATTTTAAATATATACATATTGAAGTAAAACAGACCTTAAATTGTCGACCAATAAATACGAGGTGTATTCAAGTTCTAAGGCCTCCGATTTTTTTTCTAACTAACTACTCACCCGAAAACTATGAAACTGGTGCTACTTCTCGACGTAACCTCCCTGCAGACGTACACATTTTTCACAACGTCGACGCTATGATTCCATGGCCGCGGCGAAGGCTTCTTTAGGAGTCTGTTTCGACCACTGGAAAATCGCTGAAGCAATAGCAGCACGGCTGGTGAATGTGCAGCCACGGACAGTGTCTTTTATTGTTGGAAACAGCCAAAAGTCACTAGGAGCCAGGTCAGGTGAGTAGGGAGCATGAGAAATCACTTCAAAGTTGTTTTCACGAAGAAACTGTTGCGTAATGTTAGCCCGATGTGCGGGTGCGTTGTCTTGGTGAAACAGCACACGCGCAGACTTTCCCGGACGTTTTTGAAGGAACTTGTTCTTCAAAACATTTTCGTAGGATGCACCTGTCACCGCAGTGCTCTTTGGAACACAATGGGTAATGATTACGCCCTCACTGTCCCAGAACATGGACACCATCATTTTTTCAGCACTGGCGGTTACCCGAAATTTCTTTGGTGGCGGTGAATCTGTGTGCTTCCATTGAGCTGACTGGCGCTTTGTTTCTGGATTGAAAAATGGCATCCACGTCTCATCCATTGTCACAATCGACGAAAAGAAAGTTCATGCCTTGGTTGCGCGTCATCATTGCTTGGCAACATGCCACACGAGCAGCCTTGTGGTCGTCTGTCAGCATTCGTGGCACCCACCTGGAGGACACTTTTCGCATTTTCAGGTCGTCATGCAGGATTGTGTGCACAGAACCCACGGAAATGCTAACACTGGAGGCGATCTGTTCAACTGTCATTCGGCGATCCCCCAAAACAAGTCTCTCCACTTTCTCGATCATGTCGTCAGACCGGCTTGTGCGAGCCCGAGGTTGTTTCGGTTTGTTGTCACACGATGTTCTGCTTTCATTAAACTGTCGCACCCACGAACGCACTTTCGACACATCCATAACTCCATCACCACATGTCTCCTTCAACTGTCGATGAATTTCAATTGGTGTCACACCACGCAAATTCAGAAAACGAATGATTGCACGCTGTTCAAGTAAGGAAAACGTACCCATTTTAAGTATCTAAAACAGTTCTCATTCTCGACGCTGCCGCTACAATTCCATCTGCCGTACAGTGCTGCCATCTCTGTGACGTATTGACAACGAACGCACGCTCATTTTAAAACAATGCACATGCTTCTATCTCTTTCCAGTCTGGAGAAAAAAAATCGGAGGCCTTAGAACTTGAATGCACCTCGTATATAGTGGGCACATGGGCATCTAGTAAAGTGGTTCGCGATCTGTGTGCGTTAACTTTATTTGTGCTTCATATGTTCAAAACTGCTATTTCTTCCTAATTAAGATGGTAACTTAGTTGCCGAAATACGTACCTATTTTGGATACGAATGTTAAGGTAGTAAGGGTTTTATACCTCTTTAAAGTCAGATTCCAACGGGTCTTATTTTTGTGTATGTGTTTGCGATGCTAAGTGACGTTTCACGTGCGATTTCTTGGAATTTTTTAACGATATTTTACAGACTTTGCAATAAATTTCGGAATCACTGGCAACGGACATACCGCGATATCATAAAGTTTCTGGGTCCAAGATGGCCATAGGGTGAAAAACGTCTGTCTTAATTTATATCATCCTTTTGAGAAAAATCTGATAAAATTTTCAGGTTATGTGTCATACTGACATTAAGATTAATATATTGACAAATTTTAACGTCAGCATGACACTTAACCTGAAAATTTCATCCGAATTTTCTCAAAAGGATGATATAAATTAAGACAGACGTTTTTCACCGCATGGCCATCTTGGACCCAGAAACTTTATGATATCGCGGTACAATCAGTATGACCCTTAATCCAACTCGCCATTGTTTCACGATGACATTCTCGACGTTGTTCCATATCATATCTGAAAAAGTAACTTAAACAATATTCTAGATCTAAATAAATGAAAATTAAAAATGTATGCGTAAGTTATTGAAACTTAACGAAATTCACAGGACACTTCGTCAAAATAATTGGGTGAAGTAGATTCGAGGAAACGATATAAAACAGGATCTATTACAAAAATTACGATGTATGTAATTAACAGTTGAAATAATGAAAAAAAAAAGAAACTATCTCACCGTCCTTTATTTATCTTACGAAATATAAACTAATAAATAAAATAATTTGTAAAAACTCCTCACGCTTCTATCTACGCCCATGAAAAAAGACATCTAACTGTAATATTGAAGTAATTGCGTTACAATTCAACGACAAAAAATAGATGTGCCGTTAACCGAATGAATAGTGCTTATTCAATAACCGCTTGTTGTACTTAGCGATGTTATAGATGGTCTATCGTAATTTCGGCCTGATGCGTTCGGTCTCGCAATCATTAGATACATATAATTTGATACATAACCAATTGTTTAATAGCTTAAGACATAATTTTAAATTAATTAAATTAAAATTTCATTTTTTGTTCATTTTTAATAACAGTTCAAATTGCGTGTTGTAAAAAAAATCTTTTAAGATTCATTGTCTAATTCTATTATATCTAATATGTTATTGATAGGTACTACTTCTACTATTGCAGTTTCCTCATTTTCAACCCCTTCTTTACTTTCTGTTTGTTCTTCTACTTCACTTTTATCTGAATTTGGTTTGGTCAGAAAGGCAAGTATTTGATTTTTTTGGTAACTTAACGGTGACTCTCCTCCTAAAACTTCATAAACTTTATTAGGATAGATTGCTTCCCTGAAGGTCCTCTAAACGTCCCAATAATTAGTTTTGCGAAAATAGGAGGCAAACGTATACTTTACTTTAGCTTCAAAAAGGTCTCCGTTTTTAAAACGATGCATGTCTATTAAAAAGTTGAATTTTGTCAGAAATGCAAAATAATTGCATGCGTAAAATGCGTAAAATGCGTAAAATATGGTTTACAGTAATCTCTAATGAAGACCGATTATATTCATGCAGAAATTATTATTGCTAAAAGCCGCCAATTCTTTGTAAGTCAATTTACATTTTATAAATGTATATTTCCTAAAATTAAATTCATGAATATTGTTATTATTTTTTTAAAAGAATCTTCCCATATTTATCAATTTTAAACTGCAATACCTATATTAAAAATACGTACCGATAAGTTGATAATTATTTCACATGAAAATATTTAAAAACAGAATAACAGCACAATTTCAGTATGACATTGCAAGGTCTCTAGTATGTAAAAAAGATCCTTCTACAATAAAGTAGGTACACTATCCTTATCCTTGCGGTGTTTACAGCTCTCGCAGTATAAGTTGCTGAGCGGTGAGGATGCGCCATAAAAGTATTAAGGAAACGTATCACCCACCTGCCTGATTCAGTTACTGCATAGCGAATGAAATGCAATAATACGCAATCTACCCTTCCTCTATCTGCGCGAACGCACTCTGACCCTTCGCCAACTTTTAATGCGAGAGCTGTACTCGCTGCAGATATGCACAGAAATACAATTTCTGAGAATTTAAAAATTGGATTTTGGCAAAAAATAAACAGGTTCAAGAAACAATAGTGCATAGGGGCGGACGTAATAATAATAATTTTAAGCTTGCTAATTGGCTCTGTAATTGGCGTTAAGTTGCTGAGGGATGCTTACAAAGAAGAGATTAATATCGCTGTAAAAAATGTCTCGTTTATGGAAAATTGGTCTACGTTCTATGTATTTCAGTAATTTCAGGGTACCTCGTATTATATATTATGTAAATTAATATACTAAATAGATAAGTTAATATCATAAGTAATACCTTCTTCGTAATGTACTTACAAAAAGTACTAATACACTGTTTAAATTTTTAAGGAGTCCTTACAATCCAGTTTGTTTGGCTCCGTACGGTGGACCTATAGAACCAGGTCTTGGTTATGCTGGTGCTACCTCAGATGAATATATCGATGCAGTAGGCGTTGGATTAACATTTTTAGTAGCAAATACATTAGATTCTGATGAATTACAACCTTTATTGGAATGGGAGGCTAAGTATAAATTTTATTAAATATTATTTTCTTTATTTTAATAATTATCCCTCCAACAGGTTTATTGAGTTCCTTCAGGATTGGAATGTTAATAACAGATCTGAGATGTTAGATATTGCTTTTAGCTCCGAAAGATCAATTGAAGATGAAATAAATCGATTATCGCAATCAGAAGTATCAACTGTTGTTATAAGCTACGCTGTTATGTTTATTTATATTACAATAGCTTTAGGGAGATTCAAGTCCTGTAATTCCTTACTGGTGAGTGCAAACGACGTTCATATTAATTTTTAAAATTCATGATATTAAAATTACTATACATAAATAGCGTATAATTACAAATTAATATTGTAATCTGTGTAGATAATTTTTACAGATTATAACTCTGAATTAAACCAGTCTCTTTGTTCATAAGATAAATTTTCGCAAAAAACATTACTTCGTTTGATTATAACAACGTTTTTTGTTTTATATTTATTGATATCTTATTTTTTAAGTATTCATTTCATTTACTTGATGTATGATAATTTTTTTATATGCTACATAGGTAGGGGAGAGGTGGCAACAGTGGCCACCTTTTCAAAAGACGGTCTGTATAACTTATCAGGATGATCATTAAAACCTATATTTGTTATAATTAGTTACTAACATACAAATGGCATATGGATTTATTCAAAACAAAGTGTCCCAAAAATTTTACACCAAATTTGTTAAAAAACTAAAATGTGGCCACTGTACCTTATGGGTATGGTACACTGGCCACCTTAAGAATTTACAGTGGCCACTTCTTTCTGGATTTTATTTATTGAAACTAAAAGTACAAATAATTCTATAAATAGTTCATTTTCGTCCTAATTTCACAAATTGAAATATTAAACTATAAAACTGTTAACACAAACTAAAACTACTAAGGTCTACAGGAAACTTATAAAGACTCTTAATTCTTGCTGTTCCACCAGTTGAAGTAGGTTTTGGTAAGTGCATTACTAAGTCATCAAAGCGAACCACGAAAATATCAAAAACGGGAGGGAAAATAAAACGTTCTCCATGTTTCCTTAGAAATCTACATTATGTTTAAATTCCGAAAAAGTTTCCAGAATCTCCCTCACATAATATTTTTCAGCTTTTTTCGTAGGAAACTTTACAAGCACAAAACTACCCACAGTTATATTATCTAAGTCTTCAATATTATTATTTTTTGCTGAACCTTTATCAGAATCAATGAGATCACTAGATGGAGATGCATTGACGCTTTCATTGAGTGCACTACTATCCGAGTCTTCACTTGAATCATCAGCATCATGTTTCTTAACCTCCTTTTTTGTGGAAATATTGCTTATGTGCATGCTTATGCTAACGCAATCATCATCGCTAATTTTCCTTCGAATATTTTTCCTTTGCAAACTTGTCTGTCTTTGTTTCTTCATAGCTTCTTCTTCTTCAAGTTTTTTATATATTGGTGAGCTTGTTAGAATCTCAGTTGACGGTTTCTTTCGCTTAGCGGATTTTTGCTTCAAAGTTGATTTTGGAAAAGGTTTTACTACTTCGAGACTTAAAAATTGTTTTTCAGGAGTCAGAGGTCGCATAATTTCATAACCTGATTTACTACAACTGCCACTTGCTTGTGGTTCCCTCGAACTAAAAATCTCCTTCGTTTACCGTCGTTTCTCTGCTTTCCTCACGACCTGGATCTTCTTTGTAGGGCACCGTAGCTTCCGATAACGGAATATCAGTAACACTTACAGCCATAAAGGCATCGCCATTAAAGATATGTAGGGCCACTGTACCACGTGGCCACTGTTGCAAAATGTAGAGAATTTGTCAACAACTTAACTTGAAAAAATGCATTAAGTTAGGATTCATCTTTGGGTGTTAATACATTTCCCATACTTCGAAATATATGCCCAGTATACGTATGTGTTAAATATCATTAGGCATAGAGAATCAACGTATGAATACATACAATGTATACGTGCATGAGAAAGCCAGTCCAATGCCAGCGAAGACCGGAACGACTGACGATTGTCTCCGATACCGATTGACTGGAAATTTTGCATCAGTCTAGCTGCGGCCGTTACAGTTCGAAAGCGTACAATAACATTAATGTATAATGGCTCTTTATACACCCACTGAAAAAATTCAGTTAGTAAAATGGTTTTATGCTGGTAAGTCTGCAATGGAGTGCATGAATTTGTTTGGGCTGACTTTTGCAGACCGTTCTGTACCTTGCAGACCGTTCTGTACCTTGCAGACAAACAATTTATAATATTATAAATAAATTTGAAACTTGTTTCTGTCTCAATAACTGTACGAAATGCAAACCAAGAGAGGTATCACCACAAAAAATTGAGGAAAGAGAACGGCGGGATGTATTAATTTGTAGTATTATAGAAAATGATAACACGAGATCTACTAGAAGTGCTGCCAAGGAATTGGGTACAAGTAACACAACTATTTCACGTATTAGGAAACGTAATGGTTTAAAATGTTTCAAATATTCGAAAACTCAAGAAATATTTCCCGAGGACAATTTCCGGAGAATGGAGTTTTGTCAAGACGTTATGGAAAAGATACATCGAGATGAAAATTTCGTTAAAAATATTCTCTTCACCGATGAATCAACTTTTCCATTACACAGAAAGCACAATCCCTCTGTTCTTCGATATTGGGCTTCGGAAAACCAACACCGGCATTTTGCAAATCGCACTCAGTATCCTCAAAAACTAAACGTCTGGGTAGGTATTTTAGGAGACCATTCTATAGGTCCCTGTTTTATTGATGGTATATTAAATGCCGACAAGTATCCCGAATTACTGAAAAAGCAAATACTTCCCGCCATTCAAAACAATGGAATAAATCAGGAAATCGTTTGGTTTCAACATGATGGCTGTCCAGCACATAATGCAGTGAGGGTAAAGGAATTTCTAGGAAATACTTTTCCTGACCCTCTTATTACTGGAACAGGAAACATTAAATGGCCCCGCGATTTCCTGATCTATCTCCAAATGATTTCTTTTTGTGAGGATATCTAAAAAATATTGCTTATACTCATGAAGCTTTTTTGTAGTATTTCATGATTTTCTATCGTGTGTACTATGCATTGTAGTTTTTTCAATGTCACCTTGTACCTGTAGAAAGGCGTAGTCCCGCCCCTGCCGTTTTGAAAATACTACTGCAATTTATTATTTTTTGCACATCGTTCATATCAAAAATGTGTAGTCTCTAGTCAACTATCTGTTAGTCAGGCTATAAAATTTTAAATTAATTACGTATTTGCAAATAAATATAAAACTGTAACATAGACAAATACGATACACAATTGGGATTTGAAATATAATTTCATGTGATAAGACCAGCAGTCTCGGCTAGAAATTAGGTTGGGGAAAATTAGAAATACTCTTTTAATTATCTATTTATAGCCAATATTTCGCCACACAATTGGTGTGCTTCATCAGAGTACAGTAACGGCAATTAAGTTGTACCTAATACAACATATTATATAATATCTATACAATAAATATATAATTACAAATTGAACTAATGTGAGGAAGGTTGTACGACAGAATACTTATAATAAGTAAAATGCCAACAAATACAATGATGTTGAAAAATAAAACATATTTTTCTATCCGTCAACAGTCAACATCATTCTATTACGCTTTACCTGTTACCGTGGAACGTTTATATTGTATTAAAGTTTATTTCCTTATTTGCCTATATTTTTTTAAAACTCTATCACGTATCATATACGCTATATTACAATAAATATACCTATTATAATACAATTTGATAAAATTTATGCAGTTTGTTTTAATATTTCCGCAAATTCAGTGAAAAGCAACTACGCATATCATTACTAATTCTTCAAGGCAAATATTATCCATTACTGATATAATAAGGCCAATAAGATGAATGCCGGCACCGAATGTTAAACTCGTACTTATGTAAAATGAATATGTATATGAATACTTTTTGTCTGAACGCCAGGATAGTACTAAGTTTTATATACACCGTGTCTGAAAAGTATGGAATATAGCGAACATAACTGAAACATGTGATTTTACGAAAAATACCGAAACACGTTGATCCCATTCTTTAAAAATGCACATTTTCATGCCATAATCACCCCTCTACACATATTTCTGGCCAAGCGATGACGTCATCTTTTGTTTCCAAATGACACCCCTAATTTTGATATCCTACATAATTCATTAAAAAACATAAAAACAAAAGAAACTGAAATTGGAACTAAATTAACGATCAATAAATAAAACAAACAACAAATGAACGGCAAAAACTAAGATTTTGGCGTTCAAACATCTTCAAGTATCAAGTAAATGCCCAAAATTCTATCCATTTATTACTTAACAATAAGCTAGTCTACAAATACTCAAGATAACTATGCTCGCTTTAATGTGTGCTAATATGTATGTTTCCAACAATTGCATTAGCCTGCAAGTGTCAGTATGACTGAAAATCGCTATTTCAGATAAAAACTTGAAATGGCTCATTTAACTGAGAAACGTATTGAAATTTTAATGATGTTGGGATATGGAGATAGACGGAGACAACAGGAAAAAGTGTGCAATTTACTTAACAATGTATACGCCGAATATCATATCTCTGTCTACCGTTGGCAAAATTGTTCGAAAATTTTAAGAAACTGGTTCTGTTAAGGATTTGCCAAAAATTGGTAGACTTGTAATTGTAAATAATGAAGAACGTGAAAATGTAATGTTGGCGATCGTGAAAAATCCACATGTTTCTGTTAGGCAAATTGCTTGAGAGCATCATTTAACGAAAACTTCTATTCACAAGATTCTTAAAACATAAAAGTTGGTATCCGTATAAACCTTGTAGTTAAAGAATTTTTGGTAAACGACTTGGATCGAAGGTTGGAGTTTTGCGAATAATAACACGTCGATTTGAAGCAGGCGCTAATTTTCACAAAAATATCCTCGTCACTGATGAGGCAACCTTTTGTTTGAATAGTACAATCGACAGGCAAAATACACGTTACTGGTCCTCAAACAATCCTAAATGGTATTTGGAAGAACACAGTCAACACCGGAAGAAAATCAGTGTTTAGGCTGGAATTATTCGAAATCGAATTCTGGGACCGTATTTCTTTGAAAATACTTTGAATGCAGACATTTATTTAATTTTTTTAAGATTTGAACGAGTACCCGTGTTAGCTGTTTTATATCCAAATGAAGCAGATCAAGATATACCCCATAACAGTATATGGCTCCAGCAGGATGGGGCCACACTTTATTTCGAAATTAATGTCCGCCATTTTCTAAATGATACTTTTGCCACAGAATGGCCAGCTCGCTCGCCAGATTTAACTCCACTAGACTTTTTTCTTTGGACTATCTTAAGGACAGAGTTT
Source organism: Melolontha melolontha (assembly GCA_935421215.2). Taxonomy (NCBI): domain Eukaryota; kingdom Metazoa; phylum Arthropoda; class Insecta; order Coleoptera; family Scarabaeidae; genus Melolontha; species Melolontha melolontha. The sequence continues at coordinate 135,140,804 of OW285236.1, forward strand.
GCCTAAATAGGCTGAGACATCTTGAAAAGTTAAAAGATCGCATTCGAGATAAGAGCTATCACACCAGAAATGACAGCAAATGCTATTAGCGAATTTAAACGGCGAATTTATCATTGCCAAACTGTCAATGGAGTACAGTTTGAACAACTGCTGTTAATCAATATTTGAAGGTTAATTTAGTTCCAATTCTAGTTTCTTTCATGCTCCTCAATGAAATTGTTCCTAAACTTTTAATGAATTATTTCTCGAAAATACCCCTATGTAAGATATCAAACATATTATGCTGTGTCCTAAACAATCGAAGGGCCTCTCAAAACCGCAGAAAAAACTTAAGGACTGTCCCCCAAAAAAACAAAAGATGACGTCATCGCTCAAAAATAAATGAATGTAGAAAAATTATTATGACGCGTTTCAGGATTTTTTCATAAAATCACTTGTTTCAGTCCCATTCGCCATATTCCATACTTTCCGGACACGTAGTGTTTAGCGCAAGTATGTATCAAATATAATGTAATGTAATAATCAAAATAATCAAAATAATCAAAATAATCAAAATAATCAAAATAATCAAAATAATCAAAATAATCAAAATAATCAAAATAATCAAAATAATCAAAATAATCAAAATAATCAAAATAATCAAAATAATCAAAATAATCAAAATAATCAAAATAATCAAAATAATCAAAATAATCAAAATAATCAAAATAATCAAAATAATCAAAATAATCAAAATAATCAAAATAATCAAGATAATCAAAATAATCAAAATAATCAAAATAATCAAAATAATCAAAATAATCAAAATAATCAAAATAATCAAAATAATCAAAATAATCAAAATAATCAAAATAATCAAAATAATCAAAATAATCAAAATAATCAAAATAATCAAAATAATCAAAATAATCAAAATAATCAAAATAATCAAAATAATCAAAATAATCAAAATAATCAAAATAATCAAAATAATCAAAATAATCAAAACAATCAAAATAATCAAAATAATCAAAATAATCAAGATAATCAAAATAATCAAAATAATCAAAATAATCAAAATAATCAAAATAATCAAAATAATCAAAATAATCAAAATAATCAAAATAATCAAAATAATCAAAATAATCAAAATAATCAAAATAATCAAAATAATCAAAATAATCAAAATAATCAAAATAATCAAAATAATCAAAATAATCAAAATAATCGAAATAATCAAAATAATCAAAACAATCAAAATAATCAAAATAATCAAAATAATCAAAATAATCAAAATAATCAAAATAATCAAAATAATCAAATAATCAAAATAATCAAAAGAATCAAATAATCAAGGTAATCAAATAATCAAGGTAATCAAAATAACGAATACATTCTACGATTACTTAAGTACCGAAAATCGATATTTCTAATGCCCTTTCAATTGGCAACGGCCTTCTTAACAAAAATAAAAGTGATTATTAATAGTAAATTGGCAATGAATGAATTATTGTATTATTTTAGAAGTAAAATTGGCTAAATTTATAAACTAATAAATAAAAAACTAATGATGCTTAATATTATAAAATATTTGTAGATACACACAAAAATCCTGCTAGGAATTGGAGGCATCTTAATAGTTTTAGGTTCCATAGTTATTTCACTAGGAATTAGTGGTTATGCTGGCATAACAACCACAATGCTTACAATTGAAGTAATTCCATTCTTAGTATTAGCCGTCGGAGTTGATAACATATTTATTATAGTACAAACGTATCAACGTCAACAAAGGTACAACTCTTACATAATGTTTTCTAACGCAAATTTTGTAAACAAAAGAGATTTTTTAGGGTCAAAGATAAAGACATTCCTGAATTGATGGGAGATACCTTAAGTCAAGTGGGACCTAGCTTGTTACTTACCAGTTTATCTGAAATTTGCTGTTTCGCGATCGGTGAGTATATGTAGAAATATCAATAATGAAAAAATAAAAGTAAATATATAATTAAATACTAATAAGAGAAATATTCTATGAGTTAAACGTCGTTTGTCCAAAAAGAAACCGAACCTATCAACCTATCAAAAATATAAAAGCTAGTAACGCCACCTGCACTTTTCTTCAAAGTTAGTGTTGTGTATGTATTTTCTGTATATTTCTGAGTTTCATTTTTTGATCTAACATTTCGTTCTTAATATCTTTCACGTCTCTATCCATTTAGAGTACATATTTAGGAATTCTTAGCTTTTCTTAAGTAAAGAATTGATTTCTCTCAATGTCAGACATCCTTCCTAAACTAACACTTGACTAATTTGGAATCAAAAGTTTATTAGTTATATGCTTTTATAGTGACTTAAGTGTTAATATAAATAAAAGTATTTGTTCCTTTCATACTTCTTCTTCAGATTTATTTTAAGTCAAGGAACCGTTGAATGAAACTAACGTTACCGGATAGTTTCAGCAAGTGAGCATAATTCGTATAAGCTTGACATAAAAATCGTTACAATTCTTGCAGCTTGACTTCTTTCCACTAGTTTTCGACTGTAATATATTTTATATTTAGCGAAATTGTATTTGTAAAATACTTTATTTTCATGTATAGAGATGAAGGATGGTCTTATTTATTCAGAATTAAACAATTCTGAGTATTTGCTTCCTTTTTTTATATAAATACGAGCTAAATGTCTCTCCACTCCATTGATGTGCAACCACAGACATAATTTTCCGAGAGTTTAAGATTATATATATATATTTATTCTAATTTTCATTAAAACAGCGAATCTTTTCAGAGAATTTTGCCCGACTCAGCTCGATTGTTAAGTAAAAAAATAGGTTGTGTTCTCTTTTCACAACTTGCACTATTTCAAATCATTCGTTAGTTTGATCAATTTTTCATACATTTTATGTCGCTAAATGTCATACCTTGCAACATATACAATGTGTCCGGGAAAATGTGTGAAATCTCTCGGATTCAGATAGAACATTAAAAAATAAGATGATAAGTTCCCATAATTTTTTTCCTAGCGGCCCTCCCTACGGAGATACGGCCTCCTAAAGGACGCCACTGAAAATCAATTTTTCTTGAATAACTTTGAAACTACTTGTTATAATTTAATGAAAATTTAATATGATAAACAATAGTAAGGACCTCTTAAAATACTGCCCTTAAATTTAAATTAGCATGTTTAGTTTACCAGGGGCGGACTAGGTTGTACATTTTAATGCTTACATTTTTAACACCCTGTATGATAAGGAGTTAAAAAAAACAAATTTGGATACCTTGAACGTTAAGCTAAAGAAAAGGTACTCTTGTTCATTGTCGATAAAATGAACCGTTTTCAAGGAAAAAAAAATAAAAGAATTAATGTTTTATTTCTATTAAAAAGAACCATGTTTTTTATTTTTTTTGTCTGCAACAAAGTGTGATACAAAAGTCATTCCAGGAACAAAAAAGTTTTAGTTTAGGTTATTTAATACGACAAAATTACAAATATTCTTAGAAATGCAGTTTTGTCCCAGAAAGGCACCTTAACAAAAATTATGTTTAGAAATGTACTCTCTAAAGCTTGCAACGATTGAACCTAAATACGCTAATTAGAAATAATCAATTAAAAACTTCATAAGTGGGTTCAACATGGGCTCCGTGAACTCTGATACACTCGCTGGCACGACGAATAGAGGACTGCTGTACTCGCCACAACAACCCAGCATTGTTTCTTATCACATCACAATGAAATGTGATTCTCTGTAAAAGGAATACACCAAGGTTTTGAGATGACCCCACAGGTGAAAATCCATTGGCGTTAGGTCGGGAGACCGTGGAGGCCAGGCAATGGGACCTCCTCTGCCTATCCAACGGTTTGGATAAACGTTATTCAGGTGGTCGCGTACAGCAACGCTAAAATGAGGCCCCATCATGCATAAAATACATGCTTTGGCGGGTTGCAAGTGGCAAATGCTCTATTGAATCCAGAAAAGCGTTCTGAAGGAACTGTAAATAAAGTTCACCATTCAATCGTGGCGGCAATACGCATGGTCCAATCAAAAAATTGCCAATTATTCCTGCCCAAACATTAATTAATTGGAACTGATGTTGATAATGATGAACGACAGTGGCATGAGGGTTTTCATCAGCCCATACATGCGAGTTATGTAAATTTACAATACCATTTTTGGTAAACCCTGCTTCATCGGTAAAAAGAATAGTGCTAATGAAGTTTGGGTTTGTTCGTTGCTGATCTAACAGCCAGTTTGCGAACTGGATTCTACGAGGAAAATCTTCAGGAAGTAGTATATCCACTTTTTGCAGATGATAAGGGTAAAACAACTGTTCTTAAGTACTTCATGAATTGTCGTTCTTGACGTATTAAGCTGCACGGCTAATCTTCGAGTGCTTATTGAAGGAGTATCACCTACAGTATCCAAAATATTTTCCTCCAATTGCACCGTACGTACTGTTCTTCTCACACCAGCATCAGTACTTTTTTTCGCAAAACTTCCTAAAACATTAAAGAAAGTCAATAATGTTACCTTATTAAATGGAATCGCCCACCAGTCTCTCTTAGACATTGGTCAAGTCGCTGAAATGTTTTCTGATTTGGAATATTGCGATTAGGATATCTTTCTTCATACAACCTTCTTGCTTCCAAAGCATTGCAAGATGCAAGACCGTACATAAGATGCATATCTGCATACTCACTAAATGTGTATCCCATTATCAAATTAAATTTACCAAGATATTCAAAATTCAATAAATTAATATCGAATTAAAGGATCAACGTGTTAACAATATGAAAGATTACAAGATTTAAAATTTACACGTCAATGCAAGATATTTATTAATTCGTGGGTAGCATAGTAACGTTTGTAAAAACAATGCGTTTTTTAGTACTGAAAACAGTTTTATTTCAGACTTTTGTATCACACTTTGTTGCAGACAAAAAAAAATAAAAAAACATGGTTCTTTTTAATAGAAATAAAACATTAATTCTTTTATTTTTTTTCCTCGAAAACGGTTCATTTTATCGACAATGAACAAGAGTACCGTTCCTTTAGCTTAATGTTCAAGGTATCCAAATTTGTTTTTTTTAACTCCTTATCATACAGGGTGTTAAAAATGTAAGCATTAAAATGTACAGCCTAGTCCGCCCCTGGTAAACTAAACATGCTAATTTAAATTTAAGGGCAGTATTTTAAGAGGTCCTTACTACTATTTATCATATTAAATTTTCATTAAATTATAATAAGTAGTTTAAAAGTTATTCAAGAAAAATTGATTTCCAGTGGCGTCCTTTAGGAGGTCGTATCTCCGTAGGGAGGGCAGCTAGGAAAAAAATTATGGGAACTTGTCATCTTATTTTTAATGTTCTATCTGAATCCGAGAGATTTCCCACATTTTCCCGGACACATTGTATAAATCAATCGGCTTCCTAGGTATTTTGCAGTTCAGAAAGGAATTGTTTAACGCTAAGAAATAAGTAATTAAACTTCTAGTTTCAAAAATTCTTTTATTGTAAATCACTACAATATTGTTTCGCCATACAATGGCTTCATCAGGTGGATGAATACGAGCTAAATCTCTCTCCACTCCATTGATGTGCAACCACAGACATAATTTTCCGTAGTATTCATCCACTTGATGAAGCCATTGTATGGCAAAACAATATTGTAGTGATTTACAATAAAAGAATTTTTGAAACTAGAAGTTTAATTACTTATTTCTTAGCGTTATAATGAAGTTTCAACAAGTATCTCCTTCGTCAATTAACTATTTAGAATTGTTTAACACTCGACGTTTCGATGGTTAAGTTAGACTGCGTTTAGGAAATTGTGTTAATAAAATAATATTTTTATAGGTACGCTATCTGACATGCCTGCCGTAAATACTTTTGCTATTTTTGCAACACTTGCAATAACATTCAACCTATTACTTCAATTAACAGCATTTGTTGCTCTCTTAGCAATTGATGAGCGACGATATAAGGTTAGTACATAGAATAGTTTACAAAATATATAAAATATATTGCATAAGTTGTATTACTTAAGGTCACATACATATTACACAAATAAACGCAAACTTCAACATTTTAATTAAGTCTAATTTGCCGTACATTTAGTCTCATGTATGCTGAATTTTGTTTAATTGCTCCGTTTTTTTTTTCAATACCACACAAACTTTCTTCGCATCTTGTGCAGTCTATGCTACTGAAAAATTTGTAACATTATTAAAAGTTGAAAAATATTGTTATGTATCACCACGAAAACAAAGATTAGAAAGATAGGATACGTGTGAATATTTACCAGGTTCCGATGTAATTAATCAGACAAGTTGCATATATAAGGGATTTATTGATACAATTGTCATTTCGTCTTTTGTAAATTTATCAATGGCGGTAAACCGAAAAAATCCTGTGGCGTTTGAAGTTACATAACAAATGTTCATTTGAAAAGTCAATCTAGTAGCATGTGATTTACTGAGAACATTTTGAAGTATGTCGTAAATTAAAATTTACTACTTAACCTACGAAGTCGTATATTTTGACAGTTTCATACATACAAATAAATAACAAATAATAGGTATTTATTGAAAAGTATAACAAATGTTGAAAATGTTGTCCTTCAAGATCAATGCACTTTAAAATCCTCCGTTCAAAATTTCTGATGATATTCTGCAACATTACTGGATTGTTATTAATTTCCATGCATTTCTGTTCGATTCTCTGTAGCATATCATTCAAATTCAATATAGGTGTTCGAAATATGTTATTTTTTACATAAGGCCACAAAAAGAAGTCGCAAGGTGTTAAATCGCATGAACGTGCAGGCCAGGCAATTTCAGTATTTCGACTAATTATACGCTCATCAAAAAATTCTCTTAAATAATCCAAAGATTCTGCAGTACAGTGACAAGCTGCTCCGTCTTGTCGGAAATATGCATTTTGAAGTTCATCATCATGCAACTGATTGACAAATGGTTGTAAAATCTCCGTACGGTACCTTTGAGCAGTTAACGTTCCCTGAAAAAATATTGGTCCAATGATTCGGCTTTGGCTTATCGCTGCCCAAACACCAATTTTCGCTAGATGTAGCGATTCTTCATTAATTACATGTGGATTTTCACTACTCCAAATTCTTGTATTTTGTGAATTTGGGTATTCCGTTTTATAAAACCATGCTTCATCAGTAAAGATGACTCTTTGTGAAAGTTCTTCATTATTGTTCATATTTACAAACCAATTACAAAACTGTAGTCTACATGGGTAATCAATTTCTAACAATTCTTGTACTGCTGTGACACGGTATGGATAGAGTTGCATATCTTTTTTTAATAACTTGTAAGTTATACCAACAGAAAGGTTTATTTGTTGACTCAAATGTTGAACAGATGTTTGTGGTTCATCTTCCATTATTTCTTCAACACGATTGACAACTTGAGGTGTAGGTTTCTTAACTAACTGCTCCGCTGCCTGATTTTCTTAAGAGACTACCAGTTTCAGAAAAAAGTTTTAAAGTTCTATCCAAAGTATTCTTAAATTATATATAATCTATTACAAAATGTGAAACTCAACTTGAAATTCTACCATGCAATCTTGAACTGAATAAACTCATAAACCATCAATTTTATTACCACTTCGAAAATAAGTCTGGACTAAAAAAATTTTATGTTCTAAAGTGAAAGCCATTTTAAAACTGAGAAGCAATTTATTTAAACCAGAATCGACGCACGATTATTTTATGCACTAACTGATATTTGTGATTGACATTATCAAATGTCATTTAGATTTACGTTTACGGAACAACAAACACATACTAATATATCTGCGTCTTATTCTATCAAAATTTCAAAGTAACCTAGATTGACTTTTCAAATGAATACTCATTTGGGTTGAAAATTTTTAAAAAAATCATAAAATTGCACAACGGGCATTTTCGATGGGTATATAATAGTGTCATGTTCATTAGCTGTTGTGAAATGGTGTGACAAAACTTAGCGATTATATGTAAAATCATAGAGGAATATCAGATTACTATTCATTCGATTCAAGCAACTCTGGGTGTTGATATGAAAGATATTAACACCATCTTTTACGATCATTTGGGTATCAAAAAATGTAATGTTTGCTGGATTGTCCAGAATCAATTGGCACAAAGCTCTCAAAATTAATGGTTACTTTAACATAATTATAAATAAAGCATTACATAGCTCACACAAACAAACAAAAACAACAAGAAACCTTATCAAGAATACAACAGGCAACACTCAGTCGACACGATTTTCTCCATGCATAAAAGGCTAACTTATCTCTTAAGAAATCTGAAAGAAAAAATCTCTTTCGAAAATCTGGAAGGGTGGGAAATACCATACTCCGATTGCGATCGTACATACATTGAACAAACGAACATAAGAAATCAAGTAAAGAACGTATAGCCAAATAGAAGAAAATGTCGTCACTGGTGCAACATATAACATTTACCAGATCGGCAGTATTATATTTTTTCTAGCGATTAGAAATTATAATTTACATATCTACTTAATTCAAGTTTTAAAACTTAATACTACTCATTAGTAGAGTTGCGAATCTTGTCTTAACATATCTGCGTTTACAGATTCATTGCCTAAAAGCTATTATTTGAATTTTGCTAATATTACATCACTAGATTCTTTTAACACGACACATCATAATGCGACATGTCAGATACGCCGAACATATTACTCTGATGTCATACAATAATGTTTTACTGACGTTTTGAACGCATTTGTATCAAAACAAAGAAGAGAGTTGTTTAGTACTCATCGTGTCCAATTTGTATCTGTCTCTGATGTCTGTAATGAATCTGCGCAAAGAGATGGATTAGCTGGATGAAGAGGAAGAAATGATAGCTGCAATTGCGATATTGTTTGCACTGCAAGGAGAATGCAGAGAGTACTAGGTACATCCAATAAACGAGGGTAGTCACAAGTTTGGCGAATTTCACGTTCTGTGACCCGACAAAGACGATGAAAGGTGTAAAATGTATGTAAGCATGACCAAGAAGAAATTTGATGTGCTTAATAATATAAAAAGTAAATTCAGCGGTGCCTGTTGTCAGACAGCCGAAGTACCTCGCCCTGTCCACATAACCAATGCGAACCAACGACGCCCTTCCAAAGATGACACAGCCGTCTCTCTAGAAACTGTATTTTGTTTGTGTCTTCACTCATACTACGGACTAACCGCATGTGTAATGTATCAGAATAATTGAAACATACATGAGTGGGTAAAACCCCACCAGTTTTGTATAATACAAAGGCATTTTTAATAATATAAAATATTATTAAAAGTCTGGTGTGAAGAACACAAATACTCTCTGGGGAGGGATATGTTCGGACACGTTCACAAAAGATATTAATAGTGAACCTGTATTTGTGTTCTTCACATCAGATTTTTAATAATATTTTATATTATTAAAAATACCTTTGTATTAATTAGTAGTGTTAAGAAAGTATTTTTAAAGGCCTCATTACGAGTTCAGTTTTACAAACATCTACACGGTGTTCCGCTTCCTCCTCAACCAGTAATCACACGATGGGGAACGTGGTTAGAGGCTGCTATTTTTCATGCAAATCATTATGAAGGAATAAAGACAATTATTATGGATTATTATGGATCCCAAAAGGTGTATTCGAGTAAAGAAATACCTCAACAGTTGGAGTTTATTAATGCCGATTACAGTTTTATTTCCACTTCTATATTGCAGTTGGAAAAACAATTTATGTCGCTAATCGAGAGCGTTGAAATAATAAACAAATTTAAAAAGTCATGTTTTGATGTTAAAGGAGGAGTGGGACAGTCTGTGTATGAAAATTTTTTAAGTGTAATAGGAAAAAATGAGGGCTTTCAAAAGCTAAAGGACATTGCTAAAATCTTGTGTGGTGATTCAGTAGAAAATATTGAGTTGACAATAGATGATATTTCTAATTTGAAATATGCTCCTATAACAAGCGTCGACGTAAAACGAACCTTTTCGATATATAAATACAAGTTTTTAGACAAGCGTCACAATTTTTCTGTTCAAAACTTTAAGAAATATGTGATTGTAAATTCTTTTCATAGTTAATTATGTTGTAAAATGTTCTAAATAAACTTGTAGTAAACATAATAGAATGTTCTTTTCTACAGTATTCCATTTTCTAACATTCCTCGTATTTTTTTTACCTCCATATTTTTCATAAGGAAGTGCCTATTTAGGCTAAAACATCCGCATATTTATGCACATATTTTCAGTTTTTTTTTTTTCATATAATCCGGCCTTTAGTAATTATCAACTTTATTGTGTCCTATGATATTGTGGGATCATGGTGATATTGCCTTTGCCAACTGTAATTCTCACAGAATGAAGTACGTAATGCGCATGTCAGTACAGACGGTACAGCTTCAGTCTGCGAACTGTTTTGATCGTCCCGTAACTGGTTTGTGTACGGCCAAAATTTAGTTGGAACACTTTTGGTATCGTTCAATGTACGGTCAGAAATAAAGTTGGAAAGCTTTTGCTGCAGTGCGCATGTACCGGACCATCAAGAGTTGGAACAAACCTAATGTAATAGATATTTTAATAACACGTGTTAATGCATGTTAACACGACACATGTTAATAATGTGTCCTAATAGCGTGTTATAGTGTTTTCTAAATAGCGACCTGTCCTTTCCGTACATTATCCGCAGCAATTGAGCACTATAAATACAATATTTGTCGCATACCCGCAACGCTAGCAGAATGTAACTTGATCTACGGAATTTGTTTAATTAAGCTTTCATTCTCCCGTATTTATTATAGAAATATATATATATATATATATATATATATATATATATATATAAAGAATATAACGTATAAGTAGCTGTTTAGTTTTATTTTTTTTACTTCGCGTGCAGGCGCGGCTCGTGATGACGTATTTTGGTTTGCAGTACAATGATCCGAGTGCTTCGTGTATTCTCGTGTACTAACTGTAACGTTTGCTTAGTAAACACCGAAAACACACGAGGCACTCGTATCATTGTACTGCAAACCAAAATACGTCATCACGAGCCGCGCCTGTTCGCGTGTTTGAATTAGTCCGAAGCTGCAAACGAGACGAGAAATATCGCAACTCTATTCATTAGTTTGTCTCCTTTTAGGAAAGAATATTGAAACAATATTCAAAATAACAGTTTGTTGTCTTTCCTTTAAAATTAAGCCCAATAATTTAAGATTGTCTCTAAACATTTGTTTTTCGAAGTTAACATGAGAATCTGTGTACTATATCTAGTGTTTTTTTTTTTAGAAAAATCGATATGACTTATTCTGTTGTGTAAAAGGTAGCAAGAAAAATGAGGATGATGGTAATGGTTTACTATACAGGTTTTGGTCAGAAATTTATGCACCGTTTATTTTGAAGTATATTTTAATAAACTATTTGCACAAGTTCTTCGCTACTAAAGATATTTTTTAGATTAGAAGTTAAATGCATTATAATATTTATATTCTCTACGCTTTTATGCGTTAGTTTAGCAGTAATACCAACAATTGAAGTTGGTTTAGAACAAAAACTGTCTATGCCCGATGATAGTCACGTCTTGAAATATTTTGAAGTATGTAAATCCATTCAAATAGCATCTAACTATACAATCTTGTTTTGCATTTATAGTATATGGCACAATTAATGGGTATTGGATCTCCAGTATATTGGGTTACTAAAGGTGACGTCAATTTTACTAGTACAGATGTACACAACAAATATTGTGGTGGAGTTGGTTGTTTACACTACTCAATTACTACACAACTGTATGTCGCCTATACACAACCAGAGACGTAAGTTCTAGATTAATTTATATATATATATATATATATATATATATATATATATATATATATATATATATATTCCTTCATAATAATCTCACAAGTACATCAAACAATTTATAGGTAATTCGTAAATACGTCTATAAACAACTTTACGCTATTCATCAATATTAAAAATGTAGTTTTTTAACATAATATGGCCATTTAATTGATACATTTATCCCGACGATAAATTAATTTTTTGAAGCCGTCCTCAAAGAACTTTTTCGGTGTCTTCTCAATTCACCTATTTATGACACATTTTACGTCCGTTAAACTCTGAAAACGAATACAGGTTTTTCAAACTGGGAACAGATGAAAATCACTCGGTGCGAGATCCGGTCAATAAGGTAGACGCGAAAGCAAGTCCCATCGTATCTCGTTCCATTTAAATTAATCAAGTTTTAGCCACTTAAAGTTCTTATTTGATTAGTTTTAATTTTTGTACATCCTGTATAAGATGGCAAATTTATTATAATTTGGATATAAAATATGATCTATTGTTACACTTCACTATAAATTTCGCTTACGTAACCTAAATACTTTTTAATTATTTATTTAAAATTCAAATTATTTAAAAAACCTTAAAGTTTCGGTATTATAAACCTAAGTAAAACAGACACTTATTTTGATCGGAGAATCAAAAAATGCAATAATATACAGGGGTTCCATAAAAAAACAACTTTTATACTTTTAGGGCTTTTGGCACACCCTGTATAATATGAAAGTAATTTTAAAGAGTAACCATAATAGATTTCCATATATCCCAAAAGTGAGACTTTTTGAAAGTCAAGTATTTTGGCCACAATATTCCGTATATATACATAGATAGTTATTTCTTTCTTTTCTTGATCTTTGTATATTATAGGAGATTTAGTTAGTTGGGCAAAGTAATGGATTGGCAGTAGCGTCCAGCTTCGCCGGGTAAGCCGGAATTGTGCGATTATATTGAATATATTTTTTTGGAATCTATTGTAGATGCAGACTGACGTGCAAATTTTTTTACATCCATTGTTTCATCTGCCGTTAACCATATTTTTATGTATATACTGTCATTTATATTTTAAATTCTTTAAAAAAGGCATCATATGCCGAAGCATGTAAGATTGTTTTAAATATATACATCTTTAAGTAAAACCAAGACCATAAATCGCCAACTAATTGAATATACCATTACATACAAAGGTGACGAAATAATTATCTTTATTTATATATATATATATATACAGGGTATCCAAAAACTCTCTTGACAAACGAAGACCGGAGATTCCTCTGATAATTTTAAGACAATTAAACCCAAATTCACCTAGTCCGAAAATGCTTCCTAAGGGAGCTAGAGTTCTTTGAAGATGGCGCCTTGTATTTATTTTTTTTTAATTCCTCCAGAACGCTTCTATTTAGAAAAACAAAAACTGGTATGCTTATTTATCCTCCAGAGATGAATCGATTCCATCAATTGCAAATTTCTAGTACCGGTCATAGGCGTCCGTTTTGGGTAGGTCAACGGTTATTTTAAGGCATAACTTTTTTGTCTTTAACTTTTAAGCATTTGTGACACTAAATTACTAAATTTTCAGGTATTCCAGTACTAAAATGTACTCTTACTTTAAGTCGGTAGGATACACCGTTTTCTAGAAAAATCGATTTGTAAATTTTTCGTTTTTTCTTCATTAAAGTTCAATTTATTATGTACCTACTTATTTTTAGCGACGAAGTTGGCTTGGACTATCAAGGCATGGATGAAAATTAATTTAATAAATTAAAAACAAATTATTTATTACAATGGAACGAAACTAACAAAAAAAGAACAAGTATCAAAGGTAGATTGTTACAAAAGTTGCTCGATGTGATGACCATTAGTCTCTATGCATAAGTTTACCCTTTTGCTTAGAGAACGCCGAATTCTTGCAAAAATTCCAAAGTTATTTCTAAATTCGTTGCAAGCATCTTGTATCCTTAGCCAGAGTTGTGCGCGATTTTGTATCGGAACGGAATAAACAAATGCTTTTATGTATCCCCAAACACAATAATCGCAAGGATTCAAATCCGGCGACCTTGCTGGCCAAGCAACTGGACCGCCTCTTCCAATCCAATGGTCTTCGTAGTTATTATCTAGAAAGTCTCGTACATTCCTGCTAAAGTGGGCCGGACAGCCGTCCTGTAGAAACCATAAGTTTTGCCGAATATTTAAACGCACCTCATCTAACAAATCAGGTAAAATATTTTGCAGGAAATGTAAGTAATCAGCACCATTTAAACGAGCAGGTAATTCCACAGGTCCAAGTAGATAATCGTCAACTACTCCTATCCAGACGTTTATGCTAAACCTATGCTGATGCTTAAATTCTTGAACAACGTGGGGATTGTCACCAACGTACGAATAATAATGTGCATTATGTACATTAAAAATTCCATTTTTTTGAGAATGTAGCTTCGTCACCAAACAAAATGTTCCTGAAGAAATCTTCATCTTGATTTTTCTGATTTTGTAACCATCTAGCGAATTCTACGCGAGCAGGAAAATCTCCTTCTAGCAGTGCTTGCACCTTTGTAAAATGAAAAGGATATAAATTTTCTTTGTGTAAGATATTTCCTACGGAAGATTTTGAAATTGTGGGGCACATGGCAGATAGTCTTCGAACGCTAATTTCTGGATTTTCCTCAACTTCCATTAAAATAACATCTTCATGTTCTGCTGTTACATCATTATGTCCTGTTTCATTATTTTTTGGGACCACTGAACCTGTTTCTCTTAATCGTTGATGAAGAGCTGTATATGTTGAGTGAGTGGGATGCTGACGATTGGGAAATTTTTCAACGTATCTACGTTGCGCCACTCGAGCGTTACACCTCATTTCGCCATAAACTAAATGTATATCGGCGTATTCCTCATTAGTAAAAACCATTTTTTTTTTAATTGAAATCGTTGTGTTTGAATAACACAAAGTAAAAAATGAAAAGATAAACTTCGCGAACTGACAACAATTTGACAATGAAAAACGTAGGTTTTACTTCTGTTGGCAGTTCAGAGCTAACTATTGCAAAAAATAAAAAATTGAACTTTAATGAAGAAAAAACGAAAAATTTACAAATCGATTTTTCTAGAAAACGGTGTATCCTACCGACTTAAAGTAAGAGTACCTTTTAGTACTGGAATACCTGAAAATTTAGTAATCTAGTGTCACAAATGCTTAAAAGTTAAAGACAAAAAAGTTATGCCTTAAAATAACCGTTGACCTACCCAAAACGGACGCCTATGACCGGTACTAGAAATTCGCAATTAATGGAATCGATGCATCTCTGGAGGATAAATAAGCATACCAGTTTTTGTTTTTCTAAATAGAAGCGTTCTGGAGGAATTTAAAAAAAAATAAATACAAGGCGCCATCTTCAAAGAACTCTAGCTCCCTTAGGAAGCATTTTCGGACTAGGTGAATTTGGGTTTAATTGTCTTAAAATTATCTGAGGAAACTCCGGTCTTCGTTTGTCAGGAGAGTTTCTGGACACGTGTATATATGTATATATATATATATGTGTGTATGGGTGTATGTGTGTGTGAAAAATATAAGAAATCTTAGTTTTTGTTTTTTTTCGCGTTGTCGAGGTTCTTTGGTGTGACGAAACTTCCCGACGTTAGAATGCTTTAGCGTATCTACTTCCTGAGCGGGTATTATTCGGACTGCGTTGCGTTGATGTGTACGGTTCTTTCATATGCTATTCTTGTTGGCACGCTGAAATAGGGCGGGCGTCGCTGTATTGTTTGCTGTTTGCGACCAGGACGTTTGTGTTTGGGTCTATGTTCTTGGTTGAACCTGTCGTTGCGGTTTACTTTATTTAATCTTAGGAGCAGTCGCCAACCGACGTCCGTCATCTCGTTTGCCAGCTTCTCTGTTTCTATGTTCCCCTGACGATTCTTACCTGCAAGTGGGTATTTCTAGTCAGTGTGTTAGTGTTGTTAAAATCTATTTTGATCATGTTGTCATGAAATGTTGTGCTAATGACGAAGTGGTTTCCTGTTTCTGGGCTGCTAATTTATTTTTTTTGCCTTGGTACGCTAACATTTCTGTTCGTCTGCCCTACGTATGACTGGTCACAGGTCCCTACATGGTATTTCATAAACTAATGGTATTCTGTTTCTGTAGCTCCGTCTTTTGTGTGGTAGTAAAAACTGTATGTACATTATGTTTCTATTAATACCGTTCTACCCTATAGGATAGAAATGCTCTTGGTTTCAGTTCCTTTTGCTCTTCTGGCTATTATACTTCCATTTCTAATTCCATTTTTCCTAAGTCTATGCTTTATGCTTCTCCTTGCCTATGATCTTGGTCGACTAATTTATATGACCTTGTAATTAATGTGTTTACTACCACATACAGTTGCACGGTGGTGCAATATCGCATTTAGGTACCGATTTGTGCGGGTGGGTATATTCTAAGGTTCCGTCCTCTTCTTTATCACGATAACATCCAAGAACGGTAATTGGTTTTTGACTTCTATTTCTATAGAGAGAATGGTAGTCGGTTTTAAACTTCTATTTCCATGAAAATAGAACTCCGAAATGTCAGACCATAGGCAAGAAGAAACACAAAGCATACTCCGAACACTAAGGAAAAATAGGTACAATCCTGCTCTAATAAATAAGTCCTTATATAAGCGACAAAGAAATAGGCTAGAGGGCCAAATGGAACTGAAACGAAGGGTATTTCTATCCAACATAAAGATTACGATGGAGAGTATTAGTAAAGTACTTAATAAATACAATGTAGGTACAATGTCTTCTATCGCATAAAAGTTAGGCGACGCGCTTCGGAACTACAAAGACAGAATACCGTTAGAAGAACAAATACCCATATGACTGTTACCAGTCATACGTAGGCCAGACGAACCAAAAAACCGAAAATCAGCGTAAGAAGCGAAGAGCACAAATTAGCAGTATAGAAATGGGAAACCACTTCGTCATTAGCACTACATTTCATGACGACAGGACACAAAATATATTTTAACAACACCAAAACACTGGCTAGAAATATCCACCTGCAGGCAAGAATCGTTAGGGAAGCCATAGGAATTGAGAAGCGCCCAAAAAGCGCTTTTCACCAGCTCCTAAGAATAAAGGAAGTAAACAGATCTAACCAAGAACGTAGGCCCCGAACACGAAACGCATGGCCGCGAACAGCTGGCAGGACAGTGACACACGCTTTACTTCATCGTGCCAACAAGACGGACATATAGAAAAGCCGTAAAGATCAGCGCAACGTAATCCGATTAATACACACTCCAGAAGAAAATGTCAGCGGTGGCATTGAAACATTAAGCGGTTCGCCTACGAACCAAATAATCTCTATAACGCGGAAGAAACCCGAAAACCAAGAGAATATACTCGTACACTATTAAAACAGTTGTCAAATAAAGAACTTATATGAAAGGCAACATAATAGTACATATGTATTTTAATTTCTAGACATTTCAAGAATTCAAATTTAGCTAAGATCTTTGTTTGACTTTTTAATAGTAATAGTTGGTGTTACGAATTGGTATATTAAAGCTAAAAAAGGGTCAATTTTGTTCATCAATAAATTTAGGGTTATCTTAGTCGAGAAATTTCGGGCATCTGGAAACGCGTTTAATGCATGATGCATGTACACTGGTATACTGTTTCAAAGATATGACGCTTTTTTTTGTCCGATTGTCAAAATAGTCAGTTTATGCTGTTTTAAAGTTTACTAATCCTATTGTAAAGGAAGTTAATTTGTGAAAATATTCGCGCTAGTTTAATTCAATACCAGTGCATAAAACGTTTATTTTGTACATTTGGTGACGAAACGCCACAAAAGACAACAGTATATCGCTAGTTTCAAGAATTCAAGTGTGCTCGTACTTCGCTTCAGGATCAAGCAAGGCAAGAGCGTCCTACAACATCTGTTGTAGCGGAAAATATCGATCCTGTACGTGGAATTATTGAAGCAGATCGTATGATGAGATACAGACATCCTTTCGCATTTCTAAGACCTTGATATATTCAATTTTACATATTCATTTAACCGCGAGGAAACTTTGTTCTCGTTAGATACCGCATAATATTTCCACTGCTCAAAAAGACGATCGAGTAAAATGGTGCAAAGCAATTCTGAAAAAATTCAATCGCGGTTCTTCTAAACATGTCTTTTAAATCATTACAAGTGACGAATTGTGGATGGATATATTCTTATGAACCGGAAACTAAAGAACAAGACAGTTTGGGTGTTTCAAAATGAAACAAAAGTTGTTCGCTCGAAAAGCACTTCTAAACAAATTATTGCTTGTTTCATAACAAAATCTGATCACGTTGCTCCAATTACTCTGGAAAATCGTCGAACTGTAAATATGAAATGGTATAAAACAATTTGCTTTCCCGAAGTTATTGATGAATGGCGAAAAATCAACCCTAAATGTGTAATCATCGTTCATTATGATACAGCTACTCCCAATACCGCTCGCGCAACAGTCAATTATTTGAGAAATAAAGGCATCGACCTGATGATTCATCCAGCCAGTAGTCCAGAATTGACGCCAAGTGATTGTTTACGTTTCTGACAATGAAAAAGAAATGCGGGGTCACCGTTCTTCCTGTCCACGAGAAGCTATCACTGCATTGCAGTCCCATATTTTGAGTACGCCAACTTCAGAATGGCGTAAATGTTGCAATGATTGGTTTAAATGGATAAAAACGTTCATAGAATTTAATGGTGAATATTTCAAAAACAATAAAGTCGTTTATTTACGTATTAAATGTTTTCTAGATAGCTTTTCGCAAAAGTTTCCGGCTGCCCCTGTACGATATTTTTTTACAACAAGCAAGAAATTAAAACCATGTTGTTTTAGTAGACTAATGAACTTCTATACGTTTTTCGAGATATATAGATATTAATAGTCGTAAATATGATACATGCGTAGTCGAATTAGGCAAGAAAAAGGTCGCGTTTCGTTGCCTGAAGAACAAAAACATGTCTGTGTTCAGTACTCGTGGGAATAAAAATTTCGTGAATTTGGAGGACGAAACTTGGTGTTTTCGTAGGTTATTTTCGTTTTCAAAAGCTGAAGCTACCGTTGAAATGGAGACTTTTTGACGATGTTGAAGACATTCAAAGAACTATTACGTAAACTTTTCAGAACATACCACAACAAGATATGCAGATATTGTTTCTTTCGTTGCGTTCGTATCACTCGCATTGATACAGAAGGAATGTAAAGGGTCTCTCAAATTGAGCGCCTTTTTTTAAATAAATAAAACCCATAATTTGCATTGATTTTGAATTTATTGGTATTTATTGGTAATTGTAGTATCAGTTGTGACATTCATACAAGAAAAATAATATCTAACAAGTGACCACCTCTGCTGCTTCACAGCTGTTCACTCTTTTGTTAAAATTTTCTGTTACATTTCGACATAATTGCGGCTCTATTTCACCAATGACACGAATAATTTCATTCTTTAGTTCAGGAATCGATTGTGGTTTGTGTGTATAGCTTTTTACGTAATCCCAAAGAAAATAGTCCAATGATGTTAGATCACATGATCTTTGTGGCCAATTAACATCACCATTTTTTTAAATAATTCTTCTAAGAAATTTTTGTCTTAATAAACCAATTGTCTCATTAGCAAAATGAGGTTTTGCACCTGTTGAAACCATCTATCCTCTAGATCAATAACATTCAGTTCAGGTCACAAAAATTCAGTTAACATCTCACAGTATCGAACACCATTCACTGTTACAGCATCACCAGCAGCATTTTGAATGAAATATGGTCCAATTATACCACCTGACCATAATGTACATCAAACACTGACTTGTTGATGATGTAAATGTCATTCATGAATCACTCGTGGATTGTCCTCACCCAAAATTCGAGAATTTTGTTTGTTAACAAGACCACAAATTTCAGAATGTGCTTCATGAGAAAAGATTATTTTTTTGTGAAAAATCATCATCTGGTTGTTCTTTAATCCAACTGACGAATGCACGATGTTTTGCATGGTCCAATGGATTTAGTTCCTGTGTTATTTCAACCTTATATGCCTTTAAAGCTAAATTCTTTCGTAAAATACACCATGTTGTTGATTCACTGAGTCCAACTTGTTGTGAACGTCAACTAATGGACATTTCAGGTGCTTCAGCAACACTTTCACGAATCAAATCAATATGCTCTTGTGAACTTCCACCGAACCTCTCTTGAAATTTTCTGATAATTTGACCAATAGTTTGACCAATAAACTAAAGAAGACAGATTCAACATTCGCAAACCATCTTATGACAGAAAGGCATACATTTGGTCATCATAAAATATTGCATTTGGCCGAGAAAGGTCGTAAATTAAATCTTTTAGAGTCACTTGAAATTTTTTTAAAAGCGGAAACAACACAATAGATATTGTTCTTAACGACCAGTTGGATCTTATATCCATTGCCTCTTTTCCAATGTTGTATATAATAGTTAAGTATAATTTTAAATAGCATCATAAACCACCCCCATATATTTTTGTGTCATTTATAAGATCTATGTAGGCCTGTAACTTTTGCAGTTTGATAATGACATTGTATGTCGAAACCGCGGTCACTATTACATGTGAATAAAGTGGTATAACAAAGTTCTTGTTTTATTTTATTTTATTATTTTCAAAATGAATTACCACAAAGTTACGGCTACCAGTATTAATTTTCTTGACCAATAGTTCTTTTAGATGGAGGATCATGTAAACCATAAAATTCACGTAATTTTCTAAAAACTTTTTTCACAGAACGCTGATTTTCATAAAATAATTCAACAATTTGAAGACCCATTAGTTTGAAAAGTACATCGACTATTCAGTTCTCTTATTTCTACTTTACACTATGAACTCAATGTCTAGAAACCTTTTTTTCAATGAAAGATTGTTGATAGTAAAGAAGTTATACAAGAGAATCAGTCACATAAGATTGTAATTATATAATATTAAAGACGTCCAAGACCACACAAGTGAAACTTAGTACTTGATAAGCAGATTAAATCTATATGTTGACAGAAAATAAATTTGGAATTCAATTTTACAACATACCTAATTAAAAAATAAAACGTTTAATGTAGGAAATTATTATTTAGGGGATTGTTTACATTTCTTAAAGTTTACATATTGTAAAGTTTGTCTTTTCGGGTTCTTAAATAAAACTAACGATAACTTTAGACACACACTATATTAATAATAAAACGAATGACAATATAAAAACTAATTACTAACAATAAGCACATTTATGTATTTGTATTTATGTTCACTCCGCGAAGCTCTGGTATTGAATGAATCGCCATCCCTTCCTCGACGGCTTATATATGAATGGTAATGTTTTTTCTCGAGTGCTCTACCTGCATCGAGAAAACGCGAGAGGTATGACGGCGACACGTCATCGGATGAGTCATTACAATATACGAGTAGTATCTCTCGAGAAAATAATATAGCTTACTACTTAAATAAATAGACATCTATATTTTGTCTTCAAACTGATAAAATGATTCAGACAATTGATTTTGTTGTTTAATACATATTCAAAAAAGTATAATTATTTTAACTAATAGTATCTTACTTAATTTTTAGGACATATATTGCTCGTCAAGCTAATTCTTGGATTGACGACTATAAAGACTGGAGTACTGCAGAAAACTGCTGCAAAGAGTTTGTTTCAAATAATTCGTTTTGTCCTCATGAAACAAAGCCATTATATTTATGTACATCTTGCAACCGTGATGAATCTGACGATTTCGAGGAATATTTTGGAAAATACTTGCATTACTTCGTAAACGATAACACTGATGACGAATGTGCTAAGGGTGGCAAAGCTGCGTATAGTGATGTAAGTGTCCTATTTATATGTAAATATAAAAATTATTTTATATAATTAGCGCCACTATATCTTTAACACTCTTTAATTTAGGAATTTGTAATATATAATCAAAAGTAAGTATCCTTTGAAAGAAAGACTGGCGAATCGCAATAATTGTATCAGAAACCTGTGTAAAACTATATGCATAATTGCTTCAAAATCTTACATAATCGCAATATTAGATAGAATTCCTAGTACCGTCGGACCCTATTTGTACCACAATAGTAACGAAAATATTAGAGATTTTTTTACTTATATACTCAAATATCAAAGTTGCATGTATCGAATGCTTATTACTTTCTTCAATCTTTCACATTAATTTTTGGTATTATAATAGATTACAGTTTACTTTAATATTATTTAGTGACAATTTAGTATTAAAATTATTTGATCTAGGATAACTAATTAATTACAAACTTGTGAACCTAAGTCAAAATTCAAACCTAAGAATTACTTCTTATTTATTTAAACAATTATAAGATGTATTGAACTTACTGCAAATGAGAACTAATGAGTATTAAATCTCACTTTACATGCAGATGTCGCTTAATGTATTGCGTTAATTTCTACATTTCGACAAACTAAGTTTGTATCAGCATGCAGAACGCTACAGGTCGCATTGCCACCTTCCTTGGGAAGGTAACTAGGAAATCCGTAGTAGTTGTTATTTGTGAATAAATATTTATTTTATGGGGTTTTAGCTAACCATGTAATAATGTGTGGTACCAAAAAATGATTCACAAAATGAATATATAGTAGCTATGAAATAGTAGCTACATGTGTACAAACATCCAGATGGCCTTACCGATGATTACATTTTAATTGAATTTGAAATTAAATGTCCTTTAGAGGGACGAAACATTTTTGCAGAAGATTTACTAGCCCATCTGCCTTATGTAATTTGCAAAAATAATAAATATATTTTAAAAGAAATTAAATTTTTTGGTTATATGTATATACCTACATCATTTGACAACAGTTGTGCAATCATCGAAGTTCCATTCAATCAACCATACATCAATGAAATGATGTTTGCGTTATGTGCAGTGTATATCTGTATAGGTATTATATAAATACCAATTTTTGTTTTTTATGAATTGGCTATAATTCTTCACATACTTTAAGAAATAGGTCTTGATTTGTATCCTCATTTTCACATTTGTATCAATCGACGTAGATGGAAGCATTCTTAAGCGTAATGATCTTGGTTTTTTAGTGCTTGGTTGGTTTACTATGTCATGCTTGCTTAGTGGAAAGTTTTGTGAAGGCAACATATTTTTTTAGCAATACATATAAAATACTATATACGAGAATAATCATTGGAAAATTCTTGGAGTTCTTCGAATTTTCTCACAACAAATTACTATTCATTGCCCGAATTCTTTTAAATTATTTGCAGGTCGTGCGTACACTAATTATTTTAGATGTTCCAAAACAAAAGTCTATAGGTGTCGGGTCAGGAGACCTAGGAGGCCATGCAGTTGGACCACCTAATCCTATCCGTCTCCCGTTGTAAAACTGATGTAAAAACTTTCTAGCTATGGTGGAAAATTGTGCACAAACTCCACTGTGCATAAACCACATGTTTAATATGTTCAAAATTGGCACGTCTTCCAACAAAACGAGTAAAAATAGCAAGAAAACAAGATCACGAAGATTTTCATCTGCCCATAAGAAAATTGAATATGTCGTCTCTTGTAAACCAAGCCTCATCACTAGATCAAATGAGCCGCAAAAGTAGGACTTTTTACCAGTTTTCGTAAAACCCATTGACAAAAATTACTCCGTGCATCATAATCTAGGGCAGCAATAACTTGCACGCTTTGAATGTGGTAGGGATATAGGCGCTGTTTGCTCATAATTCGCCAAATCAGGGGATGACTGACCTTCAATCCGACGGCAAGTCTTCGAGTGCTATTATTTGGGTTGTCTTCTACGCATCTCAAAATATATAGTTCTACTACATGAGTAGAATCTAGGTCTACCATAACAGCTGGTTATAAAGTCTTGAGAAAATTTGATCATCGGTAGCAACAGATTTCGAAATGCTTTGGCATAGATACGACGTGCTTCAATAGCATTACCATTCACACGACCATACATCAAATGCTTGTCGGCCATTACTGCATTTGTGTGCACTCAGGTATAATTTAAGAACAGAAAAAATTGACGCAAATTTTAAGTAATCTGGTGACAGATGTGCGACTACTAATTTTAAGTCACAATAAGTTGTTTCACAAGGACAACCACTTTCAAAACCTAAGATCTAATTTTTTGTTTTAAATATCAGAAACAGCTGAGTTGCAGACCTATGTTGACCAAGACTTTTGTTTACGTTCACCAGTACTATCATAACTGGACAATATATCTCATAACCTTTTTTTAATAGATTGTATTCTCTTTATTGTGTGCTACTTTAGGTACTTACTTAGTGTGTGCTCTATTCATTTCTTAACTCATATGCATAAGTTATTATTACTAGAGACCGGACGCATCAGGCCGAAATTACGATGGACCATATAAATAGTCTACAACATCGCAGTGCAACACGCGATGAATAGCATTCATTCGGTTAACAACACATCTGTTTTTTGTCGTTGACTTGTGACACAATTACTTCAATTTTACAGTTAAATTCCTTTCTTCATGGGTGTAGATAGAAACGTGAGCAGTTTTTATAATTTATTTTATTTATTAGTTTATATTTCGTAAGATAAATAAAGTACGGTGGTTAGTTTCTTTTTTCATTGTTTTAACTGAAAATGACATACTTCATGATTTTTGTAATAGATCCTGTTTAATATCGTTTCATTGAATCTACTTCTCCCAATTATTTTGACGTAAGTGTCCAGTGAATTTGATTCAGTTTCAATAACTTACGCATACATTTTCATTTATTTAGATCTAGAATGTTGTTTAAGTTACTTTTGGAATCGTGAAACAATGGCGAGTTGGATTAAGGCCCAAAATGATAGTATATCCATTGCTAGTGATTCCGAAATGTATTGCAAAGCCTGTAAAATATCGTTAAAAAATTCCAAGAAATCGCACGTAAAACGTCACTTAGCATCACAAACACATACACAGAAATTAGACCCGTTGGAATCTGACAATTTTAACAAAGAACTCTGTGAAACTTTAATGGCGGCAAATATTCCATTAAATAAACTTAACAATCCCATCTTCAAAACATTTTTCCTAAAATATACTGGTCGAAATGTTCCTTACGTAAATATTATGTTTCTAAGTGCTACACGAAAGCAGTAGAACATATTAGAAACAATATTTCAAATCAGTACCTATGGATAAGTGCCGACGAAACTGTCGATATATTAGAACGGTGTGTGATAAATGTTGTAGCTGGTGTACTGCATCCAACGATTCCATATAACGCATATGTAATAGCAACAAAAGTTGTAAATATAGTTGTTGCGGAAACAATAGCTAAAACCATTTACGAGAATATGCACCAAATGCTTCATTCGGACGACAGGTACAAAGAAAAAATACTTTTATTTGTCACTGACAGTGCTGCATATATGTTAAAAACAAGCAGACTATTAAAGGAAACATATCCTACTATGCTGCATATTACTTGTGTAGCACATGCTCTCCACAGAATCTGTGAATATATCAGAGACACCTTTCCGGAAGTTGATAGACTTGTATCCGCTTTTAAAAAAGTTTTCAGAAAAGCACCATTGAGAGTAGCTCTTTACAGGGAAAAACTTCCATCTTTGTCACTGCCTCCCTCTCATGTAATAGCTAGATGGGGAACATGTTTGGAAGCTACTAGTTTTTATGTAGAGAATTTCGATAGTTTACAAAATTTCATTACATGTTTAAATGACGATGCTTGAAGTATTCCTGAGTACAGAGAACTTATACAAATTTGAAATTAAGAAAATCAGTTTTTCTGTTTTCAGGAACACTTTGGAAATTTGCCAAAACTAATCACTTATTTTAAAAATCAAAATCTCAAATTAAATGAGGGATTAACAACATTAAATGTGGCTATTAATAATTTTAAAAATATTCCAAGTGACTTCGGATGTGGTCTTCGCAAGAGTTAGACACAGTTTTTAATAGGAATCCAGATTTAATAACATTGCGGCAATTGTGTATGGGGACAATGCTTCAAAATCTAACTGCTAAATACGTGAAATAAAAGATTTCCAGTATGCACCTATAACCAGTTGCGATATATAAAGGACGTTTTCTATCTATCATTCAATGAGAACAAATTTCTCCTCCTTTACTCAACTTTAACTACAAAATGAACAAATAAAAATGTATTTCATATTTTATAGATCACTACCCGTTTGTTTTCCAATAATATAAACAAAATTAAAAACTCTTCAAAAATACAAATTTTCAGTAGTACGCCCGTGGGCAATGAGTCATCGGCCTCTCGTGTCCGGTCCCTAATTATTACATTGCTTATGTGCTGTAATTTAATTACATCACTTACCCTCATACACTGCATGCAATGTAAATTAATTGTATCTATAACATAATAAGCCTCAATTGAGGATGGAGTTGGAATTATTGTTATTTAAAAATGTTTACTCATAATTTGCGAAAATGACTAAAAACACAAAAAAAAATTAGGAGATTTGCTTTTTCTCAAACTCATGTACAATTAGGTCTCTCCCTCCGAGAACACAAGACAAACAAGTCTACTTAGGATGACGAAACTGATTATTAGCGATGTTAAACTAATAATAACTTTTCTGTAAGTTAAAACAGCTGAATCGGAAGTTTGTTTAGTTAATATTATAACGCCGTTTGCAGTTTAATTATTATTGTTATCACCTTTAACCATTTATTCATAAAAACTTAAATGTTCTTTAACACATTTAAGCAAAGATCTCCACGGCAATTATTTTTTGAAATAAGCTTTCAATTGTCAATATTTTTTATTTATGTATTTTTTAGGCTCTAAATTATTACATAGATGAAAACGGCGAATCACATGTTACGCATTCCCTTTTAATGTCTTACCATACAGTATTAAATGTATCGAAAGATTATTACGAAGCATTGAGATACGCTCGCCTAATTGCAGAAAATTTAACATTAACATTGGACATCGAAGGTGTCGAAATATTTCCCTACAGGTAAATATGCATTACTATTAATAGCTGTTATTTTCAAGTCATATAAAAAGAAATTACTTCGCGTGCATAAAACATAAAATTATATCGGGGATCGAAGCTTACTGTTTGAAAAGGTTTTCGTGACTTACCTTCCCGTTTAAGGTGAATGCCGACAGCCAAATATTTTAAGACGCGCCACGAGTGCAGGCGTAATAATAACACAGGTCCTGACAATGCTTTTGTAATTGGCGTAAAACTGTGTAAGCATGCTAAGGCATGCATTATTATTATCTTTGTAGCAATAAATTAAATTCAGTTAACGATTTTAATATTTTCAAATATATGCGAGGGTAAGTCCACAGATTAAGTGCATCTTTTCTTACGGATACTTAATTGTTTCTTGCGGAAAGCTGTGTTCAATTGGATACAGGAGTTTAGCATGGGAAGGCAAAGCATCAGAAATAGGGAGCGTCCCGGACGTCCGGCGGAGGAGTCAACTGAAGCAACAGTGCAGCGTGTGGAACAAATCATTCGCAATGACCGGCGTGTGACGATCGATGATGTAGCGCGTGCTATAGGTTGTTCACATGGAACCGCTTAAAACATCATGCATGAGCGGTGCAGTTTCATAAAGTTTGTTCACGATGTATGTCCCGCATATTGTCTGAGGAGTAGAAAATGACGAGAATAATTCGGTCCTTGCAGCACCTCACTCGGCACACTAAGGAAGGAGAGGACATCATGGCACGAATTGTTACGGGGGACGAGTCGTGGGTTCACCACTTTCAACTAGAATCGAAAAGATCTTCCATGGAATGAAATGAAAACGTCCCACCTCGCCAACACCCAAAAAATTCATGACGTTTCCATCTGCACGCAAGGTTATGCTCACCGTGTTGAAACCGGAATGAAATTTCTGTCACGGATACGTTGAAAATGCTTTATTGGCGAAAGCATGTCAAAAATAAGAAAAAGTAAGTTTGAGTGGTACAAAATGTTAAAATAAGACAGAGAACGCGCCGAAGACGAAGAGCGATTTAGATTACCTTTAACATCAACTAACAAAAACTACGCTTAAGGAAATAAAATGATCTTTTGCTCGTTGGTTAACAATTAGACTCTACGGGCGTCAGAATAACTCATGGCGTGCCGCATAATTAGTGTTAAGCTGTTGGGGGATGCTAAGGCATGAATTATTATTATGATTCTTATTGATTCCAGAATCGCTCAAATTGTTTGAAAAAGAAGGACGGATCTATCTTGTTTATCCCAAAACAGCCGATCAATCTAGTGAATATCGCGACAATGATAATAATAATATTAGCTTTATTGTCCAACGGTTATAAACCAATTACAGGACAAACCAACGTATCTTCAAACCTATGTATAGAAAAAACATAAAATAAAAAGATAATTATATCTAAAAATATGTTTAGAAATACATATGCAATACATGTGAACGAAATTATTCGTTCAATAAAATATATTTAGTCTAAGTTTTTTGTATTTTATGCTACGGCATTAAAAAAAATGTACCTCAGCAATTCGGCACAATTGGTCATAAGCGGAGAGCCCTGCAGCAAGTTGGTCCTAAGAAAAGGTAAAGCAAAGGTAAGAGAGTAATGAGCGGATATCCGGGGAAAATGAAAGTTGATAGAGGAAAATAAATGAAGACAATCAATGGTACCACGAACAATCTTCCACACAAACCTCGCTCCCAGAATATCTCGGCGATGGCGATTGTACACCTTGTCTTCTAAGTAGCAAATTGTAATCCGTATTTCGCTCGGGACAGATGCCATCAATTTTAAATGATAAGTACTTTAAAAAACGACCTTGTATCTTGACAACTGAAGATAAATATAATGAGGTGACCAAACAGGAGAAGCATACTCTAACTTACTAAGAACAAAACTAAAACTATAATACATAGTTCTGAACAAAGACAGAAGAGAAGAATTTGCAGGTACGCAAAACAAAACCTAATCTTTTGAAGCAGCGACACACATGTTATTGATATGTGGGCCAAAAGTTAAGCGAGAATCGAACAAAATACCAAGGTCCTTTATGTGATGAACTTTATTAAGAATTGTATCATTTACAAAATAACTGAAGTTAATAAAATTAACTTTTTCTGTGTAAGAGACGTAGCAGCATTTGTTGATGTTGAATCTTTCTCAAATGCAACTCATCGTCCCATGTTTTAATGGAGAAATATATTTTCAGATAATCCGCATAGGCAAGTAGTGGACAAGACAGAGACGATAATATATAATTTAAAAACAAAATAAATAGGAGAGGACCCAAATATGAACCTTGTGGGACTTCAGATGGAGGAGAGAACTCAAAGGATTTATAGCTGTTACAAAAAACATAATGAAGTCTACTACTTAAATAAGACTGTAGAAGAATACGTATTGAAGGACTTAACCCAAACGTAGACAATTTCGTAAGTAATACTCCATGGTCAATTACTTCAAAGGCTAAAGTCTGTATATATGACATTAACTTGACCACGAGATGCTCACTAATAAACTGACAAATCGTCACAAGATTTGTCACTGTTGATCTACCTCACATGAAGCCGTGTTGAAATGGAGAAATATAGGATTTGGTGTTATGGTACAGACAGGAACAAATTACACTTTCAAACACAAATTCGACAATATTGATATGAGTCTATAGTTATTAACATGCGCATTATCACCCTTATTGAATGCTGGATTTCTGGATCCTCGGTCGCTTTCGGATGGTCGGGAAAGTAGAACTTCGAATTGCCATGTTAATAATAAGAGTCAGCGGTTTTACAAGGGCAAATATTGTATAATGCATGATAAAGCTGGGAATTGAATCATCACCCGCAATATTTTTTTGCGGGAATTTTGTCATAATACTAAGTACTTCGTCTTCAGTTGCAGATCCTAATGTAAAAAGAGTGATAATTACACTCCTTTTACAAAATTCTCTTGAATTCTCTTGAATGTAAGTAAAATCGCTACTCATAGAGTGTACAGAAGAAAACTTATTGATGATGAAGCAAGACCAAAAAAAAGACACGTCAAAGTGGTTCTAAAATCAAAGTCCTATTAACAGTTTTCTTTGATTACCGTGATGTAGTGTTCTACGAATTTTTTCCAATATGCAAAACTGTTAACTCTTGAGTGTTATGTGTCGTTTGAACGACGCCATGCGTCTAAAATACTCTATATTATTGAAAGATGGTTTTTACATCACGATAATACACCATGTTCATCGCTTGCTTAAGACTATTTGCCCAAGAATTCAATATATATTGTCCGACAACCACCGTATTAGCTTGATTTATTACCGTGTGACTTTTTCTACTTCTACGGCTCAAAAAACCGCTCCGTGGACACTGTTTTAAATAAAGTGGAGAGGTGAAACAAAATTCGAAATACGCTACGAAAGACTAAACCGAAAATTGACTTTCAGAACTGATATGGAGATTGAAAAATACATTGGAATAAGGAAATTACTTTGAAATAGATTAAATAAATTTGGAAAAAGAATACATACATTGCGCTTTATTTAACCAGTACTGACATTTTTTGATCACAGTAGTATATATCAAATCTAGTAATAATTCATGCCATTTTGTAGTATACGTTGGTAAGCAACAAAATCTAAAAGTATCTTTTATGTCAAATTTGGCAACAAAAAAATGGCTGCATGTTTGATGATTTCCCCAATTGTGAAGAAAACCAGCAGATGCTGTACAAAACATTTGCAGCGCGTTGGACGAATGTGCTATTGACAATCGAAAATGGAAATTGGAAAATTAAACTTTTGTTATAAGTTATAAAAAAGTGCTGGGCGATCCAATGAAACATTTCAATTTGATTGATGTGTTACTCTTATTGATGTAATCTACCGTTGACTTTACTAGACAACGAAATATTTGTCTCCTTGCGGAATAAATACACGTATTGTAAATTACCAAGTCGGAAAATGTTACGAAATTTACTGTCATGTTTTTGTGAACATATTTAAAACGTAATTAAATTTAAATTGAAAGATCAAAAAGATTATTTTAAATATAGAAATATAACATCACTGATATAGAACGGTCGTTTTCGGCATTAAAGAACATTTATTCCGCACGTTGTAGTAGCTTGGCTGAAACAACTGTGGAAACATATCTAATGACTAAAATATTGAACAGATGTTATCGCGTTTGCGACTTCACGGAAGACTCTTAAAACGATAAGTGTTTGAGCACGTTTTATAATTTTCGTCTTACTATTTATTTTATGTCTCAATTTTTAAGCATTCGCCTCTGGTATGTGGCGCAATTTCCCTGCTGTAGTTATACGCAAACGAACACAAAAAATATATGTATGTACATGACAAATTAATAAGCTCCTCTTTCGGTTTGATCTTTCTTTTGCCTTAAAAATTCATGTCTTTTGATACTTTTAATACAAATGTTTCATACAAAGGTATTTTTAATAATATAAAATATTATTAAAAATCTGCTGTGAAGAACACAAATACAGGTTCAATATTAAAAATACCTTTGTATTATACAAAACTGGTGGGGTTTTACCCACTCATGTATGTTTCAATTATTCTGTTACAAATGTTTCATTTTTTTATTATTTCAGTGTATTCTATGTCTACTATGAACAATATTTAACAATTTGGTCTGATGCTTTATCATCATTGGGATATTCTTTAGCTGTTGTGACAGGAGTAACACTTATTGTATCTGGAGGCAGTATTTTGGCGGCACTTACTGTGCTTTTAATAGTACTTATGATAATTGTGGATATGGGAGGACTTATGTACCTGTGGAATATTAGTTTAAACGCTGTATCGTTAGTAAATTTGGTTATGGTAAGTAACAATCTTGTTATTAGTAAATTTTAAAATGAGAACATATGTATTTCACTGGAACCGATATAGTTATTTTAAGTACCTAGAAGAAATCTAGCCGAATTCAAATTTTACAAATACAAACATATTCGGTAAATATATCAACTAAAAAAGTTCATTTTAAAAAATGTTATGTTTTCTACTAGACAACAAATTTTCAGCTTTTTATTTTTTCCTTATTATATAATAAAATCAAATTTCTTCTAATACGTCAAAATCGGAAAAAAAATACTGAAATAATAAATATTGACATAACCTTGTACTATATGTGCATGAGGAGTTCATAATGTCTTGACTTCTAATTTTTAAAACAAAATAGCGGTAATACGCTTTACCTATTAAAGGTGGAATATTTAGATTATGCTGATGAACAGTGAATTCTCCGCACAAGTTGTTGTCATCATTTACATTCATATGTGATATTGTTGATATAAACACACATTCATCTTCCAAATTGATTTAATTTGATTTTAATATATGCCCACATAGCACAGAACTATTAATTCATTAACTTAATTGGTTGTAGAGCAAACATTAGAATTACTGATTGCGTATAACGTAGCAAATAGGCCGAGACAATGTTCATATTTATCAAAACATGTTAGAAAGTAGGTACAATATCTCTTGTAATATTTTTCATTTTTGAAAGAAAACCTTGTTACTATTATTTATTTTTAAAAACTTCTGTGTTAAAAATGGTACACCAATCGAATTTCCAAGGGAACTGTTGAATGAAGCCAAAGAAGTAGGTTTAAACATTCACAACAAAATTAACATACTAATGCACAAAGTTTGTTTGGGGTAAAAATCTTCACAGAAAATGAACAAAACTGAACATTGATACACTAAATATCAGAAATGCGCGCAGTTCCAAAAGGTGACATTTGTTATCCTGTTAAAAAAGCTTTAACCTAATTTAGATTAGTAGGAATGTATCCTACTACACACCGAACTGAAAATTTGTATACTGAGATATCAGAAATTTTCAAACTCAACAGCATTACGAAATTACTGCTATTACGGACAATTTTTTTTGTCAAACTGAGATGAGGTAGATATATATGAAAACCTACTTGATCCCTTGAAATAAGAGAACGAAGTGAAAATGAGGGTTACCTACTAAAATCCTCTCAAGAAGAAAGCAAAATTGCTTATGAACAAGTTAAAAATAAAGTAGGCAATTAACACCAAAATAAAAGCACCAGTAACATATTGGAGAAAGAGACTGAAAATATTCCCAAACAATAGATGGAATCTTTCAAATTACAATATAGGAAAGCAAAGCATTTCTATAAAAAGGGTTCAGGAATAATTAAGAACTAAAATTAGAAGTAATGATAGAAGCAATATTAAAAAAGCACAACCATATAATAATAAATCAATGTGATTAAATTACTGGCAACGATTACGAAATTTCACATATCGTTCCAAAAAATTATGTACTAAGCGGATGGTTCAAACAAGATCTCAACAAAACTCGCTAAACTTCTAGATAAAAACCATATTATAGTTTCCCATACGTTTTACAACAAAATTTATGAAACCGATAATTATCCTGCTGAATTTCATCGAATTTTATGTCTTTAAAGAAGCAGAAGAACATAGAAATCATAGGAATCCCGCCTTAAAATTGATCTTCAACTACAACTTTTGGCGGAGCTGAAATACAGAAGGAACTTGAAACACAGATATTAGTACAAAACTGCCATAATTAGAACAAATATAGGTCTATATTTTACAAATTACGGCAAAAACAATTTGCAGACGTGTGCGATAATGCATTTTCTACTTAATCCGCACACTAAAATCATAAAAACCACTTAAAAATACACTTAAAAATACCAAGAAAGGCATAAAGGTCAATGGAGTTTGCATTAATATCATCCGCTATGCATAGGGTCTAATACTAATTGCTGATGACGTAGATAATTTGTAACAGCTTCAGAACATAGTCCATGAACATACCCAAAAAGAGGCTTAAAATTAATGCGAAGAAAATAAAATTATTCATGTTCAATAATGATGAGTCTAATATTCAACAATCTGCTAACAGGATGAGTGAATAAGTTTAAATATCTTGAAAGAAAGACGCCAAATACCTAGATATATATCTTGACTGGTTTAACATGAAGAAAGCATATATTCTCGACGAGGAAGCCTCAAACTTAGTACACTTAGTAGAGTTAATTGTTCAAAATTTCAACCTGAAAGCAAAGTCCCTATTTACAATGAATCATTAAAACCCATCAATTCAAACGTCGAGCATTCCAACTGGTCATTGGGCGAAAGATTGAAGAGGAAGTGGAGTAGAGAGCAAAAAGATGTGACTTCGTATTATAAACTAATAGAATGGACTACTTTAATGGATATGCCTTTCAATAAAACGAATCAACGAATGCAAATACCAGGAACTATTATCATTATCTTTAATCATCGACGATTTCTAATTAACTTTCCACTTAGTATCAAAATTCTTCAAATCAAATTCTATTTAAAGAAATTTCGGTTACAAAGCTGCACGTGTTTCGAGCGAGTTGGATTTTGATGTTTCTGTATTATTGAAAGCTTTTCGGACAATGAACTGAAATAATTAAATGTTAGTAGGATAATCGAAGCTCTCTCAAATATTTATCTTTCTCTTTTGACTAAGAACATCCACCTTTTTTTTGAGGACCTCTCTAAATTGTGAAAATAATATGAAACACAGTAGAGTGGATAAAACCTAGGATAACGATGAGAAACGCTTTTAGGTATATATTGGTATATGTAGGTTTACGATGAATTGAATGTCCTTAGGAACTATCAAGGTGACAAGTAAGCACAATATTTAGGGAATGAAGGAAACGTTTTGACTAAATTTCCATCCAAAAAGCGTGCGAAATTATTAAAAGAGAAATACAAGAAAAGTGTTCAAAAGATCATGTCGCTCTTGTGGCCAGAGAAGAAGATATAATCAATATGTGTGAACCACATTATGGTTTCAATACCTATTCATGGTAACGACTACAGAATTGGAAATAAATAGAACTATAATACTGTAAAATATTTGTTTTTCTGGGTTCTTTTAATTAAAACTAACGGTAATTTAAAACATACTATATTAATATAAAACACCAAATACGCTTAATAACTAATAATAACAGTATTTATTTCACGATTATATCACAATATCAATCCAACGGTGATTACTCGTTGAATGCCTCCTCTAATCCCTTTCTGCGGGTTATATATAGGCCGCCGTATATTCGAGAACCATCCGGACTTTCGTTTTATTCTAGATTGTCCGGGAGACGAATGACGCGTGACATCATTGCCTGACTCACACCACATTGCCTCCTTCTTAAAGAAAAAGTTTCGTCCCGAAACATCGATTCCTTGGCTCCATCAAGCGATGACGAAATCTACAGGTAGGGCCTTTATTGCATTGCGACGTCATATCGAAATAGCAGTCTACGGTCTTCTCTTGTCTGGACGGAAGAAAATATTCAGGCCAATAACTGCAGACCAGAATTGTAGACCAATTTGACCAATTGACCAATAGACCAGAACCAATAATGTTGCAATAACACCTCTAACATGCTTCTTACAATTCTCCAGTCCATGCGATCCAAACCACAACCCAATTTTGTTACTGTTAATTTCAAAATATCTTGTTGCAACATTTGTTCACGCAAATGGACTAGACCTTCCGATAAGGCCCGATAGGTTGGCTTCAGGCTTAGCAGTTCTTTCGTAACCAAATAAAAGATGGACTGTTCTTTATTTATTACTTAAAGACTCTTCCCAATTGCCGGTCCCTGCTGCCTTAATTCTCCGATTCTGCCAAATCTGTGTTTAAATTCCTTGGCAATTCCATTAGACATTCGCAGATCTTGGGCTACGCAATGAACGAGCGCATAGTCTGACGGCACAGTAAATAAATCTTGCTACTTCTCGTATAGGGCTAATCTATTAAAATGTACGACTCTTGATTTAGTATGAGGTATTGGTATATTACATGGTTAATCCGCTTCAACACCTCGTATGGCCCATCCCAATTCTTTTGAAGTTTTGGAGACAGGCCCCGTAGACGTTGTGGATTGTACAGCCATACGCGATCGCCGTCATAGTAACCACCGTTCTCGGCATTGATGTCGTAGTTCTCCTTCATCTTGTCGCTGACATTCTGGATATTACGTCATACTTGGTCATGGATATTATCCAGTCTTCGCCGAAGAGTACTGACATAATCTTCTCCTGCAAGGTATTTACCAGGCTTGCTCCCAAATTGAAACGGAGTTCCCTTCCGAATAGCACGTTTGCTGGTGATTGCCCAGTGGTTTCTATGCCCAGTCCGCCATTAGTAATAATGGTAAATGCTCGTCCCGATCTCTTTGGTGTTCGGAGAACACTTTGGATAAGTGTCTCATCTTGTTCGTCCGCTCTACCATTCCATCTGATTGTAGGTGCAAAGGAGTTGTTCTCTTCTTTCGAATGCCCAAAAGTCCACACATCTTTTCGAACAGACAGGATTCAAAATTTCGCCCTTGATCTGAATCGAGTTTCAACGAACTCTTTCACGATCACATCCGCCACGGTTCCAGCTTCTTAATTAGGCAAGACATAAGCTTCGACCCACTTGGTAAAATAGTCCATCACCACTATAATATTTAGTCCCTTTATCACTTTCTAGGAATGGTCCAGTAATGGTGATTCTCTCGAAGAGGCTTCCCACATTGTATTGTCGCACAGGGGCACGTCTGCGTCTTTGTAGTCTGTTACTCGCGACACAATCAACACATTTCCCGCACTACTCTTTCACGTCTCTTGAGCAATTTATCCAATAAAATTTCTGGCGTACCTTTTTCAGCGGTTTATGAACACCAAAATCTCTCCCAGAAGCACCATTGTGGACTTCCCGCAATACCTCTGGTATCCTGTTCCTGGGAATTACCAGTTGTATTTTTTGCTCACTTCCATCGTGATTTTCCACTTCACATTTCAAGAGATTATCTTCCATCAAGGAATCCCATTGTGCCCAGTATGATTTCAGTTCCCGCGAACGAGGAGCAATTTCCTGCCAGGTTGGTCTTTGCCCAGTTTTCTTCCAAACCCTTAAGATTGCAAGATCAGGATCAGCTTCTTGTTCTGCGCGCAAATTGTCAGGTTGCTAGTGGTCATCAACTACGATTGTTCGACAAGTATTGGCTTGAAGTAAGGAGGCAATTTGGCCGAGCGTTCTTAGAGTTTCCTGCTGCTCAGTCGATGTCTTCTTGGTGACCCTTACATATTTGTTTCGAAAGTGACTGATTTCTTCATCATTCTAACATTCTCGTTTTCCTGGTTGTCGGCAGTACAGACTCGAGCATTGTTCCTAGATGCCTGTTTCGCAGTTTCAAACTCGAGTGCGTGCGCTAAGGCATGGATCAAAGTCTTCGGTCACCCCAGCCTTAATGCCTGCTGCCTGTCAGTATCCCGGACCATCTATGAACTTCTGGATAGCCAGGTATTCCATGAAATTGCCTGTCGCCATTGGATATGCCAGTCGAACCAGACGGGTAATATCTGCCTCAAATCCTGAAGACTCTCGCCTTTTGTCTTCGACCAGTTCTTCAGTTGAATATGATATACCTGCTCCAGATGCGCATGGCCATATTTCATCCCCAATCGTTTAATAAGCTGGGAATAATCTTTGCCTTCTTCAGGAGATAATGTTTGTAGAATCTCACTAGCATCACCCCTCAACGCTATTATTAAAAGAGTAGCCTTCTCGAAAGATGACCATGCGTTCGCTTCTGCGGCTGCTTCGAATTGCGTCAGGTAAGTCGCCCATGATGTTTTCCCATCAAAGGTTCGTGGCTTGGTTCTGGTCTTCAAGATAGCCACAGCTTCTTCTTTTATTTCGATTGGCCGTGGCATAGCTTCTTCGTTGAGCTGCTTGAGATCAACATGACTCATGGTCACAGGTAATTTCATCTGAGACATGATTGCCTCAAAAAGTATAGAGTGTTCTCCAAATGAAGAAAGAAAGAACAAATAAATATAAAATATAATATATCATTTACATTTTAAAATTCTTTGAGAAAGACATTATTTGTCGAAACATGTAAGATTATTTTAAATATATACATATTAAAGTAATATAGACCTTAAATCGCCGACTAATTAATCTACTATATATATATATATATATATATATATATATATATATATATTGTTGTGATACGTACAGCTTGGTTATTCCAGCTAACTGTAACTGAAAAGGTAGAAATTAACATAAGGGAAACATCCTATTGAATAACTGCATTTGGTGGACACTACTTGTAAAATTAGTGTCGAAATGTTAATAAATTAATATCACGACAACTTTGTATTTTTCAGATTAATTTATTAATCAAATTATATTTATTTCAAATTTACTTTTTATATTTTAAATTTTCATTTTTGTCATTCAAGTCAATTACGCGAAATTAAAAAAGATATTTAATTTATTTACATTTGAATTATATCGATACTAACACTAACACGCCCATTTTTCAAACATAGAAAAACCGCGAACAGGTTATATTTATATTCAAACTTGTAACCTAACCTATCATCTAAAAGCAATTCATATATGCATGTAAATTCAAATTCAAATATTAATTTTATCTTTCCATAAAAATCATTATTACTTAAAATATCTTTTCCGTTCCTGCCTAGCTGAATACCCTGATTTGCCGTAGACAAATCACAGGTTCATTTATTATCTTGTTAAAGCATAACAAATAATTTAATTTATGATCAATTCAAAATTTACTTAAAATATCTTGATTTTGCTTTGAAAGAATAACTATCTTGATTAATTTAACGTAAAGAATATTTTCTAGTGAGATTCCTATAGTACGTACCATTTAACATTGTTAACTAATATATATTATAATAGTCTTTGCTTATAAAACAACTGGTAAACATAACCACAATTACTCACAAACATAAATTCATAATACCTCACTTTGCCGTTTATCTAAGTTGCACATTTAAGTGTATAGATATCTTGTGTTGAATAAATATTTTATACTTGTTATTTTAAAGAAGTTTTTTTATTTATCTATGCGTAGCTAAATCTATCTCAATTATATTGTTAATTTATTATTTATCAGTATCTTTCTCATGCTCTAACGACATCTATTTGTAATCGAAGATACTTCATACAATCAGCTGGTAGACCAATAGTAAAAGTTTAAATTAAGGCACCCAATACATAATCTATCAGTTAAAGTACTATTATTTACTTATTATTATACCGAAGAACATTAAAAATAACTCTCTTCTCGGCCTCTTTTCAATTGACGCCTGTACGTGGAGGCGTATCTTATATATATATATATATATATATATATATATATATATATATACATATATATATATATATATATATATATATACAAGTGTCCCGTATCGTTATGTTCAAATTTTAGAAATGTAAAGTAGACTTCATTTCAAGTAACAAAAACGCAAAACTTGTATATTCATTTTTATTTGTTTCAAAGTTACAGATCTATGAATGTGATTGTCAGATCATGAAAAAAAATGTAATCCTAAAGTCAATACAAACTGATTTTATTTAAAAAAAAGTTATACGATTCAATAACAGGCCTGTGATTGTTAACGTCGCATAATAAAATGTTATATTAAAATAGATAGACACGTGTTGTAGTGCATACAGTAATTTCTTGGAGATCTACAAAAAAGAGTACTGGAAGTTGATTTATGATAAAGAAGGTTCTTACTTATTTCGTAAGTGCTGAACCATGAATATCGTACAATAAGCAAATGTTCAGATGACTGTTAACTTTGCATTTTTAAAGAAAGGATTACATTGCGTTTCAGTTCATACAACAGCTTATTAGTGAGTGGACACGTTTTCTTTATTCAAAATGCCTTACCGATTTTCTTCTCAAGAGTATGCGGACATACATTTTGTGTATGGCTACTGTAACGGCAGTGCACGTCAAGCAGTTATTGAATACCGACATCAGTTTCCCGATAGGCGCATTCCTCATTACAGAACGCTTCTGGAAATACACAGACAATTTCGGGAATGCGGACTACGTGATTATCTTTTCGACCGAGGAGTAAATTTGCCAGCAGACTTAGAGGAAGAAGCAGTAGCTATTGTTACAAAGGATCCAACTCTCGGTGTACGTCGAATCGCTAGACAACTATCAGTGCCACGAACGACAGTTTGGCGAATTTTAAAACGTGAGGGCTTATATTCATATCACTATCGCAGGGGACACGGTTTGCTTGAGGCAGACCACTATGC
Source organism: Melolontha melolontha (assembly GCA_935421215.2). Taxonomy (NCBI): domain Eukaryota; kingdom Metazoa; phylum Arthropoda; class Insecta; order Coleoptera; family Scarabaeidae; genus Melolontha; species Melolontha melolontha. Next base: position 135,180,810 of record OW285236.1, read on the forward strand.
TCGTCTAGTTTATTCTACCTGTCACGGCTTCATTTTAATTTCTGCAGGACAGTCCTCTGGACAGATGAATCTACCTTCACGAGAAGTGGTGTTACAAATCTGAGAAACCTGCACAGGTGGTCATCAGAAAATCCCAAAGCTATACGCCCATCTAAATTTCAACATGAATTTTCTATTAATGTTTGGGCGGCCCTAATCGATGACTTGTTGATTGGTGCTGTCGTTCTTCCTGGGAGGTTAAATGCGGACAATTACCTTCAATTTCTTATTGACGAACTGCCAGCTCTTTTAGAGGATGTCCCACTGAATGTTCGGCGAGACATGTGGTTTCACATGGATACATTTCGGAATTGCTGTCAGAAATTGGGTTAACGTCAATTATCCAAGATGGATGGGTCGAGCTGGTCCTGTTGCATTGCTACCCAGATCACCCGATCTTAATCCTCTTGACTTTTATTTATGGGGGTACATGAAAAATTTAATCTACGCGTAAATTTCGAACACAAGAAAAGAGTTATTGGATCGTATTCACCAGGCTGCCCAGCAAATCCGACGAAACAAGTATGAAATTCGGATAAGTATCTTCAAAATTTGCTATTGCAATTGTTCATTTGTCTTTTGCAGTTGAGTACTGTCAACGCATTTGAGTCTGATTAAATAATATTTCAACATGTGGCATGATGAAATTAAATATTTTCAACCAGTAAAAAAGTCCCGGGCAATTCAAATGTTTCAATAAACCACTTGCTTCACTAATAGTAACTGAATCCATCCCATCTTCGTCAATAATTTTGTCTAAACATTCTTTGAAAGAATCCTGGTGTTCAAATAATGTGTTCACAGTTCGACTTTTGAAAATCCAGCGTGTAGGAGCAGCGCGTGGTAATCTACGTTTGATTATTTCATCAAGAATTACCGTTCGTTTTGGCGATCGAGAAAAAAACTTGAAAATGACTGCAAATTTTCAAAGAAAATTTTTACATTTTTATTGCACTGTGCCGCTCGTTCAATAATTAAATTAAATTGATGCGCGTAACAGTGAATATAATGTGCCTGTGAAAATGTTCTTTTGATAATAGTTTGGACACCATTTGTTTTACCACTCGTCACGGCCGCCCCATCGTAACTTTGAGCGATTAGTTTATTGTTATCAGACCCAGAAGAAGAATTTAAAATAGTTTGCAATTCATTCAGCAATGTTTTTGCTAATACATCAGCATTATGTCCACCCGGCTTAAAAAAAGACCAAAGGCGTTCAAAAATTTGTCCATTTAATACGTATCGAATAATAACAACCATTTGCTGATTATTAGCGGTGTCTGTAGTTTCATCGGCCACCAAAGCAATGAAATTTGCAAATGTAATTTCCTTTAATATTTCGTGCTTGTAAATTTGCCACATTGCATCTAGCAATTCGTTATGAATAGTTTTTTGAGGAGCCTTTAAACACTTGTGAACCTTTCATATGTATTGTAAGCACAGCGTCTAATTCAGTTGCAAAGTTGATTAAGCCTACGTAAATACCTGGATTTTCCGACGTCAATGTCTCATCATATACACATAATTAACCGGCACAAAATATGACCATTTTGTTCCACATCTTCGTTGTACTTAATTTTATGTCGCAAATAAGCACCGTCTAATTGTTCACGTATGTCCACTTTGCCTAGAACACTAAAATCCACGCATGCATTCGTGTGAGAAACGGAATTTTCGTGTTTCTTTGCTCTTTCTGCGATATACTTTAAATCATTCAACCCTTGTTTATTCCACGCACTAACCTCCTTCTTAAAAATTAAGCAGATAAAACAAAATAGTTTATTTGTTAGTGAACATCCGCAAATCCATTGATATTTTTCATATTGTATATTTTTATTGAATACTCTATTGTAAGTTCGAGTTTTACTTCTTGAAGTGTAGTTTATTTGAAGTTCATTTCTTCTTAATTAAAGTTTTTCATCAAATGATAGCAGGTTTTTTAAAAGGTTTTGCACACTATTAACATCCATCATTAATAATAAACACGTGCAGTAAGCGCCGAAAACAATACTATCGCAATAAGCGCAAGACGTTAACTGGAGTCGGGCGAGTTTGTGCCCCAAAACGACGTATAAAAACATATGGCGAAGATAAGCGGGACCAGCCTATCCATATTCGGAATAGGTACATCTGAAATCGTGCCCCGGAACATAGTTTTGAGCGATTATGCGCTAGTGTCTGTGGGGCGGAAGGAAACTTTGATACCATCGTTATAAAAATACGTAAAAATAATAAAATACAATAATGCACTGAATCACATGCGAATTTCTTTCTGTGTTTATCTTGGTGGTTGGGTCGGCACGTGCACTTGTGCCCTTTAGTACCAGCCGCCACTGGTACATATATGTCTAACAACAGGATTATATTAATAACTGTTCATCTGAGTTGTCAGTTTGAAGTTTTTCTTTATATTGATTGACGTTTATGATAATACTGACAATATAAATGTACCATTATCGATTCACTTGCTAATTTTGTTTGATAGATCGTAATGTTTTAAAAGAGGCCACTTACGGTAACGTTATGGTGTTATGTTGATTAAAAATACTTGTTTTTCTTTTGAAAATATGTGTAACAGGAGACACGAACAGGACCTTTAGAAGTTCCGGCGATCTCTATTCGATTGAATGAAGGCCAGGGGGCACGTTCACTATCACCAAAAAATGCAGCCTCGGCAACAGTCTCTTCATTTAAGCCAATCCACCCAATCTGTCTAAACTCTTTGATATACTTCTACAGGAGTAAACTCACTGCTATTCATGTATTTCCAATTTTTTTATTATTGAAATCAATTTATTTTCTCACGTTCTGTCAAATCTATTTATATCTCCCTGACAATAATTGTTGTTCTCCTTTTCATGGCCTCAATTATATTCACTCCATTTAAATTATAAGTAATAAAATATTTCCAAAAAAAAACTTAATATTAAATTACAAAATATGAATAATCTAATTTACAAATATGAAACTCATAACAAACAAACCAATATAAATTTTTTAATAATACAATCAATGTGCTTTTCTTGTTCCTTTAAACAATATCATGAAGGCTATACTACTACAATATATATATATATATATATATATATATATATATATATATATATATAATATTTTCGTGACCTTGATATGATATTTTATGATGTTTATTACTTCAAAGTATATATATTTAAAACAACCCTACATGTTTCGGCAATGATGCCTTTGTCAAGGATATAAAAAATATATTTTTTATATCCTTGACAAAGGCATCATTGCCGAAACATATAGGGATGTTTTAAATATATATACTTTGAAGTAATAAACCAGACCTTTAATCGCCGACTTATTAAGTTTACTATATATATATATATATATATATATATATATATATATATATATATATGTAGGCAACGAGTCTTTGCCGTTAAAACAAATATATAAAACAATGAGTGTTGGGGAATCCGGCAATAAAAAACCATTAATTATTAATGAGAGTTCTTTATTTTTTTACCCTATATTTCGCTCTGAGGTTTAGAGCTTCTTCGGGGGTCACTTTAATAAGAAAAAATATACACAACTTAGCTATTTAGTCTACCAATCATAAGAAAAATTATACTTACAAAAGTGAACTATTTGTTATGAGAAAATTATACATTCCAAAAACCAATAGGTCGAAAAATTTTGTCAATTGTCCCACGTGACACAAACAAAACGTCATAATTAATTTAAAAACTCTTTAAAAAACTATTATACTTTACATTATAACAAACACATCTAAAAACAAAGTAGAGCAACGTGTAGTGTAGTGTATATATATATATATATATAGTAAACCTAATCAGTAGGCGATTAAAGGTCTGTATATTACTTCAAAATATATGTATTTAAAAAACTCTACATGTTTCGGCTATATACGCCTTTTTCAAGAGAATACAAAATATGAATGACAGGATATAAATCATAAATCCTGTCATTCATATTTTGTATTCTCTTGAAAAAGGCGTATATAGCCGAAACATGTAGAGTTTTTTAAATACATATATTTTGAAGTAATATACAGACCTTTAATCGCCTACTGATTAGGTTTACCATATCATACCAAGGTCACGAAGTTATTATATATATATATATATATATATAGTAGATTTAAATTAGTCGGTGATTTAAGGTCTGTTTTACTTTAATATGTATATATTTAAAATAATCTTAAATGTTTCGGTAATTACTGCCTTTTTCAATTCCATTTATAATTTAAAATTCTTTGAAAAAGAATATATGTATATATATATATATATATATATATATATATATATATATATATATATATATATATATATAAGAGAGTGACGTTAGTTACTACGCTTATAACTCTAGAACGCCTGGACCGATTTCGAAGATTCGCACCAATTCGGACTGGTCTCCGGCCAAACAAGAATAATACCCAAGAAAATTCCCGAATTATCCCGGAAAAAAGAAATTATCAAGAAAATTCATTTTCCCATACATTTTGTCAGTCGTTTACTTGCTTTCGGGAGAGATAGACGTGTTTGATCGGCTTCATAATTAAACCTAATATTAGGTCATTATAAGTAGAAAAAGCACGACTAGTTAGAAATATAGTATAAAGTTGATGCGTAATAGTCTGTGTGCAGGTGTTGGGTGTTTGTGTAGTTTGTTATTGTTTGTGGAAAGAAAAAAAAGAAAAAGGGAAAAAAGAGGACAGAAAAAGGCAGAAAAGAAAAAACAGTGAGTGAGCCGATAAGAGATATCGTTTTCGAGCTGTGGAAGCGGGCGACCTCTTTGCGCGGCGAGGTGAGACGTTGGTAAATACTAACAAAGTTGCATATACGGGGGGAGACGGAATAGTAGGAAATGGATAGTGACGATTATAGTACAGATGAGTCAAGGAGAAAACGAAGTAGGAAATACGAAGAAAGAAGTTCTATTGAGAAAAGAAGTAAGAAAACCATTCGAACTCCCCAAAAAGTAGAACAAAAAGAAGAGGATAAGCTAGATAAAGTGATACAGATGATCCAAAATGTAACCATGGAAATAAGGGAGGTAAAGGCAGAATTGCAGGAAGTGAGAAGGGAACAGAGTGAAGCAATGCAGGAAATAAGGAAGTTGCAAAAAGAGAATGATAACATAAAAAAGGATAATGTAAAATTAAAAAAGGAAAATGAAGAAATTAGAAATGATATGGAAAAGGTCAGTCTGAGGGTAAGGAGATTAGAGAAGGAAAAAAAGAGTAATAATATTGTAGTAACTGGGTTAAAAGTAGATGTAAGCGAGGAAAACACATTAAGTGAAACCATGAGAAATTTTTTAGAAGATGAAGTAAAGGTGAAAGTTGATGTTAAGTCAGCCCACAAATTAGGTCCGAAAACTTGCCTGGCGGAGCTGGGAAATGATCGAAATAAAAAAGAGGTTATGCAAAATAAGAAAAATCTAAAAGGAAAAATGGACGGAAGAGTATATATTAATAATGATTTGACACCGGAAGAGAGAATTGCAGCTAAGGCCTTAAGAGAGGTAGCTAAAGAAGAAAGAAAAAATGGAAAGAAAGTAAAAATAGGTTATGAGAAGATAAGTATAGACGACAGGTGGTTTAAGTGGAACAATAGTGCAGGAGTATTGGAGGAGGTTGTCAATAGTATGCAGAGCGGTGCAAAAAACTAAATAAAAAGGAAAGGAGTGATATGATGGCGAATTCAGCAAAGAAACAGGTTAAGAGAATGGGAAGTAAAATTAAGGGGGGAAGAAATAGAAAGGAACAGTTAAAGATAGAAACTTGGAATGTAAGGGGCACATATGAACATGGAAAATTAAAACATATAGTAAAGGAGATGAGAGAATATAATTTTGATATAGTAGCGTTACAAGAAACAAAGCAAATAGGCCAAGATACAATAGAAATAGAGGATTATGTGTTTCTCAATAGTGGGGGAAATAATAGAATACTAGGCACGGGGTTCATTGTAAGTAAAAGGATAAAACCAAGCATAGTAAAATTCATGGCCAAGTCGGATAGATTATGTATTCTAAGAATAAGGGGAAAATTTCAAAAAATTACATTTATTAATTTTCATGCGCCCACAGAAGGAAAGGATATAGAAGTTAAAGAAGAATTTTATAACGAATTGGAAAGGGCATACGATGAAGTACCTAAATATGACATGAAAATTATGTTAGGTGATGCAAATGCTAAAATAGGTAGGGAAAGTGAATATAGACCAACTATAGGGGCATACAGTAAACATGAAAGATCAAACGAAAATGGCATGCTGTTAATAGATTTTGCGAAAGAAAAAGATTTGATTATTATTAGTACGTATTTCCAGAGGAAAGAGATTTATAAGGGAACGTGGCGATCACCCGATGGAAAAACTGTAAACCAAAATGACCATTTTCTGATTGAAAAGCCTGAGGAAAGGGCTCATACATAAGATCATACAGGGGTCCGGATGCCGACACGGACCATTTTATGATAGGCGCAAGGATGATGCAGGTGATACCGGATATTAGAAATCAGAGGAGAAGGGATAGGAAAAATAAAATGGCAATGAGGCTAAAAAGTAAAGAAGAGCAAATAAAATATGAGAAGGATATAAGAAACGAGTTAGACGGCATAGTAGGGAAGGATAATATTGAGGAGGAATGGATGGAATTGAGGGAACAAATGGGAAAAACAGCCAGAGGCTGTAACAAGGAAATAAAGCAAGAAAGAAAGAAGTGGTTCGATGAGGAGTGTAGAAAGGAACTAGAATATAGGAAGAAACTGCGATTGAGGATGTTAAAGGAAAAAACAGAAGATGTAAGAATGAAATATGAACAACAAAGGAAGAAAACAAAAAGAATTTTGAGAGAAAAGAAAAGAGAGCACTATGAAGATGTAATCCAGGATATAGAGCAGAACTATAGAAATAACCAGATTAGAAATTTATATCAGGGAATAAGAAATGAAAGGACAGGATTTCAATGCAAGACGGTATTTTACAAAGATGAAAATGGAGCAATTCTTGCCGGAGATGAGGAAATTTTAAACAGGTGAAAGGAATATTTTGAGCAGTTATTAAATGGGGAAAGTGAGACTGAAAGAGGCGAAGATGAACGTATATTGCAAGAAATTCAAAGTCAGGAAGGGGAGCCTCCTCCAAATAAAGAACAGATTGAAGAAATAATAGGAAAGCTTAAAAATAACAAAAGCCCGGGTAGTGATGGAATAACGGCAGAGATGTTTAAATATGGAGGGCAAAGCTTAATGGAACGTATACAAAAATTAATAGAAGAAATATGGAGGCAGGAGAAAATACCGAGAGAATGGACGCAGGCAATAATTTGCCCGTTACATAAAAAAGGGGATAGAAGTGAATGCCACAACTATAGGGGTGTGTCCCTACTAAATGTGGCGTATAAGATAATGGCAACACATATAAAGAATAGATGGTGGAGCAAACGGAGTGTATGATTGGTGAGTACCAATGTGGTTGGTTGCGGTTGGTGAGTACCAATGTGGTTTTAGAAGGGGGAGGAGCACCATCGATCAAATTTTTACGCTAAAGGAAATACAAGCTGAAAGTCATGAGTACGAGATACCAACGATGGTGCTCTTTATTGATTTCAAGCAAGCATACGATAAGGTGAAGAGAAAAGAACTTTATATCGCATTGAAAGAGCTAGGAGTTAACAGTAAACTAGTAAAAATGATAGAGATAACCTTGCAAGGAACAGAAAGTATGGTCAGAATATTAGGAAAAACATCTGAAAAGTTCAAAATCAGAGAAGATGTTAGGCAAGGAGACCCACTGTCGTCGGCTCTTTTTAATATAGTATTGGAAAAAGCTATGAGACAAGCCAATATTAGTAGGAATGGGCTATTATACCAGAGGAGGCATCAGTGTTTGGCATTTGCCGATGACTTGGTGATCCTGACAAGAAGTAAGGAAGAATTAAAGTGTACATTGAGGAGAATGGAGGAAAAAGCAAGAGCAATGGGATTATATATAAATGAGGAAAAGACCAAATATATGGAGTGGACGCGGAAAGAGTTTCAAAAGGGAAATCACCTAAAGGTAACAGCTACAGGAGGCAAAGAATATCAATTCGAAGAAGTGGATCGATTTACTTACCTGGGAAGTGTATTTACGAGGAAACCGGATAGCGTGAACGCAGAAATACAAGCGAGAATATTGGCAGGAAGTAGATGTGTAGGAGGCCTTAATGGAATATTGAAAAGTAAAAATGTATCGAGAAAGGCAAAGATTAAAATGTATACGACTGTAATAAGACCAATAGTTACGTATGCGTGTGAGACATGGGTATTGAATAAGGCGGAAGAAAAAAGGTTAGAGGTGTGGGAAAGGAAGGTGCTTAGGAGGATATTTGGCGGAAAGAAAATAGGAGACATATGGATAAGGAGAACAAATGATGAAGTGGGAGAACTTTACAAGGAAATATAATAGGAGTCATAAGAGCACAAAGATTGCGGTGGTTGGGACACATGGAGAGGATGTCTGAAGCAAGAATACCTAAGGCATTATTGACAAGAAGTATTGGAGGAAAGAGAAGGAGAGGTCGACCGAGAGCAAGGTGGAAGGAGGAAGTAGAGAAGGACATAGAAATATTGAAAATTGTCAGATGGAAGGTAAAAGCTAGAGAAGAAAGCTATGGAAAAGAACGATTAATCAAGCCATGGACCTACTAGGTTCGCAGAGCTAGTTATATATATATATACATTTTGTAGGGTGTGATTTTACTACGCTTGCTTATAACTCAAGAACGCCTGACCGATTTCGAAGATTCGCACCAATTCGGTTTGGTCTCCGGTCAAACAAGAATAATACCCAAGAAAATTCCCGAATTATCCCGGAAAAAAAAATTATCAAGAAAATTCATTTTCCCATACATTTTGTAGGGAGTGATTTTACTACGCCATCTTCATGATAAATGACGAAGTCTGCCGGATCAGCTATTTAAATATAAATAAAATTTGAAGGCAAAACAACGTTTGCCGGGTCAGCTAGTATATATATATATATATATATATATGTTATGACAATTATGTATTTTAAATTTAAATATTTTACCGCGCTAGAGTAGGGGTAGAAAATGTATATATGTAGTTCTTTTTTTGACTAGAAGTAAGGGAGAGTTGGGTGTAAGACACCACCAAGCATGTAACGCCAAATGTATCTTAATGTATATATATCAAAATTTACTCTTGAGTTAAGTAAAAAGTTAAAAAGGTTACAAAGTGTGTTTTATTGAAATGAAACAAGAACCAGCATTCATTAAACCCCCAACATAAAATGGTCCTTCGACCCGCATGAGAAAAAAGAAAGTTAAAGAAGCTAACCGCCATTGCAGAAGCGACAAACAACGTGTAACGTGAGTCTTTCCTTTACAATTATTTCCTATTTGTGGTCTATTTGCGAATAATAGGTTTCTATTTTTATTTTACTACTTGGTATTTGTTGGATTTGACCTTATTCGCCTTGTTTAACCAAAATATGGATAACACAGAAAAAACGTTACTAAAAAAGCGCGGTAGCTTAAAAAGTAAAGTCACAATCTTTAATAACTTTCTAAATAAATTCAAAGGCATTACAAAGCCTCTAGATAAAGACATTGTTGAACTTGAGGAAAGATTATCAAAATTAGAATCGGTATATAGCGAGTATGATGAAATTCAAACGCAATTAGAACTAACTGTAGACGACGCGGATGATCAGTACAAAGAAAGGGATGAATTCGAAGAAATTTATTACGGTATCATAAGCGATGCAAAGTGTCTGTTGAAAGAAAGCGTACCTAACGTAAACGTACGTGACAACGACTCGGTTTCTTCTAGTAGATCAGGTAATATACAGTTAACAAGAGCGGTTAAGTTACCGGATATAAAGTTGCCTAGTTTTTCGGGACTTCATGATTATTGGATCGAGTATAGGGACATTTTTAGGTCTTTAATACATGAATGTAACGACATTACCGAAATTCAAAAATACCATTATCTTCGCGCGTCACTAGAAGGTGTTGCTGCGCAAGTTATAAAATCATTTGAATTTTCCGCCGAAAATTATAACGCCGCGTGGGAGCTCTTATGTAAACGATTTGATAATAAGCATGTTTTAATCCATAATCATTTAGATGCATTATTTAATATTGAAAAAATTAGTAAAGCCACTTCAAGTAAAATTCATAATTTAATAGATACCGTTTGTAAACATTTGCGATCATTAGAAAGTCTTCAACAAAAAATTGAATATTGGGATACAATAATTATACATTTAGTATCAAAAAGGCTAGATGACGCGAGTCTTTCAAAATGGGAAGAGTATAAAATGACCAAAGAAAGTGTTTCATTAGAAAATATGTATGATTGCTTAAGAAGACGCGCTGATTTATTAGAACGATTAGAAACGAGTAAGCATATGTCTGATAAATCAAAAGAAAATTATAGCAGTAAATCAAAAAATTTCTTTGTCTCAGAAAATGAAAATAAAAAACATAGCGTTATTATTAATTGTAGAATTTGTAACCAAGCACATAAAAATCATGATTGCGAACAATTTAAAAAATTATCGGTAGAGGATAGGTTAGTAAAAGCGAAAGAATTAAAATTGTGTCTCAATTGTCTCAGAGCTGGTCATTTTGCTAAGCAATGTTATATACGGGGTTCATGCCAAAAGTGTAAACGAAAACATAACACTTTATTGCATTTGGAAAGTACCACAGATGATCAGCCAGTCGAACATAATATTAACAATAGCGTAGCTTTAACCGTCAATAATGCTGAGATACATGAATCTACGTTATTACCTACGGTCTTAGTAACTATCTATGATGGACATCGGAGAGCATATCTCGCACGCGCGCTTTTAGATTCTGGATCGCAATCATGTTTTATTGCTGAGTCACTTTGTAAACGACTTAATCTAAACTTAATTAATATAAACTTTGCAGTTTCGGGATTGAACAATTCTATTTGTCAATTAAAATCCAAAACTCATGTAACAATTTGGGCTAGAAATAATGAATATAATGTTAATTTGTCGTGTTTAGTATTGCCTAAAATTACTAGCACATTACCGGCAAGCAAAATAGATGTTTCTGAATTGAACATTCCCGAAAACCTAAACTTAGCTGACCCTACATTTGATAAACCGGGTCCTGTTGAAATTTTGATTGGTTCTGATGTATTTTGGAATATATTGAGCGAAGGACAAATTAGTTTAGGTAATAACAAGCCATTCCTACAAAATACAAAATTTGGATGGATTATATCAGGGATGGTGTCAAATAAAATACCTACGCAAATCAGTTGTAATTTCAACAGAAATAGCTGCTTAGATGTACAGGATCAATTAGAAGCATTTTTTAAATTAGAAGATGTTTTATCGAAAAGGCCATGGTCACTGGAAGAAATTAAATGCGAAGAACATTTCGTTAATACCACGAAGCGTCTTTCAAATGGGCAATTCGAAGTCTCTATACCTTTGAAAGATTCAACAGAAACTTTAGGCGAGTCATTTGAACAAGCACGAAGACGGTTTTTGGCATTAGAACGCAAATTTGAGCGAAATCCAATTCTACAAGGTAGATACTGTGAGTTTATGCAGAACCCCACGAAAACGCAACTTCATTGCTTTTCTGATGATTCAGAAACTGCGTATGGTGGTTGTATATACATACGATCAATCGACGAAAGCAATACAATCTATTCTAAGCTTTTATGTTCAAAGTCAAAGGTAGCGCCGATAAAGCCCAGTACTATCCCACGCCTTGAACTATGTGCAGCATATGTTACCGCGAAGTTAGCAGACAAGGTAAAAAATTCGTTACGGTTAACGATAGATAGAATATTCTTTTGGACCAATTCTCAAATCGTACTAGGCTGGATCAATACCTCGGCAAACTTACTTAAGCCATTCGTGCGAAATCGGGTAGTAGAAATTCAAGAATTAACAGACGTTAAGAATTGGCGATATGTTTCAACAAAATGTAATCCCGCTTACTTAGTTTCAAGAGGCGTGGAACCCAGAATTATTGTGGAATCAAATTTATGGTGGCATGGACCTGCATGGTTGCAATCAAACGAAAAGGAGTGGCCAAGATGTCATACATATTATAGTTCGGATATATTACCAGAAGTTAAAGCGCAAATTCCAATTTCATTTGTTAGTATCGAACTGAACTTTTGCTTTGACAAATTTTCAAATTTAAACCGGTTGAAACGTTGTTGCGCGTATATTTTCAGATTTCAAAATAACTGTTTGCATAAAGGTGCATCTAAGCTAAGCGGTCCACTAACTGCAACAGAAATTCATAATGCCTTCATAGTCTTAGTAAAGGTTTCACAAAGAATTTCATTTTTTGATGATTTAAACAACTTAACACTACGCGGTCAGGTTAGCAAAGGAAGTAAATTATTAAGTTTAAATCCGTACATAGACGAAAATGGTGTAATCAGAGTCGGTGGTCGTTTAGATAATTCAAACTTTGATTTCGAGAAAAAACATCCAATTATATTATCAACTAAACATCATTTAACAAAATTATTATTTCGTGCATATCATGAAGAGCTTTTCCATGCTGGTCCGCAGCACCTAATAGCGAGCATTCGCGATAAATTTTGGCCTATAGCAGGCAAAGGTTTAGCCAAGCTAACTGTGCGTCAATGCGTAAAATGCCAACGATACAAAGTAAAACCTAGTCAACCATTAATGGGTAATATACCTGCTACGCGGTTTTGCACTGGTTTTCCTTTTCAATCCGTTGGGTTAGACTATGCGGGTCCAGTTTATATTAAAAATAAAAGAGGACGTGGCTGCAAATTAGAAAAATGTTATATATGTCTGTTTGTTTGCATGTCCACAAAGGCCATTCATTTAGAGTTGGTAAGTGACCTTTCAACAGATATTTTTTTGTTGGCTATGAAACGTTTTATTGCGCGTCGCGGTAAACCGCTACACATATACTCAGATAACGGCAGAACTTTCGTTAGAGCCAACCGTGAATTGAAAGAATTGAGCCGATTCCTTTGTACAAATCAATGCAATCTAGAAAGCGCTTTTAACAATCAGGGCATAAACTGGCATTTTGGTCCAGCATACGCGCCCACATTTGGAGGTCTTTGGGAGGCAGGCGTCAAATCCACCAAATACCATTTGAAAAGAGTTTTAAAAAACTCTCATGTTACTTATGAAGAATTTAACAGTTTATTGACGCAAATAGAGGCTATTTTAAACTCTCGACCCATAACCCCCCTGTCAACCGATCCTTCCGATTGTACTCCTCTGACTCCGGCTCATTTTCTCGTTGGACGACTTCTGACTGCAACATATGAACCAGACATCCAAATTGTCCCAGAAACGCAACTTTCGCGATTTCAACGATTAGAGCAACTTCGGCAGCATTTTTGGACGAGATGGAGAAAGGAGTACATCAGTGAACTTCAACAACGTACGAAGTGGAAGTCCAACATTAGCTACTTAGAAGAAGGATCCCTTGTACTGGTGAAAGATGATAATTTACCACCTATGCAATGGAAATTAGGCCGTATCACAGAAGTGTTTCCAGGAAAGGATAACATCAATAGAGTGGCAAATGTGAAAACCGCATCCGGCATTATTAAGCGAGCTTTTACAAAATTGTGTCCTTTACCAGTGGAAGACAAACCATAGCTATATTTGTTAAAAGACTTATTTCTTTTAAGGCCGGGGGCATGTTATGACAATTATGTATTTTAAATTTAAATATTTTACCGCGCTAGAGTAGGGGTAGAAAATGTATATATGTAGTTCTTTTTTTGACTAGAAGTAAGGGAGAGTTGGGTGTAAGACACCACCAAGCATGTAACGCCAAATGTATCTTAATGTATATATATCAAAATTTACTCTTGAGTTAAGTAAAAAGTTAAAAAGGTTACAAAGTGTGTTTTATTGAAATGAAACAAGAACCAGCATTCATTAAACCCCCAACAATATATATATATATATATATATATATATATATATATATATAATATTTGATAAATTATTGGAGTTTTTCGGCTTTTTTTTTTTATATGAAATATTTACAAATATTAAATTAGAATGTATGTAATTGCAGAGTAAGTAGGGATGTAAACATTGCTGTCTACAAATTACAAAGCAAATCATACGAAATTTTTTTTTAATGAACGGCTAAGAAATTATATAAACACACATATATATATATATATATATATATATATATATATATATATATATATATAAGCGAGCAAACTATAATCAACTAAATAAAAAACTTTTATATGAACATTTATTTTTAGTCGGTCGGCATAGCCGTGGAATTTTGTGGGCACATTATTCATTCCTTTATAAAATCAACAAAAAGTACTTCCAAAGCCAGAGCAGAAGATGCCTTGGTAAACATGGGCAGTTCTGTGAGTATTCAATACATTGTTTTAAACAAACACTAATCTTAATATTTACAGGTACTATCTGGCATAACCATAACAAAGTTTTGTGGTATCGTAGTTTTAGCATTTTCCAAATCCCAAATTTTTAAAGTATTTTACTTTCGAATGTATTTTGGTGTAGTAGTAATTGGAGCCTTGCACGGTTTAGTATTTTTGCCTGTACTGCTAAGTTTCTTAGGTAGATATTTTAAAACTTACTTTAAATACATAAAATTGTTTTCTTAAAAAGTTAGATTGTAAATATTACTCAACAGGATTTTAGTTTGAATTGATATTTTGATATAATTTCTAAATTCAAAATGAGTCAGATTAAACATCTCAATTGTCTCTTGTCTACTGTCTTACGTAAGTGAATGTAATCTGCATAAATAAGTGAAAAAATCAGGACTGAAAAGATGCAAATGGTTGGTACTGATATAATAAGATTAAAAACTGCTATTACAAATATACATAATCTCTGAATCAGGGTTATTATATTAATTAGAATTAGCAAAAATATATCACTTTTCTATATTTAAATGAATTATTTTGTAGTTAGTTACTTTAGGAATATAAAGGATACAAGGGATATATAATATAATATTTCATATAAATTTTGACAACAAAAAACATATGAAAACAATTTTATGTGTTACGTAGCTCGCTTATGCGAATATTAATTTATTTGTATTCTCTGCAGGTCCTGACTCTGTTAAAAATAGACAACAATTAGCCTAGACCTCTACCAGCACTATTTATCTGACAGTTAATTTATTACTTTTTTTTTTAATACAGTGTAAATAAAGAGTATGAAATTATTTATATTTTTATATTTCCATTCTTTACTTTAGAGTAATTATAATATTAATAATAATAGTATTGCAAACAGAAAATCCGGACATATTTTATTATATATGTGCTTGTTTTGTTCCTGCTAAGCAGAGGCGAAATATTACCAATTTTGTAAGAAAATCGTATTATGCTTACTTCGATATATATCTAGGTGATCAGGATAAATCATGGACACCACATAAAGTATGCTATATATGCGTCGAGCATCTTAGAAAATGTAGTCAAAGACAAATTGCGTACTTGCCATTCCTATGGTGTGCCGGCAACTAGTAAGCCATGCCGAATGTTATTTTTGTGTATGTGACATTAGCTGTTATAATTCCAAAAATTAAAAAAAAAAACATTAAATATCTCGATCTACTGCAATAACTAAACCAGGTCATGTATTTACAAAATACCCATTTCGTCAAACGGCCTCGGTGAGTTATGATCTTTCACCATATTGTGTTTATCTTGTAACCAGGTCACTAGGCTAAGGGGACACACTCTAATATATAACGAGACACTCAGAGGTCTCAACAGTCAGTCAGACACAGAGTCACAGTCAGAGTCAGAGAGTTAGAGTCTCTACAAGACTAGTGCCTGTAGTTTATTATTGTTATCATTGTTATTATCTTTATTAAATTATATGTTGTTATTTAATCGTTGTCCCGCCTGTTATTTATCACACTGGTAAACCTGCGGTATAAATGGAACTGCCTCGGCAACAATGTTACCTCCGGGACCAGGTGACATTACATGGCGACCCTGCCCACGTCTGATATTACTTGGCGATCCTACCTTTAGTTAGATGATCAGATATTACATGGTGATTCTGCCATCCCATCATCTGACATTACACTACCGTCAGCTATAAGGCCGATTCCGCATGGACCTGATCTACCTGTAAAACCTTCACCAGAAACTTTGGAGTCCACATCTTCCAGTAAAGCAGAAATCCAGAGGTTAATGAAGAAGAAAGTTATCAAGCGGAAAATATTTTAATGTCACAACAATTCACTCAACCCGAACTAAACGATTTAGTAACAGACTTGGATCTACCAAAGTATGCTGCAGAAGTTCTGGGGTTTAGACTTCTGGAGAAGAACTTACTTGCTCCAGCTACATCATTTGCCTGGCATAGAAATCGTGAAAGTGAGTTTATGTGGTATTTTTTACAAGAAGGTCCTTTGGTATATTGCAATGATATCTCTGCTTTAGGAACTCCATCGTATGTTCCTAGCGGATGGTTTATAGACTCGTCAGTTTCAAAGCTGTTCTCTTATATAATGACGATAAGTATTCATGCGTGCCAATTGCTTATTTTGTTCTCTTAAAAGAAACTTACGATAATCTAAAGTTGCTTTTGGAGAAAATTAAATATCAAGACAACGAATGGCAACTATCTGGAGATTTAAAAGTGCATGTTGTTAATCCAACAGAGTGGGTATACTAAAATGCCGTTCTTCATTTGTGAATGAGATAGCAGAACTAGAACGCTGCATTGGACAAAGAAGCAATGGCCTCTGCGGCACAATCTTACACCGGGGTCAAAAATATTGTGCACAAAAGTTTAGTGAAGCCAAATGACATACTCTTGCTCCCATTACATACAAAATTAGGTATAATGAAGAAATTTGTGAAAGCATTGCAGGATGGAAACTGCTTTAAATACCTTTGTGGCAAATTTCCAGGCTTGTTTAACGCAAAATTTAAGGAGGGTATCATCATTGGTCCCCAAATTAGAAAATTGTTTTTGAACAATCACTTTAAAAGTACTATGATTGCTGATGAAGAAAAAAGCCTGGATTGTTTTCGAAAGTGTAATGGAAAACTTTCTAGGAAATCATAAATTACACAGGATTATAAAAAAAACTATTCAAAACATGTTGCAAAAGCGCGATTTAAGTTGCAATATTAGCATCAAAATTCACTTTTACATGACCATTTTGATTTTTTCCCTAAAATCTTGGACAAATGAACGAAGGACAATGAGATAGGAAAAAATGGAACAGAGGTACCAGGGAAGGTGAAATACAAACATGATTGCCGACTACTGTTAGTGTTTAAAAAGAGACATCCCTGCGTCTGTCCATAAAAGAAAAACGATTAAACGGTCTTTTCAAACAAAAAGACAACGGTTTTATTAATGAAAATTTCAGAATTTCAATTAATGCTATTAATATTTATGTATTTTTTGATATACTTATTAATAGAGAACGGACATTCTTACCACATGACTCGGCGTAATTCAATGAAGTATTTGTTAGTCTTTCCCGGCCATCTGGTCCGCTGCGATTACAATGACAACACACCTATTGTATTCGGAGGATAAATATCCATTAAACGCAATCGGCATCTCGAAATGTTTATAAACTTCGCCGAGTACATCCCGGCGTAATACAATGAAGTATTTGTGTTTGACTTTCTCGGCCACCAGCGTTAACAATGGACAACGGCTATTGTATTCTGAGAACTTATTAAGGTATAAAAATGTAAATTTGTCATTATTAAATACTACAATATACGGTCGTAAAAAGCAATGGCTTTTTATTTCGTAATTTGTGTTGTCTCTGGATGTGATAGGAAAAAAACTAAATCATGTTTAAAATGTCAACAACATATTTAGTCAATATCACCTAATAAAATTCAAACCCCGGCGAACAAACTTAAATTTGTATACTAGTGTAATAGAAAAGTGTGCATTTGACAATTAGATGTTATTCGCAATAAATCAATTACGAGAATGTAGGTATAATTTTTAAGAGTTCATTAATTATTTACATATAGTATTTATATTTATTCGTTTAGTTCACATAACACATAAAAGAATGAAAATATAAGAAAAATACTGTTTCGGGATGAAATAGTTAACATACAATATTTTTTGTTAAAACATAAACACGCTTCATAAGCTCAACAATGATGAGATGAGTATGTGTGGTATATAGTTAAATATTGTTGAATTCGACTATGGGCGTATTTTACTGTAGATTACGTTCTTAAATACGACTTGCCAAAAAAGTTGTACTTATAATCATAGCACCGTTACTCTCTCTTCTGATCATTTTCGATCTTAGGATTACTTAATTGGATTGATTCGGCTTTTACTTGATGAAGATCCATAATTCAAAATGGAAATAAATCTAATACACTGGGTGTATTTTTTAACTTGAAACTTTCAAATATCTTTGAAAATAAGCAGTTCACGAAAAAATGTCCAGATTTAAAATTTAATAGTTCAATGGAAGAAATATATTTGTGCTAGAATTAGTCCCCTCGCTCTCCATGTAGGTGGGGCGGGGATAACTTTGAAATCTAAAATAGGAACCCGTATATTTTATTACAGATTCAAATTCTTCTGGAAAAAGTATGTAGGATTTTTCTGTAACATTTTTTTTCAATGCATGATAGATGGCGCTGTAATCAGTGAAATTCAATTTTTTGTTAGTTTCTCGCACTGAGAACCTATGCATACGATTCTGCAATTCGTTTTCAATAAAAAGAATACCACGAAAATTTACTTATCAAGAAAGTACTATTATCATAACCCAGGGCATCCTCATGGTTTATCGGAGTGCTTTCGAATAAAAAAAAATGCATTTTTCTTTTAATACAATTTCTTATGTTGAAAATAATTTTTATAAAAATGTTTTTATAAAAATTATTGCAAAATTTTTTCCAAAAAATTCAAAATAAACATACAAAAGAAAGAAATAACTTTAAGAAACAACTTATTTTACTCTGTTGGAAGAATATTTCGAAAGGCAAAAGACCTGTTTCTGTTACGCTATTAATAGTATCTACTACAGAATGGAGTTTAACAATAATTTAACTGTACAAGAGAAAATTGAAATGGTTCTGGTGTATGGAGAAGCTGGCAGAAGTCTTGATAATGCTGTCAATCTCTACGCTCAGCGTTTTCCGAATAGGATTCGGTCACGTGCTTCATTTTACCGTACTATCAAACAATTCACTACTGATGGAAGTGTTCAACCGAAAAAAAGGTCTCGTCGTGAAGTAAACAGTGAACAGTCACCGGAGAAAATAATGAAGTAGCTTTATTAGCTGCAGTAGCTGTTAATCCTCATGTTAGCACAGGAGGAATAGCTCACGATTCTGGAATGTCCCACATCAGTGCTTGCAAAATTTTAAAACGCCATAAATATCATCCATATCATATGCCTTTACTTCAAGATCTTCATGGCGTTGATTTCCAAAATCGGGTAACTTTTTGTCAGTAGGCATGTTTTCGTTACGTGTTGTTCTCCGACGAGGCGTCTTTCACAAACCATGGAACGCAACCAATACACATTACTGGAGCGTTGAAAATCCGCACTCGCTTCGCCAAGTTGAACACCAGCGCCCTTCGACTGTCAACGTGTGGTGTGGAATAATTGGGAACAAAGTCATCGGTCCACACATTATTGAAAGCCACTTCAATGATGAAATGTATGTAACATATGGTTTCAATATTATGGTTGTCCAGCACACTATTTGGTGGTAGCACGCGAAGTACTTGATCGTAATTTCAGTGGTCGCTGGATCGGTAGAGCTGGTTCAGTAAATTAGCCTGCCATCAGATATTACCTCGCCAGATTTCTTTTCATGGGATCTTAAATGCATAGTACCAATAACACGTGAAAATATGATTGAGCGAATCATAAATACTTGTGTCGAAATTAAAAAAGATACACTGCGGATTAATAAGTGCATTGAAGTCGAAGGCCGTCATTTTGAGCACTCACTTTAATTTTAAGATGATGAGGTAAGGAAAAATCTAGCACTCTGGTAAGTAGACTGCCGGCGCTATCCCGTATCGGGTGTGATTCATCGGTACCGACAATGTACAATCGATCAACTTAACAGTATATAGGAATGATATAGTGCAATGGTATTAATAAAAGGTGTCTGTTTGTTCGTCTTTCAATGCAAACAGACGGAGTGTGAAATATATTTCGCCAGAGTCGTAATAAAGCCAATGAAATGCATATACGGAAATTTATTTTTAGGAAAATAAATAAAACAGTGAAGTTAAATGAATTTAAATTAACTTGAATTGAAATTAATTCAAGATATATACATATACACAAAATGCATTTCCTTTATACAGAGAAAAAATTCAAAATATTGAAAAAGTATAAACTTGAAATTAATTATATCACATACAATTATAAATGCTTTGTCACACCACAATAAACATTTTTTATTCACATTAATTATTACAATGTATTATAAACTTTGTTCTGTAAAATGCGTTCTTTTATTGGGCAGTATGTCTTTAAATATAGAAAACTTCGCTCAAAATCAGAGCTAGTGAGTGGCGCATAGAAATAATAATCTTTAAATTTCATATATCTACCGATTTTCGTATTTTCAACATTACTACAAAAGCCTTTCAGGACATTAAAATCAAGGCTACTAGGGAATATTGCATCAATCTTATTATTAAACGAAACCGACTCTGTCTCTGCGCCGGCATACTCGTTAGAGGATAGCGTCTATTCCACAGTCTACTGATAAATAAGAGGCGAAGGGACTATATAGATGAAGCATCCTCATACGTGAGAGGTAAGGAGACTCAGGTTAATCAAGCACCCCAAAGTGTTACGTTGTTGTTGGGTTACACTAAAAGTAATTTATTCACCATCAATTTACATTTCTATAGGGGATATTTTCTCAGTTATTCGAAATTTGTAAAATGAATAAAGTTTTTCTAACACTAATTTTGATTATTTATAAAGAAAACGCATTTTATATTTCACACGAATTATAGAATCGTATGCATAGGTTCTCAGTGCGAGAAACAGAAAAAAATTGTATTTTATCGATTACAGCGCCATCTATCATCAATTGAAAAAATGTTTCAGACTACGTACTCTTTCCAATAGAATTCGAATCTGTAATAAAATATACGAGTTCCTATTTTAGATTTCAAAGTTACCCCCGTCCCACCTAGATGGAGAGAGAGAGGGGACTAATTCTAGCACTAATTTATTTCCTCCATTGAATTATTAAATTTTAAATCTAGACCTTTTTCGTGAACTGCTTATTTTTCAAAATATTTGAAAGTTTCAAGTTAAAAATTACACCCAGTATAATCGTAACATCATACAATCGTACATCTATTGACACAATTGTGACATAATTTTCAATAACCCTCCAAAAATTCATATTTTTTTTGGTAAAAATATGTAGACGATATCGTATTTTGTTTCACCGAAACGCGAAAATAATTAAGCTTGCTGCTGGAATTCGTGAATTCTATCCACAAACATTTTGAATTTATCATGGAACCAGATGTAAGCAATAGCATTAATTTTATGAATCTAACTATTAAAAAAATCAGCAACAAATTTGAATTTGACATTTGCCATAAAAAATCGGATACAATACAGTTGAAAATAACTAAGTCTAATTAAACGAATAGCAATTAATAATAGCTACATAAATAGTATAATTGATAAAATCCTGACAAAAAACTAAAAAAAGAAACGTTTCTATAGTTTATCCTGTAATAAAGGATAAACAAAATTTGAAATTCAGAATATAAACATGACAAATCCAGTGAAGCTATTACAAAATATTTGAAAAACCTTAATGTAAATACGGTTTTCCAAACAAATAATAATCTATTCAAATACATTAAAAACAATAAGATAGAACATACAAAAATAAGAAATCTGGAGTCTATAAGTTAACGCGGGGTTGCGGTAAGATATACAGCGTTAGTAAAAAGTCCCGGAACGGTCGAATAACTTTGTTATTTGAAAATTATGATTTCTGAAATTTGGTATGGGGGTATAGTTAATATAAATGCATTTTATGCAATACACTTAATATTTTTTTCACTTCCGGTTTAATCGGCAATACGTCCAACTTTTTTTTTTTAAATGGAACGGCCAGATTTTTTTAACACTATTGAATGCAAAATAAAAAACAACGTTCAGGAAGTTTTAAAATGTTTATTTTTATTCACAAGAAAACAGTTAAAAAATTAAAAAAGTGTCCTAATACAGAAAAATCAAGGTACCTGTCTATTCAGGTTGCGATTACAATAATTGTTCAAAATGCTCTCCATTTACAATTTGACAAAAATGTAAACGGTCAGTAAAATTTCTTATTGAATTTTGTATTTGTTCTGGAGTGATGCGCTTGGCTTCTTGAACTATTCTCTCTTCCAATTGTTCAAGATTATGGGGACGATTTTTGTACACTTGACATTTCAAGTGACCCCAAAAGAAAAAATCTAATGACGAGAGATCTGGCGAACGTGCTGGCCATTCGAATGCTCCTCTACGTCCGGTCCAACGTCCCGGAAAAATGTCATTCAAATAATCGCGGACATTATGGGCAAAATGGGGGGAGCTCCATTTAGTTGAAACCAAAAATGTGCATTAGGGTGATCACCTATGTTTGCATTTGGGAAGAGGGCCGCAAGTGCTGGAACAATCTCATTGCCAGTTAAATTTCCTCTTATAAAAAATGGTCCTATGATGTTGTTTCCAACAAGCCCATCCCAGACATTCACCTTTTGAGGACGCTGTGTATGGACTTCTTCAATCCAATGCGGATTTTCAATTGACCAGTAGCGACAATTATGTCTGTTCACAGTGCCGTTGAGACAAAACGTTGCCTCATCTGAAAAAATGATGTGATCTAAAACATTAGGCTGCTGCTCGATCAATTCCGTCATTGTTTCGCAAAATTGTAGTCTACGATCTGGATCATCTTCAGTTAACTCATGGACGGGATACATTTTATAGGCTTTCATTTTTGCTGATTTAAGAATTTTATGAGCAGATTTTTGAGAGATCTCATGAATTTGACCTAATTCTGTTGTGGACACGTGATGATTTTCTTCCACTGTAAGTAACACATTCAAACTAGTTTCTTCATCTGTTGCTGTTAATGGACGTCCCCTTCTAGGTAAATCCTTCACCTGACGAAATACTTCAAACTTTTGAATTGTTCGGCATACCGTACTTTTACTAATGTGACGATCCGGATAAACAGTATTAAACAAAATACGAACCTCTTCAAAAGAACGTTGACGATCACCGTACCCACGCATCATTAATATCTCAATTCGTTCTGATTCAGTAAGTTTTACTGCCATTTTCAAATGTGTTAATGTCTAAAATAAGTAAATTTATAGCGATGCAAAAGTTAAAACGCTTTTAAAATTGTCAAATGTGACAGCAAAAAGAATGAAAACACTAAACAACAACTATCTTCAAAGGTACCTTGATTTTTCTGTATTAAGACACTTTTTTAATTTTTTAACTGTTTTCTTGTGAATAAAAATAAACATCTTAATACTTCCTGAACGTAGTTTTTTATTTTGCATTCAAAAGTGTTAAAAAAATCTGGCCGTTCCATTTAAAAAAAAAAAGTTGGACGTATTGCCGATTAAACCGGAAGTGAAAAAAATATTAAGTGTATTGCATAAAATGCATTTATATTAACTATACCCCCATACCAAATTTCAGAAATCATAATTTTCAAATAACAAAGTTATTCGACCGTTCCGGGACTTTTTACTAACGCTGTATATCTTACCGCAACCCCGCGTTAACTTATAGACTCCAGATTTCTTATTTTTGTATGTTCTATCTTATTGTTTTTAATGTATTTGAATAGATTATTATTTGTTTGGAAAACCGTATTTACATTAAGGTTTTTCAAATATTTTGTAATAGCTTCACTGGATTTGTCATGTTTATATTCTGAATTTCAAATTTTGTTTTATTAACGCTGTATATATATATATATATAATATATATATATATATATAATATATATATATATATATATATATATATATATATATAGGGTAAACCTAATCAGTAGGCGATTAAAGGTCTGTATATTACTTCAAAATATATGTATTTAAAAAACTCTACATGTTTCGGCTGTATACGCCTTTATCAAGAGAATACAAAATATTTCGTATTCTCTTGATAAAGGCGTATACAGCCGAAACATGTAGAGTTTTTTAAATACATATATTTTGAAGTAATATACAGACCTTTAATCGCCTACTGATTAGGTTTACCATATCATACCAAGGTCACGAAGTTATTATATATATATATATATATATATATATATATATATATATATATATATATATATATGTAGGTCAAACAGGAAGATCGTTTGAAAAACTGTGAAAAACGTATTGCTGAATAATGTTCTTCGTTTTAAAATAAAAAAAATAAGATTTCACTTTTGCCAATAATTTAGTGGCAGAAAGCCATACATTCAACAATGACTCTACATTTAGAGAAAAAAAGTATAAAATTAAATTTTTTGGAAAGCTTAGAAAACAATAAATCAACACAAATTTTACTTAATGATTTTTGTTAAATTTATTCATTTGAAGCGATCGTTTAGATGCTAATAAAATTCACATTTACTCCATTAAATTTCTATTAGTAAACTGTTTTCCTTCCAATTTTTTACTCAAATATTTATGTAATTTCTCTCATTTTAAAGACATCATGAGATAATATTAACCTTTTTTTTTTGCATTTACTAAAACATTGTTAGTATGTAACTTACTCCAATACTGTATTAACATGCCTTCGCCTTAAGTGAGGGCATATTAATACAGTTTCCGCAAGTTGCGTTTGTGTCTGTCAGATATAAACCCCTAGCTAAGTCTTACACTTGTTATGAAGACAGTGATGGTTGTTTTGGAGTTCGTGAGGTTGACATTAGCAAATGAGCGGCGCTGAATGTTCTTCAACACTCTGTCTTTTGTATAATAATATATATATATATATATATATATATATATATATATATATAATATAACTTTTGTAATGTAGTAAGGGTGTTAGTTATGAAGAAAGTATCTCTCAAGCAGCATGTACTGATGATTCGCTAGTAAGATGAAACACGTGTTTGTATGTCTGGAAAGATACGTTTACACAATAATGAAATTGTATTGTATTCTCCACACCCGATTTTTAATAATATTTTTAAATTATTAAAACTGATTTTGTTTTATACAAACTATGGTGAGGTTTTACCTACTCAAATATGTTTGAAATTACTTCATTATATACGGTTACCGCAGATTTGCACGACAATGCTATCCTAAATCTGAAGAATACGTATAAATGTTTAACTGGTAATCAAATTAGAAATTTATTTGTATATATTTCAATAGACATACAATATATCTGTATATAAGTATGTACGGTCGCGGTTACATAAAAGCGACCACTAATTTGACATTTTGTGTTTTTTTTTCATAAATTTTGGCTTTGTAAGTAATGACACTAATGACAAATTAAATAATATTTGACTTTTTTCATTATTAAGTGACATGATGTATACAATAGGAAAAAGTGCCGGTCGCTTTTATGTGACCACGACCGTACATACAGATTACTTTTTACACTTGCAAAAAAAATGTTCATTTATAGTCATAACAGCAAATTAGTAATAATTTAATAGATTTTTACTTTTTATCATTGGAGTTTGTTAGTAGTAAATCATAATATAGCCATGCATATGACTACGAAGTCATATTTTGCATTACCTCTTCAAAAAGATAAAATCCGATCTCTATTTTTCTGCTATGGTAGTTTTTAGCGGGAAATTATAATAAACTATGAAACCAATCAAAACAATCTACTCACGTGGAACTGCATTGCAACCAACTCTAAATTTGCAACATGTACTCATGCAAATAAAATGCATTCTAAGTACAAATATAGAATTAAATAAGCTTAACATACTTTGACCCCAGTATTGTAGTATGTAACAAAATTATTTCCGGTTTCCATTTTGTTTATGATAGATAAGTAGATATTTTCCTAAAATTATAATTGCGAGATTGGGAGTATTGACTAATCCCTCCATTTTGGAATGTCAGATTTGAAAGTTAGGGTTATGTTTACCTGTTTTTATTCTGTACAGATTTGTTTTTTAATAATAAAATTTGTGAACCAAAATGGATAACGAACTAAATAGGTCATTACGAATATTAGAAGATTCTGTTTCTCTGAAAGGCAGTAAATTATTTAAAAAAGGATTATTTAAAATTCAGAATACTAAAAGTCCTAGTAAATCCAACTTTTCAATTACATTATCGCCCGAAGAAATAGCTTATTTAGATGAAAACCACACTACTTATAATAATATGACTACTCTAATGGATTCCAAAATTTTAGGGCTAGTTAGTCAAAATATGACTTCAACAGGCTCAGTATTAGAAGCAAATCATCCTTGGGAAAATACATTTAACAGTTTGTATATTGAATTTTTAGAAGTTTTACAATCTCATACAAACAGTCAAGGTGCCCTTGATATAGTATCTGATTTAGCACGCTGTTGCTCTGATGCGTTAAGTGTTGTTAAAGCATTCAAATCAAAAGTATCAGTACAAGAAATGGACAAGGAAGAAATATGGTTAGAAAATGAGCAAAATATATGGAGGCTCATATTTGTTTTGTATCAAGATCGTTTGAATATACAATCAGTTCGCAGTGAAGAAGATCAGTATGATCAATATTGTGGTTTAAGTGAGAAGTTATGTGTAATAAATCTTTTTAAAAGAGATCATCTTGTTCGTGAAACACAATTAATTATTGATTGGCTAGAAAATACTGCAGCTGAAAAAGATGATGAAGTTCTGCATTTCTCCGATAGTACAGTCGGATGGGAAAATACACTCCACCAATTAAAATCTAAAGATACAATTGTATTTAGTAGCTCTCGTGAAATTATATCAAAATTAGATCCTGATGCACCATTTTATCAAAACAAACCTCTTCATGACTTGGATATAGAAGATGAAAAAAAATTATGTCGACATGTCTTTATTGGAATACGGTGTGGTAAATTAAGTGAAGTTCAGAAAGTAAATATTAATTTACTATATACCAATCAAATGTTATCTATAAAATCTTATTTTACAGCTTTGCATGCAATGTGGTCATTCTTGGAAAGCAAGTTTATTTGAGGGATGGAAACTACACCATGATCCTAACAAAGAGATTGTCAATGACATTTCTGATGAAATATCAGGTCACATGGACAATGAAAATCCTATTAGCAAAGAAATGGAGGGTAATGAAAACAGGGGTATTTGGAAAATAATGGCATTAAAGTATTGTGAACAAGTTAGTATCATTATTACTCTCGTGAGCAAAAAAAACGGGACACTGTTTCTGCTTGGTTTTAAATTGTGACTACTTAAGTGGCTATCTTTACTCATAATATTAAGTCAGGAATTGTCAAAAATGTGTGTTTCATTGACATTTATTAAACATTTTTAAAATATATATAAATAAAAATTACTAAAAACAATAGAGAAAGAATATAATTAAATGAATTAGTATTTTGTCATTCCACCGTTACTATTTATAACTGCATCTAATCTTATAGACATTGAAGCGACAATATTTTGTACAATATTTATAGGAATTTGGTGCCAAGCATTTTGAACAGTCTCCCAAAATTCTTCCTTGGTAGCAGCTTGTATCTTACTAATCCCCATACATTCTTAGTGATTTCCTATTTTCTAAACTAATTAGTAACAAGTCTGGCTTTATCAGTTTTTGAAAAATGCGGCATTTTCAATATTGAATTAGCAACTATGATAGATAATTTGACATACACTTTCAAAATTAATCAAATATAGTCAAAATTACAACGCTAAAAAATAAAGGAAATTGACATAACGATTTTGACACTGTCCCGATTTTTTTGCTCACGACAGTAATAACCAAAGATATTTATAGACTTAAAATATCGCAATTCATTTTTAATTAAAAACTATTAACATTTTCAATTATTTTATGTAAATGCATATACCAGTTGTAATTAAGAGAAAAAAACTAATGTTATTTGTTTGATTTTAATTAATGAAATGATGTATTAAAAAACTGAAGTATTATATAAGTATAGCAAACGCCAATTAAGTTGGCGCGAGGAGGGGTAAGTTCGCGCAGGATTAAAAGTAGTGGGGAGATTTGTATTTGGTTTTACATCAAATGTCAGATAATTCTAACCTCTGAGCGTGTATCACTAACAAAGATATTATGTTCTGTCAAACGTCAATGACAAATGTATTCTGACAATTACTTGAGTAGTGGGGGTGGACGTTTTTAAAATTGGCTTCTGCGCACCCCCTCCTCGCGCTAACTTAATTGGCGTTTGCTATAACAAGTGTTCATTTGAAAAGTAAATCTAGGTTGGTTTGAAATTTTGATAGAATAAGACGCAAATATATTAATAGTTATGTGTTTGTCGTTCCGTAAACGTAAATCCAAATGACATTTGATAATGTCAATCACAAATATCAATTAGAGCATAAAATAATCGTGCGTCGATTCTGGTTTAAATAAATTGCTTCTCAGTTTTAAAATGGCTTTCACTTTAGAACAGTCAACAAATAAACCTTTCTGTTGGTACAACTCACAAGTAATTAAAAAAAGATATGCAACTTTATCCACACCGTGTCACAGCAGTACAAGAATTATTAGAAATTGATTACCCACGTAGACTACAGTTTTGTAAATATGAACAATAATGGAGAACTTTCGCAAAGAGTCATCTTTACTGATGAAGCATGGTTTTATAAAACGGGATACCTAAATTCACAAAATACAAGAATTGGAGTAGTGAAAATCCACATGTAATTAATGAAGAATCGCTACATCCAGAGAAAATTGGTGTTTGGGCAGCGATAAGCTAAAGGCGAATCATTGGACCAATATTTTTTCAGGGAACGTTAACTGCTCAAAGGTACCGTACGGAAATTTTACAACCATTTGTCAATCAGTTGCATGATGATGAACTTCAAAATTCATATTTCCAACAAGACGGAGCACCTTGTCACTGTACTGTAGAATCTTTGGATTATTTAAGAGAATTTTTTGATGAGCGTATAATTAGTCGAAATACTGAAATTGCCTGGCCTGCACCCTGCACGTTCATGCGATTTAACACCTTGCGACTTCTTTTTGTGGCCTTATAAAAAATAACATAGTTTGAACACCTATATTGAATTTGAATGATATGCTACAGAGAATCGAACAGAAATGCATGGAAATTAATAACAATCCAGTAATGTTGCAGAATATCATCAGTAATTTTGAACGGAGGATTTTAAAGTGCATTGATCTTGAAGGACAACATTTTCAACATTTGTTATAGTTTTCAATAAATACCTATTATTTGTTATTTATTTGTATGTATGAAACTGTCAAAATATACGACTTCGTAGGTTAAGTAGTAAATTTTAATTTACGACATACTTCAAAATGTTCTCAGTAAATCACATGCTACTAGATTGACTTTTCAAATGAACACTTGTTATAATCACTAATGTTTTTCATAAATGTAATAAAAATCTACTTTTAAGAAACATTTTTAAGAGTAAACAATTTTAATTTTAAAATTTTTCCCAAATTACAATTAAAAATTATTTATTTGAAGAAAACATTAATGGACATATAAAATGTAATTGTCATTTTCTAGTCTTTGAATTTGCAATATTTTTTGTTTGTTGCCGCATTTCTTAAAATTGTAAGTTTAATTGTACATAATGTAAATTTTAATTTTATTTCTCTTTATGCTGAATTTGTATTTTCATCATATTTTTTTAATTGCGTTTTAACAATAAAAGTAAAATTTATAAATTCTTGATTATTTATATAAATAGCTAATATAATTAATCTAATTTGACCTAAATGTAAGCTTATTCCATGAATACGAAAAAAATACGCTGATTTCGCCAAGTAAAAGAAATAATTCTCAGTGCTTTGTATTTTCCAGTGAACACAAAAATAACACCTTAAAGAATTAAAAATGTATTATCATTTTAAAAATCTCTTTTTCATTTAATTTCCATATATGGTTGAAAAACTTACTAATTAATGCTACAGCATATCTTTACGAACTTTTTATTTTTGACATTTCTCTACCGGAATATTATTCCAAATTTCTTCTATGATACTTCACAAAACCATCTAAAGTAGATGGAGTTTTTTTATTTTATAGTCACCAGATTTTCTGATGAAATCAGGTTAAAATTTTGCGCAAACCAACCCATGTGAACGTATTTTTCTTCAGTTTATTTTAAATTTTTGCAGTGTTTTTAGAAGCATTGTCATACTTTAAAGAGCACGTTATTAAAAGGAATTTATCTGTGTAATATTCCATTACATTTTCTAAAATGTAGCGATAAACGATCTGATCCATTTAAAAAATTCTGAATATATTGAATGTAGACCCTGCATAATGCAACAACATATATTCTCATGCTATAATGCTTACTTATCTATATTCATTGTTATTGTCGTTGTATACAAGTGTTAAAGCTTTTATTACTTAAACATTGTACATATTTCGTCCATCAGACGTTAGTCGTTTCTTCTTGCTTTATCACTTTAAGTGTGATTAGTGTAGTGCTTAGATTTCCCAGAGCGAATACCAATGCACTTTTAAAGTCACCAGTGTATATTAATAATTAATTAATAATACAAGTGTTAAAGCTTTTATTACTTAAACATTGTACATATTTCGTCCATCAGACGTTAGTCGTTTCTTCTTGCTTTATCACTTTAAGTGTGATTAATGTAGTGCTTTTAGATTTCCCAGAGCGAATACCAATGCACTTTTAAAGTGTATATTATTATGTGTAAGACTTTTGGCAAGCTTTATAGTGATGTCAATATTAGTTCTTGCTTAATTATATTTTTATATACACATACAATTGTTGATTAATTTATACCTATTTATTTTCTTTTTCAATCTTTCTGTATATGTATATGATCGATTAATTTAATTTGTTTTTGTTTTCTTTTTCTTTTATATAATATTAAGTACTATTTTCTACATGTTTTTATGAAATGTCGTTAATCAACAACAAATTATATAATCCTATATTGTCCTGTTAGTAGCAATCGCTATTGGATGAACAAAGATTATTATTATTATTAAGTGTGTAAAAATATCACGTGCTTAGCGTATGCGTAAGTGAACTCAAGCTGCTTCTTAAACTCCTTATAAAGTTCATTTTAATAATAACTGACTTGATAAAACATGTCTAAATATCATTCAAAAACCACCAAGAATAATTATATGCATTCAACGTCTTTCATAAGCATTAAATGGTTAAAATGAAAATATGACTTCTGCACTTTGTAGCTAGCTTCCATAATACACATCTAACTGAAATAATTATATGCAGTCTGCTTTTATTTCATACCATCCATTCATTGCATATGATTACTCTCTGTGCCTCTATTTCTCGAAGTATGTCTTATTTCAATAATACCTTATTTTTGATTATCTAATTAGTATACATACTTACAGGCTCAGTTAAACAAATATGAAAAAGCATCGGTAGCTGCATATTGTGGCTACTTGAGATATTTATTGCCAGTTTGTAATAGTTGGAGTGATCATCTTTGGGGTCATTTGAAAGTAATGATCGATGTTCGTGTGGAATCAGAAATACGGGATTGTGTTAATAGAGCATACCGAGAATTACCAGAATTTTATTGGCAACAAAGGTATGTACATTCAAAATATCTTTGATATGAAATCATTAATTTATAACTTTTAGAATGTCATTAAATGAAATATTGGGCACATTGGAAGCATCTAAGAATAGAACAGTCAGTTCTGAGGCCCAAAATCCAGAACATGTTATTCAAAAATATTTAATTTTAGATGAAGTTCCAGAACTTTTTAAGGAATTGGAAAAATACATAGAGGATTGTAATGTGTCCACACAATTTTTAAGATTTGCTGCTCATTTAGTATTATTTTTTGAACAAATCGGGCGTGCAAATAGTAGGGATATAATAGAAAAAGTACTGGAAGCGTAAGTAGTAAATGCATATATGCCCATTCAACTTCTTTTTAACATATATAATTATTACTAACAGGCGTTCAATTGTAGAGATCAGTAGTATGCTTCGACATTTTGTTAAAAGAAAACATAACTAAAAGGGGGTTGCTAATAATTTTAGTCAAACTTATTTTCGAAGTGTTAATAAAGAAATAAGTAAATACATACAGGTTCATTCACTACAGGACTGCATTGAGGAATTTTAAGCTGTTTCCAAATTTTTCAGTAGATTTCATCCAATTTAAAAAATTTTAGAGTTGAAAAATTATTTTTTGAAACAGTTGGTCTTTTAAGAAAATCTAGCATTGCGGCAGTTAAGAAAACTATATCAGAAGGCGTCACTCATGTTGAAGAAATAATCAAAAATTAACCAAAAACGTCTGTTCAACAATTAAGTCAAATTAACTTTTCTCATACATATTAAAAAACGATCATGCCATGTCACAAGAGTGCAAAAATTGATTATTCACAAAGACTGCAAGTTTGTAATTGGTTTATAAATATTGTATTAGAACTGCTCTTTGGGTTCGTTTAAATAAAAATAATGGTAATTAAAAACACACTATGTTAATAAAAGAATACACTAAATATTAACACTTAATAACTAATAACAAAATATTTATGTTTGTTTTATATTCGTATTTATATAACAACGATATTAAGTAGGCTCCATTTTCCTCGAGTGCTTATGCGAGATTGCCTCGATCCTTCTGTGTCCGGTGTTTTCCGCCTTCTTAAAGAAAAAGTTGCGCTCCGAAACATGCCATCCATCAAACGATGACGAAATCTACATGTAGGGCCTTTGTTGCATTGCGACGTTATATGGAAATAGCAGTCCATGGTCTGGCGGAAGGTAATAGTCAGGCCGATAATTGTAGACCATAATTTCCATACTTGTATGTTGGAATAACACTTCTACATGCTTGTTACAATTCTCTAGCCTAGCAGGTCCAAACCACAACTCAATTTTGGTACTGCTAATTTCAACATGTCTTGTTGAAACATTTGCTCACGCAAATGGACCACTGCCTCCCATAAGGCACGTTAGGTTGGCTTCAGGCTTGACAGTTCTTCTGTGACCAAATAAAAAATGTACTGTTCTTTATTCATTATTTGGAGACTTCCCAATTGTCGGTGTCTATTGTCTTAATTCTTTGATACCGCATAATATCTCTTTGAATTCTTTGGCAATTCCTCTGGACATTTGCAGATCTCGGGCTACGCAATGAGCGAACGCATAGTCCGACGTCACAGTAAACAAATCTTGCTGCTTCTCGATGGTCACCCCAAATCGAGCTTTTCTAACCAAAGTACTCCTCCATGAAGTCTTCAAAGGTTGATTTTTGTAGTAGCTATCCAATTGACGCAACTCAACGATTTCGTCATTCTTTATCCAGAGTATAGGGCTAATTGATCGAAATGCACGACTCTTGGTTTACTATGAGGTCTTATACGGTAAATTACATCATTAATTCAGTTCAACATCTCGTATGGCTCCTCCCAATTCTTCTGTAGTTTTGGAGACAGGCCTCGTCGACGTTGCAGATTATACAACCAAACTTGATCGCCTACATGGTAACCACCTTTCTTGGCGTTGATGTTGTAGTTCTCCTTCATCCTGTCGCTGGCATCTTGGATATTATATCTTACTCGATCATGGATATAGTCCAGCCTTCGTCGCAGAGTACTGACATAATCTTCCCCTGCAAGATCTTATCCAGGCTTGCTCCCAAACTTCAAATCACAGGGCAGCCGGAGTTCCCTGCCAAATAGGACGTTTGTTGGCGATTGCCAAGTTGTTTCTTGAAGAGATACCTAGTACGCCATTACGAATAATAAATGTCCATTCCAATCACTGATGTTCGGAAACCACTTTGGATAGGTGCCTGATCATGGTTTTGTTCAGCCGCTGCACCATTCCATCTGATCGCGGATGCAAGGGAGTTCTTGTCTTTCGAATCTCCAAAAGTCCGAAAAGACTGGACTCTAATTTCGCCCTTGATCTGAATGAAGTTCTATGGGCACACCAAAACGACTGACGAACTCTTTCACGAACACATTCGCCACAGTTCCAGCTTTTTGATTAGGCAGGGCATAAGCTTCGACCCACCTGGTAAAATAGTCCATCACTACTATGATATATTTATTTCCTTTATCACTTTTTGGGAATGGACCGGCGGCATCAACGGTGATTCTTTCAAAGGGCCTTCCCACATTGGATTGTCGCATAGGGGCACGTCTGCGTCTTTGTGGTTTGTTACTCGCGGCATAGTCAACACATTTCCTACACCACTCTTTCACGTCTCTTAAGCAATTTACCCAGTTAAATCTCTGGCGCACTTTTCCCTGTCTTTTAGAAACACCAAAATGTCCCCTAGAAGCATCATTGTGCAGTTCTAGCAATACCTCTGGTATCCTTTTCCTGGGAATCACCAGTTTCACGTTTCAGTAGATCGTCTTGCATCATCAAGGAATCCCCTTGTGCCCAGTATGATTTCAGGTCTCGTGAACGGGGAGCAACTCTTGTCAGGTTGGTCTTTGCCCAGTTTTCTTCAAAACCCTTAATACTGCAAGATCAGGATCAGCTTCGTGATCTGCACACAAATTGTCAGGTTGCCATTGGTCATTAACCACGGTAGTTCGAAGAGTGTTGGTTCAATATAAGGATGCAATTTGGGCAAACGTTCTTACGGATTTCTACTGCTCAGTAGATGTCTTCTTGGTCATCTTACCACATTTGTTTCGAGCGTGACCGATTTCTCAACCATTCCAACATCGGCGTGTTCTTTTATTTGGTTTTATCTGATTTAATACTCAACTGGCCATTTGCTCGATAAATTCTTCGTTTTCCTGGTTGTCGATAGTACAGACCTGAGCATGGTTTCGAGATGCCTGTTTTGCGGTTTCGAACTCAAGAGCGCGCGTCAAGGCATCCAGATGCTCCATAAAATTATCTGGCGCCATTGGATATGCAAGTCGAACCAGACTTGCCTCATGATTCCTGAAGATTCTCGCCTTTTTTCTGCGACCGCTTCTTCAGTTCAATATAGCCACTCCATATGCGCACAGCCATATTTCATCTCCCACCGTTTAATAAGTTAGGAATAATCTGAGGCAATGTCTGCAAAATATCACTAGCATCACCCCTAACGCTATGATTAAGGCAGTAGCCTTCTCGGCGGATGACTATGCTTTTGCTTCTGCGGCTGCTTCGAATTGCATCAAGTAAGTTGCCCACGACGTCTTTTCAACAAAGGTTGGCGGCTTGATTCTGGGTTTTGAGATACCCACAGCTTCTTTTCTTTCGTTGGGCGGAGCCATCGCTTCTTTATTGACCTGCTGGATGTCAGAATGACTCATGATCACAGGTACCTTTATCAGAGCCATTATTAGTTCCTCTAAAAGTCTAGAATATTCTTCTAAACGTTTAGACTTTTCCAATTTTCTTCTCAATAGCAATAAAGACTTCTTCTTTTAATGCTTTTAAGTTTTCTACTAGTAGCTGTTCTAGAACTTTATCCAAAGCCCTTGAATTCTCAGAATTCTTCTATTCCATTAATTCCAGAGTCTGCTCTATTTGTTCCAGATTTTTCTCGAAAGTTCTAGAATTTTCAATTAGTTTTTTTTTCGAGGTTTTTCTCTAGAATTCTAGAGGTTTCCAAGCTCCTCTGCTCTATTTGAGTTATTCCATTTTTTTCGCACTCTCCAGATTCTTTTGTTCCATTGGTGTTTGTTTGTGAGTCTATTGGTCATTGTTCCAACGTTTGCGAATTCTCTATTAGTCGCTGTTCCATTTTTATTAACAACGAATCCATACCAGCATTCCCACTTGGAACTTGAAAGAAATAATTCTCTGGATCCTCGACTTCTTGGGTAAACACATCTCGAAGTCGTTGCTGGAGCATTGCCTTTTCCCGGTTGTATCCTCATCCCTCTCCTCTAAATTCACGTTTCAGGTCAGCTACTTTTAGAGTTATTCGTCGTCGCGATATTTAAAATAAACGTCTTTCCACACTGTATATTTATTGAAACGTATGCTCAATGTTCCCTTAGTTCGTTATTTATTCATTACTTCCACTCTGACACCAGTGTGATAGAACTGCGCTTTGGGTTCATTTAAGTAAAACTAGCGATAATTAAAAACGCACTATATTAATAAAGGAATACCCTAAATATTACTACTAATAATTGCTAATAACAATAACAACAATATGTATATTTGTTTTATATTCACATTTATACAACAACGAGATTAAATCCTCCATTTTCCTCGAGCTTTTATATATGTCTTCCAGATTTTCTCGATCCTTCGGTGTCCGGTGTTATCCAGTAAGCCTTCGGACGTGTTGATACGCACGGCGCGTGACGTCATTGGATGACTCACATCACAATATGAACAACAACAGAGAACTTTCGCAAAGAGTGATTTTTAGAATGGTTTTATAAATTTGGTTTCCTATATTTACAAAACACAACAATTTGAAGAACTGAAACTTCGTATGCAACAATTGAAAAATTGTTTTTGGGCGGTGTTAAACTAAAGAATAATTGAACCCATACTTTTTAAGTAATTTTAACTGCTAAAAGATATATGATATCTGATGCACAGAAATTTTACAACCAGAATTGCATGTTGATGACATTCAAAATGAGTGCTCTTAAGGAAATGGGGCAACTTGTCACTACACAATAGAATTTTAAAAGTTTTTTCTGATTAGTGATTTTAGTTAAATTAGTCAAAACACAAAAATTCCTTGGCTCTACACACATATATTTAACACCGTGTGATTTCTTCTTGTGGTCTTACCTAAATACTAAACATAATACACTATATATGTAATTGAATTTAATACAGCAAAGAATTTAACAAGAATGTATCGAAGTTAATAACAACCAGCTAATGTTGTGGGATGTCATCACAAATTTTGAACGGAGGATTTTAAAATGAATTGACCAAGAAGGATAATATTTTCAACATTTACACAGGGAGTCCTTAAAAGAAAGAGATAACGTATGAAAAATAGAAAGATGTAGTTATATAGAATATAAATCCAAAATATTTTCCCAAAATTCCTTCTCAAGCGAGAAAAAAATTACAAAGATATTTATAAAATATTTGTCACGCCACTGTGCGACCGATTATATAATAAAGAGTAGGTACCCATACTCTTTTTGCAGCTTTAAGTAAAAAACAATTTTGTCTCCGATTCAGTCAGTTGTCGATCGTTACATATTGCTATGAATAGTGGTTTGAGAATTTAGTGCGCCACCATCCACAACTAGTTTTCCCAACTAGGTTTCTCAGCCGGTGAATTTTCAAATGTGAGGCTTCTAACTTCTCGGGTTCCTCTCAGGAAAGTCGTGTTAAAACTAAAATAAGTCTGGCGCCAGTGAATTGTTCACAAAATTTATTTACTTATTTTATATATATTAAGCTTGAACAGCAATATTGGTATGAACAATAAATGAAACACAGGATAAAATTTAAACTGAATATTTAATACAAAAAAAAAAAATCTA
This sequence comes from Melolontha melolontha, assembly GCA_935421215.2. Lineage (NCBI taxonomy): Eukaryota > Metazoa > Arthropoda > Insecta > Coleoptera > Scarabaeidae > Melolontha > Melolontha melolontha. Next base: position 135,218,504 of record OW285236.1, read on the forward strand.
TCTTTACCAAATATAAAGATACTGTATTATACAAAAATACATGAGGTAAAAACATTCATTGTTTAATTGACAGCTAAACGAATGGAAAACTTCCTCTTAATGTCTCCGATCAAACTTATCTAAAAATAATAAAGTTTACTATTAATTTCTTCCCCAGAGAACCACACTGTATAATCAAATTCTGATACACGTTCAAAATTAACACGTGTTCAATCGACACGCACAAAAAAACCCTTTAAACCTCTCGAACAAACTTTTCAATTTTAATATTACTAAGAAATGTTAATAATAATCTTTATTATTTACATTTCTAATAATTACATCTCTTAATTACAATCTTAATACAATAGAAATATTTTTATAATTTCATATATTATTGACGTCATAATATCTTAATATTACTTACAAGATTTTTTTATTGGAGACGAAGAAAGGTGCTTATAATTTTTAATATCAAAAATATCGGGAATTTAATATCTTAAATCATCGAGAAACATCAATCTCAAAAATAACAACAATAAACCACTCTTTAACAATAAACCCGAATTAATTCAATATATTTAAATATATTTCACAATACAAGCAACCTTATACACCCATGGTCAATTTACGTCTCCTTGAATTGGCCTCAACTTTTACACCAAATCGACATCGGGAAAAACAAGTTTTTTCTCTTCGCATACAATTTAACTACATTTTATCTCGCAATAATTGTACATTTATTTTAAATATTTTAAATATTATTTTAGGAAAAATTCATAGCAATATGTATAGCAAGCGCCAAATAAGATGGCGAGAGGAGAGGGTGCGCAGAAGCGGTTTTTATAAACGTCCACGTTATATATTTTACTCTAATAAATTATGAATTTATTAAGTGATAGATGTTTAGTTTACGCCACCTAAGGTATCTTGCAAATTGATGTAAAACTAAATACAAATCTCCCCAATACTTCTAATCCTGCGCTCCAAAACATATCTGGCGCTTGCTATATGTTGGATTTGATTTACATTTACGACTTCGATTAAAGGTAGGTTGTTACCAAATTGAACGTGAAATGCCCCGCAGGCCACACATCTTACATCTTCTTTTAAAAATTCTCATGCAAATATAAATTTTTAACAGGCTATCAAACTCTTAGCATACAAAGCTGTCTAAAGAATATTATGTTCTAGAGATTTTATAAACCAACATTGCAGCATGTTTGCGTGTAAATTCAATAGCGGTATTTTTATAGACATTCGGAATTCGTGGGCGACACATAATACAATTTTCAGGTTTTAAATTTGGGGGTTCGCGTCGCAATTAACTTACAATTTTTTGTCTCATTTTTTCAAGTCTTTTGAGTCAATAAAATAAATTTAGGTTACCTATTATTAAAAACATAAATGACTTTGAAGGTTAAGTAGTATCTTAATTTAATATATACTTCAAAATGTGCAGAATATATCAAAGGCAAACTAGATAAACTTTCCATCGAACGTATGTTAATATACAGTGTAATCCATTTGATTTTAACACTAGAGTATATTTCCTCGCTGCACATCTCCTACATGCGGTCCCCACTTTACAAATGATTTATGAGTGTGATGTGCGTGTACATCCCGACAAGCATATAGACAAGATACTAGGGATTATAGTCTTACATTATACATTTCACAGTCTAATAGTACGGATCGTGTTGCTATCATATAGGATACTGTAGAATGCATTATACAGTATATTCACATAAACAGTATTAAACCAGTACCTCTCTTTAACATAATTATTTAAAAAAAATAAATAAGGCCCATGACATAGCCCGCTAAAGTAAAAGTAATTTTTAATTTTGAAAGGTTTTGTATCATCTACTTCTAAGGAATGTCGATAATTTCTGGCTATACTGGGAAACTTGTTTACTAATTCAATATTATTCTTAATTATTAATTTAACTTCTTCTTCATACTTTTCATTACAATCTATTTTCAACGAATCAATATCTTCGGGAATTTCCACTTCTCCATCATTTTCTTTTTCCAATTCTTCTAAAACCATTAACTCTTTTTCTTCATATACTCCTTCTTCAACTTCATTTTCTTTATTCATACAATTCATTTTCAGCATACAATTTATTATTTTTTCTTCCTTTCCAGCCTCCTGGATCCACGGTACATTTTTATTATTAATTATTATTTTCTTTTTATTTATATCTATTATTGCTTTAATTTTTTCTAACAAGTCTATTCCCAATATATAAAAGTAATATATAATTTCACCAACGGAATAATGCTAATGTACATTTTAATTGTAGTACAGAGTTAATTTTTTTCCATTTAATTTTTTAATGATAAAGGTATTAGAGAATTAGTAAAATATGTTATCTACATTTCAACATTATTCCAATATAGAGAAGAGATCATAGATAACACTTGATTTTTTAGTGATATCTCTAAAATTTTTGAGCATATAAACTACAATAATTTTCTAAATACATATTAAACAAAAATTGAAGCATTTACTTATCTTACTTTTTTAGAGAATTGAGCAATTAAAAGATGTACAGTTATGATCACATAACTCTACTACAATCAAAATACGTTAAATTTTCAAATATTGTTTCATATGATTGTGTTTTTCCAACACAACGTCGTTGAAAAGCACAAGAAAAAACTCCAATACTATACACTAATACATTAGCTAATATGATTAACTATTTTGATTAAGGAATGCTTTAAAAAAAAATTAGAAAAATACAATGAATATTTTAGTGGATTATTTATATATCGGTCATCAAATCTCATATTTCGTGGTTTATAGGTTTTTTATAGGCATTTCTTTCACTTTCAAAGTGATGGTCTCTCAAATATTGCACTAAAATGTGATCTAGCTCCTGGCTGGAAATCTTTTTAAGACCGATTGTGCTTATATTTTTAATTTAAAATTTCCTTAATTTTGACATTTTTTCTTTACACTCAATACGTAGATTTATTTGTGTGCATTTCTTCGGCGATTCCTCTAATAGTATAACCGTTTTCCAATTTTGATATAATTCTTAATTTATCAAGCTAAACTGACAATCAAAGTATGTTTTACATCAAACCAAGTCTTTGTACTAGATTTATGAAAACTGAATTATACACAAACAGATTCAAAACAAAGGATGGAAAATTTCCCAAAATATTATATGTCAATTTGTCAAAACATTTACTTAATTTCTCATACATCGTTTAAACATTGTTTTATTACATATCTGTAAAAATAGATATAAATATTAAATACTTTATTATAATTTAACTAAAATACTAAATACGGGGATAGATCAAATTTAAACGGAACTGATTTTTTTTCAAGTCAGCGCGTTATTCTACATTATTTACAAAAACATATTTTTTTCCACATAATCTCCCGCCCTGGCAACGCATTTTCCCATCGGATTGGGAGTTTTTTAATTCTTTCGTAGTAGAAAGTTTTCGCGTGCGCACGTAGCCATTGGAGTACAAACTTATCTACTGCTTGGTTATTGTTGAAACGCCGACCTCCAAGTGCTTCTTTCAAAGGTCCAAAGAGATGAAAATCACAAGACGATAAGTCTGGACTGCAGGGAGGATGCTTCAATATTTCCCAGCCCAGGCTGTCTAATTTTTGCCTTATGACGTTTGCTGAAGGAGACCTGGCATTATCATGAAGAAGAATCACACTTTTGACAGATTTCGTCTTCTTTTTTTGTCGCAAGAATAGCTTTGCGGCATTCAGAAGCTCGCAATATTCCGCATTACTTGTGCGTCGATCGTGGAGAAAATCCACGTGAACAGCGCCAAATCGATAAAAGAAACAGTTGCCAAAACTTTTCCAGCTGACAACCTAGTCTTCGCTTTCACCGGAGCCCTTTCACCGCTCTTTGTCGCCTCCATACTGTGTTCATCCGACAGCAGCCGCGAAACCCATCTGGCAGACACCTAGTGGAATCCCAACTCCAGTGTCACGATGTGCTGAGCACTCCCGTAACTAATGCTAAGTACCTCGGCAATATTCCAGAGAATTATGCGCCTATCGTCCTCCATGACTTCCATGAGTTATCGAACAGTTTCGATATTGACTTCGGTCGCGCTTGTCCTGGGACGGCGATTGTGACTCTGGTTCTAACGTTTTCACGCCCTTCAGAAAATTCCTTATGCCATGCAGAAACACGGGTTCGTGACAAGGTATTGTTACCAAACTGAGCTTGTAATCTCAGCAAAATTCCCATTGGTTTCACTCCCTCCTTGGCCTAAAACTTGATAATTATCCGTTGGTCCACAGAAACATGCACTTGTTGCTCAAACTCTGGTTTCTATAGTACTAAGGTGACCTAAGAGAATTTGAGTCGGTCCTATCCCCTCCCTAAACTCCCACTTTAGCTGAAAATAAACCCATTCCGGGTCAGCGGCCAGTGTGGAATTTAAAAAAAAATCAGTCTCGTTTAAATTTGATATACCCTCGTATATTAGAAAATACTACACAATATATGTGAGTTTCACATTAATTTTTATGACATTTTATTTTAATCTTTTAGATATGTTACTAGATTGATGAATATGGATGATGTTCAATTAGTAGCCTTTTATGTTAGTAAAATGAGTTCTGCCAAGCAAGTATTGTTGTATTCTCTATATTTAGAGCGAATAGTTGATGATAACGATAGAAGAGAATCACTAAAGTATGCGGAAAATTGTGGATTAAATATCGATGTTATAACTAAAAATATTGTTGAGAACATAAGAAATAAACCATTTGATGTAGGTGATATGAGTTTACAGGTAAGATATTAACTTGATTATTTGCTTTTTATATTATAAGTGGGTGGCACCATTTTACAGTATAATATCTTTTTACATTAGTGGGTTTTTTGATAGTGTCTCCGAAAATATTTATTTAAGACTGTTAAAAATACAGGATTAAAAGCATTGTTGTACTAATAGATTTATTCTAACACAAATTCGAAGCCGACAATATGATAAACACAAAGGAACTCGCACAACTTTGCACGGCGTCCACGTATACACTGGATTTAAAACAAACTACAATTACGTCAACTTACCTCTCTTCAGAAACGGCACACATGTGTATATTCTCACGCCCTCAACTTTTTCTACTTCTCTTCTAAGAATGAAAAAAAGACAACTATACGGGAAAGTTGTCCGAATTAAAAGTATTAATTTTGTTTTTAACGATATGATTGCTTTCGTATACATCGAGCTCTCTGGGGTTGTTTATATTTTGTTTTTACCCTTTTACCGTGATGTTATGATCCGTATCCAGTACATGGTTTGTGGCGTTAGATTTTTCTGGTCTATTAAATTTAATATGCAATATATGTTCTTTAAAACGGTTATTATTGAGCGTTTCGTTTGACCTATATATTTCAAATTAAAATCGTCACAATTAATTTCGTATATACCAGATTTCATATTCAAATTTACTTTATCTTTGAAGACTTTTAATTGTGTGTTCGAACTGAAAAGCAACTTGGAGACCTCGTTTTTTAACAACTCTATTAATGTTCGTAATTCGATGGTATGGTAAACACATGTACTTTTTCTCATGATTATGTTGAGGTATCAAACTTGTAGACTCGTGGATTGTCAAAGTCATTATACTTCGTGATGTTTTTAATGAGATCTAGTTCTATTTCGTATCTCTCTTTTGATAACGTAAAGTTTAGTAACCTATTGACCAAGAAATTAAACGAAGCTGTCTTGTGTTCAAAACTATGATTTGAATCCGCGGTGATAAATCTATTGACATTGATTTCTTTCCGGAAAATATCGAGTATCGAAATATCTTTTTTTCTTTCGCAGAAAAGAGGTAGAAAAAGTTGAGGGCGGGAGAATATACACATGTGTGCCGTTTCTGAAGAGGGGTAAGTTGACGTAATTGTAATTTGTGTGTTTGTTTTAAATCCAGTGTATATGTGGACGCCGTGTAAAGTTTTGTGCGTTTCTTTGTATTAGCTTTACTGTGCCCCGGCTTCAACACTTTGATTAGTGGTTGATGACAACTTAGTAATCGAAACACGTATTTAGGATATTATTATTAATTGTGGTAAGGGGTTTTATACCTTTTTTATGTAAATATTTTAAATATGCTATATATCAAATGCATAATAACTAGGGACCGGACACGAGAGGCAGATGACTCATCGCCCACGGGCGTACTATTGAAAATTTGTAACGAGCCATCGAAAAAATTCATAATTGGAGTAGACTGTGAAATTGGGTTGGTACTTTAGCCACTTCCACATAATGACTGACATTTATTATTTGATATTGAAACTATAAGTTTGTGTCAAATTTTTCAAAACTTATTAAGAAAATTAATTGTTTAGATGTAAATGGACAACATTTTCAACAACTTCTGTAGCTATATGTAAATTTTGATTATGATTTCGATATTAAATAAATTATTTGTTTTCTTTTTTGTTGTAGTATCATTTCAATGCCATAACCTTTTTTTACAATGAAACCAACTGTCAAGCATCAAGTAATGTGTCATTATGTGGAAGTGGCTAAAGTACCAACCCAATTTCACAGTCTACTCCAATTATGAATTTTTTCGATGTCTCGTTATTTTTGAAGAGTTTTTAGTTTTATTTATATAATTGGAAAACAAACAGGTGGTGATCTACAAAATACATTTTTATTTGTTCATTTTGTAGTTCAAGTTGAGTAAAGGAGTATTATTATTAACTAGCAATACTTTCTAAAGCTTCTCTTCTGCAGAATTTGTTCTCTTTGAATAAAATACATCCTTGTAGATAGAAAACGTCCCTTCTACATCGCGACTGGTTATAGGTGCATACTGGAAATATTCTTTTATTTCAGCGTATTTAGCAATTAGATTTTGAGGCATTGTCTCCATACACAATTGCCGCAATGCTATTAAATTTGGATTTCTATTAAAAACTGCGTCTAACTTTTGCCGAAGGCCTCATCCAAAGTCACTTGGAATATTTTTCAAATTTTCAAATGGTTAATCCATAATTTAATTTGAGATTTTGATTTTCAAAATAAGGGATTAGTTTTGGCAAATGTCCTGTGTGTTTCCAAAATTGAAAGTATGGTCACGATCAAGTTGTGTTGTGGCGTTTATATAGGTCAGACATCACAGTGGCTAAAACAGCGCATCACTCAGCATAAAAGTGATGACCGTATTGGTAAGAGATCTTGTGCATTGGTGGACCATGCACTTGATCGTGACCATACTTTCAATTTTGTTGACGTTAAGATCTTAGACGTTGAAAATAACCTTAAAAAAAGAACCTTTTTAGAAATGGTCCACATTAACAGAGACACAAATAACATTAATTATAGATCTGATACTAATGGTCTTAGTATAATTTATTTTAATATACTGGGTTTGACTGTTAGTTGACCATCTTAAATCGTTTTGTTATTTGGTCCATATTTTGTTAAATTTATATTGCATTATATTTTTTATTTTTCATGTTTTAACTTTTTCATATACATGTTTTTTAAAAGTTCTTAAGGCTTGTTTCTATAGTTACTGTATTTTTTAATCTAATCATTTTTATTTTTTGTATGTCAATTTTATTATTTTCAACTCTACATTTTGTAAGTATTTTTACTACTGTTTTATACTCTTATTTATTTTTTGTTATTTTTCTCATTAATCTTGTAGTTTCCCCAGAAGAAGCAACAAATTCTGTTGCGAAATTTAGGGTTATTTAATAAAGTTTTTTAATTGACAGACCGCTTACCCGAATTTAAATTAATTATATATATATATATATATATATATATATATATATATATATATATATATATATATATGTATATAATGAATTTTCGCGTTCAGATATCTGTCGAATATATTCAAATAAAATAAATATTAAGAAAAAATACAATCGACTAAAACAATGTTTAAAAATTCAATCCGACAAATTGAACTGAACTAAAACTAATGGAGCTTTTTAGCTAGCAATGTTGGCATCAAGAAGCTATTCTGTCATCTCTATTTTAATAAAATATATTTAAAATTTAAATTTAAATACTTTCGTTAATCTGCAATTTTTGGAGAGTTGTGTATTAAAATAATTCTGTGGTGATGCTTTTAAACACCTAAAAAGATAATTAGAATTTATATATTTCATAAAAATATATAGAATACGTGGACTGATGTAACAATTTATTTATTTTAAGTGCTCCGGCTAGCAACAAAAAAAATAATAAATTGACACTTGACTTTACCCAAAAATGATTATAAATAATAAACAAAATGCTACTTACTTTAACATAAATCTCACTCTTGCTTATGTGTATTTAACTTCTCAAGACGATTCTGATTCTTTAAAAGTGCAATAAATATCAAAGCACCCCTTTTTAATACAGGTACAGGCCACGGAAATAACCGCATTCAAATGGAATGTAGAATGCTTAATGATAAATAACAGTATATGCAGTAAATGAAAGAAAATGTTAAAATTAACAAATAAACAATTTAATCTAACAAACAATGAATCAAATTTCGAATTAATACAAAATAAATGAAGATCGTAGGTAGGTTGATTTATATATATTTAATATCATAGAAATATAAATGTCGAGCTCTTTTATTGATCATTTATGTATATATATACATATTGCGCAAAAAATATATATTTCCACTTATTACAATATATACGGCGAAAATAACACCTAAAATTCAACCTCTGCATCGAATATCGTCTTATAAAAAACAGCGCAGAGGGATTTCTTCTTCGAAGTAGTTGTCGGCACAATATACATATAGGAAAACGCACGAAGCAATCCACTTTCGTCATTAAAATCCATGATGTAATAATTGCAGTACATTTATATATATGTGTCGATTTATAAAATTTACGATGAAGTTTATAGGTTATATTTATATCTAAATTGACAAAATTTAGACATAAATATAACCTATAAAAATGATACTGTCAAATAATTCGAATTCGACAGTATCATGTAAATGTTTTTTCATGATGACCAACATTTAATGTTAATATCTTAATAAAACTAGTTGAAATGATGCCAAAATTATAATTTTTAATTAAAATTATTCCTCAAAATAATTATATACTTATTGTTATATACATATAATAAATTTCAAATGAATAAAATTATAAATTCTGTAATATATGACTATTATTTTCGTTGTTATGAAACTGGCAATATAGATGTCATTGTTTTTGGTTCATGACGAATGTGGATTGCTTCGTGCGTTTACCTGTAGTGATATATACTTTTCTAGTCTCGAGAAAAGTATATGCATTTCACTGGTTATATTCTTAATTTTTAAGAGAGCCTTAAACACTTTTATTTGTACTGTGGCCTATTACACACAAAGGCCAACATTTTTAATTTTAACTTATACTGCTTTGATGCAGACCAAACATTTATATGGTCTATGCACTTATTTTGGAACTGCTGTTTGAGCTGCTTCGCCGCTTTATTTTAGCTTTTTCTCTGAGTTGGCGCGATACTGTATCTATGACCACTCACTGGGTTGGTTGCCATCTTATTTTTGAGAACCGCTCTCTGCGCTGGTTCTCCACTTTATTTTTAGACCGCTCTTTGGACTGACCGGCGGTTGGCCCGACACTCAATAATGATTTCTCTTCCTCCATCAATTGCGGCCTCGCCGAACATAGCCTCTACTAAAAATCACTTATGCCGACTGGTATATTCCTGCGTCATAGATGTAAGGCTCATACGACGTACATTCCCGCACATAAATAATGTTTGAAGGCTACATTATCAGACACGTAGAGGACATATAAAACTGCCATACATATCAAAGATAAGCAAATACATACACAATAAAATTATGCAATAATTAGCAGTCTGTTTAGTATGTATAATTTAAATTAAATTATACTGGATTCTGAAATAGACGTACTATAAGTAATTTTACTATTAGCAAAAAAATATCATTCTTCACTTCATTTTATAAGTAAATTCAGTATTAGTAAAAAAAATATTACTTTTCACTTCATTTTATTGAAGGCATTCCATGCATTTTTCAATAGATTATTGAATCTTTTAACGCAAACTGACATACATCACTGCAAAATTTTGAAATTCTATCTGAAATTCTTTCAAACATGGCTAGAGAGTATGACCATTCTCCATTTTCTAGTTTTGGAGTACCTTTTGATACTGAAAACTATGTGATTTTTGTAAACATTTTCGAAGTATCAATGAGCTAATACAATTAGAGTTATATTTTATTTGTAACTGCCAATATAATATTTTGGAAGAAATAATTTCATGGCTTTCTAGAATACAAAAGATTTCGATCATATGGCATAATAGTAATAAATAATTAACTGTAATTAACTTTATATTATATCAGTTTTAACATGTATTCTACAAAAAAATATTATTTAATCGTTCAGTCTCAAAAAGGATTTATTATCATTTAGAAGAAATAAGAAAAGAAGCATGTTACAAAATTCGCAATCAATATTATTAGAATTTATAAGTTTAAACTACATAATTTATCAATTAGTCTTTAATTGATTCAGTATTTAAGGATTATATATGTTATTCCAATTATATATTTATTGGTTTAGACACAAGTTGTGTTCAAACATTGCACCTACTGCATATTGTTAACGATATTTATTGATAAAAACACACACAATGTTGTATTAGATTTACACTTTATAATAAAGTGTAAATCTAAACATTGTGTGTGTTTTTATCATTTGATATGGATTTACATCAAGTAAAGGCAGAATCGATTCAACGATATTTATTTGTATGAAATCTTACTAAAGTGTTCTACTTACAATTAATTAATTGTATAGAAGAACTTTTTTTGAGCATTAATTATCACACATGAAACTTAAATATTGTCTGAATATAAGTACATAACCAAAGAGTATAATTGAAAATAGAAAATAAATTGCTAAATAAGTTGTACAAGTTTGACTATACATACTACAAAACTTCGATATTGATAGATACTGATTCTGTACTTTCCAAGCTACTATGATAATAATAATCGACTATAGAATAGTAAAAAGTAATATATAAATATCTTGCTAATATATAAATAAAAATATGTATTTAATATTATCTAATGCACTTTATTTATTTTCAGCAAAAACTTACGTCTGGTGATGAATATAAGATTTCCTCTATTGATTGGTTATTGTTCTATGAAAATCACAAAGCAGAAGCTTTAATACAAAGTAACGCATTAATATTTAAATTTTTAATGATAAATAAACTCGATGCTGCTCAACTACTTTTTAATAAAATACCTGCAGACAGTGTGGACAAAATAGTTGCAGAAAAAGAAGTATCAAATGATATAAAACAAGCCATTAGAGAGCACCTTAGTTACAAATCGTATTTTGATGCTCAAGAAGCTTTTAATGTGTGGTTTAGACACTTTAAATCAAAGCCAGTACCTCCTGAGAGTATACCTGAAAATGCTCATTTATCTGAAAAAGTTGCATATCAGCACAGAATGTCACAATTTAAAGCAGAAATTGAAAGATGGAAATTAACAATGTCTCATTTGGCTAAATCTGCGAAGACATTACTATATAATGTTTTGCTTTTTCCTGATGGTGGTTGGTTAAACGGATCTATTGATGCCGATTACTTAAAGTCAACTTGTATACCTGAATGTGTTCTGCTACTTGCGACCGTGCTTCTAGAATCGAAATTGTTGAACGAATGCGTACAGCTAGCTGACATACTTGCATCAGAAAAATATGGATTATATAAGGTAGTTTATCAATGAAAATAATAAGGAATTTAAACATACAATCACATTGGCGGTTACTCTTATAATAACGTACCTTCAAAAACTTTCCTCATTAGAGACAGCCATGCTTTTTGATAATGGTTGGTGACACTGCACGTAATCTGTCATAAACTTATAATTTTAAATTAGCATAGCTGTCTCTAATGTATTTAGAGATATATTATATTTATCTGCCGACAGTATTGAATAACTACTACTTAAAATTAATTTATCATAATGTACTTTCAAATTAGTTCATTATCAAAGTTCAAAGATACAAGTGGTATGGCACTTATTGTGTTATTGATAGTAGATGTAAATATCGTCATTCTAAAGGTATGTTTTGGTATTTTATACTAAATCACCTAATCTCGAAGATATATTAAAATGAGTATACACACTGTAGCTCATGAACCTCCTAAACATAAAGTCATCCCACGCATCTTGTCGAGCTTTACTAGTTACGTAGTTTTTTTAAGTTTTTGTTTCATTAAATTATACAGGCTTGTCCAAAAAGATGTTACCACTTATACCACTTATATGGGAAAAACTTTTATTTTAGTAACTTAATAAGTAACACATTATGTACACAAGTCAAAATAGACCTAATGCACTCCTTCGATCTGCACTCCTTTATTTTCAATGCATGAGTGAAGTCTTTGCACCATAGAGGTCATAGCTCGTTCACACATTTCCATAGGTATACAGCGGACTACTGTTATTATGCGCTCTTTCAGGTCATTAATGTCAGTAGGCTTTGTAGCATACACGCGATCTTTCAACATTCCCATAGCCAGAAATCGCAAGGGGTCAAGTCTAGCGACCGTGCTGGCCAAGACAAAGGTCCACCTCTTCCAATCCAACGTCTACCAAATGTTTGATCTAGGTAATGTCGAACCGCTAAGGAATAATGTGGTGGTGCACCGTCTTGCTGAAAGTAACCAGATGTTAAGATACGGAGGGGAAGATTGTCTACAACAAAATTCTGCAGCATATCCAGTAAGCATCTCCCGTTACAGTCTGGGCGTTAAAAAAATATGGACCAAGCACTCCAAACTTCAATATGCCACACCATACGTTAACTTTCGGTGTAGAGCGAGTGTGCGCTCTTAGTTCATGAAGATTTTCTGTATTCCAAATGCTGCAATTGTGCTTATTGACTTTGCCACTGATATGAAATGTGGCTTCATCCGACATGAAGAACACAACATTAGGGTCTATGTTTGTTATTTCTAGTATCACAGCTCGAACACGAGCAATTTTATCGGCATCAGAAAGGGCCTGAATCATTTGGATGTGATACGGCTTCATTCCCAGATCGAGGTGAAGAATTCTCAGAACACTTATCCGCGAGATTCCGCTTTCCAATGCTAATCTCGTACTTGATTTTTTTGGGCTGTGAATTATTCGACCTTGTACATTTATGATGTTATTTTCCGTTCGAATAGTTCTGGGACGTCCACTGTTTCCTTTACAGTCATTAGTGACAGACCCTGTGCGCACAAATTTTTCATGCACTCGACGGATAGTTAAACGGCTTGGAGGTTCTTTCTAAAACCATTGCTGAAATTTTTGTCTTACTACTGAGGGTGACACAAACACTTCCATCCAAGACGCTACCTTCCTTCTCTCTTCCAAAGTAAGTCGGGTGGCCATATTTAGTCTTCAAACTAAAAAAAAAAAATTAATTAAAAATAAGGTAGTTCCATATGAGTGGTAACATCTTTCTGGATAAGCCTGTATATTTCAAGTTAAAATCTGAAAGATCATGCCTCTAATCTGGTATTTTAAAAAAAAGTTTATTATTCATAAAACATAATTAACATTGTTTCTGAGTACTGCTTTATACATCTTGCATTCAAATTTCTATGTTTCTATACTGTTTCTATTAAAATATGGTACTTCTACGTTATAAAATTGTTGAATGCAATATATTCATTCTAGGTGTATACTAAGCAAAAACTAGAAGAAATTTTGATAAAATTAACAGAATGCTCAGTTGCTTTACTAGAAGAAAGGAAGGATCCATGGGGAAATGATACAGCTTTATAGTTTTTATACTATGCAATGTGGTCAAGTTATATAATTTTATATTACTTACATAAAAAAAAATTCAAAATAAAGTGTTACTTAATTTCCCCACCTTATTTAGTGCTTCATGTTCAAGATAGTTGAAGTTAATAGGTACTATAGGAAATGTGAAATGATTTACAGACTTACACGATAACCAAATTTATCTTTATTTGATATTTCCAGAACATAACATTCCTAATAATTTGGAAAAATAGATTTGATCACATCTCTTAAATATTTTTGCTATAATAGATCCTTAAGGCGGCCTTACATGGCCAAAGAAATTCATTAATTTTGTGATCTTGAATTAATTTACACGTGTAATACACAAAATTATCGTGAATTTCTTGACGACAATAAATTCATGAAGAAATTCACGAATTAGAACTAGTTCCAATATTTCATTAAGTTTCTAGGAATTCTGATTACATTTCGGTTTTAACGTTATTGCCAACTTTGGCGTCTTCAGGTGATATAAATGTGAAACTCATAACTGTTGTAGGTTATTAAAGGTTACCGTTTTCCTAAATCAAGTGAACAATTGTAAATACAACATACGTTTGCCATAATCTAGTAAATTTATGAATACAAACACAAACAGGTTGGTAGGAAGTAAAAAATCACTATTTTATGGTTGGCATTCACTGAATAACTTCAGTATTTGATCGTGTAACACAAGGATGAATTTTCAGTAAATTCATGAACTTCTTAAAAAAATTTTTGTGATATGTAATGACTAAGGACGCACACTTGAGAGCAAACGCAGCGTCGCAGTGGAAAGAGCTCAGGTTGCATGCGCATGTATTATATTTTACATGTACATAGGTTTCTGATATGCGACCAGTCTCAAGCCGACTGCGATATAGTACAGTTATTTCGTGTAAAGTAAAAAATACTCAATAATTTCGAAAGCTATAAAGACACCGTTCTACCACGAAGCACAGAAATTAATAAGTAGATTTCCGGATTTAGTTTACGCTGGTACTACAATAAAATGCATAGTTTGTGAAATACCGCTCTCGTGTACAACAAAATACAAAGACATGTGAATAGCGCAAAGCATTTTTAAAAAATGGTGTATTTGTGTTCGAGTTATGTATAACTTCAATGTTGTGTAATGGATCGTTTAGTACAGAAGAAACCATTTCGTTCAGACGTTTAAAACGGCAAGTATTCCAGCACGTTTTATAAATTTGTAACTTTATTTATTACTCCTATTTACTATTATTCATGTATAAGTATATGTATCAGTGTGCATTGATATTTTAGAGCAGTAATCTTAATCGCCATGTGCTGTTAGCATCGCTATCGGAAACATGTACATATAATAGATTCGCGTGCAACTGAATCCCCTTCCACTACATTTGCTTCCAAATGTGCATCCTTGGTAATGACACTAATGACTGTTCAGTTGCTTATTAATTAGTATAAATAAAACATTTCTGTATACTGTCATAAAGCTTTTAGCGGACACTATATGTGATGACGTAAGGGAAAAATTTTGTGTAGAAAAACAAAACTAGATTCGATAGACCTATATAGGCACAGATTAATAATAGACCACAATAGCTTTGAATCAACTGGGTGAAGGGAAGGAAACATGTTAGTATTTTTCATTTTAGTATGTTGTATGTGTTGGGGCATAGTTTCGAATCCTGACCGTCGATTTAATTTACATACTATACAAAAATTGAAAGTTTACGTTTTGCTGGTTTTTTGTTAGGAAATGGAAGGAATGTATTGAAATTTATACTTTAAAATCGCATTTTGAGGTTATATTTCCCCAGATTCCACTATTATTGTGTTGCACAAAATTAAATGTCACCAATAATTTCTGTAATCGCACATCAACTTTTCTGGATCGTGTTATCTGATTCGTTTTGCGTCTGTCTAGGCATTTCATACAAGTTTTTTTTCAAAAAAAAGTTTAAGTATATCGATACGTTAAGCACGTATTATGCATTTGTTACAAATGAAACATAACGGGTGTCCGTTTAATACTGAAGCTGACAGTTTGTGTCAAATTTTAGTTAAGTTAGCACTCCTGCACTTCAGTTCGACCGCAACAATTAACATTAGCGTCCTATGCGATAATCACTTCTGACGTAAATATAAAAATTGCTCAAATCAAACACGATAACCTTACTTTTCGAAATGTTTATTGCCAATATTTGCTAATTACAATTATTTAAGAAAACGGGATAAATCGTGCCGTGTTCCAAACAAAAAATGTGAATAATAAACGCTAACGGAAAACACGCATGTACGACTATGGCATGAGATGTTAACCACCAATTGAAAATAACTATAATTCTCAGTGTGGCAAATACAAAGCAAAGAAATTTCCAAAATTTGACAAACGTCAGCTTCAGTATTAAACGGACACCCGATACATGCAATATACACGTCTGTCAGATGTCACTAGATTATATGGTGCCACCTGATAGGACAAAATTTTCTATACCTTATGAGGCGATTTGTTTAAGCTTTACTTCACTAGCCTAACTGATGACGCCTGATAGTAAATGGCAGCATTTAAAACACGTGTTTTAGGCAGAAGTAAATGCTGGAAAATACGAGGTGTATGTCCATGCGTACAGTTACAGACGTGTATATTGCATGTCTGTTTCATTTGTAAGCTGCTGCAGTTACAAGTTACGTGTCAATATTAGCAGTAGCTGTTAAGAAAAAGGCAAAAAAGAGATGTTGGACCAGAAGATGGTTGAATAGAAGAGCTGATGGAAGTGTTTTTTCACTAATAAATGAACTTGTAGTTGAAGATCCAACTTCGTATAATAACTATTTAAGATTAACAAATCCTGTATTTCAATATTTACTAAACATAATTGAAAGTGACATCAGAAAATCGGATACAGTTATGCGCGAAAGCATTTCAGCCAAAAATAGGTAAAATATATTTGAACCAAATTCTATTTTCTTTTTAACGTATCTTGACATTTTCAGACTTGAAGTAACACTCAGATTTTTGGCAACAGGGGAAACATATCGATCATTAATGTACTCTACACGGATACATGAAAGTACAATTTCCAAGATAGTACCTTCAGTTTGCGAAGCTATTATAAAAAACTTAAAAAGCACGTACTTAAAAGTATGTCTACTTTTGTAGTATATTTTAGTTTGTATATATTTATTTTATGTTTTTTTGTTTAGGTACCAAACACTATACAGGAATGGGAAGCAATAGCAACCAAATTTTATAAAACGTGTGATTTTCCACACTGCTTGGGTGCACTTGATGGACGTCATATTAAATTCCGAGCACCTCGTTCAACAGGGTCCTATTATTTTAATTACAAGGGTGATCACAGTATTGTTCTTTTGGGTTTGGTGGATTCGGAGTATAAGTTTATATACACAAATATTGGTGTCAATGGAACAATTAGTGATGGAGGTGTCTTACGTGAAGCGAAATTAAACGAAGCTCTTGAAAATAATATTTTGAATTTTCCTGCAGACAAACCTTTGCCCGATTGCCAAAAATATATGCCATATGTTATTATTGCAGATGATGCATTCCCATTAAAACATAGATTAATGAAACCATATGCCCAAAGGGATCTTGATCATGATAGACGAATCTATAATTATAGATTATCCCGGGCAAGAAGAGTAGTTGAGCAGGCATTTGGAATTTTGGCAAATCGTTTTCGAGTGCTATTAACTCCAATTAATTTGTTGCCAGAAAAAGTGATAGCAATTACAATGACCTGTGTGATTTTGCATAATTTGTTAGTGCAAGAAAATGCAACACAATATTGTAGCTTACGAAACACAACAGGTAACCCACAATTACAGCCTATATCCCAACAATATGGAAATAGAAGCAGTTGTAATAGTCAAGAAATTCGCAGAGAATTTAAGGATTTTTTCAATGGCGTAGGCGCTAGAGAATGACAAGAACTGCAAATCGAAAGAAATAACATGTAATATTTGTTTAACTTAATTTATAAATTAATAAATTTTTATTTATCGGAAATTATTTTATTTTCATCTACAAAATAGTAAATGCATGCAGATAAAATTATTGCAAATAACAGAGGTATTAAGAAAATTAGACGACTTTGTTTGGGGAGAGGTATTAGGTTAAGAGTAAAGTTGATAAATTTCAGTTCCTGATTATAGACGTGTGACTTGTAAATGCCTAATTTTGTTTAAACAAGGTTATAATACAAATTGAATAATAAATATTATTATGTAACAAAATAATTGGTTGGGAAGTCATGACATAATAATTATTACAAATATAATGGTTTTTTAGAAAAATTAAAGTATTTGTGCGAGCACTATGCTTAGAACCACCTGGGTCCCTCCATTTTAGATAGGAGGCATTGCACTATCTTAGTATAAACAAGCCATTTAAACGAACTGCCGTAATTTGTATCATATTGTTATTGACTGCCAAATTACATTACCTATTTATTCACATAACCAATTAATTTTGGAGAAAGCACAAGCCAAGACGTCTATCTATCACTTTGGTATATTTGCTTAACTAACAATCCCCAAACATTCTCAATGGGATTAAGATCGGGACTACGCGCAAGCCATGGTAATACATGTGAAGGAGCATTAATATTATGCTCTTCAAGCCAGTTCCTCACAATTCTTGAAGTGTGAACAGGGCAATTGTCCTGTTGTAATGTAAAGTTATTTCCATGAATTTATGTTACGGAAGGAAGCATAATATTTTCTAATATATTCCTATACATGATGGAGTTGGAACGATTCTCTACTTTCCAGCATACACCTTAGCATTGTGCGCTAATCCATCCCCAAACATTCAACGAAAAACGGCCGCTAGAGCAATTACGATTAAAATATTGATCATCATACCTACAATTTTCAGGCCTATATACACTAACACGACCATTCTTATGGGACTGAAAAACTTTTTCGTCAGTGAAAATGACATTATCCTAGAAATCTTGCTGCATGTTCAGATATTGATTAGAAAATATCATTCGTCGTCTTATATGTTCTTCTGTTAATTCTAATTTATAAGCCGCTGCATAATTGTTTAAGCCATATTTTCTAATACGACGCCGTGCGATACAAGAAGATAATGGAAAATTTGTCATCTGAACAGCTTTACTGGCAGTATCAAAAGGATTTTCTAGTAAATACTGAATAAAATTCTGGTCCTGTTCATTTGTAGAAGCCTTGTAACGACCTGAACCACGTTTTCTAATAAGCAAGTTATTATTTTGCCATTTACGGTAAATATTGTTAATGCTGCTTTTAATAACATTTAAATCAGCGGCCACCATTCGCAAAGACCAACCATTATCCAGTAAAGCAACTGCTCTTGATTTGCGTTCAACACTCAAATGCGTTCTCATAAAGGAAATTATTCGTTAAATGACAAATACAAACTGACATTGGTGACACATAAATTGGCAAATCATCATGAAGTAGACTTTACAATGTACAAAAATAAGTGTCCGTTAAATTACGATCGCAACCGTACATTTTTATCGTTATACAAATTTTGAATTAAATTAATGATTATATTTGGTTGCTTTCACGTAGTAATCATTTTGAATTTGATAGTTAATTAGTTGATTTCACACATTTAACTAGTTCATTTTTTTTGTTATTCTGCAACAACTTTGTAAGATACTAGAGATATTTATATTTTACAATGTTTTTTTCCTGTCATCACGTTATCTGTTAAATATCTATAATATTTCTTCTAAATTTTATTACTATATTTACAATATACTGTGTATGTAATACCTAATGTAAAGTTCAACAACAATGTTCAATAATTTAATGACCTGATATACAGAGTGTTCATATCCCAATGTCAATGTTTCATAACTTAACTTTTACATATGATTTGCGGCTTGAGAGACATTATTTATCACTTGTTAATTACTTGTTTTTCTTTTGTTAATCTTTACAATATACCTACATACAAATTAACTATTTCCGATTTCTTTTTTTTATGTATTTAGGTACCCCTTCCTTTAGTTTACCCCGTCGTTTGGGCAAGCCCTTTTCTTGGTTTTCAATCTCTAGCACAAATTTTATATAAAATAAGTAAATAAATTTTTGTGAACATTTCACTGGCGCTCAACTATATATTTTAGACACGTCTTTCCTAAGTGGAACCCGAAAAGTTAGAGGTCTCAGATTTGAAGATTCACCGGCTGAGAAAACCTAGTTGGGAAAACTTGTGGATGGTGGTGTAACAAATCTTCAACCCACTAGTCATAGCAATATGTAAACGACGCTTCAAAATTCTATGTGACTGGCGTATGTGGGTTTTCTCCAACAAGGTTTTCTACGTGTTCAACAATATATTGCTGTGAACGTGGTCTACCAGAACTTTTGCTTTTTAACACAGATCCTGTAGCGCGAAACTTCTCCGCGACTAGACGAATGTGACGATGTAAAGCGATATTATCCACAACTCTATTAGGAAACTGCAAGTGAAACTGTCGATTACATTCCGCGTAGGAATATTCCCATTCGTTAAGAAATTGTGCACTTTGGAAATATGCTTTAAGAATAAAAATATTTTCTTGCAATGTGTACATTTAGTATGCTCTAGTAAATAATTAATAATAATAATTATTAATAATAAATAATAATAATAATAAATTAAGTTACTTTTTAAATTTGAAAAGATTTATATTTTGTGGTTGCCGGTTTTTTTTTTATACAGAAATTGTTTTATACAACATAAAAACAGTCTTGCCAGATAGGTTGTCATCAAAAGCGTCATGCGAATACGCATAGAGCGCTATTTAAAATTTATGTTAACACGATAATAAATGATCAAAATCATTAGTAGAAAGATATAAAACATATACTTTATTATAACAGCAATAATTATATAAAAAATATGTAACAACATAAAAACAATTCTTTGTATTACATGGGTAAATTAATAGAATACATATTTATATACATATTATTATATTTCAGAAAAAAACTTAAACCAAGTACAAACTTCAGCCTCGAACTACAGTCGACACGTGTTGCGCAATGCATGACAATTATTCGTAAACTGTCAATTTTACGTTCGGATATACTGTCGTGAGCAAAAAAAACGTGACACTGTTTCTGCGTGGGTTTAAATTGTGACTACTTAAGTGGCCATCTTTACTCATAATAGTAAGTCAGGAATTGTCAAAAATTTGTGTCTTATTGACATTTATTAAACATTTTTAAAATAAATGTAAATAAAAATTACTAAAAACGATAGAGAAAGATTATTTATTAAATTAAAATAATTATTACATTAAAATAATTAGTATTTCGTCATTCCACCGTTATTATTAACTGCATCTAATCTTGTAGACATTGAAGCGACAATATTTTGTACAAAATTTGTAGAAATTTGATGCCAAGCATTTTGGACACTCTCCCAAAATTCTTCCTGGATAGAACCTCTATCTCATTAGTCCCCATACATTTTCAATGGAATTTAGATAAGGACTGTAGGGCTGGATATCTCAAGTTTAAATTTCATTCTCTTGTAACCATTGTGTTACAAGATAAGACAGGAAATGGTGTTATTCTTATAGCTTCCTTTGATGTTTTGAAAAGGTTGTGCCTAATCTCAGTAACTAATGTTTCGTCTTCCTGCGTATTCGAAATTTTGTTACGTGCGGAAATCATTTTCCGATTTAAATTATCCTCTTCCCTCCATTTTTTTTTATATATTGCGGCTGAACTTTTACCAATATTAAATTGAACCGATACACTTCTTAATGATTTCCCATTTTTCAAACTAGTAACAAGTGTAGCTTTATCAGTTTTCGAAAGATGCGGCATTTTCAATTTTGAATTATCAACTATGATATATAATTTGACGTAGAGTTTGAAAGTTAATCAAATGTTAAATTACAACGCTAAAAAATAAAGGAATTTGACATAACGATTTTGACACTGTCCCGTTTTTTTTGCTCACGACAGTAGTATCCGGTAAAGGCTTCGACAAAATTTTATTTTTGTTGTCTACATTGGCATAAGAGATAAACAAATCAACTAAACATAATAATTTATCTGAAAGTATTGAAAGCGCCAACAGAAAAATTCAAACGCCACAATTGTGTTGGAAAGCGTCAAAATGGCGCTAAATCGCCACATCTGGCAACCCTGTACAAAAATAGTGAAATCTGGGGAAATATTCAAATGCAATCTTAAAGTAGAAATTTAATACTTTCCTTTCATTGCCTGGCAAAACAAAGTACATTTTTTAAATCGGTGAAAAGTAAGCTTTTAATTGATGTATAATTTGTCAATTAAATTGATGGGCAGAATTCTTTACCAAGTTGGTATTGGCTGTAACTTTTATAGAAATTACGGTTATTTACCGGTTCGTGAAAAATATGTATGCATAAAAAGACATTTTTGGTAAGTATGTATATCTAATTACCACTCGTACTTTACTTTAATTATAAGTATATTAACCACAGATTCATTTAAAAAAATTCGTTCATGTTCTATAAATGATAAATTAATAAAATAGCAAATTGTGCTTGTTTTCCATAGCCTTTTCAGTAATCTTTAAATTATTTTTTTCAGATACAATAGTAAAATGCAAACCATTAAGTAAAAATTCAGTACATTAGGCTTATTAGCTAAGAAAATGTAATAGAGTTCGCGCGTTTCTGTTGACACCAACCTGCGTTGATGAACGTCATGTGCTACAAACAGTTCAAAAAATATTGGTGTAGGATACGTTCATAAATGATTAATTTAAATATATTCTTAATTAGAATAATCTTATATATATATATATATATATATATATATATATATATATATATATATATATATATATATATATGCAAACCGTCAAAATCGCCTCCAAAATATATATGCAAAAGTACTACTGGCCTCAAAAACCGGAGCCCAGTGCGTAAAACCGGAGTCCACTAGGAATCGCTGTGTATATGTATTCCAATCGACTAAAAACGTAAAGCTGATGCGTTTAACGAATTTTATGGTGGAGGTCATTTCCACGGTTAGAGTAGTGTCAATTTGGGAAGACACTGACGCAGAAACCAATTTGGAACTTATAAAGAAAAGTGTACCCCAAACGAGAGAGAAAGTCATAGTTCTTGCATGTATAGACAGGCCGAATAACATTGACTGTAATATTCTTCAGTTGTCTTCTAGCGTTCGTAAGGTGTCGATCGTGTTCTTTGAGTTAATTTTATTACAAAATCAGTTGTTTGAGTTTATTTTATTACAAAATCAGTTGTTTTCACAACTATTTGGAATAGAAGGCCTTTATATCTGTAGGTATTACATTATTTTTCATGAATTTTTAATAGGATTTGTTGAAACATGTACTTTATTTGTTATAGATTATTATGTCTAGTTTACCGTCCACATCTGGATGTCGTGATCCAGCAGATGTTGAAATACCAGTGAAAATTTTTTACTCCGAATGAATATTCATAAATTTACAAATATAATGAATAAAATCTTGGTAAAAGAAGAAAAACTGTGATATATGTAAATGTTTAAATTATAATGAAAATAAATAATTGAACCAGAAATTGTTGGTTGTATCTCTGTTAAAAATCTCACTTGAAAATAAATAAAATAATAACGCTTTATTATTCATTCAGACAATAGAATGTGTTTATGAAATTATGTTTCATGGCAAACGAACATAATAAATGAAATATGTTGTTTCCGCTGCACACGAAATAAAAATACAAAACGTTTTACGTAAAATTCGAATTTTAAATTGCGCGCTAATTTAGACCCAGCCCGACCAATGTTTTTGAGGGCGTTAATACTCAGGTTGCGCGATTCGCTCGCGCAGATTGGTGTCTTCCCAAAGCGATTTTACTTTACACACATACAGTTATACATCAGAGTTCGAGGATGTACTACTAGAGCGCATCACCTACTAATACATATATACACCTCGTGAAATACTATTGCCGCTCACGTCTCCACACGTCTACCCGATCTTCTGGCCTCCGACATTTGGCAAACGCGCACGGAGGCTTATTAGTACTGTGTGTGTCCAAGAGATTTTTTTTATTGATATACGATATATCTTCTGAATTTATATCGCTATGTAATGTGCGTTTTGTTGTAGATAAGGCGGCAAAACAATGTAGGCAAGAAGAGTATTTGTCAGTGTTATTTATTTGAAATAAAATAAGTAATTATTCTATCTGTAAATAAATAGAATCAAATTGTGAAACGTGTAAAATTATTAATAATTTACGTTAACACCTAAAGAAATAGATATGCTGTCTTAACGTCATAAATAAAATGAGGTTCTATATTTCTGAAATCTGAGATTTACGCAAATTAAATCACCATGGAAAATAATGGGTCACAGTTTAGACTTTGCAAAATGCTCCCAAATTAAAGTTTTTTGAAATCTTATATTTAGAAATACCGTTTACAAAAATGTACTTATCATAATTACCTCGTATTTGTATAGTTATTAAAATATATAGCTGACAATTGTTGTGCTTATTGGAGGTTTATTACACACATAAACGTGGTTTCCTTTGTGCGGGGAAAGCCGAGCACTGTTACGTCGGCGCGGGGGCTGAATATGGCTCATTGTCAATCTCCGGCGGTATCTCAGCACCCTTACACGCTACGGCCTGTTTGGCCTTAAGATCGACATCTAGATTACCAATGCGTACCACAGTTGATAATTCTCCAATCTTACTACACTTGTTTGATGAGTAGTTCGACTTAAGAAGATATTATAACAAAAATATAATTACTGATATCCGTTGCTGTTTTAGTATAATACCAAGAACATATGTTTCTTCGAACTACTTAAATCAAGTGTCTTTTTGAACATCCAAGAATTGGCGGTACATGTTTGAAGTACTAATGTTTTTGTATATTGCTTCTTATATTATATCTACGCATTTTATTAAATGCATTTCCAAAGCGTACTGTTTTCTTATATTTTAATATATCTTTCAACATTTTAAACAAAAAAATATAAAGAAAAAATAAATTATAAAACGTAACGATCTGATTTGTTGAAAAATAATTTGGCATTTTTAGTACTTCTGCCAATAAGTAGCAAATAATAATTTCTCTATATTTTCCGTAGAAGTCTTAGGTACTTATTACGTATATTCCTGTCTAAAATCTTTAGATTTTACGTAATTATGGCTACGTATATTATTAAATGCATTATATATCTTTAGTATATAATATTATATATATATACAATGTGTCCGGGAAAATGTGGGAAATCTCTCGGATTTAGATAGAACATTAAAAAATAAGATGACAAGTTCCCATAATTTTTTTCCTAGCGGCCCTCCCTACGGAGATACGGCCTCCTAAAGGACGCCACTGGAAATCAATTTTTCTTGAATAACTTTTAAACTACTTATTATAATTTAATGAAAATTTAATATGATAAACAATAGTAAGAACCTCTTAAAATACTGCCCTTAAATTTAAATTAGCTTTTTTAGTTTACCAGGGGCGGACTAGGTTGTGCATTTTAATGCTTACATTTTTAACACCCTGTATGATAAGGAGTTAAAAAAACAAATTTAGATACCTTGAATATTAAGCTAAAGAAAAGGTACTCTTGTTCATTGTCGATAAAATGAACCGTTTTCGAGGAAAAAAAAATAAAAGAATTAATGTTTTATTTCTATTAAAAAGAACCATGTTTTTTATTTTTTTTTGTCTGCAACAAAGTATGATACAAAAGTCTGAAATAAAACTGTTTTCAGTACTAAAAAACGTATTGTTTTTACAAACGTTAAATATCTTGCATTGACGTGTAAATTTTAAATCTTGTAATCTTTCATATTGTTAACACGTTGATCCTTTACTTCGATATTAATTTATTGAATTTTGAATATCTTGGTAAATTTAATTTGATAATGGGATACACATTTAGTGAGTATGCAGATATGCATCTTATGTACGGTCTTGCATCTTGCAATGCTTTGGAAGCAAGAAGGTTGTATGAAGAAAGATATCCTAATCGCAATATTCCAAATCAGAAAACATTTCAGCGACTTGACCAACGTCTAAGAGACTGGTGGGCGATTCCAGTTAATAAGGTAACATTATTGACATTCTTTAATGTTTTAAGAAGTTTTGCGAAAAAAAGTACTGATGCTGGTGTGAGAAGAACAGTACGTACGGTGCAATTGGAGAAAAATATTTTGGATACTGTAGGTGATACTCCTTCAATAAGCACTCGAAGATTAGCCACGCAGCTTAATACGTCAAAAACGACAATTCATGAAGTACTTACAGAACTGTTGTTTTACCCTTATAATCTGCAAAAAGTGCATCTACTACTTCCTGAAGATTTTCCTCGTAGAATCCAGTTCGCAAACTGGCTGTTAGATCAGCAACGAACAAACCCAAACTTCATTAGCACTATTCTTTTTACCGATGAAGCAGGGTTTACCAAAAATGGTATTGTAAATTTACATAACTCGCATGTATGGGCTGATGAAAACCCTCATGCCACTGTCGTTCATCGTTATCAACATCAGTTCCAATGGCAATTTTTTGATTGGACCATGCGTATTGCCGCCACGATTGAATGGTGAACTTTATTTACAGTTCGTTCAGAACGCTTTTCTGGATTCAATAGAGCATTTGCCACTTGCAACCCGCCAAAGCATGTATTTTATGCATGATGGGGCCCCACCTCATTTTAGCGTTGCTGTACGCGACCACCTGAATAACGTCTATCCAAACCATTGGATAGGCAGAGGAGGTCCCATTGCCTGGCCTCAACGGTCTCCCGACCTAACGCCAATGGATTTTCACCTGTGGGGTCATCTCAAAACCTTGGTGTATTCCTCTCCGGTTGATACTAGGGAGGAACTTTTACAGAGAATCACATTTCATTGTGATGTGATAAGAAACAATGCATGCTGGGTTGTTGTGGCGAGTGCAGCAGTCCTCTATTCGTCGTGCCCGCGAGTGTATCAGAGTTCACGGAGACCATGTTGAACCCACTTATGAAGTTTTTAATTGATTATTTCTAATTAGCGTATTTAGGTTCAATCTTTGCAAGCTTTAGTGAGTACATTTCTAAACATAATTTTTGTTGGGACAAAACTGCATTTCTAAGAATCTTTGTAATTTTGTCGTATTAAATAACCTAAACTAAAACTTTTTTGTTCCTGGAATGACTTTTGTATCACACTTTGTTGCAGACAAAAAAAAATAAAAAACATGGTTCTTTTTAATAGAAACAAAACATTAATTCTTTTATTTTTTTTCATCGAAAACGGTTTATTTTATCGACAATGAACAAGAGTACCTTTTCTTTAGCTTAATGTTCAAGGTATCCAAATTTGTTTTTTTTAACTCCTTATCATACAGGGTGTTAAAAATGTAAGCATTAAAATGTACAACCTAGTCCGCCCCTGGTAAACTAAACAAGCTAATTTAAATTTAAGGGCAGTATTTTAAGAGGTCCTTACTACTGTTTATCATATTAAATTTTCATTAAGTTATAATAAGTAGTTTAAAAGTTATTCCAGAAAAATTGATTTCCAGTGGCGTCCTTTAGGAGGCCGTATCTCCGTAGGGAGGGCCGCTAGGAAAAAAATTATGGGAACTTGTCATCTTATTTTTTAATGTTCTATCTGAATCCGAGAGATTTCCCACATTTTCCCGGACACATTGTATATATATATTATAATAATAGAAGTATAGTATATATAATAATAATATAATACTTCGTATAGAAAGTAGAATAGGTTTATCTTATTAAATTAATTTCCGCACATATAGATTATTTTTCAAAAATCTTAACCCGTTTGTTTTAATATGTGTTTTCATGTACAGTTTGAAAGAGATTTTTAAAAATTATTGTAACATGAGATATGACATTATTATTAATCTTTACAGCTTCACTTTCATTATACCGTACTTATAATTTAATGATCAAGTTAAATTTTATGTCATGTTATTTAAGTATTCATTACAAGAACATATATGACTAGAAGTTTTTTATTTTTAATACTATCTAGAAATTTCAAATATGTGTTTTGTTCTCATAGAGTATACTTTCATTGTAAAACTTTGTATTTAAAAATCAAAAAGATCTAGTTGTAGCTAAATTCGTACGCCTCTCAATATGCAAATATACGAAAAATAAATTTAATAATATACCAATGTATAGATAAATTTCAATATACATATTTAAAATATTTGCTTCATATAACAACACACAATACTCATAGTCATTGTCATTATATATCAATACAATGAACGCCTGTAACACTAAATTTGCGGGGAAGTACTTGCCCGCATCAGATGTGCGTGTTCGCTTTCCTAGCAGAAATTTGTTTACATATTTGGGCAACACCGCTGGAGGTAAATACGTCGAGTACCTTTGTCAATTTATATACTGTAGGAGGCTACTTAGCAGTTCTATAGGTAGAGCCTAGTTCCTATTTTGAATATACCTAGATTTTGTATATCTTAAAAATTGAAATTTGTTTCCCCTCTCTTGATGCCTCTGTTAAGGAAGTACAATTTATCATTTTACAGTAGAATACACTTAGATAAATATATTTGTTAGGGTGGAGGTCTGGGCGCGTGTTAGGTATGTGGAGGCCAGTAAGATAGATGTGCAAATATATATTGATGATTAAGTAAAAATTCAGTACATTAGGCTTATTAGCTAAGAAATGTAATAGAGTTCGCGCGTTTCTGTTGACACCAACCTGCGTTGATGAACGTCATGTGCTACAAACAGTTCAAAAAATATCGGTGTAGGATACGTTCATAAGTGATTAATTTAAATATATTCTTAATTAGAATAATCTTATATATATATATATATATATATATATATATATATATATATATATATATATATGTATATATATATATATATATATAAGGTAAACTTAATAAGTCGGCGATTAAAGGTCTGGTTCATTACTTCAAAGTATATATATTTAAAACAACACTACATGTTTCGGCAATGATGCCTTTGTCAAGGGAATAAAAAATATAAATGACAGAATATAAATGTCAAATAATTGAGTTGCTATGGTTTAAATTATTCAAAGATTCATTCCAATAATAATAATAAGTCATGCCTTAGTATTCCAAAAAATAGATAGCAAGGTGTGAACATATGTGTTGTTCGCTGCCAGCAGCTTGTGTCTCTTTCTGGGTATGAACCTGTGTGTTGGTTGCTGCTGGCAGCTTGCGTCTCTCTCTGGGTGTGTGATTTTGTATTTGTGTGACCGCGTAAGTGTAGGGTTTTGTATGTTAGTGCGCTCGTGCGTGTGTTTAGTGACCGGTCGCGTAAATTTAGAGAGATCGGATAACCAGCCGTTGCGTAGGGCCGCCAACCCTTTCCCGGCAACTTCTTTACTTTTCCGAGCAGTACTTCGACGGCCCGACCCCCGCCCCAACGAGGCAAGGCGCAGACCAGCGAAGCGCACCCTGCACGGGGTTGCTCATCGCCAACCGAGAGGGAACACTCTTAGTGGCTACCTCAGTCGATGACGGTCACACTTTGTGCCATGTTAACGATTTCCGCAAAAGCGGGGGCAATGCACACACGTCGAACGTGTGTGTGCTGTTAACAGCAGCCTAGCCAGGTTGCCGCCCAGGACCGGTCCTAGTGGTGTGTGCATTGCGCGGCGCCGTGATTTGCGCCGCGTAGCTTGGTTCCTCACTTCTCAAATCAATTAATAATAATAGTAAAATAAAGCATTTTAGTTCACAAACGAGTGTTTTATTATGAAAACTGTATATAACGGAGAGCTTGTCAAGCCAGGGAGGCTTCAACAAATGGTTAAGGACCAGCATGAAATCATTACTTAATACTATGTTGGATTTTCAGAAAATCGCCACCTTTTTAAAGATTTTCTTAGATCATCGTTTCAATTGATTGCCCTGAACGTTTATCAATATTTATCACTAGGGACCGGACACGAGAGGCCGATGACTCATCGTCCACGGGCGTACTATTGAAAATTTATATTTTTAAAGAGTTTTTAATTTTATTTATATAATTGGAAAACAAACGGGTGGTGATCTACAAAATACGAAATACATTTTTATTGTTCATTTTGTAGTTTAAGTTGAGTAAAGAAGTATCAATATTAACTAGCATCACTTTCTCAAGGTTCTCTTCTGTAAAATTTGTTCTCTCTGAATGAAATACATCCTTGTAGATAGGAAACGTCCTTTCTACATCGCAACTGGTTATAGTGCATACTGGAAATATTCTTTTATTTCAACGTATTTAGCAGTTAGATTTTGAGGCATTGTCCCCATATACAATTGCCGCAATATTATTAAATCTGGATTTCTATTAAAAACTGCGTCTAACTCTTACCGAAGACAACATTCGATGTCACTTGGAATATTTTTCAAATTATTAATAGCCACATCTAATGTGGTTAATCCATCATTTAATTTTAGATTTTGATTTTCCAAACAAGTGATTAGTTTTGGCAAATTTCCAAAGTGTTCCTGAAGAAACGAATTCTTGCACTCAGAAATACTTCGACCATCGTCATTTAAACATGTAACGAAATTTTGTAATCTATCGAAGTTCTCTGCATAAAAACTATAAGCTTCCAACCATGTTCCCCATTTGGTTATTACTGGAGAGGGAGGCAGTGACAAAGATGGAAGTTTTTCCCTGTAAAGACCTACTCTCAATGGTGCTTTTCTGAAAACTTTAAAAGCGGATACAAGTCTATCAACTTCCGGAAGGGTGTCTTTAATATATTCACAGATTCTGTGGGGAGCATGTGCTACACAAGTAGTATGCAGCATATTAGGATATGTTTCCTTTAATAGTCTGCCTGCTTTTAACATATATGCAGCACTCTCACTGGCAAATAAAAGTATTTTTTCTTTGTACCTGCCGTCCGAATGAAGCATTTGGTGCATATTCTCGTAAATGGTTTTAGTTACTGTTTCCGCATCAACTGTATTAATAACTTTTGTTGCTATTACATATGCATTAGATGGAATAGTTGGATCTAGTACCCCAGCTACAACATTTACCACACAGCGTCCTAATATATCGACAGTTTCGTCTAGGCACTGATTTGAAAGATGGCTTCTAATACGTTCTACTGCTTTCATGTAGCACTTGGAAACATAATATTTGCGTAAGTCCATCGACTAGTATATTTTTGAAGGTGGGATTGTTAAGTTTATTTAATGGAATATTTGCCGCCATTAAAGTTTCACAGAGTTCTTCGTTAAAATTGTCAGATTCCAACGTGTCTAATTTCTGTGTGTTTGCGATGCTAAGTGACGTGTTATGTGCTATTTCTTGGAATTTTTTAACGATATTTTACAGACTTTGCAATAAATTTCGGAATCACTGGCAATTAACATACCATCAGTATGACTCCTAATGCAACTCGTCATTGTTTTGCGATGCCATTCTCGACGTTGTTTCATATCACATCTGAAAAAGTAAATTAAATAATGTTCTAGATGTAAATAAATGAAAATTAAAAATGTATGCGTAGGTTATTGAAGCTTAATGAAATTCACTGGACATTCACACGTCAAAATAATTGGGAGAAGTAGATTCGATGAAACGATATTAAACAGGACTATTACAAAAATTACGAAGTACGTAATTAACAGTTAAAACAATGAAAAAAAGAAACTAATTCACCGTACTTTATTTATCTTACGAAATATAAACCAATAAATAAAATAAATTTTTAAAACCCCTCACCCTTGTATCTACGCCCATGAAAAAAGGAATTTAACTATTATATTGAAGTAATTGCGTCACAATTCAACGACAAAAAACAGATGTGCAGTTAACCGAATGAATAGTGCTATTCAATAACTCCGTGTTGTACTTAATGATGTTATAGACAATTTATATGGTCCATCGTAATTTCGACCTAATGCGTCCGGTCACTATTTATCATTATCCTCCGCAACGTATCCGTTCGCTACAAGACAAGTTTAAATTTCGCGGGTATTTCAAGTTTTTCTTTGGAAAAATTTCCAAATTTTATGTGTTTACGCCAAATGATTCAACAATTTGTTGAGAAATTTATGGAATGCCTTCAACAACATAAAACGAAGAGCGGCGTTATGCATTCACTATGAACGTTAATTGTAACTGCTTTTTGTTTAAACTTTTTATTGTTGTTATACATTTGTGAAAAAAACATGTGTCAATGGTCTATCGCTTAATTCATATATACTGCCAACGTAAGTTTAAAGAAAAAATTTTCATGGGTTTTTAGAATACAAAAAATTCGGATCATATGGTATTTCTTAATAAATTTACTTATCTCCCTAGGGAATTTATTATGTGTATTTTTTTTAATAAACACTGAAACCTAATCAACCAATCGTAATCATTTATGTTTCAGCCAGCTCATCGGTGTTATTTGGCAAATGTGGAAGCATGTGTTGTCAATTAGCACAATAATAGACTATTTTAGCTATGTTGAATCTTGTTGAATTAATGAAAAAAAATAGAATGAATAATTGGGGTGTTTATCTAGTGTTATTCATATCTATTCTGAATGCCGAATGTATAATGTTTAATTTGGACCCCAATACCCACAAGTGTTTAAAAGAAGAGTTACATCAAAACGTTCCAGTTACAGGAGAATTTGAAGTGTCAGAAGCAGCTGGTCAAAAAATAGATTATGTGGTATGTAAATTAAATGAGTAAATTTGAAAGTATACTTATAAGCTAACCCTAATTCTGTAGGTAAGGGATTCTAAAGGACATGTGTTAGCTCAACAAGAAGATATATCTAAAGGAAAGTTTTCATTTATAGCAGAAACTTATGATACCTATGAAATATGTTTTATATCAAGAGTTTCACAAGGTAATAATAATGCTGTTAGCTACTAATAACATTTTATTTATTTTTAGTAAATTATATGTATATATGAAACCTAATTAGATGTGTAATCAGGTATTTACCTTTTGTAGATTTTAAAGTCTAGAAATTTGAAGCCGAAGAAATATTTTTATCATTTTTTATCTTATTTTTTTTCAAAAATATACTTTGGGCTTGTACCTATGACCTTCAAAAAGTGATAAAGTATGAAATATTTAGTACAAAGCCCAAATCTGCTTAATTCAGTCGACTGTATTCTAATTTTCCATGAAGGAACAAGTAGTTTGGCATATTTTAAGCTTTTAATGACAATAAATATGGCTATTTGCTCTTTTGCATAATTTCTTAAATGTTAAAAGTTTTTACAATAAATATTGCAATAATATATCAATATTTAATATATTGATATATAATTTAATGAGTAAATATTGGTTATTTTGTGAATTGTTGTTTATTTTAAGTTTTAACATATTGTTTAAGCTTGTGAAAAAAATGTAGTTGTATAGATGCAAAAATATGTACTCAGAAGATTCAATTAACTTTTCCGATATGTTGCTGTGAGGTAAGATAGAAGTATCTTCCGTCTTACAATTATTTAGAAAAAGTAGATATAATGACATAGACAATATGGGTTTGTTACAAGCATTTATCAAAATTAACAGTTTAGGAACATAAATGCAAAAAATACTGAGCTTTGTGATTTATATCAAGATCGCGGTTGGATTACGATAAGTGTAAATGTTTATAAACTATACTAAAACTTTCCCAGGATTCAGCTTTGAAAAGCAAATAGACTCAAAAATATTGTTGCAAGTGCTATTTTATCAGCTGTAATAAAAAAAATGATAAATTTATTAATTTATTTGATTTTTGTTTATCTTTTATTATAGCTTATGTAACCGTAAATGTAAAATATACTTAAATCATAGCAGATTATTATCGAATTGGAAAGAATCAAAATTAGGAACATAAATAATTAATTTTTACATAAGTTTTTATTAAATTTCTAATTTATATAAATTTCAAGGATTTATTCATCTACTCTAATTTCTGATAATTTGCAATACTCATAAATTAGTGAAAATAAGTTCATTTTTCAATGAGTAGAAGTAATATTTATGTCTTCACTTTTACATATACTTTTGTAAAGTATTGTTACCCAGGTAAAGTAGAATGAGAATGCATGAATTTTACTTCTTATATTTCTCTCCCTTTCCTATATATTGCAAATGTGTACTTTTCTAACTTGTTTTATTTTCCAATACAAACAAATATTTTCTAAAAAAAGGCACAATTTAGTTTTTTAATTCGAATTTATTACATTGTTTTACTTTTTTTTTAGGTGTTCGAGGTATAGCTCAAGAAGTTTCCCTTGTAACGAAACATGGCGTCGAAGCAAAAGAATATGAAGGAGTATGTTATATATTCACATTTTTTTTTGATTTTATAAAGAAGTATTTTAGATACAAGAAGCTGCAAAGCTAAAGCCCATTGAAGTAGAATTAAGAAGATTGGAAGATTTGTCAAATGACATTGTACATGACTTTTCAATTATGAGGAAACGTGAGGAAGAGATGAGGGACACTAATGGTGAGATAAAACATATAGTTGTCAAAACATTAATAATTCGCAATTTATTTTAGAGTCAACAAACACTAGAGTTCTATATTTCTCTGTATTCTCAATGTGTTGCTTATTAGGCTTAGCAACATGGCAAGTTTTATACCTCAGAAGATATTTCAAAGCAAAAAAATTAATAGAATAAATGTAAAGTAACATTTTCTTCCATTAACTGTCGCCTCTAGATTCATTTCATTTAGACTGTTTTTATTTGTTATTTTAAGAAATGTCTCACAATTAAAATACATATATATCTAAATTATTGTAATTTGATAAAATACATTTTTATATATATACATATACATATTTTTTTTGAATTTGATGTGCCTGTTTAGTAAACTCTTTAAAATTATATATAAATCTTTAAAAAATTCCAAAAAACTTTAAAATTATTTCAAATAATGTTACCATTTCACAGACCATTTAAACTATTATATAATGAGGAGTAATAGATCTACGTATATAAATTTTGTCAGAGTGACAAAACAATGTAGTCTGGCAAATTATTTTTGGATGTACAAATTTTTGAAATATGTAGGTATAGCAAACGCCAATTAAGTTGGCGCGAGGAGGGGTAAGTTCGCGCAGGATTAGAAGTAGTGGGGCGATTTGTATTTGGTTTTACATCAAATGTCAGGTAATTCTAACCTCTGAGCGTGTATCACTTTATGATCCCCTAGCAAAGACATTATGTTCCGTCAACGTCAATGACAAATGTATTCTGACAATTACTTGAGTAGTGGGGGTGGACGTTTTTAAAATCGGCTTCTGCGCATCCCCTCCTCGCGCCAACTTAATTGGCGCTTGCTAGACGTAATAAATATAAGCTTCTGCTTTCGGGGTGAACAATTAATTTTCTTACTTATGACGTAAAATTATTAGCAATATTCAAAACTGTAAAATATCGAATATACGTTTTTGCATTAAATATGGTAGTTTTATATAGAGGTTTATAAGGAATTAAAACTGGGCCAAAACATATTTTAAATTATTAAAGGCCGCCATTCTAGGTCGGCTCATAGAGGTGTGAGCCAGCGAGAGGTTTGGGAGACACTTTACCAGCGCTTCACGTGCTATATGTATGTAGTACATGAACAGCTATCATAGTATGAAGTTGATTATAGACGTGTTTACGAATACGCGTAGATGAAATTCGAACGGAAAGCATTTTTCTAAATAACACCCACTTTTATTTCAGTAAAGCCAACGCAGTGACGCCACTTCTTGCCTATCTAAATGGCGGTCGTTATAGATTATTATGAACTCATTGATATTTAGGAAGATCCAATAAGCTCTTCATTGAGTAACGGTCGCGAAAACCAACGTATTTCGTATATAGTATTTTTACGATAATAGACCAATCACATTATCAATGTGCGCTACACAATGTTGACAAATCTCTTGCTTACATGTTGCAGATAATTGCCATTTGGGTTATAGTTCGACTTAATTAAATATTGACACTTGGCTATATTTCAATAATTTTAACATATGTTTCAGCTGTTATGCCATTATCAAAGAGATATCTTCGAATCTAACTTATAGATGTCATTTAGGTTATACCTTAAACTGTTCGAAATGTTATCACACTATATTCAAAAAATACATAGTTTATGTTAATTAACTAAGGGTATTGGTACTTTTGTTTTGCACAATTTATAAATATAATAGCAATGTTTTAGAATACAAAAGAAGAAGGAATGGAAATAATTTATAAGTCAACATTGATAATCATGCTCATAGCAGTACATACATTAAATTAAACAATATAAATGTTTTATTTTGTTAGTTTTTATCACATTACACTCACGAGTTTCTCTTAGGCACAGGTAATAGTGTTGTATTCAAAGCACTCTTGCCAAGCAGATATTAGGCATTATGGTAGGACTTTTATCTGGTTGAGATTTTACAGTGGACTCGTAATGGGCCTCTTAAACAAATCAATATGATTTAATACAAAGTCAAACAGATATTAAAATCAAAACACTATACCATATATTAGCTCATAATTTCTCAAATATTTTCACTGGAACAAAAGAATTCATAGGTAAATCTATGTAGTAATAAAAATGATCCATTTGAACTTAATTTAGTAATTATTTTATATACTATTATGAATGTTTTTTTAAGGTGTCTCGTCAAAGTTGATTTTATTGTTAGTTAACCATTCCTGAATTTGGTATTTTATTGAAGATAAAGTTGATTTATTTATTATTGTAGTATGATAGCTCACATTTCGAACCATGTTAGAAAATTTTCTCTATTCATATCACTGTGATAATCCAAACTTTTACTGTTTGTTGTGAAGATTAAGATCTACAGAATAAAAGTCAATGATATATTGCCCATGCTAATACTTTTTAAATAAGTAATACCTTTACCGCCTACTTGTTTTGCTTTTACAGATTTAATATTATCATCTTGCCATGATTTAGAGAGCTTACGTCTTGAAAACCCCAGGTTTCATCAAGGAAAGCAAACGAATGTATTTTCATTTTTAAAACGCATAAAAATATTCATTCCAAAACAATATAAGACAATGTAACGATGGCCGACAGATATCAGGGATAACTTACAGATATACGATTATACGCGACAGCAATGCGCGGAATAGGTAAGACTGAAGATACAAATTTCCTAAAATATTGGAAAAATTGTATGTACTACGTTAGTAAATTGAATCACTCAGGTTTTTATACCTGATATTTCTGGCTATGACGCAAATGTTCTGTTATCGTAAAAATACTATGCATTCAAAAAAATACAAGTTTATAAAAACACGGTCGTTCATTATCGGTAATATCCATATGAGAAGATTTATATTTTTAAGTCAACAATTTTATGCAAATTATTACTTTAGTGCCAGCGCAATACAATTAAATGAAAATAACATGTATAAAATATAATTTATTTAGTATTATATTTACAATAAATCAACAAAATACATAGAAATAGTTATATTTAGTATTATAATTTTTTAATAAAATAACTATAAATAAGTTAATATACGTGTAGCAAATTTTGCAAAATATAACTACACAAATAATATAGAAGCCAGGCGCGGCTCGTGATAACGTATTTGGGAGTGCAAGTACAATGATGCGAGTGCCTCGTGTGTTTTCGGTGTTTACTAAGAAAACGTTACAGTTAGTACACGAGAATACACGAAGCACTCGCATCATTGTACTTGCACTCCCAAATACGTCATCACGAGCCGCGCCTGATAGAAGGTAATATTAAAGCAAGCACTATATTAATTTCAATATCTCAACTGTAAATGATTTGTATACTAAAAATCAAATCTTGGCAGACAATCTACTTCTAACTTAAATTCAGCAGCTGGTTACATACTATTATACATATGGTTTTGTCTAAATACCATGTAACTAGTTAAACCACTTAAAATTTGGCAAGAATGTATTATATTGACACCCTCTGGACTGACTCGTGTACAATAAATATTCTTATCCAATTTTTCTTCTAAGTTGTTGGTCAGTGTTTTGAAATATTTGTATATAAGCAAAGTAAATAACACATTAACATAAATTCAATTTTGACAAATCAAAATGGGCATTTGTTAATACTTTAAAATAACCATATTCGTTTAAGAAAAATTAGATGTTTAATCAAGAATTATCACAAAATACATGATTTTTCTTTTGATCTGAATTTTTTAACATGCTATATAATATTTTCAAGAAACTAACTCATGAAGTGCAAGTAATTTAACAAATAGTTGAAATTAGCCACGCCTCCTAGTCTGGAATTTGAAGTAAAAGTCGATTAATTTAAAAATTGCAAGGATTATGATATAAATTATTAATAAGAATAAGTCAATTAATCTAGCATACATTTTAGCAAAATATAAAATTGTAATTGGATTAATTCTAAAAAAAAATCAGTTTCTTGTATGATTGATTGTTTAGATGCAGAGCAGAGCGAAAAAAAGTATCATATATTGTTTGCAATATTTGATTAAAGTTAATTACAAGTACAAGAATAAGTAATATGGGCACATTCAATTATTATAAAATTAGTTAAAAACAATAATTTGTTAAACACTATTAATAGCATGAGGTACTTTAAAATTAAATGTTTTAAAATGTTTTCTAAATAAACGAATCACGTTCACTTTTAAAAATAATATACAAAGCGTTTGAATATATAAGTAACATTAATATTAAATTCCCCATATAACATTTTACATGTGCTGTAAATACCGCCACTTGTCTATATGTTTAGCTGTATAATTTAATATAATGTTAAATATAAATTTTTGTTTCGCACGAACAACTAAAAATAAATCCCATTAAAGTATTTATACACCTAAGCAATAAATTAATAACACTACTGATTTGGGAATCCTGGCCTAGAAGTACAAGATGAAAACTAATGTTTATGGCTCATACAATCATATAGCTCGGTTAATATCTGAAGGCACCGAGGTTGCATGAGGCGTGGCTAAAATATGTCTATTTCTCTCGTTTCATGCTGCGTTCTCCTCTTTTGTCTTAAAATTGTTATCGGCGCAAATACCATCAGATGTTAACCGAGCTATACTTATTTACTAAAGTAAAATGCGTTCAAAAGAAGTGAGCTTAGTTTTAAACGAAATGATCGAATTATTATATTACCTATATAAACAAAGAAATGTGAAAGAACTAAAAAAGCTCATAACACTCTTACATATGTATAATAAATAAGTATAAAGAAACAGATATAGAAAATAAATATAATTATGGTTCTAAAATATTAGGCACGTGAGATGAAAACCCAAAATTATAGGTCTAAAACAATTGCCAAAAATATTGAAGAAACATCGATAAAAATTGTAAAAATCCAGAACAATTCGAAAATGCTTAGAAAATGCAAATTATAATGGGCGAGTGGCTTTTGAGTGACGTGATTAAAGGGAAGCGAATTGTTTACGCAAATGAATTTAAAATTTAGGGTCGGAAAAAAGTTCTATTTATCGATGAGAGTAAATTGATTATTCAATACCGCACTACAAAAACAAAATTTGCCAACCGTTAAACATGGAGGTGGGCAAATGGTTTAATGGAATATTAGACGCTAAAGGCTATCCAAAAATTTTGCAAAATAAATTAAGTATTGAAAATTTTGACATAAAAGATGAATATATATTTCAGCTAGACAATTGGAAGTATTGTACTCAAAATATTTAAAGAATGGATCATGCATTAGGTTCATCAAATGCTTTCACATTCATGTCAATCACTTGAACGTCATAGAAAATCTATGGTATATATTATAGACATAGAATTGAGGAATTATGTTTCAAGTAAAAATGATTCCAAAAATATATTCTTCAGCCATTACGTGTTACGCATGCTATCACTCACAATTTGGTATTATCAATGCCTAGAAGATTACAGCCTATCTTATATGGGCAGGGAATGCCAATAAGATACTTAAATATTTAATTAATGTTAACATTATGTAATTGTGCAAATACATTATCTGAACTCTTTTTTAGATTTTTGTGTAAAATACTAATTTATTTTCATAAGCAACGATAAATAGTCGCAATTCATATCTATTGAAATTGTTGCTCTTTTTTCCTAAATTATGAGGTGTGCAAGTATTTTACTGACCCACTATAGTTAATGCTTTTGCTATTATATTCATAGAATTAACTTT
Organism: Melolontha melolontha; assembly: GCA_935421215.2. Classification (NCBI taxonomy): domain Eukaryota; kingdom Metazoa; phylum Arthropoda; class Insecta; order Coleoptera; family Scarabaeidae; genus Melolontha; species Melolontha melolontha. The sequence goes on from OW285236.1 coordinate 135,258,461, forward strand.
TTTATTTAGAACTCCAAATTATGTATATATCTTTAGAAAAAATATTTTTTAATGACGTTCTTTCATGTTAATAACGAGCCATCGAAAAAATTCATAATTGGAGTAGACTGTGAAATTGGGTTGATACTTTAACCACTTCCACATAATGACATTTATTATTTGACATTGAAACTATAAGTTTGTGTCAAATTTTTCAAAACTCTTATTAAGAAAATTGTTTGTGTTTAGATGCAAATGGACAACATTTTCAACAACTTCTGTAGCTATATGTGAATTTTGATTATGATTTCGATATTAAACAAATTATTTGTTTTCTTTTTTGTTGTAGTATCATTTCAATGCCATAACCTTTTTTTACAATGAAACTGTCAAGCATCAAGTAATGTGTCATTATGTGGAAGTGATTAAAGTACCAACCCAATTTCACAGTCTACTCCAATTATGAATTTTTTCGATGGCTCGTTATAAGTTACTTGTCCATAATTTCGGAAATTCTGTGTATCAAACCTATTCCACACTAGGGAAACAAATCCATACCTTGCTTATTAGTTTTAATAGTATATCTTCAGTTGTCTTATTCTTTACATGGACTATGAATTAAAAAGCGTTCATTAAATCAAACTCTGTTTACCTTCCTTTCATAAAAAAATAATAGTCTTACTAACTTTTTATCCATTCCAACTGATGTTATTCGCGGATTTCATTTTCTAAGTATATTTTCAATTGTGTTAGTATTAGTATTAAAATATTTAACAACATTCTTTACTATCATTTGCGACAATTTAATTGTGCAGCAATTTTTCCATATTACCATTTTTGTACGCAATATTATTTTTCTTTGTTTGAGGATGTAAGTTAAGTCTCTTGATCATACTGCAAAAGACTATTCGGTTTTTTTTATTTCTTTTTGTTAACAATATTTTACAACAAAAGAAATATTTAAAATAAAACTATTTACTAAATCCTAAAAATATAGAAAGAACAACCTACTTAATTAGATTGGGATAGTGCTGCATCCACTTTGACTGTTATGTATTTAAGTATCAACAAATGCAGATAAATAAGAAGAATACAGTAAAAGAAACATAATTACCAAGTATTTAAGAGAATCTTCGACATTCTTTTCAAAGAATATCGATTTATATTTGTTTGGACTTGGCTATTTCCATGGTTTATCCCAAATAACTGAAATAGTGCCCATTGGCAACAATTTTACATCACGAGTTAATATTAGTTTTGCCATGATTTTGTTATACACACATATCCACACACTCTCACAAATATTAATTTAATTAAATTTGTTCCTTTTATTCAACTTTTCAGTTTTATTAGAAAGTTTGGTTAGTATTTCAGTGTTTCAAAAGTTTCTATAATGATACATGTTAGCCCATAGAAATAAAAAAAACTTGTCCTCAGAATCTTGATATCTTAAGTTTTCTGTAATTAAAAAATAATATATTTTTTTGTAAAAATAATTTCAATAGTTTTCTTGAAATTTTTGTTTCTCCTACAAACTATACATTAACTTTTTTTTTAATATTCAGTAAATAATCAATAAATTGAATACGTTTTTGATCAGTGAATTAAATATGCGAAGTAGGTATACAGGGTGCGACTCGGGAGCAGGCAATTTTTAATTTTGATAGTACTCTAAGAGGGTGTCATAGAGGAGTGGGGGAACGATCCCTCAACTCTACTAGGTTCGCTATTACCGTAGTCAGTATGCAACATAGCGCTGTGGAGGTTAGAACTTCGGATTTTCGCGTATGACACGTACATTAGAATGGGCGAGTCAGTTGTTAACGCACAGCGGGAATTCAACACGGCATTTTCGCGGAAATATTCCATCTTATAAAACCATTATGTGTTGGGTTACCAGCTTCAAAACTAGAGGAACCGTGACGAAAAAGAATACTCCAAGCCCACACAGAAGTATACGGATCTCAGAGAATGTAAAAAGAGTGAGACGGGCGATTCTGAGAAGTGCTGGTAGTTCAGCACGTCGTCATTCTGCAGAACTGCAAATTAATGAACACACGTAAGACGCATTCTTCATAAAGAACTAGGATTTCATCCTTATAAGATTGAGATGGTACAGAAGGCCAATGCAGGTGACTACGCAACTCTTTGTGGGACAAAGAGTTGTGTTCGCAGAAACCATGCAAACCGTTTTAGTGAAAAACGAAAATATAGTGATTATGATGAGTTATGAAGCGCATTTTTACATAAATGGTGAATTAAGCAAACAAACCTGCCGATATTGGGCAACACACAATCCCGTCAGTTCAATGAACGCCCTGCCCTCTACACAGCGCAAAAGTTATGGTTTGGTGTGCGGTCACTAACCGTTGCATCATGACCCTTCCTTCTAGAGAGAACGGAGTGACAGTGACTTGTCAACTCTTCGCTAGACATTTTTTTTGTTCCGGAACTTCGTAGCGACGAATTGGTGGACATAATTATGTCCACCAAGACGGGACCACCGCCCACGCAGCAAAAGCTTCTATGGTAGCTGTACGAGCTTTGTTTCCGAATCGAGTGATTTCCAGGTTTGGTGATGTTTTGTGGCCTCCTTATTCGCCAGACTTGTCATCCTGCGACTTATTTTTAAGGGGCTACCTCAGGTCGTGTGTTTATTTAGGAAAATCGAGAACACTGGAAGAGTTGAAGGCTGCAATACAACACGATATTGACAACATTGATGGCAACCTTCTTGAAAGATTGGATACCAAGTTCAAGGAAGGACTTCAAATTTATATTCATGAAAATGGTCGTTACCTTACAGACATAATTTTTTACACATAATATTCTTTAATGGCATTACATTACTTATGTTTTTTTATAAATAAATGATTTTCACGCAAAATTGACCGTGTACTGCACAATTCAAAAATTGACTTTCAGAGTCGCACCCTGTATAAGTAAATTGACATTTTTGTGATTTTCAAAAAAATATTTAAGAAAACAATGTTTAAATTTAATTTATATACTTTTTTACTTTTACAATATTTGAATTCCACAACTATATCCTATATTTGAATACAGTAAAAACAAAAAAAGTAACAGAAAAACCATCTAACTGTAAACAATTTATTATTTATTAAACTCAAATATTTATTTAATCAAAAGCTTATTGCAGTCTTGTATATTTTAATATTTTATATGGCACTTTGCTTCTAAAACATATCAAATTATAAACACATCAAATTGAATTGAGCATACTATCAAATCTTTTTACTAAGGTTTTTGATATACAAAAGGGGTAATACTATAATTCTACTACAAATTATGGATAAAATGTTAACTTTTAGTTTAAAAAAAATTGCATAGGTAATTATTTTTATATATAATGAAAAATTAATATTTCTGCCAATATAAAAGTAAATACAGAATATGAATCGAGAAAGGGAATAACGTTATACATTTTTCCCCCACATTTTTAATGCAATAAGAGACTTATTAAACATTTGACACCATTCAATCCTTTCTTCTTTAGTATCAGCAGACAACAAATGCCTAGAACAAAATCTATTTTTAGAGATTATTGATAGAGACATTAAAATATCTAAGAAATATTGAGTAATTAATAAAATAGAAACAAATAAAATGTGTTTTTAAAATATCAAGTTATTTCTTTTTAATTAATGAAAGCAGTAGTTTCATATTGGTTGTGTGAATTGGTTTAGGGAAACGGTAAATAACTGAATTTAAATTCTGTAACGAAAAAAGTAGCTGAAAGGTATAGCAAGCGCCAATTAAGTGTTGGCGCGAGGAGGGGGTGCGCAGAAACCGTTTTTAAAAACGTCCACCCCCACTACTCAAGTAATTGTCAGAATACATTTGTCATTGACGTTTGACGGAACATAATGTCTTTGCTAGGGGATCATAAAGTGATACACACTCAGAGGTTAGAATTATCTGGCATTTGATGTAAAACCAAATACAAATCTCCCCACTACTTCTAATCCTGCGCGAACTTAGCCCTCCTCGCGCCAACTTAATTGGCGTTTGCTATACATGTGTATTGCGAGTGAACTTTGCAGTTATTTTCTTATATAGGATTTTTAAAAGTATTGGATTTCATTCGCATATAAAACAAAATAAATGTAAAAAATGTTAATATTTTTATTGTAATTAGTAACGTGTGTTCATTTGAAAAGTCAATCTAGGTTACTTTGAAATTTTGATAGAATAAGACGCATATATATTAGTATGTGTTTGTTGTTCCGTAAACGTAAATCCAAATGACATTTGATAATGTCAATCACATTTGTTATTTATTTGTATGTATGAAACTGTCAAAATATACGACTTCGTAGGTTAAGTAGTAAATTTTAATTTACGACATACTTCAAAATGTTCTCAGTAAATCACATGCTACTAGATTGACTTTTCAGATGAACACCCGTTATTAACATTTGAACACATTTGTAGTCTAATTTCATTAATCGTGCGAGGAATCACGGTTTTTAGAATGTGGAGTGATTGTTGATGGTGCTAGATGATGTAATCTTGATAATCAGTTATATCGCCATTTCGTAAAAAATTCTATCTTCAAACAGCGTATACATTAAATCCATTGTTTCGCGAGCGTTTGAAATGTGGTACCAATTTTGTTCACGCCAAGCTCACCAACACTCATCAAGCAGTAGTGACATGTTGAGAATGCTTTGGCTTTTCATGAATTTTTGTTATCTCAGTTACGGCAAATCTGTTTATTATAGGATTTTTACAATAAAAATGCGTTCACGTCATTGATAAAAATATCGGTCTATCAAATATACATCTACCGAAATACCCACTTGATATAAATAAAAATAAATAAAAGATACTAATCGGGTTTTTCCAGGGTTATACGGTCTTCATGTTGCCTGGCTGCATACAGTTGTTGACAGATTTCAAAATTGACAAAAATGATTTGGATATTTACATTGTTTCAATGGCATACCTCCGTTATCTAATAAAATAAAAATTTAAAGCTTGGGGCATCTAATATACACCTAATGTTCTTTAAATTGAGTCTAATATTCACATTCTTTCACTTCCGGTCTAACCGGAAACGACCCTAACTATTTTATTTTAAATAGCAACCTGTATATTTTCCTCAAAATTTGAATTCTACGGGAAATTCTCTTTCCCATATAGTATTACACTTTGTATTTAGACTTCAAAACACAGGTGAAAAAGGCCCATTTAATTAGATTGGCGACAGGATCGTTTGAACCATATAAATCCGCAGGACCAGACGGAGTGTTTCCCAAGCTCCTTCAAGAGGAAATTGGTGAAATTATGGGTCCTCTATTGGAGATATTCAGGTCTAGCCATGCTATGGGTTATATCCCTAGGGCATGAAGAGACACTAGGGTAGTGTTTATTCCGAAGCCCGGAAAAGTAATATATACCCACCCTAAATCATTTAGACCAATTAGTCTTACCTCTTTTATGTTGAAGACTATGGAAAAAATGATATATTTAAATATTAAAGAAGGGGCTCTGGATAGATCTCCTCTACACCCACTGCAATGGGCATACCAGATGGGAAAATCAGGTGAGGGTGCCCTGCATAGCCTGGTGTGAGGGCTCAAAAGGAGCCTACACTACAAGGAAATTGCACTTGCAGTCTTCTTAGACATAGAGGGAGCTTTCGATAACACCTCGATGTCTTCTATTATTCGATCTTTAAGAAATCGAAAAATAAAAAGCACCACATGCAACTGGGTTCATGACATGCTGCGTAGCAGAGTAGTTCATGCCCAAATGCAAAACAAAGCGATCTCCATGAGGACAACAAAAGGCTGTCCTCAAGGAGGCGTATTATCACCGCTACTATGGAGTCTAGTAGTGGATAATCTCCTCAGGACATTAAATGACCAGGGAATATGGACGCAGGGGTTCGCCGATGACATTGTCATAGTGTCCCAGGGGAAATTCCCGGGGACAGTGGCGAACATCATGCGAAATGCTCTGCGAATTGTAGAAAGATGGTGCTTTGAGGAGGGATTAACTGTCAATCCTCAAAAAACCAAGTTGGTAGCCTTTACCAACATGAGAAAACTAAATGATCTGGGCAGCGTAAAGCTGTTTGGACAAGAGTTAGAACTAACCAATGAAGTGAAGTATCTAGGCATAACACTTGATGCGAAACTGAATTGGAGCAGACACCTAGCCAACGTGGCAGACAGGGCGGCGCAGCTCTTCTGGAGATGCACAAGAGCTGTTGGCAAGACCTGGGGACTAAAACCAAATGCGGTACACTGGTTGTACACAGCAGTAATAAGACCAACGATTACCTATGGAGCAGTTGTCTGGTGGAGGAGGACGGAGCGGACATCGTCGGTGGGGCTCCTCACGACTCTCCAGCGACAGGCCCTGTTGGGAATCACGGGAGCTATGAACAGCACGGGAACCGCTTCCATGGAGGCCATCGTGGATCTCCCTCCGCTGAAACTATTTATAAGGGCGGAGGCAATGGCTGCGATACTGAGGCTGAAGGCCAATGATGTACAGCGACAAGCCCTGTTGGGAATCACGGGAGCTATGAACAGCACGGGAACCGCTTCGATGGAGGCCATCGTGGGTCTCCCTCCGCTGGAACTATTTATAAGGGCGGAGGCAATGGCTGCGATACTGAGGCTGAAGGCCACTGATGTATGGTGTCCTAATAAGGTTGTAGGGAGCCATACAGATATCACAGGAACTATACTGGAAGAGCCGATATTTCAAATGCCGGTGGACAGTATGGCACCTGAAATTATGTTTACAGCTAAGCTGAACATACTTATACCGACCAGAGAACAGGCAAAAAGTCGCCCGAGCGATTGTGGTACCGGCACCTGGTACACTGATGGATCACAATCTAGTCAGGTGGCAGGTGCAGGCATATGCGGAATGCGCCCTAGAACGAAGATATCGATATGTCTGGGGAAACTACGGTTAATACTACGGTTTTCCAGGCCGAATTGTTAGCAGTCGCAGCCTGCGCCGATGAAATTCGGGAAGCCGGCTGCGCAAGCAAAAAAATTAACATAATGACTGAGTCAGGCGGCTATTAAAGCCATTATGAACCCATCTACCAGGTCAAAGCTGGTGAAATATTGTAAACAGGTCCTCAATAATCTGGCACAAGACAAGTGTCGCTGATATGGGTGCCAGGACATGAGGGAATTAAAGGCAATGAGAAGGTACTAATAGGAACTTCATAGGACTAGAACCTGTATGTGGAATCACTAAGGATTCCGCTAAAAGGGAGATCTGGTATGGCTAGAAAAAGAACATAAAAATAAATGGAGGTTAACGGAAGGTCAACTCCATACCAAAACACTACTAAGGGAGCTGGATGGAAACTTTTCAGCCAACCTAATTCGTAGTAGCAAAAAAGAAATTAAAATAATTACCGGGTTAATAACCGGACATTGTCCTTTAAGGAAGCATTTGTACAGCATGGGCTTGGTTAGCGAGCCCTGGTGTAGATGTGAAAAATAGGAGGAAACTAGCCTTCATGTAATATGCACGTGTGAGGAACTGAAGGAATTCAAGACACAGCTCAGCGATTTTGATGTGGCCGGTTAGAAGTGCCGCCCGCGAGATGCGCATGAAATTCATAGGTAGGGGAACCTCTGGCATCCCTTATTATCCCTTACTACGTCCCAATGTACGTCTCGCACAAAGAGTTTGCATTTCATTTTTCCGAATACTGTCTCTATCTAACACTGACCTTACTTGACGCACGTACCATTTCTCCCACCGGCCACATCAAAATCGGTGAGCTGAGAAATATTTCGGAACTGAAGGAACTCAGACAGAAATATTTCGGGAGAGATCTATTGGATCCTTCGAGTGTACTCAAACTTTCCCTGAGGAGGATAGTGGCTTTTATCGAGGACACAAGACTAACAGAGTTGAACTGAGAGATTTATTGGGGATCGTACAAAGAGCAGTGTGCTCAGGTGCCTGGACGTGGTGGCGTCCAGCCCAAAACAGAGAAGAAGAAGAAGAAGAAGACAGGTGAAATTGCATTTTAATTATTCTAAAATTGGGATTTGGAGAAAATTATGAAAAGCATATTCATTAATTCGTATTTGAATTTAAAGTGGAAAAAATGCACTTCCCAAAAATGCATTTTTAAGATCTCTGTTAGAAAAAATATTCCTTTAAACAATAGTGATTTACAAACATTTTATTGAAAGTCAAATAACAGAAAAAATAATGTTAAATGAATCAAAAATATTATACTTATAAATTTTATTTATACAAGAACGGTGAATGAATCTCTTAGTGGCACCAAACTTGAACCGTGAGCGCCAGAAAAAAAATGCTAAAAAAAATGTTCAAAATATTGTCCATTTGCTTCAATGCAACATTTCGCTCGATGCAAAAGTTCACCAGAGGTAACATTTCTTAATAACTCGGCATTAACAGCTGCGCGTTCATTCCTAATTCTATTTTTTAAATCTTCTAAATGTGTAAGGGACGTGTGGTATACCCTATCCTTCAAATATATCCATAGAAAATAATCTAACGGCGTTAGATCGGGTGATCTTTCAGAGGTAACATTTCTTAATAACTCGGCATTAACAACTGCGCGTTCATTCCTAATTCTATTTTTTAAATCTTCAAAGGTGTAAGGGTCGTGTGGTATACCCTATCCTTCAAATATATCCATAGAAAATAATCTAACGGCGTTAGATCGGGTGATCTTTCAGGCCATTTTATTGGTCCATGTGTGCCTATTCACTTATTAGGGAAAATCTGGTTAACATAATCAGTCACAATTATAGAATTGTGAGCGGGTGCCCCATGCTGGCACGTATATTCAGCGGAACATTGTCAAGAAAACTTGGAAATTCGCCCTGAAGGAATTCTAATTATGCCTCACCAGTTAAGGTTCCTTCATAAAACTTTGGGCCAATAATGTAACCATGCCGCACCATACATTAATTCCCCAAATTCTCTAAAAGTTGGTTCTCATCCCATGAAGATTTTCTACAGACCAATAATGGCAATTGTGTCGGTTTACGGTTTCATTATTATCAAAGCGGCTCTCATCTGTCCATAATATTGAGCTAATAATGCCATCTTCGCGGGCAGTCGCTATCCATGCAACAAATGACAGTCTTCTGTCATAATCTCCTGGTTCTAATCCTTGATGCAGGTGAATTTTGAAAGGCCTGAATTTGGCGGATTTAAGGATTTGTTAAATAGAAGAACAAGAGATATCGCATTCTGCTTCAATTTCTCGAATTGAAATAAGCGGATTATTAAGCACACTTCCCAAAACATCAACACTGTGCTCTTCATTATTAGCAGCCTTTCTTTGAAAAACGGTTTTTTTCTTTGAAAAGGCACCACATAACTCCAAATTTGAAGCCAGACGTGAAAAATACACAGCACTTGGCTTACGTCTGTCAGGATACCGCTCTGCGTAAACACGGAAGGCATCACGCCTGTTTTTTCTACATTCCCCATAAATGAAGATCATATTCAATTTTTCCTCATTTGTAAAATCGTCGTTATTCATTTTAAATACAACTTTGAGAAAAATTTTATACTTTATGAACTGTCAATGTTAACAAACAAATAATGTCAAATTTTGCTTTAGTTTCCATAGATCGCATGGTTTCTAAGATCCCTATTTTTGAATATTTTAAATGCAATTTGAATTTGAAGAATAAAAAATACTTATCATATCTCGTTTCTCTTCGTTAGTGTATGACATTTTTTTATTATTAATGAACAATAAATGAAATGTTTGACAGATTGAAATTCCATGGCTACCATATTTAATCTTATAATTTATTCTTTCAAATAAAACCTAATGTCAAAAACTTTAGTCAGCATGTGGTACACGGTTGAAATCAGAAAAAAAAAAACTCTTTCTGAAGATGTCTAAATCCAATATGGCGCCTATAAGAAATTAGATAGTTGATGATGGCCAGAAAGAAACGAAACGTCGTATAAAAAATTAGAGTACACCACTGGATAGTGGTTTAGAAATGGCCATAAGGATGTGTATTTATATTTTCTCTACAAGGCCAAATGTCGGTGCTACAGGGAAAAGGAGAAAATGGGGTTTTCGCGTTTTTTTTTTTAAATATCGAAGGTCATTTGTCACAGGTCTATTTTCTTTACGGATTTATAACAAACACAAAATTTAACAACTTTGCCAGATTTAAACCTATACTCTATCTCCAATAATAAGCGAGATCCCCATGGTGAAGGCCGAAAATGAATCAGCCTGTATAGTTCAATGGATATTTAGGTTATATCGTGTCTATCGTTTTATTCACATTAGATGGAATAAATGGCATTTATTGAACATATAATGACGTGAACACACTCATATCGTGAAACTCCTATAATATACCGACTCAGATAAAAACAGACTCATTGCTAAAAATGATTTTATTGTATTAGAAACTGCTTCGTTTTCAAGGCTTCAATTAATAAACGTTCAACATTGCAAATGCTTAGCTCTTTAACTCTTATGTCATCTGTATTTATATACGTAGAATATCAAATCTTTCGTTAAAATTGTTAAGCTTTAGGTAAGGCCTCAATTGCCGAAAACGGCGAAATTGGTATTTCTGGATTTTCAGCTCTTTCACGAATTGCGGTAATATATCCGGTGGAACGGTTAGAATGTTCACGCATTGGCGTTCTTTACATCTTAAACAGATGCTGTAGCCTTAAATTTACACACTATATCAATAATTTTTTTTCCATAATCACAAATTCTACGAAATGTGTTTATTGCAGAAGACTATTTTCCAAGTAAGTACAACATAAATACTTTTCTCGACTGTGTATGGCTCCATAACTAAACGTTTACCCGCCTACACATTGCAGAGACACTACACTGTTATCAAAATATGGTATTCTATAATAAATACAGTGGACCCTCGCTATTCGCGCCCCCTGTATTTGCGAATTCGCTTATACGCAATTCTGTTTTTACTGACATTTCTCGTTATCGCGGTTCAGTATGGGTAATTCCCCTGAAGTTTCGGTATTTTCCTTATTAATTTATTTCTTTAAAAGTTTACAAACCGTATTTGGCTCTTATACGCAATATGTATGTCTATATATTTATTTGTGTCGATTACCTATTATTTTTGTAGCCCGATATTCGCGAATTGAATGTTCGCGGTGTTTCAGTATCCCCGCAAATAACGGGCGTCCACTGTACATCAAAACAACCAATACTTCCTTTTTAAAAACATTATATAAACTTCAAAAAAAGAAGCAAATCCAAATAAATATACGCAGGAATATCTTTTTCACATAAATAATACCTAGAATAACAAGAATTTATCTCAAAATCAAAGATTTCAAATTTGTCTTTGGGTCAAATTTAACTGTCTCTAAACAATGCTTTAATTAACATTAGTGATAACTAGACTCAGCAAACAGGGGCAAGTTTAAGCTTTATCAGGTTAGTACTTCCTACAATAGTCATTCTTTTCAAGCAACAACAGCCATCTATATGTCGGGTCACTTTTTAACACATATATACAGTTAAGCTCACATAAATCTAGTATTACCTAACTTGTCAAAATTTTCTAATATTGCTTAGTGTTTATTAGCCTTTTTTTGAAAGACAAGTCAAATGTCAAGTAATTTTTTAATACAATTTAGAAAGCAAATAAACTAATACTTAAATGATCCGCCATTCGCATCAATTACTGTCCTTAACCTTCTAGGTACAGAATCAATGAGACTTCTTAAAAAATTAGGTTTTTCAACAATGTTTTCCCAGGTATTTTCGATAGATTCCCATAAATGTTCCCTATTAGTAAATCTTATACGAGATCTATGAATTTGCTTTGTCATTTTTTTTTATTTTCTCTCAAATATTCAAACAAATTGTGATCTATATCAGTTGATATTCTTTTCCTCGTTTGCGATATATACTGCCTTCATTTTTCCATCTTTTTTAACTTGTAGTACTGTAGATTTGTTCAAATGAAATTCTTCTGCGACTTGTTTAATAGTGCAACTTTCCAAATTTAACAAAATTTGTACTTTGTCTGCCAGAGTCAGTTTTCTTGCCATTTTGGATATCAAAAAGTGACAAATGTCATTTTGACGTTACAAGAATGAATTACTTTTAAAAATTACAAAACACTTCGGATTCATATGCTGTTCTTCAAATTCGATTTTGCGTAGGTAGGAATAAAAATCTACTATTTCTACATTAAATGGCTTTGCTAACATAAGCCAGAAGTGACCCACTCGACGTATAGATAGCTGTTTTTGTTTGAAAAGAGTACCGTCCTTATTAAGCTTAAACTTGCCGCTCTTTGCCGAGTCTAGTGTTAACACATTTTCACATTACTTTTTATGAAAATTTCTATACGATTGCTACTTATGTACCATTTTAAGATATTCATATATATTATTTAAGATTTTACAATTGCATTTAGCGTAAGAGTTACATTAACTGTAACATGACATGTACACTTGATTTCAGAAAAAAAAAAACGTACCAAGTACTATACGCAATAACTGCATATAATTTAGAGTAATAGATGGGATTGCTGGTTTTCCTTCGATAGAAATATCGTCTTGTGCGTAAGTAATTGTGAACTTTTAATTCTTCGACATGCTGTTGGCAGTGATCCGGGAAAGTTTGTCTCCTCTAGAAATCTTATTAGAAGAATATCTTCGACGCCATTTGAAATTTTTGGACCACCAGAACCAGCTCTTCTTGCAAAGCTACCCGTTTGTTTCCACCGTTTCTTAATTTTGAAAACGGTATACTTACTAAGCCCAAATTCTTGAGAAACTGCTCTAATTGACCAGCCATTTTCTAATTTCGTAATAATACGAGCTCTTAACACTTCTGACGTTTGCCCAGGCAGTATTCATGTGGACAATAATTAACATCTTAAAGAAATTAGTGTAACAGTGACAAATGTATTCCTGAAATTTTCTTAAGTTTTCATGGAAGCAATAGTCATACTGTCCAATTCAAAATGTAAAATATTAGCCGTACGCTTTTTTCTGAAATCAACCGTATATGTAAAAGAAACTTAATAAAACTTTGTACAAAGTCCAAATAGCAAATAAGAAATGTTTTCCATTCAAAGCAAGTTCTTTATGGCTGCTTCCTAATTAATAAGATATTAGTAGTTTAGCAGCCTGATCTTATGTGAGAATGTAAGTATGTGTATAAATAAATTTTCATATTATTGTACCAAAACACAGAATAAATTTTAAAGATAATAGTGTAACAGATTATCTCTTCGCGTAATAAAAACAATTTTACCTATATCTTTACCTTATGATTGTTTTATTATCTTTATAAATCAGTGTTAAAGATTTTTTATCCTCTGGTAAAGAATTCCTTTGCGTTTCAATTAATAATGTATTCAGCCGCGCACAAATATCTCTACTTACAGGTCCAACTTCTTTTGTGATAACATTTTTTAAATTTATTGATTCTGTTGGAAGCTAAAACACAAACATATTATTAGAAAATTACAATTTATTATCTCTATCAATTCTAACCTTCTTTTTTTCATCATCTGGATATTTCCAATAGCTAAGAGTATGTCCTTTTAATATGTACCAGCGTCTATGCCATGCTCCGAAACCAGAAATATCTTCAAATACAGTCAAAAATCCCTTATGCTCTACAGACACATTTAAGTCACAGGTAATTTTCATATCTACTCTACCTTCCAAGGGACTCATAGAGGGTGCCTACGAAAGTAGTATAAAGTTATGTTATAAATTAATAAAATAAGCACTCACCTTATTTAAGGTCCAATGAGTTTTACTAATTGATTGTACTGAAAATATTACATAACCCATTAAAGCAAATGTTGGTGATCGGACAGCTTGTGGTCCTCCTGGTGACTCTTTCGGTGGAAGTACCATTCGTGAATCCTGTTTTACTTTCTTCGGTACTAATTTATTGCTGCCTTTTTTTGCAATGTGATATTTGACTTCATGGGGCAAAATTTCTTCTTGGGCTTGTAGACAATAAACTTCGAATGTTACAGTAAAGTCACTGTAAACATCATTTAATTTGATACTTCCTGGAATATGTAAATCTTGATCTGGATTTTTGCTTGATGATGCAACTGTTGAAACAAGCTGTGTGGAAGTAACTTGCTCACCACACTTTATTAAACATACTACATGATGTCCTTTACCACCAGCTGAAACAAAACTGATTTTATATTTTACTTTTAACCAAAAAAATAAATGGCGTATACCGGCAGCTAAAGCTCTAACATATTCTTTCTTCATTGGCAAAACGATATTACTTATTGAAAGACTTCCTTTTTCCAAAGGAATATTTTGAGCATGTTGGCCTTGGGGCCTTAAGGTTCCTTCAACTTTTAAACGTTGAACTTCATGCATGCAAGCTTGTCTACGATGGGCTAAATATAAAAAATCAATCAATATAATACACATTGTTATGTGTTATGTGTTAATATTTTCCTGTTTATATCTGCATTCACCCATTCTCACAAGTGTACTGTATATTAAGAAAACTGCGTGCATACATAAGCTTTACAAATAAAATTAATGTATAAAAGACTGTGTACAAAATATAACAATTATTAATAATATAAAACAAATATAAAGGAAATGTACAGCACTAGTCTAACCAATCAAAGTAGGAGAAATTGTTAACGACACAGAATAAAATCAATTTTTTTTATGCAACAAGTGAATAAAGATTTTAAAAAGGTATATAACCCCTTACCACAATTATTAGTCGTATCCTAAATACGTATTTCGACAACTAAGTTGTCATCATCAGTAGGTAAAAACTACTAAATTAAATTATTATTTAACCACAGTCTCCATTGAAAGAATTTTTAAGTGAATAAAGAATTTATAGTAGACCTGCTTCTGATATCTAAACGTTTTAGGTTTTTTACCCCGATCAAGGATGATATTTATGACTTGTTTCTTATATGTAAAGTGATAGTAATGCTATTTTGAGAGATGTGTAAATTTATGTCTCGCTCTAGTTACGGCTAAATATCAATCCTATCCTAAACACTACTAATGTGGAGAGAATCGCCTTTACGTAATAGAAAAAAAAAACTATTCATGAATTCTTATATACACACACACACACGCACCCACACACACACACACGCACCCACATACAGACCCAGGCACGCACAGCCAGCGTGTGCGCGCCCACACACACGCGTGCGCGCAAACACACACGCGCGCGCACACACACATAGTGTCCTTGAAATAAAAAAAAAACAACGTATGAAATATGGAAAGATGTAATTATATAGAATATGAGTCCAAAATATTAGGACGCAAACCCAAATTAAAATCCCCCTGAAAATTCTCCACCTATGATTCTAAATATTTTGAATGTTAATATGGGCCTGTATTGAAGTTGTATGTTTACATACATAACAGCTGTCGATATTATAAAAGCTATAATATCCTGTATGCTAAGGTCAATACCTCGTACAAAATCAGCTTTTTATTAATTTTAGTAAATAATTAAAAATTAAAATGTGTTAGATTTATTTACAAACCCGTTTTAAAAATCATACTAAAATTTCATGTGTATTACGAGAACATTTTTTCTGTTAGAAGTAAAAAATATAAAATACGCATATCGAATTCAGAATGCCCCATTGTATTCAAAGGCGGCAATGCTTATATTTATAAAACCGATAAGTTTTGTTATGGTAAGGGTTTGATAACCTGAGTTAGCTGTTAAAAATTTATATTTACTTTACAGGCATATATGTTACATTATATTATCTTTAATTGAAAAGTTGTATCGAACGTACGTAACAATCGATAACAGAATAATACTTAAAGCGAGATGAACAATAAGAAAACTATATTGCGGGTCAGCTTTAAAGTATCGTCGTCGATAGCATTTATGATATATTCAGTCACACAGTAGCGTAACAACATTTCTTTAAATATCTTTGTCATTTTTTTTCTCGCTTATGAGAAAGAATTTTGGGTATACATTCTATATAATTTAATCTTTTCATTTTTCGTAGGTTGTCCTTTTATTTCAAGGACACCTGGTATATATATATATATATATATATATATATATATATATATATTTAGTGTTTAAAGAATTTTGTTTTTCTTTTTTATTTTATTGGCTGTGTCTTAATATTAAAAATAATAGATTTTTATTGGTTTTAGCGACCTTTTATTGAATTTTGATGTTTGTTTACGACGTTTCGACTTTTATCAATTCAGTCTTTTTCAAGCATCTGGAAACAAGAATCGTTACAATGAACATGAGAACTGTGTTTGTTTCGTGTGATATAACAATTAAATTAACAATTTTAAATTTAAAATTATATTAAGAAATGAATTACGAATTAGGTTAGCATTTTACGTAGAAAATTAAATAACATTAAATTAAAATAGCTTAGAATGGTAGGGGGGCATTAAAGTGATTAATATCTGTATGAATTAATGAATTAATTGGAGACTTAACAATTATTAACAATTATAAGTTTAAAATTAGATTAAAAAATGATTACAAATTGAGTTAACATTTAACATTGAAAATTACATACAATTAACATAAAAAAATAGCTAAAATGAATAGGTAGGGAGACATTAAGGTGACTAACAACTGTATGAATGAATTGGAAAGTTAAATTACACTACAATAAGTAAAGAGAACAAAGAAAAGATAAATAACTCACATTTGTTGTTCGTTTATAAGGGTACGCATTTACGTGACACATGTGTTTGACATCCGAGACCGATTTTCTTAGAACGATAGTGCTTGTGCGGATATTGTAAGTGGACTAATACTTTAGTTTGCGGGGGTTTTAATTTCGGTTTTTGGAATGAGCATGGTGGTCAGGACCGTATTAAGGGGTATATGTTAAAGTTGTTTTTTCTAATGGGAGCTATTTTTTCCCCGTTTTTGTCTTGTGCGTGCGGGGGGGGGGGGGGGGAGTCGGGGTTGATTTTTCTATTGTTTAATGAGAGGGTAATAGAGTTTTGAAAGCCCATCGATTTCGTTTCTGTCGTTGATTGTTTTGCTATTTTTGAAAATGTGTATCATTTCTAAGACCTCTCTAGCTTTTGTGTAACACAAAAAAAGAACACAAAAGCTAGAGAGGTCTTAGAAATGATACACATTTTCAAAAATAGCAAAACAATCAACGACAGAAACGAAATCGATGGGCTTTCAAAACTCTATTACCCTCTCATTAAACAATAGAAAAATCAACCCCGACTCCCCCCCCGCACGCACAAGACAAAAACGGGGAAAAAATAGCTCCCATTAGAAAAAACAACTTTAACATATACCCCTTAATACGGTCCTGACCACCATGCTCATTCCAAAAACAGAAATTAAAACCCCCGCAAACTAAAGTATTAGTCCACTTACAATATCCGCACAAGCACTATCGTTCTAAGAAAATCGGTCTCGGATGTCAAACACATGTGTCACGTAAATGCGTACCCTTATAAACGAACAACAAATGTGAGTTTATTTATCTTTTCTTTGTTCTCTTTACTTATTGTAGTGTAATTCAACTTTCCAATTCATTCATACAGTTGTTAGTCACCTTAATGTCTCCCTACCTATTCATTTTAGCTATTTTTTTATGTTAATTTTATGTAATTTTCAATGTTAAATGTTAACTCAATTTGTAATCATTTTTTAATCTAATTTTAAACTTATAATTGTTAATAATTGTTAAGTCTCCAATTAATTCATACAGATATTAATCACTTAAATGTCCCCCTACCATTCTAAGCTATTTTAATTTAATGTTATTTAATTTTCTACGTAAAATGCTAACCTAATTCGTAATTCATTTCTTAATATAATTTTAAATTTAAAATTGTTAATTTAATTGTTATATCACACGAAACAAACACAGTTCTCATGTTCACTGTAATGATTCTTGTTTCCAGATGCTTGAAAAAGACTGAATTGATAAAAATCGAAACGTCGTAAACAAACATCAAAATTCAATAAAAGGTCGCTAAAACCAATAAAAATCTATTATTTTTATATATATATATATATATATATATATATATATATATATATATATATATATATATATATTGCTGTAACTTACTTGCCAGCAATAGTAGTTTTTCCGCTTCTACTTGCTCTGTACTTCCCATAAATTCCAATGTTGAATTACAAAGATTTAAAGCTTGACTTGTCTGGGAAATAACCATTTGTTGTTTGTTAATCTATATTAATAAACAATCATTTGAAATAATTCATTAATAAAGTATAAATGACTTACCTCTTCCAACAACTCTTTTATTTTTTTGGTAACAACTTCATCTTCAGCATTTTTAATTGGATGTTCAGCTTCTTCTTCAATGAGTGGTTGTCTAGTAACTTGACGCACAGGAGTTTTAACCTAAGTAAATAAATATATGAGGCATGCACATGTAATATCTATAAAATAAACTTACAGGAGTTTGTTGTCTTCGATAGAAACTGACAGTATGTGTCAATGGCAAAACACTATCGCCATCAATTACATGTGTAGGTAAATCAGAGGTTTTACGAGGAGAGTCTGTCTTTATTGGCGATTTCCCGTCGGGTGATAATTTTAGTTTGGTGTTTGGTGAAAAACTCTTGTATTGAAACGAATTTGAAGGTTTGGATAACTTATTTTCCTAAATGTAAACTAAAATTACTTTCAAGATCAATTTCTGATTATTTATTTTAAATAGATAGGTGCAATTGTGGTAATTTTTGCTTTATTCATAAATCTTAAAATATATTTTTAATCGTGACAAAGCACGGGTACATAAATGCTATTCAGAAGTTTAGTACATAATCTAAAAGAGTGTGCTATTACTTAAGTTGCCAGAATTTCCCCACATTCCAGGATCCTACTTAGTGTAAGTTAATATATTTGTACGAACGCTTTCAAAATACATCGGGTTTTATAAAGAACCCGTGTTCGTATGAAATTACAACTCAGCATTTTTGTTAACATATACAGCCCGATAAGATTTAAGTAATATCAAAAAATGTTACACTAGTTACACAAGAAAGATTGAGAATTTGAAGATAAGCAGGTTAAATGTATGCATTGTGTTAGGTCGTATATGCCGGCCAGATGCTTATATCTTAGTTAAGCGTATTGAAGTTAAGCGCTATTGAAAAATTGTCTAGGTTGTTGTTAGTGGAGTCGGTACAAATAGTAGACGAAGTGAAAATATTTCTGCACAATATAGACGATACAAAAAATGTTCACGTAGCAGAAAATTTCAATAGTGTTTTGAACAAAGGTATTTATTTTACTAGATTAAGATAAATTTATTACGATGCATCTACAGATCCGTTATCTATTTATAAAGATTATTTTAATTATGCATGTGTTACAGCTATAGATGTCAAACGACGACGAACATTGCTTACCGAGACAAATGTAGAAACTTATCTAACGGTGTAAGTTTTTTGCCGATTTCATCCATTTTTGGTAAGTGCTTTTTATCTCTCGCTGAGTTATAATTTCCTACGGACACGCCTTCTTTACAAAACGCGTTGTATATTAAAAACATTTGTACATATTAACTTGTTCTGAGCAGTTCTGACTCTGGAATGTGGAGAAAAATGACAACTCTTGATATTACTTTATTTTCAATGAATTTTGAATATTTCCTTCAGATAAATGACCTTCATTCACGGTATGCATTTATAGTCGATTTATAAATTTACGTATCATTTTAGACGTTATCGTTGCAATTATCGCGTATAGCAACCATCAGTTCATTAACTCTTTCAGCCAGAAGACAGCATATTTCTGCAAAAAATATTTGTGACCAACTGCCGGCCGGTTTATTGTGTTCAGACGACGAACCCCATGAGACATTTTCAAATTTCGCGGGTTTTTTAAATTGTTCGAAATTACATATTTTGGTTTATTGCAATATTAATATTAATAAAGGGGACATATTTCACTAATAAACGAAACCAAATTTAAAACTAAAACCCTATCAATTAACAATATGCTATTTTCTAAATTATTTAATTAAAATCATACCAAAAAAAATAGGATATCGATGTGTAAACACATCAAGTATTTGTGAATACAAATCAATACGAATATGTTAAAAACATATCTGTATATATGGCCATATATATATACGTACTTAACCAATGGTCACTTCAATATACAGACACGTGTTGATCTAACGATCTCCTCAATGCAGTGGCAAGTATGAATTTGTTGGCAATTATTATAATAGTATTCAGAACAAAAGTATTGATGAAGAATCTACAGTTCTGTTAATTTTTCAAGAATTTTTGGGTCTTCGTTTTAATAATGACCTTGTGGTTCTGAAATTTGGCATCCAGAGCAATGTGGTTTTTAGATCCAGAATATTTTGATCAAGTATTTTTTTTTAATATTGAGCTTCGTGGTATACGACATTTGCAATCGTTTGAACGTCGCATTTGTCTGACTATGTACCGATTTTTCTGAACCACTTCTGCAACTTGGACATCGCTAATCCTGGTCTTTCGAACAGTCAATTAGCAAAATTATTCTATCATTTTTTTAATAAAATTTTAAGTGAAACGTTGAACTACGGGGATGATTAAAATTTGACCTCCATTTTATTTTGTACGTGCCCAATTATGCCCGGCATTCTTCACAACATAACGAGATTGGTGCTATAACTTCTTTCACAACTAGAATTTCATAACGAATAGAAAATAAAATATCGAATTTCTGACATTGTTAATTTGTCATATGGCTCCACTTAACAAATTATTCATGAAGATTTTGGGTACCGAAAGGTCGCCGCAAAATGGATTCCAAAAGTGTTAACTGATGAACAAAAAGACAATCGAGTGACAATTTGTCGGCAGTGGAAAACGCAACTGCAACATAATCCAGTTTTTAAACAATGTGGTTACATATGACGAGAGTTGGTTTCATCATTACGACCCTGAATTAAAGTCTCAAAGTATGCAATGGACAAAGGCAGTCCAACACCGCAGAAGGCAAAAACTGTGAATGGCGCCAGTAAAGTGAAGCACTTATTTTTTTTTTATAAATGGGGCGTTATTTATGATCACATGGTACCTAGAGAACATACAGTAACTAGAGAGTGCTATTCTAATGTACTTCGAAGAACCCTAAAGGCAAAATTAAAGAAAAAATGGCCGCTTTATTAAGACATCGGCTGGACCCTGCATCACGACAATGCTCCGGCCCACAGATCAGTGATTTGTCAACGAACACTTGAAGAATTGGAGGTGGAACTTAAGGTGCACCCCTAGTCACCTTACCCTACTCCATGTGACTTTAATTTGTTTCCGGAAGTCAAAAAACAATTAATTGAGAGGTCGAAAATTTAAACCGAATTTAGAGCTCAACCAATGGGTATATTAAAAACTCTCAAAAAATGGTTTCTCAGATGTTTAAGGCAAGTGGACAAAACGATGAGACAAGTGTATTGCTCAGAATGGAGAGTACTATATAAATGTTTCATTTTTGTACTACAGCACCAGTCTCGTTATTTTCTGATATACTAAGCTGAATTAATCATTTTTCTTTCATCGAGAAAATCGACGTAAATTGAGCCAATAGCGTCTCAGAATATGGTCGCCATCACTTTATCAGTCGGTGGTTGTGTTTTGAATTTTTTGAGCGTAGGGCACTTTCATATTCGTAGCCGAAGTCGGAGTTCTGCTATTGTTCTGCGGAAAGTTGTTTTGAAACCCCCTTGGCGCTAAGCTTGTCGTGATAATAGCGTGAATACTACCAACGCTAGTGTTTACAATCCTAGCAATTTCCTTCACAGATATTCGCCTATTGCTCCAGGTCAGCTGGTCAACTTTTTCAATGTTCCCAAGATTCACAGCAGAGGCTGGACGTTTGCATGTGGCAAGTTCGACACGTGTTAACAACCATCCTGAAAGGATTTACAATACTCAAATACTAATCTGAGTGATAAACACTCTTTTCTAAACTGTTCATGAAGTCTTTGATGTATATCAGTCACTTTTACACTTTCATTGAAACGAAATTTAATATGTAATTATACGTCGTGTAACAGAATTTTGCACTTAGTTGCACAACATTGTTAATACATACAACTGACAGTATTGACCCCATCAAGTTTCAGTTATTTATGGCGTTACCTAACATGCTTAACTCGACAAATATAACATTGCTTTGCAGTATCTCTTCACGTATATTCAGAAAAAAATAAAATGCAGGTCGAATTTGAATTGCCTTCGTAAACCAATTCTTATTGGCAGATTTCTGTGATCTTTTGAATTTTACGTTTAGATAAATTTTATTATTATATTAATTTTCTAAACAGAGATGATTCCGTTTTAATATATTTATCAATAGTTATAACAATTATTTTCAGATACAATATAATTCCATTAATTTATTAATCAAATCTTGCATACTTTCCCCGACAATCTCAATCAGTTAAATGTGTATAAGAACCAAAAGTATACCTCCAACTTTATAACTCAATATGTATTGGATTACAATTATATTGAAAATGTATATTAAAGAAAAGCATTTTAATACAGTGACTGACTTTTGAATCGCTTTGGAAAACTTCCCTTGTCCATTTTACTAACTTAATTTGCAATAACTTACAAAAGATTAATACACAGTTATGCGATAGATTATAATCAAAATTATTAAGCAAAAATGAATGAAGTTACGAAGGTTGATTTACTATTATGAGAATTGGAATTGAAATTGGAGAAGAATATGAAGTTTAGGAAGTTTATTTACAGATGAAATAATGATTATGTTTTAATTTAGGGATAACCATAAACTTATGCGGTATATTAGGGCCGTACTATATCGCGTCTATTCTCAGTGCATAAGGATTTATGATAAGGTCTAAATTCTAAGGTAATTATAAATATCTACTTGTTTACTGTATAATTATAATTCAACAGAATGGTATACATACTTCAGGCAAAACTTTGCCCAATTTGGGAGGGGTTGGTCCATTATTATAGTCATTTTCGTGTGCCATAGCTTCGTCTAGGTAGTCGTCCATGTCATCTAATATGTCAGATACTTCGCTTTCTGTACTTTCTTCTTCTAAAATTGGCTATTAAATATAATTAGATGTATTTAACAGTGATTGATGCAATGATTTAATATTACCCTTTTTTGTGGTGTTTGTGCTTTACATACTGCTTGTAGAACATCACGACCAAAACTTGTGTTAACATCACCTTCTGAAGAACAAAAACTCTCTTCTCCACTGTATAAAAATAATAAATAATGATCCGATAAAAATAAACTTAGACTTATCTAAGAAGCATAACAACTAAACTTAATAAAAATAAATAATAAGGTGTCCTGAATAAAATAAATATAAAAGTATATAACTAAGCAAATGAAATAATACGGATAACTAAATATTAAAATACTATATTCTATATTCATTGTATGGTTATAAGAATTTTTTTAAATATTGTGATGAGTCATCCGACGATATCACACGTCGCGCACAGTCCAGAAAGATATCGAAGCGGAAAGTGTTTCAATTACCATTAGTTTTATTTAAGAATCCCGCAGAAAGACAAACAGTTTACAGTCAGAATAGACAAACATAATATTATAGACGAAAACGTTACTATTTATGTAAAATATTAAATAAAAAAAAAACTTAAAATTCCTTTAATTATCTGACTTGGAAAAGAATTAATTACACAGTATATATATATATTTATTTTTCCACTATTTTTATAGTTTTCTAATAATTTTCTTTGTCATCGTGGTGTTTATATTGTCCTCGTTGGTTACATATTCTGACAATTTTTTTAACATTACTGTCATATACTTATCCTCATCAAAGTTGATTAAAAAATTGATTAACTTAACTAATTTTATTTAATATTTCCTATTGAAATATTTTAAATTATCTGATAAACAGTCTTGGTTAAATTATACAACAAAAACAACCAAATTCAAAGATAAACTTAAAAAATAATAAATCATTTTCTGTGAATTTGGGAAATAATTCTAGAACACATTCGTTTGTAAAGTTATAACAGGCTTCACTACTCTACCGAAAAAATAAACGTAATAAAAGCATCAAAGACGAAATCAAAGCAAGCAGATGAATGAAGCAACAAAATCTAGAAGGCTATGCATATACTGCCGAAGATATTGTTAGATTAAAGAAAACCTTGAAGAAGAATATAATTATGCGACGGATAAAACGTATCTTGCAATAGAATAGCATATGGAATTATAGAAAAAAATAATCAATATTGCAAAAATGAGAAAATAGAATTTAAATTATAATGAATAATTCGTGAAAAGTTACATCTATCCTGGAATGTGTAGATGCATTTCGCTTTCATTGGAGCTTGTCAACACACAGTATCTTGGACAGACATGACTTTTCGGTTGTATACTTCGCGTATATATAATTAGTATCAAGAACTTACTGTAAATGAGAACCAATGAGTATTAAATTAATTAATTAATTAAATTAAATTAATTAATTTAAAAAAAAAAACGCTACACGTCGCGACGCCACTTTCCTGGTTGTTAGGATAATGAAAAATATGTGAAAAGCCACAATGTGTGGTGCATTTCGCTCTTACTGGAGCTTGTCAATACACAGTATCCTGGACAGACATGACTTTTCACTTAACGCAGCACATTAGGCGACATTTACATGTAATGTGAGATTTAATACTCATTGGTTTTCATTTACAGTAAGTTCATTATACTAACTATATATACGCAAAGTATAGAAGTCAAATGTCATGTCTGTCCAGGATACTGTGTGTTGACAAGCACTAATAAGAGCGAAATGCATTCACCCATACCAAGGTAGATGTGACTTTTCACGAATTTTTCATTATTCTAACAACCAGGAAAGTGGCGTCGCGACGTGTAGCGTTTTTGCATGCTGGTACAAACTTAGCTTGGCGAAATGTAGAAATTAACGCACCACATTAGGCAACATTTAAATGTAATGTGAGATTTAATACTCATTGGTTCTCATTTAGAGTAAGTTCATTAGAATTTAAATTGAAAACCCATACTATTGAATTATTTTTACTTTCTCTGAAAAAAAAACAATTTATTTCGAATTTAGTTATGACAAATTCATTTAAATTGTAATAGCTTTGTTCATAATAATGTCTTTAAGAATATCGTTACAATTAGTTTTGTTTCAAATCAAAGAGGAAAGAAAAATTTTAAATTATGCATTATTTGTTTATTATTACATACAGTGCATGAAGTGTGTAAGTTTAAAATATAATTCATGAAGTATAAAAGACTCGAAGCAAAAACAAACGAAAAATATTCTATTTTAGTTGTAGATATGTGAGATTATTAACATTTTCTTTAAAAGCTTCAAGATGTTCTACATCAGTAATATTATAAGGTATTTTTTCCACTTACAGAAAAAAGTATTTTGTATTTCTTTGACAGAAGGTTTTAATTATTATAAGTACTATAATTGTTTGATGAATGTTGCACTTGTCAAACAATAATCACCTCTGATAAATCAAATTAAAATTTAGTAAATTATTAAAAATGTATCTAGCTCAAACAATTGATACTATATACAAAGTAACAAATAAAACTTGTTTTTAACACAATATTTATTCTGAAAAATACTTTAGAGTATATTTACATATTTACAATATTTAAGGAAGCATAAACAAATTCTGGAAAAAGTGCTTTCTGGTCTGGACATTATGTAGAATATACATATAAAAAATATTTTTTTAAGATGAGCATGAATTATTAAAATAATATATAAAAAAAACGCATTGATAATCTAATAATAATTTTTATTTTATTTTTGAATTTTTCAGATCTTCGAATGATTTTTTAAAAAATCTTGCACAAACATTAATTTCTAGAGAATTTGTTTATGTATATAATTCATTCTTTTATCAATACTAAAGTTCTAGAATTAAAGGCAACTTCTTGTGTCATCCTCTTAAAAATCGCATAAATTGAAACTTTATACCATGGACCATTACTTAAGAAAACCAGTACATTTATTTTTATGTGTATTTGCTTAATTATGTTGAGCAAAAGTTGTGAAGGTTTTACATGGACTATAAAATAAATACATATATGAAATAAATCTGATAAATATAGAGATTGTTGGATCTGTATGTGCTGCTTTCGAAGAAAGTGCTGGATAAAGAGTGAAGCATACACACACAGCTTGTTATGGTTGAGTTACCACTGCAACTCTAAAGTTACTGTTACAGTTGCATTCTTTTTGTCACCTTTCTTGAAAATTTATATATCACCATCTAATCTGCAGTTACTTTTTTCCTTCCACACTTTAATGTAAAACTCCAACATTACTTGAATTCCTGTATTTCCCACATTTTTAAACATTTTTGCCGTTATGTTGTCATGACTAGGTGTTTCTCTATTTTTTCAATTGTTCCTTATATTTTTCTCATA
Source organism: Melolontha melolontha (assembly GCA_935421215.2). Lineage (NCBI taxonomy): Eukaryota > Metazoa > Arthropoda > Insecta > Coleoptera > Scarabaeidae > Melolontha > Melolontha melolontha. The sequence goes on from OW285236.1 coordinate 135,284,878, forward strand.
TCTAGCTTAAGAGTATTTCTCAGTTCTCGTCTTTCTGATAATGCCCCCGTTGGTAGGCCTATCATCTTAACAGACTCTCTCTATTTAGTAGGTCGGTTGCAAAGTTAGGCGAATGTTCTATAAAGAACAATTTTGCCTGTCTGTGACCTGGGGAGTTCCTCGACCTTTCCGTAAATATATTTTCAACACACTTTTACATGGCTGTTTCAATCATTCTTTTTGCAATGCCAAAGAATGAGTTCGGTCGTATGAAGGCTGTAGACGAGACCTGTCGAGAAAATTCATCCTCTTTCTCATTATATCTATGGCCCTGATGTCCTAGGAAGTCACTTTCTTGTGATCACTGAGCTGGTTTAGGGCACATGCACAATTCTATTCAAGTCTAGATTTAACTTGTATTGTCCAGCGCCCTTAACATTGCTCGGCTGTCGGAGAAGGTGATTTGTTCCACCCTGTCTATTAATTTCTCCAACGCAATGATGGAATATCGCCACTTCCATAATAAGTCATACTTTTCATCATAAGTCATTTAAAGTCTAAAACCCATAGTATAATATATCAATTTTGCTTTGCCGTAAATATGTCTAGATTCAATTTATAATGAATCTGTTGTGGCAATAGTGGTATATGACAAGCACAATGTAAGTTAATATGAGCATGCTTAATATGCTTATTATTTTTCTAAACCCTCTACATTAATCTATAATTTGTTTACCACTTGTAATGGCCTGAGTATATAAAGTATCTTATGATACGATAAAAATGATAAAAATAATAACTAGCGTTAGGCGAAAAATATGATGACATATTCGAGGACGTAGCTAGTCAACGGCGCTTTATATTTCTTTATTTACAAAAATATATTTAAAATATCTTCATATAAGTATATTTTTTGCATTTTTATACAATACCGACAAGTGGTTATCGACACTCGAGAGAAAAAAATCGACCGCATTCATATATGAATCCCTTTCAGTCCATCATTTTATTCATTTATGAACTGGGCGACTATTCGTTGTTATGTGATAACTACGTCAACATATTTTTCGCTTATCAGTAGTCATAACTAATGATTTATATATATATAAGTTCATCTATGTAAAAAACAATTTTACGTATACATGAATGCGGAATGATATATAAGGTCTTCAGTAACGCTATTTATTATGTGAGTAGTGGGGATAGTAACAAGTTCTAACCCGCAAACGGTAATTTAGAGTATTTCGTCGTAGCACGAGCATGCAAAGTTTCATTTTCCTGTGTACCGTCGCTGAGTAACAGCGCCATTTATCGTGAGTTAGATTTCTGAGATGCGTACTAACATGATACAATCTTTTAACGCTAGAAGGTTAAATTTACAGGCACTTGAAAGCTGTTTACGACAACAATTATATGGATGTGAATGTTCGTCAGATTCACCACGTGTACGAAAATTCAAGAGTCCCATCGGCGCAGAAAGTAATGTTCACTATTTTCTGAGATGTAAAGCAAGTCGTTAATACCAAGTATCTGCCGAAGGGCTCAACGATTAATTTAATAAAATACTGCAAAACTTTACGATCACTAAAGGCTGAGTTACATTACACTTGTTTTGTCTACAAACTTTGTTTTCAAAGTAGATGTACTTGTCGAAACTTTGATAATGTAAATTAGAAGAAACACATCAAAGTTTCTAAACTACAAAACTAGGTCCAGTCCCATTTTTCGTACAAGTTAGGGCATTCCTTTAATACTGAAGCTGACGTATGTCAAATTTTGAAAATGCATGAAGAAATGGATTCAGCGTTTGGATAAATGTGCTACATTAAATGGCAATTATGTGGGAAAATAATTATGTACATTGGTAGTATAATCAATTTACTTCATTTTGAGACTGGATTCATTAATTTGTCTTTTCTTATTTTATAGAGTTGGAGACCTTATATATCAATCTGCCCTCGTAGAAGTAACAAATAGTGTCGGTAAAGGAAACGAAGTAGTAGATTAAAGATTTTAATTAAAAAAAAAATGCTTAATAGCATATTTTTACCAAAGCTGTTTATGTTACTTCATTTTACCACAGTATCAATACCATTTCCACTTCAATTCATCGCGATATAATAAATTAATTAACACATTCGCTACCAGTGTATATGTGACGAACCGTTTTATAACACGAGTTCGTTGACAATTTTTAATAACTGGTTAACATGTAAGGTAATTAGATGGGTTGTGAAAATATAAATAGATACAGGATGTTCCTAGTCTGCAGAGAATCCCACAAAAATTAGTGACAATTGGTGTTATATTTAAACATAATTTGGTTTATGGTGGCGTATTTTATTCTGAAATCCTCGTAGCGAACGTATTAAGAAAAATACCCATTCTAATATAATAATAATAATACCATGCGATTACCATATTCAGTGGTCCTTAAAAATAAAAGCGCATTTGAGTATCTAAGTACAATAATTTAGAATATACCGGGTGTTCTTGAAATAAAAAGCAAACGTATGAAAAATGGAAAGATTACATTATATAGAATATATACCTACCCAAACTTCTCTCATAAGCGAGGAAAAAAATTACAAAGATATTTAGGGCCGGTATTATAAACGATAAAAATCTGCAGATTTTATTTAGTAAGTAAATTTAATTTATTCTATAGGTTGAGTATTATAAATAGCGAATAAGGAAACTAAGCAAGTGAATTTACCAATTAATTAACACCCTAGAAAATCATGGTATTAAATGTTATTCATTGGTTAAATGCGATCAGCTGTTTGCTCACGGTGCTTCAAATAAACATAACTTTATTTTTAAAACTTTATATTTTGTGTGTTTGATAACTTGAATTATGATAAGGTCAGATTTATCGGTTTCATCAGTGTCTTTGGTATCATCAGCTTCAGGTGTATCTGAATTATCAGACGATGAAAATCAACCGTACGAATGTCAACGTTTTCGACGTTGCCGTCTGCCAAGGATGTTTCGCGAAAGGACCGATCCATTCGAAATGTATTCAAATGACAAATTTAAAGCAAAATTTCGTTTAACGAAACAGACATTTCAATATGAAACTTAAACATATCCTACTAGTTTACAAACAAAAAGAAGTCATTAAGAATAAGTTTTTTTGTATTTTTCATGTTATTCAGGGGTTTTCGAAACGCCAAACTACAAAATACATAGTTATTCAGAGTTATTCTACAAATACTTATTTTACTTGCATGCATTATTTATACCAGATTTCAATTTATTCGTCAAATTGTTATTCAGAGATTTATTCGCTATTTATAATACCGGCGCTTAGAAAATTTTTATCACGCCATTGACTATATCATAAATACTATCGGGGACGATCTTAAAGGTGATAGATGATAACAAAAACAATAGTTTTGCATTTGTTTGTAAATATTTTTTATAGACATTCTGAATCCATATTATTATTCTATATTTTCCACAAATTCTTCGCAAAAGCCATAAAAAAAATGACAAAGATATTTAGAAAATATTTTTCGCCGCACTTTTGTTTGGACTATAACTACCGAAACAAGTTTGCATGTGACTCAATCAATTTCGATCGTTGCGTCTGTACATTTCGATTATGCCTTAAACTACGCATGAACTGTTCGATATTTTACATTTGTGGTGAAACCGATGTAAATAAATGCTAGCAAAACTTGCCATATGTATGTATGTATTATCATAACATCGACAGCCGCTTAAACAATTTTATTCCTTGAAGTTTTTATAACCAAAACAATGCAGCGTGTAAATTATTCAACAACAGTATTCTGAATCCATATATTTATTTCTCGTAACAAAAAAAAAACATTCAATACTCATACATGAAATTTTTAGAATGTGGGTAAATAACCTCGTTCAAAATCAACTGATTAGCTGATTTTGCACGAGATTATTGACCTTAGCATACAAAAATGTTATAAGTTTTTATAACATCGGTGTGTAAACATACGCTATAGCGTATGTGTGTGAAACATCAGTAGAAGTATTAATTATTTATACACATTCTGAATATTTTAATTCATGGGCGGAACATGATACAATTTTCAGGGGATCTTAACATTTTTCACATGTTGTCTTTTTATTTCAAGGACACCTGTATATTTTTTAAAATTATTTGGTCGCTTGAATAGATAAATAGATATTTTAAAAATCATGCCAACTAAAAAATAGAGTATTCCGGAGTTCATCAAATTAATTTTTTCTTTAAAAGAATATAAATTCAAAAAGCTAATTGGACAGTGTCAAAATACTGGAACTTTTGAATGTTATTCGAACGGACATTCCGATTAATATAAAAATTCATGTTAGCACAGAAACTAAATTAGTCAACTTACTAATAGTTATTTGATAATGTTTGCGTCTTTTGAAATGATTCCAAGCTATGGTGTTTAAAAGGAAAAGATTGTAAATCATTTGATTATTTAAATTATATTTTAATTTTGGGCAAACTTTATGAAATACCATTCACATAAGTTATTTCTGTTAACCATTTTTTTGCTAAAAAAATTAACAATTTCGGAATTAAATTATTATACAGATTATTTTATTGTACTCTGATGGCAAATGAGACACTACTATAAAATGGGAAACTGCCAATGTAAATGCATAAAATTGTGGATTCAAATAAAGCCATGTATCGTAGAAAATGCATGATTATTCCAGCAAAAAAGGAATTACTGCAGACTGATTTACGCAGTTAGTGTATACGAGAAGTGTATAATAGTGTTATGCAAGAGCATAACTCCACTTACCAAGGAAGTTCTAGAGCGAGTAAACTGATGGCCAACATCAAGATACAGCTTTTCCGGAGAGAAGTAATCTACTGTGAATTATAAGAGAATCGCGGTTTGGTGAACGCTGCAATAAATTGTACTTTATCTTTCTAAAAATTGCAGTAACGTTAGATAGTGGGACGTGGTATATGATTATAATTTACTATTCACTGACATCTGTGAAGTGGAAGCTTTGAAGCGTGCTCAACAGCAAAACTATGATTTCGAAATATTGACGAGTCAGACAATAACCATAAGTGGTGACGCTTTGTGTTTTTGATGGAACGGTATAACTTACAGGGGCTGTACAGATCTAACACACAACTAGTTAATACCACATAGAAGATATGTTACATTTGGCAGCATTCTTCTACATTAAATTTAGAGTCGCGCAAGTCTATTATACTAGACGAACAACAAAGTCTTTAATACTTATTGTTGGCAACGTAAAAATGAAGGCGGTTAATATTTGATAGCGACTAAACATGAATGTTATCCTTCTGTTATGGTATCACTAATTCTCACAACTAATCCTGTTACCATCTCACCCAACAAATCTTAAAATGTTAGTGGCTCTAACAAGCGTTATGCCAGGCATAGTAAAAACAAAACCCAATCTATCACACTAGGACTAGATTCGCACCTGTAATCATATGATGTTGATTTTACTTGTTCCGTCTCTGTTTCGTTTGCTGTTTCAATATCTGACAAAGAGGGATATAGACGTCCATCCTTAGGTTGAGTAACCTTGACACGTTTAACATCTTCCAGTACAGCAGCAACTCGAGGGCTATCAGCATTATCTGGAATAAGATTAACTTGCATTTAGTATATATTATAGTTTATGTTAGTCAAACATACAGTTTTCAATTTTGAACTTATTAACTGCAATTATTTAAGTTTAGTACTATAGATTGATAACAATACTTCACTTTGATTTCTACTTCCTTATATTCTTTAACTTTTATTATGATATTCTATGGATATAGCCAAGAAATACAACTGTTTTAAAGTGGCTATAAAAACTATACCACATTCAATGTCCATTTTCAGCGCGGATGGCGCTGCAATCTGAGTGAAATTTAAGCAGGATAAATTTTGTAATAGAACATACGGATGCTGTCATATGTTGAGGTTATACACCTACAATCTAATAAAATATTATTTTTTGACTTTTACGTTTGTTTATTAACATATTTATTATTAAGAAAGCTTAAACATTCTTTAATAATTTTATTCAAGCAAAAAGGGGTAAATATATACCATTGCAAGATATATCAAATATTTCAATCAATATCTTATAACTAGGGATCGGACACGGGCGTACTATTGAAAATTTGTATTTTTAAAGAGTTTTTAATTTTATTTATATAATTGGAAAACAAACGGGTGGTGATCTATAAAATATGAAATATATTTTTATTTGTTCATTTTATAGTTCAAGTTGGGTAAAGGAGTATTAATATTAACTAGCAATTCTTTCTCAAGATTCTGTTCTGTAAAATTTGTTCTCTTTGAATGAAATACATTCTTGTAGATAGAAAACGTCCTTTCTACATTGCAACTGGTTATGGGTGCATACTGGCAATATTCTTTTATTTCAGCGTATTTAGCAGTTAGACTTTGAGGTATTGTCCTCATACACAATTGCCACAATGTTATTAAATCTGGATTTCTATTAAAAACTGTGTCTAACTTTGGCCGAAGTCACTTGAAATATTTTTCAAATTATTAATAGCCACATCTAATGTGGTTAATTCAATTTGGGATTTTGATTTTTAAAATAAGTGATTAGTTTTGGTAAATTTCCAAAGTGTTCCTGAAGAAAGCACTACTGATTTTTTAAATTTGGTATTTGTATTAGTTCCTTGTACTCAGAAATACTTCGAGCATCGTCATTTAAACATGTAACGAAATTTTGTAAACTATCAAAATTCTCTGCATAAAAACTAGTATAGCGAGCGCCAATTAAGTTGGCGCGAGGAAGGGTGCGCAGAAGCCGTTTTTAAAAACGTCCACCCCCCACTACTCAAGTAATTGTCAGAATACATTTGTCATTGACGTTTGACGGAACATAATGTCTTTGCTAAGGGATCATAAAGTGATACACGCTCAGAGGTTAGAATTATCTGACATTTGATGTAAAACCAAATACAAATATCCCCACTACTTCTAATCCTGCGCAAACTTACCCCTCCTCGCGCCAACTTAATTGGCGTTTGCTATAGCTTCCAAACATATTCCCCATCTAGTTATTACTGGAGAGGGAGGCAGTGACAAAGATGGAAGTTTTTCTCTGCAAAGAGCCACTCTCAATTGTGCTTTTCTGAAAACTTTTTTAAAAGCGGATACAAGTCTATCAAATTCCGGAAATGCGTGTCTGATATATTCACAGATTCTGTGGAGAGCATGTGTTACACAAGTAATATGCAGCATATTAGGATATGTTTCCTTTAATAGTCTGCCTGTTTTTAACATATATGCAACACTGTCATTGACAAATAAAAGTATTTTTTCTTTGTACGTGTCGTCCGAATGAAGCATTTGGTGCATATTCTCGCAAATGGTTTTAGCTACTGTTTCCGCATTAACTGTATTTATAACTTCTATTGTTATTACATATGCGTTATATGGAATATGTAGTTGGAAGTAGTACACCAGCTACCACATTTACCACACAGCGTCCTAATATATCGAAGTTTCGTCGGCACTTATCCATAGGTATTGATTTCTAATGCGTTTTACTGCTTTCGTGTAGCATTTAGGAACATAATATTTGCGTAAGATGGATTCATAAGGAGCATTTCGACCAGTATATTTTTGGAGAAATGTTTTTAAGGTGGGATTGTTTTATTTAATGAAATATTTGCCGCCATTAAGTTTCAGAGTTCTTTGTTAAAATTGTCAGATTCCAACGGGTCTAATTTCTGTGTATCATAATTCTGTGTATCATATGTTTGCGATGCTAAGTGACTTTTACGTGCTATTTCTTGTAATTTTTCAACGATATTTTACAGACTTTGCAATAAATTTAGGAATCACTGGCAATGGACATACAATCAATTTGACCCTTAATCCAACTCGCGCCATTGTTTCACGATGCCATTCTCGACGTTGTTACATATCTGAAAAAGTAACTTAAACAATGTTCTAGACCTAAATAAATTAAAACTAAAAATGTATGCGTAAGTTTTTGAAACTTAACGAAATTCACTTTGACACTTACGTCAAAATAATTGGGAGAAGTAGATTCGATGAAACGATATTAAACACGATCTATTACAAAAATTACGAAGTATGTAATTAACAGTTAAACCAATGAAAAAAAGGAAACTAATTCACCGTTCTTTATTTATCTTACGAAATATAAACTAATAAATATAATAAATTATAGAAACCGCGCTTCTATCTTCGCCAATGAAGAAATGAATTTAACTATAATATTGCAAACCTCTTACCCCCCCCCCCCCCATGCTTAAGCGTGAGTTACATTACACTTTTTTTCGCACTAGAAACTTGAACAAGTTCTTGTACAAGATTTCATACAAGTTTTAATTTAAGCTATATTGAATAGAGGGCACCAAACATTGAGTGCGTTACCAATATAAAATAAAAATTTCTGTTTGTTTATTATTATATATTTGACGTTTAGACGTGTTGTGGTTATTTATTACCTATTAGAGATACAAAAATATTAAAAAAAAAAATTAATTCGAAAACCGTAATATCGGTGCCTCATATTTTGTTACTGGATATTCTTACACAATTTCTATTAATTTTCAGAACAAAACAAACACGACGTAGCCTGCAATTATTATATGATTTTTATTTAAAATAAACAGTTGGTACAAACGAAATGGTGTTTAATGCGCAAGTCTAGTATGAAACTTGGATGAAAAGTGGGATCGGATCTAGTTTTGTAGTTTAGAAACTTTGATGTATTTCTTCTGAATTACACTATCAAAGTTTTGACAAGTACATCTAGTTTGAAAACTTGTCCAAGTTTCTAGACGAAAAAAGTGTAATGTAACTCAGGCTTTACGTAAGCATTGGTATAATTTTTACAAAATCTGTTTCTTTGTTATTCATGAGCTACTATCTATCATAGTTATTAAGTCTATCACAATGAAATAAGAAATTTATAAACTATAAAGAAATTTACTGCACATTTAATATTTATTCAAGCAAATTATTAACATCATATTTAAATATTATATTATTAACAAATAAACGATATCTATTTATTTTGTTCTATTTAAAAATTTGGTAAACTCAAATTAATCGTCCTTAGTCCAAGACACTTGAATTCATGACTGTAAATAAATAAATATTGCTGACGTAATCACCATTCAGACCCCCCGCCGACCAAGTCATCAAAAACAAGCAAAGCAGAGACCCCCCTTTGGTGCTTACGTAATACTTGAACGGCCCCTTATAGACTATTTATATGGTCCAGCGTAATTTCGGCCTGATGCGCCCGGTCTCTACTTATAACTTATCATTTGTTTGATGGTGTTGCATTTGCAACAAAATGGCGTGTAAATATAATGGAAATGTGAAGAATGTGTTAAAATTCCCTGAAGAGAAATGTCTACTTATTCTTTACATTAGCATATATTACATTGTTTTGGTTTTTGTTTTTATTTATTATATAGGCCTTTCACGATAACAGACGAGTCACGTGATAAATAGTTATTTCGGGTCCAGTAACATTTAAATTGCAAAAATACCTAATAATCCTAGTAATCGATTCAGTGAATATATTATATTGCCAGAACTAAGCATGGTTGCCAGCTTGGATTCTGCCAAATGTCATTTGAATTAGTTGTTTACAACGAGTTTATAAGTTCCGATTTTATTGTATTTATACATCGATATTATATTATATAAGAACAGTTGTTTTCACAAATGAATCATGCAGAAACCGTTAGAAATTATTCTATCGGGTATTTCTAAAAAGAACGCGATAATAATGGACCATTACTCCCGCATTCTACTGTTCGACAGATAATATTTTCTATTATTTATATTATAAACGTTTTGACACTAATATTTGTTTATTACAGAGAGTGGACAAGTGCTATGAATAATAAAGTCCAACAGCATCTTCTATTAAAAATTATATTCAATCATGGCTGGCCAATAATAATATTGGTTGTGACAGAACTGACTAAAAAATACAATTATTGGATTTAGTTGAATGGTTAGTACATATATATATCTAACTATTTTATTCAATAATTTCATTTGTCTTTCATAAAAGTATAAACCACCATATATGAAGTTGATAAATTAGAAGAATAATGTAGGCATGTGGTTCTTCGACTTCCATCCTACCATTGTATATTTATCACCATAGAACTCATATTGGGTATAATAAAAACATATTAGAATATAGGAAAATATGGTAGAAAAGAAGAACGTGTGGGATTATGGAAGGAGCCATTAACCCAAGTAATCCCTAACATTTTACATCCAAATGGCGGGATAGGAAAGTGGATTTCGAAAGGCAAGACATTACCATTTATAATCAACGAAAATAACTGAATCAGAAGACAGTGTAAATGATGATTAAAACTAGTATTGCATACTAATATTATTTTCTTTTTATTTATATCATATTGCTATTACAATGTTACAAGCCCTTTAACCTCTAATATGTGTATAGATTTTTCTGTGTATTATTTTTGTATATATAACAAAATAAATTAAAGCATATTAATAGGAGTTGTTAATATTTTAAAATGACAACACAAACATAACCTCATAGATTATTTACTAGCGACAGCTGATTCAAAGCAATGTAGATTTGTCAACCCTGTTTTGTAACTATTTATCACGTGACTCGTCTGTTATCGTGAGACCTATAGTAGTAGCAGCTACTGCATTAGATTCCTTCAATTTTTTTAATACAAGTCTTTCGAAACACAATCAATTAAAAAAAGGCAACACAACAAAATGTTGTTCCCCTTTGTTATCCTTGATTCTAAATATTACCGTGTATTGAGTAAAGCGCTTCAATTTTTACATGTATTTGTATAAAGCTGTATTACAGCCTTGAGAGAAAACTACATAAGGATCAATGATTTATAGAGAACGGATGCAATTTCCATAAAACGCAATCGGCAATTGGAATTGTGTATAACGTCGCTCAGTACATCCCGGCGTAATTCAATGAAGTATTTGTTTGACTTACTCGGCCACCTGGTCTCGCAGCGATAACAATGGACAACTCAGCTATTGTATTCGGAGAATATAGTGTTTTCAGTGGTGTCGTGTACGTAGATCAAATAAATAAGTTTATCGTATTTCGTAAGAGAAATAGCACGTACATTCCTTTTCTTTTCATTTAAGCAACATCTTCCAATTATTTTCACGTAAGTGTGCATAAAATTTCGTTATTTAATTTCGTTTATTTGGATCTAGAATATTCTTACTTTTTCAGACAATGGAAGAGCGTCGAGAATGGCATCGTGAAACAATGGCGAGTTGGATTGAGGGCCATACTGATTGTATGTACATTGCCAGTGATTCCGAAATTTATTGTGAAGTGTGTGAAACCTTATTGAAAAATTGCAATAAATCAACCGTAAAACGTCACGTAGGATCGTTAAAGCACAAAAAAAATTGAACCCGTTGGAATCTAACAATTTTAACGAAGAACTCTGTGAGACTTTTATGGCAGCTAATATTCCATTATTTAAATTGAACAATCCAATTTTGAAGACATTTCTGAAAAAATATACTGGTCGAAATGTTCCTGATGAATCAACTTTACGCAAATATTATGTTTCTAGGTGCTATACGAGAACAGTAGAACGCATTAGAAGCCATCTTTTAAATCAATACATATGGATAAGCGCCGACGAAACGGTGGATATGTTAGGACGCTGTGTGGTAAATGTTGTAGCTGGTGTACTACATACAACTATTCCCTATAACTCATATGTAATAGCAACAAGTGTTATAAATAGAGTTGATGCGGAAACAGTTGCTGAAACCATTAAGGAGAATATGCAAAAAATGCTTTTATTTGCCAGTGATAGTTCTGCGTATATGTTAAAAACAGGCAGACTATTGAAGAAAACATATCCTAATATGCTGCATATTACTTGTGTAGCACATGCTCTCCACCGAATCTGTGAATATATCAGAGACACTTTTTCGGAAGTTGATGACTTGTATCAGCTTTTAAAAAAGTTTTCAGAAAAGCACCATTGAGAGTAGCTCTTTTCAGGGAAAAATTTCCATCTTCGTCACTGCCTCCCACTCCAGTAATAACTAGATGGGGAACATGGCTGGTAGCTACTAGTTATTATGCTGAGAATTTCGATAGTCTAAAACATTTCGTAACACTGCTAAAGAAGGATGCTAGAAGTATTGGTGAGTGCAAGGAGCTCACACAAATCCCAAATTTAAAAAATTAGTTGTACTTTCTTCACGAACACTTTGGAAAATTGCCAAAACTAATCACTTATTTTGAAAATCGAAATCTCAAATTAAATAACGGATTAACCACATTAGATGTGGCTGTTAATAATTTGAAAAGTATTCCAAATGACTGCGGATGTGGCCTTCGGCAAAAGTTTGAAGCAATTCTTATTAGAAATCCAGATTTAATTACATTGCAGCAATTATGTATGGAGACAATTCCACAAAACCTAACGGCTAAATATGAAGAAATAAAAGAATATTTCCAGTATGCACCTATAACCAGTTGCGATGTAGAAAGGACGTTTTCTATTTATAAGGATGTACTTAATTCAAAGAGAACAAAATTGACAGAAGAAATCCTTGAGAAACTATTGCTAGTCAATATTAATACTCCTTTACTCAACTTGAACGACAAAATGAACAAATAAAAATATTCCAATTATAGAAATAAAATTAAAAACTTTAAAAATACAACTTTTCAACAAATACATATGTATTTCGTAATTTTATAGATCACCACCCGTTTGTTTTCCAATTATATAAATAAAATTAATTAATAAATATGTATTTCGTAATTTTAGATAGATAGATCACCACCCGTATGTTTTCCAATTATATAAATAAAATTAAAAACTTTATAAATACAACTTTTCAACAAATAAATATGTATTTCGTAATTTTATAGATCACCACCCGTTCGTTTTCCAATTATATAAATAAAATTAAATATTTTAGAAATACAGCCTTTCGCCAGTACTGCACTAGGCTTTGCGTCATGTGGTAAGCGTGTCCGTTCTCTAAATGATTTAATTGAATATTATCAAGTACATTATTATTACATTTCAAAACACAGTCTGCGCAGTAATTAAAAGAGGGCAATATTTCGTTTACACCATATAATCAAATATATTAGAAGCATTAATAGGCACATTTATTAAAAGGAAGTTCAAGCACAGGTATTCTTAATAGTATTCAGACATCGTTTGTTCATCTGATCTACTAAATTTTCAGCAAAGTTTGTTGGTAATGATCGTCATACACTATGTATGTATGTTGCGTGATAATCGTTTTAGATTGTAGAATCTGTTTCACAATGACCCCAACATTCGATTGGATTTTAATCCGGCAGCTGAGAGAGCAATCCTGTGTCACAATAGTTTTTAATTTTTTTTACGTAGTGCAAAGTCTACTGTGGTGCCTTGGATCACCTATCAACTTATGTAGGTACCGACGGTAGCAGGCTTTTTCGATGCGATTGCAAGAAAATGGAAACGATCTAAATTCTCGCACATTGAAACGTTTTCGAGTATGCACGTACCGGCCAGAACATTTTTAGATAACTTTTCAGATTTTCTTCAAAAGATACATAATCGTTTTATTATATATTATAATATATATAATATATTATATATAATTTATGAAATAAATTATCAAAAGAAATAAATTGAATTACTACATACATATATATATATATATATATATATATATATATATATATATATATATATATTGTAATAGGGCTTACCATGTATATGGAAGGTTTGGAACAAAAATATAGTGTTATATTTTAAATTGTTATTATAGAATAATATTTTCATAGAACTGCATTTTTCACATGCCATATCAATTAAGTTAATACCACGTGTTTAATTTATCATATTTGTAACACTCCTTAATTTAATTTCTTGTAATCATTAACTTCAGTCATTTTCTTTTACTTTTTATTCTCACCGAAGATATTTAACTTGATTGATTGGATTTATATGTCATCTATTATGATCATAATTTATTTGTAATGTTAAACGTTAGGGTGTAGTGATGTATTATAATCTGAGGAGAGGGTTGCCAAGACAAAATGGATAGATAAACAACATTGAATTTAAGGTGCCTGGAGTTTGAAAAAAAAAGAGGGATTATTGATATTTTTGGCAGGACACGTCGTTTTTTTTAAAAAATTTATAAAAGTGTGTTCCTGAAATCAAGAGATAAATAGAAAACGAACTAGCTTATTCTCACTGAAGCATGTTACATAAGTTTTTAAACCTACATACATTATTTTAGGAAAATTATCTGACCACAGGCCTGCCGAAGCCATTGTTAACGAATTACTTTATCTGAAAGAACGCTAAACCCACCTGGAACGATCCCAGTTCACCCATCCTACTTGTGCTGATAACCTGTATACCGAAGACCAACTTCCAAAGAACATCCAGAATTCTCCGCATCAACCCATTTGAGTACTCATTGATTTATTTCTTTTAAAAAAACATTTGAAACTTCAACTACTTCCATTCAAAAAGATAACGTTAATATTTTATATTAATACTTATAATATTAGTTTTTAAATTTATATAATGTTTTAAGTGGAAAAATACAGTTCTTTTCAACTTGAATTTGTCACACGTTATAAAGATTTTGTTTTTAATAATTTATGTCATTGTAATTATCCTTTCATATAAAATTCATATCAAATTAAACGGGTGATATCTAATATTTATCCACTTGTTTTATTCTCTATCAGATACCGAACTCGCATTTACTTTTCACTCTGCACTTCTAAATTGAGTTAGCCGGTATAACAATTAAAGAACCTATCATAAATTTTGTACTAAGATTAGCCTTTGGTAATAATATCCTTTTATTTTTTTAATAAAAAAATTACAAAGTATCACTTGTGACAACTGTCATCTTTGACATCTGCTTTGATTGATATTAATACTTTAAATTTTCTAGGTCTGGTATTTATTATTAGACTATTATACGTTTTATATTATTTGATTATTATCTCTTTTGGTTTATATTAATATATATATATATATATATATATATATATATATATGATAATTTTGATGTTCTCGCGGTTGTATGATGAAATGATGGTTTCTCGGGTTCTTGGCCGCGTGTGAGATGTGTCCTGTGTTCTTTCACTTGACGCTGAAGAGTAACTCTTCAGCGTCAAGTGAAAGAACAACTCTAGAAAATGACGAGTGCGATCCCGTCGAAACGTCGAGACAACAATCCTTCTCAGGACACATCTCACACGCGGCCAAGAACCCGAGAAACCATCATTTCATATATATATATATATATATATATATATATATATATATATATATATGTTGAAATTTCAACTTCAAAATTCCATATTATTTTACCCAAATAGGTAATGTTTCTATGAAATCATTGGCAATAAAATCAAACACGAACATGGTAAAGTGTTTATTGGTTAGCCAAACCATAACAAAGCTTATGAATTGCTTTTGTTGGAAAAGAGTCAGCTGCGAATAATAACAGAGTACCTCATAGGGCATGCGCTCGTATAACAATTCTTGAATAAACTTTGAAGGTATAATGAATACCTTAATTGTAGATTGTTCAACAAAGACATCATAAGTGGTCAATCATATCTTAGATGACTTCGTTTTGTATTAACTAGTACAGAGGATGGGCCCACTGAGTACAATAAATGCGAATGAGCCAAATCAAAGCTCCAAGGAAGGAAAAACTGTTGCTTAAGATCGAAATGAACTATAATTATTATGAATTTGAAAAAAAAAATCCTTACTTGTTCTCTTTTCACCACTTCTTCTATCAGATGCAGATGGTTGCTTTATTTCTGTAGTAGTTGAAATATTTTTAGCCATTTCTGTTACATTTCGTTTCATTTTATCTATTTCAGTGTCTTTATTATCAACAGGGATTTCACGCACAATCTAAACATATAAAAATTAGTACAAGGTAGTTTTTCTTTTAGGATACTTACTTCTTTATTTCTATTGAATCTACTTAAGAGAACCTCCATATCTTTTTCTCTTTGTTCCTTTATATTATTGCAAATTTGTTCTTGGCTAATGGTGTTTTTATTATTTATCAGAGCTGCAATTTTACTTGCTATACCACTAGATTCGTTAATTTCAATTTGTTTACTATCATTAGAAACATTATTTAAAGGAATGTTTTTTGACTTTTCATTTATTTCCTTATTAGGAGTATTTTTGATCGCCCATTTTGAGTTTTTTATTGGTGTAGTTGTCAGATCCGTAGTATTTGATTTATTTTCCTTATTTGAAATAGGGATGGGCATTGCAAAAGCTGCTTTTGGAATTAAGGCAGTACCCTTATTTTTCTCAAATAAAGCTTTTCTTTCAGCAATAGACATTAACGCCGGATCATTATTCAGTTTGCTCGGACTGGATTCAAACAATGCAGTTTTGCTTGCAATAGCAGATTGCAAATTTTTCTTAGGCGATCGTGGTGTTACCTTATTCTCTTCCTTTTTAATTTGAAGTGGGGAAAATCTTTTTACAGTTATTGGTTGCTTACATTCCTCATTATTCTCAGCTTGTTCATCTTCAATAGATGCTTCTACTAATTTATTCTTACTCTGTTCTGTTACTGGTTTTAATTTATAATTATAAACCAATCGTGAATTGGATGTAGTTCGCGTAAAACCCTGTGACTCCTAAAATAAATATAAAATTTATAGTTGCAATAAATATTTGAAATACAAAGGGAATAAATATCTACAAAGGCACTGTTGTGGATTATTAATACATAAATATTATAAAATATGATTTAAGCTATTTACACATGTTCTAGAAACATAGCAAAGGCTATCTTTACAGAAAAAGTATCTAATTTTTTTAATAACGGTACTTTTTATTAGTAAGTTTCAAAATTCAATAATACTTAATTCTAATAAAATCTATTAAATATTTGAAAAATTATTATATGACGTTCTTTAAGAAATTCATAAACAAAACAAGATCTGGAAAATAAATTTAAAAATCGTATGTGAAAAAGGGAATTTGATGCAATTAATTGCCGAAAAGTTGTATGTAACGAAGTCCTCAGAAAATCATGTTAATATCTATCCGCTATATAAGACCTTTCTCGAACACAAACTTTGTGAAAATTAACGAAATCTACTCCTTAATAATAAATGACGGATAAAGCAATATGATATAATTATTCCATTAAGTACCAGAAAATTTCAATACAAGAATTCAATTCAATTCAATACAAGAAGGCAAAAAAATAAAACCCCATTTAAAACCATAAGCATAACATTATTAGATTATAGTACCATATGATCATATATTTCTACCCTCTAGAAGGCAATGACATTTTTCTTTTTTAAACTTATGTTGGTACCATAATTTAAGTTAACTTATTTTGCAGCGTGTGTGTGATATAGGTTATTTTATACTGATGACATGACAGATTAGGTTTTGTCATTTTGACAAATAATTACATACAAACGTTTCAGTTGAAAAAATAAAAAGTTTAATAATAAAAA
This sequence comes from Melolontha melolontha, assembly GCA_935421215.2. NCBI lineage: Eukaryota > Metazoa > Arthropoda > Insecta > Coleoptera > Scarabaeidae > Melolontha > Melolontha melolontha. Next base: position 135,302,392 of record OW285236.1, read on the forward strand.
CAGCTGCAATAAATGTTCAAAGTGAGCTCCTTCATTTTCTATGCATAGCGCAACACTTCGTCTCATATTTTTGAAGGCATTCCTTAAATTAGGTGGTGTAATTTCCTCACAGACATTTCGGATAGCATTAGTAAGTTCTTCAATTGTATGTGGACGATTCGTAAATACTCTATTTTTTTAGATGTGGATAAATGAAATAGTCCATAATTGTTAAATCCGGAGATCGTGGTGGAAAGTCTATTATTCGATTATCAAAGAATTCATGCAATAATTCCATCGTTTCTCTTGTCTTATGGGCTGTTGCATTATCTTGCTGGAAATATCCCTCGCGGAGCTCATCATTATGTAATTGATTTACAAATGGTAGCAATAAATTATTACGATATCGTTCTGCATTTATCGTATTATTAAAGAATATTGGACCAATAATCCGTCTACGAGAAACAGCAAGCCAAACGCCTATTTTTTGTGAATGCAAGGGTGTTTCAAGAATTTCATGTGGATTTTCACTAGACCAGATGCGCATTGTTTGTTTATTTATATATCCTGATAAATGAAGCCATGCTTCATCGGAGCAGAAGGATTTGTCAAGAACGTCATCGTTATTAATCGTACCTAAGAACCACTGACAGTAATTAACTCTGGTTACATGATCGATTGGTAAAAGCTCTTGCACGCAATGAAATTTGTATGGAAATTTTTGTAAGTCTTTTTAAGGATTCTCTGGCAGGTCCCATATGATAGTTGTGTTTGTTGTGATAGCTTACGAATCGATTTCTTAGGTGATTGATTTATTCGTCCCTCAACATCTGCTATATTTTCAACTGTCCGCTTTAGTGGTCTACCAGCACCTGGTTTTCGAGACACAGACCCTGTTTCACGGAATTTAACCACTGACTTTTGAATTAATTGCCGCAAACTGTCATATGTTGTTGGAAAATTTGGAAATTCTGCCCGAAATTCTTCTATACAAGGCTGCAAGGAGTACGACCATTCTCCATTTTCTAATTTTACACCATTCCTAAAGTATGATTCGATCAAAAAAACTTTATGATTTATTGTAAACATATTTAAGTGTCAATTAATAAATACATTAATGACAGATGAGTTTTATTTATCAGAACATACACATAATGACAGATGTATTTTATTTGTCACTACCAACACGATATTTTCAAGAAATAATTTCATGGCTTGCTAGAGGGTAAATATAAATGATCATATTGTATATTCTGCTTGGATTTTTTATATCACTTCCCTTGTTAATTGAATTTTTTTTCTTCTTTAATATTAGTAATTTCTTTAATTTCCCTTTTCATTGTATGTTGTTCTTTATCGATTATCTAAGTGTTTTCAAAATCGAAATGGTGATCGCGTTGTAGTTTGTGTGTAAATAAAGCAGTTTCGTCTGTTTTGGAGTATTTTTGGGCTTGTAATCTTTTGTATAAATATTGCTTAGTTTGGCCTATATAGTAACTACCGCAATCGCGACATTGTATTTTATAGACATCTGTTTCTCGATTTTTTTCTATTTTAGGTTTTAGTTTTGTAAATAGATGTTTATTAGTATTCAAAACTAAACTCTGAAATAGAAAAAGTTATAATGTGCGATGGACATAGAAGAAAAGGGACACAAACTAATACTTAATTGACAAATTATCTAGTAAAACTCAACTTTGTAGTGAAAACACTTGCTATCAATTTATTAGAACTAGCCTGTACTAAACATATCGCAGAACAAACTGAGAACATTTGAAAAGCATCATTATCGAATACAAGACCTGTTCTAACGGATCAACAAATAATAACGTAGCACACCACATATATGTCATGGCGAACAACCGTAATTAGCATACTAAACCAGAGCAACCACGCTCAACAGAACATTGAGCCAACCATGCGCAGTCAAACATACAAACAGAGTGACTCCACTAGAGCACTGGTAGAAATAGGGGTATTCAAATGCTTTAAAACATCGGTGTTGACATCATTTGATACAAGAAAGTAAAACATAGATATAATGGAATCATCAATATTTCTACAAAACGATGTTTCCTTTTGGTAAATATTTTTCAATTTCGACACATTGAATTAAAAATATTGATGTATTAAAAAATTTTAGTAGAAAGTATTGGTAACTGTATTTTTGTTTTCAGAATTCAACATAGGTATCAGCATTCTCCAAATTTTATTATAAAAGGAAAGCACTAGAAGATATAAGAAGCTACATTAACAATTCGTAAATAAAACCATGAAACATTTATGAATTTTTATCAAATAATTAAAATAGTGATTCCCTACACAAATGAAGAAATAGCAATTTAGATTAAACATTTTCCTTTCAATTGAATTCGCTGCTGAGTCATTTGGTCAGCTTTAAAAAATAACCATTCTGGTGAAACTGACGTGGCTAATATTTGAGTATTTTGGAGCAATTTTTGCTAGAGATTATTCCATAAAGTAGTGAATTTTCATCAAATCTCAGGCATTTCAGATATAGTGAAATTTCTGATAATATATCTGTTTCTAAATAAGACTTTCCCATTCTCCATCATTTCATGGTGTTAACGCTACAGGCTAAATAGTAGACAGTTGTAGAATTTTCTGCAGACAACAGTAACTGGAGGGTTATTCGCAAATGTTCAACAATTTATGAATAGGCCACAAAATTTATGAAATTCAATTTTTAAAAGGAGCATCCAAAATAGTTGCTATTCTCATTAAATGTACTCCTTCAATGTGACCAAAGTGTTTTATAATTACATTTATTAATAATTTTGACATTTTTTTTTGTCAATTGGAAATTATAGTAATTTTGTTTGTTACTTCTGATTCAATTTCAATAGTTGGTATACCTATGTAGTTATTTATAATTTCATTAATAAGAAGTCTAAGTTCCAGAAAACGTTTTAGCTCGTAATATGTTGAAATTCAACGCGTTGAAACTTCTTGAATAAGTTTCATAATATTTCAATAGGGGGGTTTCGCATATTTGTTCTAGCATGAAGACAGTAAAACAGATTGTCAGATTTAGTTAAACTTGGAATTAGAAAATGAATATTTCCTGTAATTTGGGAGCATCACATCAATGCCATTATTAAGGAGATTAAAGAGAAAAGGGGAGTTTGAAAAGTAATTGGATAAAAAGTAGTAAAACATATAAATGACCTAAAAAGGAACAACTTTGATATAAACTTAAAACTGCAAACATAATTTAAAAAAAAAGACATTTACTAACCTTATATCTATTTTCAACTCAAGGAAAACAAGCCAAATTTCGGATAATCGTGTTCTTTGAATGTCCTAATGTTTTAATTAAACATAACTCTCATGTATTTTTCGCTATATTAATCGTCTATTTGTTTAAATAACCTAGTAAAAAGTTAATTGTTTTTTTTAATTTTTTTTCAAATTACGTTTCCCCCTTTAAGTTTATACAAGAAGTTGTTTCTTTTTAGGTCCTTTACACGTTCCACTACTTCTTATTTGATTACATTCACTGCCCGTATACTTAACATTACTAGAGTTGTTATTTTTCCCCACATTCGAGAGTCCTACTCAGTAGAAATTAATATGTATAAATGTTTTCAATATACATCGCGTGCTGATATATATATATACAGGGTGAGTTTTTTTGAATGTTTAGCGTTTGGATCTCAGAAACTACTGGAGATAGAAAAACACTTAAATGGGGAAAGATGCGCAGTTTTACGAGTTTGATTTAAAACTGCTTTTGTTTCTCCGATAACTTTCATGGCTTATTAGATATTTAAATAAAACTAAATTTTACGATTTTCTTTAAACATGCTTAGCATCGTTAATAGTAATTTTAGAGAAAAAGTGTTCAGACAAAAGTTTTAGATAATTTTACGCCAAATAAAACTATGTAGCTAATATTTTTTTTCGTTCACATTATCGAGTTATGACACAAACTTGTGTTTTTTTAAATGGAAACCATAGTTGGTTTTGACATCATTAAAAAGCTTATTTTTTGCTGATTACAATGATATCAGGTTTGATATGGTTATTTTAAAAAATAAAGAGGATATAGACATTTTTATGGTTTTTATGGAAAACAATTGAATTTCGAACTGATAAAATACAAACCAAATGAAAACTTACTTTTAAATCTTATGTAGTAATAAAATGAAAACTATAAGAACTTTTATTAAGGGCACACAACATTATTAATGTTCAAAGATACCTGCATTATTATTAATACACAAATTGCACGGAGCGCCTCTGCACAATCAACTGAATGTTAGAAATTATTTAAATTTGAACTTCCCTAATCAATGGATAGGACGAAATGCACCCATTGAATGGCCGGCTAGATCCTCTGATGTATCAGTTTTGGATTTTTTCTTGTGGGGTGTACTAAAGGACACAGTATACAAAAGAACATATGAAACAATCGACGATTTAAGACAAGCTGTCTTAGTTGCTTTTAATAACATCGATAGGCGTAAAGTCCGCAATGCTACAAATTCTGTTGTGAAGAGATGCAATTTGTGTATTAATAATAATGGAGGTATCTTTGAACATTAATAATGTTGTGTGCCCTTAATAAAAGTTCTTATAGTTTTCATTTTATTACTACATAAGATTTCAAAATAAGTTTTCGTTTGGTTTGGATTTTATCAGTTCGAAATTCAATTGTTTTCCATAAAAACCATAAAAATGTCTATATCCTCTTTATTTTTTAATAACCATATCAAACCTTATATCATTGTAATCAGCAAAAAATAAGCTTTTTAATGATGTCAAAACCAACTATGGTTTCCATTTAAAAAAACACAAGTTTGTGTCATAACTCGATAATGGTGAACGAAAAAAAAATATTAGCTACATAGTTTTATTTGGCGTAAAATTATCTAAAACTTTTGTCTGAACACTGTATCTCTAAAATTACTATTAACGATGCTAAGCATGTTTAAAGAAAATCGTAAAATTTAGTTTTCTTTGAATATCTAATAAGCCATGAAAGTTATCGGAGAAACAAAAACAGTTTTAAATCAAAATCGTAAAACTGCGCATCTTTCCCCATTTAAGCGTTTTTCTGTCTCCAGTAGTTTCTGAGATCCCAATGCTAAACATTCAAAAAAACTCAGCCTGTATATAACTACCAATACCGCCTCATTCTGAGCAAACGCAACAATCCGAATGTATGAATATTTCTCCCACTCCAAATCAGTGTTGCCAGAGCTAGGGAAATTTCCCTAGACCTAGGGAATTTAGGTGGGTGCGAGGGAAAAAGGGAATTTTTACGAAATAAGGCTATAATCTAGGGAATTATGCTATGTCACAATATTTCCAATATATATGCTGGGGATTCCCTTAACGTAGAAACTTTAAATATTGTGAATCATGTAAGGAAACCTCGATATACAAAGATCCCAAAAATTTCGCATAGTAGTTGTTAATTGCAACTCAATAGCGAGTGGTTTTTACTTTGAAAAGCACCATTCCAAATTTATACGTTCATCTTATACCTACAAACCCATCTAATTAATACCGAATTACGATGTGGTTACTTTGATTAACTAATCAATAGATTTTTATGACCCGTAATAATGACACACATACTCATATTTTATGTGTTAAAACTTGAACAAGAAGTAACTTAGGAAAATTAAATAATTAAGATTGGAATTCCTATTTCTAGAAGTGTATGTATATTATTGTTTATGAAGCACGACTATTCTACAAATTTAGTATGCAAATGTTCAAGAAATAAATAAACGTATTGTTATATTAAATATATAAAGCAAAAGAAAATACCCTTTGTGAACTACATTTTTAAAGTAACACTTGGGAATTACAATATATACAAAAGAGGATTTTATAGTAATAAAAACTATAAATTATGGGTAATATAGGAATCACTTCAGAGTAATAAATTCCTATATGTACATATTTACATATATTTGTAAATATTATTTTATGGTACGGGGCGGGGCTATTTATGAATTTATAGATCATGTATATTGTTCTAATAAAAATACAATAGACAAAATAATATATCTTTATTACGTTCTAGAAGTATATGTTAGCACTTTAAAGTAACACGTGCGAATTCTATACACAAAAGAGGATTATTGATAGTAATAATATAAAACCCCGAATTATTGAACATTTTTTATTTATGAGTGACATAAAAGATAACCAGCTGATGGCAATAAAACTAAAATAGGTATATTATGTACTTACCCCCAAATTTTACCCAATATTTTTATATATTCAATCCAAGAATTTTATTTGAATTTTTAATTAGCGGTCAGTATCAAAAATACATTGACTAGTTTCAGTTCAGCCTCAAAGAACAGTTTTAGTATTTTAAAGAATACACTTATTACTATCTCTTAAATAAAAAGTTTTTTTCTAAAGTTGCTACAAATACCGCTTGCTGATAACACTGTTGGCAAAAGAATCGATGATATATCTGACGATCTTTGCGATCAATTAGTTTCTCAGATGCGCACTTCAAAATTCGCCTTACAAGTAGATGAAGCAACCGGTGTAGCTAAAGACGCACATTTAATTACATATGTTCGATATGTTGAAGAGAATAATATAATTGAAGATATATTATTTTGCAAACCCATTCCTGGCAAGGCCACATCCAGTGAAATTTTTAATATAATCGACAATTTTTTTGATGAGAACGGCATATTGTGGAATAATTGCATTGGGCTTTGTACAGACGGTGCACAGTCAATGTCAGGACACAAAACTGGCCTTCAAGCGCTAATTAAAAGGAAAACACCCGATGTTCTCTGGACGCACTGCATGCTCCACAGAGCAGCTCTCGTATCAAAAAATATGAGTGAGGAACTTAACTACGTTTTTACAAAAGTAACGAAAGTTGTAAACTACATAAAAAACAGTCCATTAAAAGTTAGGTTATTTGCAAAGCTGTGTGAAGACATGGAAGTTGCTTACACCTCACTTTTGTATTATTGTGCAGTGCGCTGGCTATCTCGTGCAAAAGTGATTCAGAGGGTACTTGAACTCAAAGAAGAAATTGCAATTTTTCTCGAAGAAAATCATTATGAGGATGCAAATATGTTTAGGGATGATAATTTTATTATTAAACTTACCTATTTGGTTGAAATTTTTGGAAAATTGAGTGTTTTGAATAAATCGATGCAAGGGCCACAAATGCATTTATTGATTCAAAAAGATAAAGTGAAAGCATCATTAAAAAAATGGAGATATGGAAGACAGATTTGGAAAAAAATAGGTTCGACATGTTTCCACTTTTAAATTTATGCCCCCAAGTTAATATAGAAGGAAACAAAAATCTATTTGTTGAACACTTGGATGGTTTGTTAATTCATTTTTCGAATTATTTTGATGATCTTGATTTTACAAAATATGCGTGGATACAGAATTCATTTATCGACGAAGAAGATGACGAATTTGAATTAACAAGTATTGAGAAAGAAAACTTGATTGAACTATCTTGTGATACTTCTTTAAAACAAAAATTTCAGAATGTATCTCTGATTCAATTTTGGTTAGATATTAAGAGTGAATATAATATTTTGTCAAATAAAGCTTTAAAAGTATTACTGCCGTTCGCAACATCTTATTTATGCGAAACAGGATTTTCTGCATTAGCTGCAATAAAATCGAAATATCGTGCTCGTTTGGTTGTAGAAAAGGAGCTTCGTGTAGCTATCTCATCAATGACACCGAGATTTGAGAAACTTTGCGCTAATAGGCAAGCACATCCATCTCATTAAGCGACAATAATAAAATATTCTTATTCGTTTTTTCTTGTGTATAAGAGTGTATCTTAATAAATTTTGTAGTACTAAAAATTTTTGTGTTTGTAGTATTTTATAAAATGGAGGGGAGGCGCCATATGATCAAATATTTTTAAGGGAGCCGTGATAAAATAAAGTTTGGAAACCACTGCTGTAAGGCATGTAAAAAGCATTTTATATGTGGCAAATCAGAAATATTGAAACACGCGCACGGAAAAGCACATACAAAATTAGTAACTTCTGTAACTAAAAAACAGTCTTTGACTGATATATCTTCTTTTTTACAAGCAGTCGATCTTCAAAAGAAAATTAATACCGCTGAAGTAAGATTCGCCGCTTTTGCAGCCGAGCATAATATTGCGTTAAATGCATTAGATCATTTATCGGGAATTATAAGAACCATATTTACCGACTCTGAGATCGCAAAAAATTACAGTAATAACCGCACAAAAGCAACTGCAATTGTAAATAATGTTATCGGTTCTTATAGTTTTGATAAAACTATAAATTAATTTGATTAATTAATTAATTAAAACTATTAATTTGTAATAAATTTTCACTGATTGTCGATGAATCTACCGATAAAGGATCCATTAAACATTTAGCGCTAGTGTTTGATGGCACTAGCATCATAGACTTATTTTTCGGTTTGTTGAAAGTGCCTAGTGGTACAGCAGAATCTTTATATAATCGCATTACGGAATATTTTGTTAAAAATAATATTAACTATAAAGAGAATTTGATAGGCTTTGCTGCCGATAACGCAAGTGCAATGATGGGCAAACACAATTCACTATCTACTAAGTTAAAAGCAGATATCCCAGATTTATTTATATTTAATTGTGTTTGCCACTCTTTTAATCTTTGCGCTAATTATGCTTGTGAAAAGCTACCTTCTTCTCTTGAGGAACTAGTCAGAGATATATACAGCTATTTGCAATACAGTTACAAAAGACAGAGTGAATTCAAAGAATTTCAAGAGTTTTTAGCTTTAAAACCCCATAAAATACTACAACTCTCTCAGACTAGGTGGTTATCTTTATTATCAGTTCTTAGACGATTTTTAGAGCAATACGATGCTTTAAAATTGTATTTCACAAATTTCACAAATGCACAATTAAGTGATAAAGATATAACAGCGAAAAATATTTTCAATGGTCTCAACAATCCCACTATAAAATTATATTTTCATTTTCTAGAATATATTTTACCTTTTTTCACAAATTTAAACATAGAGATGCAGTCTGAGGGCGTTAAAATTCACATATTATATATAAATGTAGAAACTGCATTAAAATCTTTACTAGATTGTTACTTAAAAAGGACTTATCTCGATAGAACGCCAACTGAAAATGTAGAATATAAAAATCCAGACAATTTTGTTAACCTGGAGAAAATTTATTTAGGTGCCTTTGTTATGCTAAATAGCTAATAATACCCATGGGCTAAATATAAATGAACTAGCGAACTTTAGACGGCGATGTTTAGATTCTTTAATAGAAGGGTGCCATCAAATATATCAGAGGTTCGACCAAAAGAATAGATCAATTATTATTTTAAAGCAAATCGAAATGATTTCACCCATCGATGTAATATCAAAAAAATATGAATCAATAGCACCTATGGCCATTAATTTCCCGAACTTAGTTGGCAATGATTTAAATGAGCTAGACAGGGAATGGCGAATGTTACGAAATACAGATTTGTCTCAATTTGGAGACTTGAATGTTGAACAATTCTGGAAAAAAATTGCCAGTCTTAAATCCGGCGACGACATGCTTATGTATCCAAAGCTGTGCACATTTATATTTAATATATTTAGTTTGCCACACTCTAGTGCGACTGCAGAGCGTGTATTTTCGCAAATTAACTTAAATAAAACCAAAACCCGAAACCGGTTATCCACCGAAACGTTGTGTGGCATTTTACATTGCAAAACATTAATGAAGGGCAACAGTTGTTTTAATTTCGAACTCAACAATGATTTATTTAAAAAATTTGATATATTGTATGATAGTATTTAGTATGATAGAATTTATTTAAATTAAAATATATAAATATATATTTTGTTTTTATGATTTGTGTAATCGTTTTTTTTTAAATTTTTTTGTATTATATAACCTGCAATCTCCAATCCGCTTTTAAGTACGTCTTGAAAATTGTTTAAAAATTCTAGGGAAATCTAGGGAAATTTTCTGCAAATGTCTAGGGAATTAAAAAAATTTCCCCTGGCAACACTGCTCCAAATACAAATCCCCTGAACGCTTTTAGCCAATCACAACACAGTCTGTCTCATTCCGAGCAAACGCAACGATCCGAATGTGCAATCGATGTCATATGTCATACATACTTACATATTATGGAGCCGCGTAAGAAAAATTATCTGATTACCAAATTACTATTAAAGGACTATATATTGTTTAGTCCTGTGTTATGGTAATGAGTAAATTGCAATACGTTATACTGACGATAGTTACACAAAGCGTAATGATATTATTAATAAGCGATCAAGAAAATTTCAAATAAGGCATCAAGAGATTTAATAAATTAAATTTTAATAATAAAGGTCACGAAAACTATTCATAGTATACTAAATAAATTTCAGAACTAATAAAAACTAAATTAAATTCTAGTAATGTAAAGAAAAATTTACTCTTACAAATAATAAAATAAATTGTTCATGAGAAATTAATTATATAATAACGGAAATTCATCCGTTTAAACTCATCGCCGTAAAATAATTGATGTTTGGAATATTTATAATTACGAAAACCATTTAATTTTAGTATGCGGTTAACGGAAGAGCAGCATATGCCTAAATCATTGGAAATATCGCTAAGTGTCAAATTTCAATTTAGTTCTATTGCAGCGCATACTAAAATGGACGTATCATTAGGAACTCTGCGATTTGGGAATAATGGTTTTAAATTTTGTACAGAACCAGTAATGTCTATATTCTTTTTAAGTCTACAAATTGTAGCTTTGTTCGGGATGGGCCTGTCGGCATACCTTCCGGCAAATAAGTCACATACTCTTTCATAAGAATTATCAGCATGATACCATTTCATCATTTCGGCTTTCTCTTCTAGTGTATAACGCGGCATGATCACTATTTAAACGCTTAAGAGACTCCGTATAGGGTGACAGTGGTGACACTAATTTGTGACATTAATTGTCAAATGGTTGCGCGACAGACTGTTTTGTGATTGGCTAAAAGCGTTCAGGGGATTTTTATTCGGAGCGGGAGAAATATTCATACATTCGGATCGTTGCGTTTGCTCAGAATGAGGCGGTATACTGATCTATATTTTTATAACAACACAAGTCCAACCGCCTCGCGTCGAGATTTACGCTAACTAAAATATAAACATCTGGCCGGCAAACAGGACCTAACACAATGCATACAATAAACATGCTTACCTTGAAATTCGCAATCTTTCTTTTGCAACTGGGTGTGTATCGTTCGTACGTATATATTAACTTATACTGAGTAGGATTCCGAAATGTGGGAAAAATCTGACAACTCTAAATATTACCCTTAAAATACATTTAGTATACAGTAAAAACACGCTTACTGCGAATATACAAAATTATGTGATTCGCGCATTACTCTAAAAGAAGTGGGGTTGCAATTAATCAATTTGACAGACTTCAAAATGATAGAACTGACATAAGTGATAAGTCAACATGACAGCCGACCTATCTTACGCCCAACCAGCTTACATCCCCTATTGCTATGTATTCCTACCTCGCGCGTTTTTACTGTATATTTATGGACATAGAATTGGAAAAATAAAAGCATAACTTTCTGCAATTCAGAAATGCCACAAAGGTATTACAGAAATGAGTAGCATAACAACTAGCTACTAAAATACATTACCAGTGTTTTCAGAATTCCTTGATCTAATTCCAATTGCCTGGAGTCTTTATTCATATTTTCTACATTAAATGTAGCACATGCTATTTTGGGTGGTGTTCGCTTTGTCTTTGCATTACAACATGGTTCAGTTTTAACTTCTTGTAATCTTTGATCCTATATATCATTTAATATATTAATGAATATAATACAATTTATAAATAAAAATTAATGTACATACATTTTTATTTGGCAGTTGATATGTTGGAGATTTCCATTTTTTTACAGGGATTCTATCACTATCTGTAACTGGCTTTACCTAAAATAATAGATTAAAGCTAGCTGGAAAAAAAATTTACCATATGTACCTGATTAACATCATCTTCCCATTGACTAATATCCTTTGCAAGAGCAGCTAATTTGCTTAAACCTTTTTTTGGATTTTGTTTAATGAATTTATTTTTATCTAATTCTTCATTAGATATTAGTTTATGAGTCAAAAAATGCTCTTCTGTTCTTCGATTAATTGGAGAAGAAATATCTGCATCTTCACCACCTAAAATATTTTTTTAATAACAATTATAATAGCTAGAAATATTACAGACCTGCGTACAACCGACCCAACTTTTTTAACTTGTGTTTTGCATGTTCTCTCAAACCTGGGGTCATGTTATTTTTAATATCTTCAGATACATCTTCACTGTCGGAACCATCGCTCTCTTGTATTTCAACTTCAACTCTAACATTTTCTGAAGAAATAAGTTTAATTTCCATATTAAAATTTTCTTTTTGGATATTTAGTGTTTTCAACTGTGGTTGTGGTGAAGCAGGTAAGGAAGATGAAATTTTTGTAGAAGAATTATGCCGAAGTATTTTTTGTGGCCTACCTTCTGAATTAATTTCTTTTGGGGTATTAGAAGTATCAATAGTTTGTTCATTACATGTAGATACTCTTTCTTGACTTAAATTACATTTTCGTGTGGTGTTCAACACTTTTTCGGGTTGATTTAATATTATATTATGAGGTACTTGTTCAATAGTGTTTAATTGCTGTATTTTTTTCTGTCGTTCTCTAGCACGTTCCAGTATATGCTGTTAATTTTATCAAACTTAATCATGATCTAGTAAAATGCAAATGTCACTTACTTACTTCTGTAAAAGAAGAATCCATATTCAGTTAGTTCACAATAAAACATTCAAATGTAAATTATCTTTCTTGGTCAGTTAAACTGGCCAAACCGTTTCTTTCTAATTCAATTTAAAATTCAATTCGAAAACATTATATAGAGGGCGCTTTAATGACAACATGACAACTAAAATAAAAAATTCACTCAATCTTAATTCAAAATATTTTATTTAATTACAGTCATAAATTCTAATTAGTTAATCAGTTTAGTGATAAAATGGTGTATGAAATGCTGTCCTAGGTATCTTGTGTTCATTTAAAAAATGATTAGTCATTAAAGATTTCATCAATGGTTTATAATTAACTTCATCTGGACGTTCCACTGATTCAATTATAGCAACGAGAATGTGAACTGCAGCACATATTGCACATGTTAATAAAATTGATTCTAATGCACTTAACGCCATTGGCAGAACTACAAATTTATTATTTTATCCATTCATAAATAATGATTGCTTTGATTAAATTTTTTTGATTTGTACGGAGTTCATTTCAAATTTATGTGATGTCACCAAAATATTTAAGATTGCATGTCTGAGTCTGAGCACAGTTGGTGAACCTGTAGTCGCACGGTAATAACAATAACTTTTAAAGGGATTTGTCAGATTTATGTTATATGTTGTTATAACTATCTATATATAAATTATTTAAAAAATTCAATATCTACCATAGAAAAAGTATAAAATATTCTTACCAAGTTTTTACTTAGTAACCTAAACCGTACACCAGCAAATAATAAAACGACAGTGGTGATAGGTCGTGGTAGGTTTAATGTGTATAACTATTTTAAGACAATTTTTTCAAATTAAAATAAAACAGAACTAATAGACCGTGTTGTAGCTCCGTACGATAAGCTAGCTACTATAAAGAGAATCTTAGTGAAGGTGTTGATTTACAAGCTAAAAAGAATGGTGATGTTGAAGTAAAATTCAGTTCTAAAAAACGCAAGAGAATTTGCACAAAAACCAACATACCGCCACGGAAAGTAGTGTATATTAGAAACATGATTTATAATTTACACAAAAGCAATCATTGTGGAGTTACTTTGACTCACTTCCAAGAAAAATTATATGCGGAATATGACTTATTGGAAAAATGTACTTCTCTAGATATAATTATTAACAAACTTGGATTCAAGTGGAGGAAAACTAAGAACATATCTAAATGCAATGGATTTGTTATTGTTCAGGCTGGTGGAGAAATTGATTTCATAGCTGTCTCTTGATTTTCAAATCTGGAACAAAATTCAGAGATTATCACAGCAAGATGAACTCGCAAAATTATGAAAAATGGCTTACTGAGAAAGAAGCTGATTCCAAATCTCCCCCTGAATTGTGTTATTGTAAGTGATAATGCATTCTATCATAATATACAAATCCAGAAAGTACCTTCTGTCAATTCAAGGAAAACGTATGTTAAAACTTTGACAAGTAAAAATATACCTTTTTTACCAAACTTGCGTAAGCCACAGTTGTAATTATTATCATAAAAATTAATCCGATTGAAATGATATGGGCTCAAGTTAAAAACAACGTAGCAATGAAAAACGTTTTATTTAAATTAGCCACTGTGAAGAGTCTGACAGAAGAAGAATTTTCATCAGTAACTTTTCAAGACTGGATTAAATGTTACATGTTCATCAAGCTGAAGACAATTACTTACAAAATGAGATTTGACTTGTATTAACAGAAGATTTGGTTATTACAGCTTCTGATAGTGAAACTCCTAGCGATGCTGAGGATGACTTTAAAAATTATCAGGCTGTAGTAAAGGACGTTCTTGCAAGAGTACGCACTCATTCTGTGTTTTTAAATAAAAATTATAATTTTTGTTTAAATTATTTATTATTGTAATGGCATAGTATATTGGGTTATGTTGCAAAGTAATCTCAACACAAAAGCAATGTTTAGTTTTAGTTAAAAAGAATATAATACCTAAAAAGAATATAATAACTAAAAAGAAATACATAAGATGTGTACTTTTAGGATGCATGGTTTATAAGACTACGCATGAAATGTAACTGAGATAAATAGTGTTACTAAACTAGCTACTAAAATATAAATTCTTTTAATAGAAAAAGCAAAGGTTTTTGACAAATTTAAAAACCGCATAAGTCCCAAGGAAATTGAGCGCTTCCCTGATACACAGTCTTCATGCCACCATTCCTGGCAAATTTGACATTGTATCCACTCCGAAGTGCTGAAACGTTCGTTGCATCCACGGCAAATGCTTTGATTCTCATCATTTATTTTTTGTTTCTTTGTTGGGCGTTCCTAAGCTGTAGATTTGAAAACGTTTTTTTACCAGCTGCTGGTTTCTTCTTTTCTTGTTCTTCCAGCAACTGACTTTTATACGGCGTAGAAGAAGGGATTTCTTGGACTTTCTTATTTTTGTGTGTTCATGCTTGGAAATGGCAAAATCATTTTGGGAGTTACTGAAGATAGGCTAGGAATATTTAAATCAATTTCAACCAAAGAAGTTGTGTGTATTAGACTTAAATAGGGAAATTTTTGCCTTGTGTCTTCAGCAACATTTTGTTGGTTTTTAAATATAACTAGAGACCGGACACGAGAGGTTGACGACTCATCGCCCATGAGCGTACTATTGAACATTTGTATTTTTAAAGTTTTTAATTTTATTTATATAATTATACTTATAATAATAAAATGGGTATATATACGGCTACAAAATACGAAATACATTTTTATTTGTTCATTTTGTAGTTCAAGTTGAGTAAAGGAGTATTAATATTTACTAGCAATACTTTCTCAAGGTTCTCTTCTGTAAAATTTGTTCTCTTTGAATGAAATACATCCTTGTAAATAGAAAACGTCATTTCTACATCGCAACAGGTTATAGGTGCAGACTGAAAATATTCTTTTATTTCCGCGTATTTTGCAGTTAGATGTTGTGGCATTGTCCCCATACACAATTGCTGCAATGTTATTAAATCTGCATTTCTTTTTAACACTGCGCGTAGCTTTTGCCGAAGGCCACATCCGAAGTCATTTGGAATACTTTTCAAATTATTAATAGCCACATCTAATGTCGTTAAACCATCATTTAATTTGAGATTTCGATTTTCAAGATAAGTGATTAGTTTTGACAAATTTCCAAAGTGTTCCTGAAGAAAGTACAACTGATTTTTTAAATGTGGAATTTGTGTTAGTTCCTTGTACTGAGAAATACTCCGAGCATCGTCATTT
Source organism: Melolontha melolontha (assembly GCA_935421215.2). Lineage (NCBI taxonomy): Eukaryota > Metazoa > Arthropoda > Insecta > Coleoptera > Scarabaeidae > Melolontha > Melolontha melolontha. Next base: position 135,318,412 of record OW285236.1, read on the forward strand.
AAACATGCAACGAGATTTTGTAAACTATCAAAATTCTCTGCATAAAAACTAGTATAGCAAGCGCCAATTAAGTTGGCGCGAGGAGGGGTGCGCAGAAGCCGTTTTTAAAACGTCCACCCCCCACTACTCAAGTAATTGTCAGAATACATTTGTCATTGACGTTTGACGGAACATAATGTCTTTGCTAAAGGATCATAAAGTGATACACGCTCAGAGGTTAGAATTATCTGACATTTGATGTAAAACCAAATACAACCGTGCTTCCAACCGTGTCCCCCGTCTAGTTATTACTGGAGATTAGGGCTCTTCGATACCGATGTTTTCGGTATCGGGTACCGATACTTAGCGATGTATCGGGTCCGTGCACGGTATCGATTCTGAGTACTGGAATCGGTAAAGTATCGATGCTTTGGAATCGATACCTTGATTCGATACCTAGGAATTAGTATTCATAACTCGTTTTCAAGGTGTCGATTGTTTGTCATCGGTTTCAAGAGATATAGAATTAATTTACCGATTCTATCATAACTACGGTATGAAATATTGTGATATTTTTTTTTTTTAAATTATAGTTATGTCATAATAAGGATATTTGCTACGTACAATAATAACATACTTTTAAATATATATTATATAATATATATAATGCATACATACTTAAAAAGTTATTGCATCCTTTATGCACATTTAAAAAAATGCACAAAGTTAAGCTACCCGATACGTCGCTAACGCGATACATCGATACTTAGCGAGTACTGGATACGGCAAAGTATCGATAGGTATCAATGCTTTGGAATCGATACCTTGAATCGATACCTTGGAATCGATACTGGGGAATCGATACCTTGGAATCTATACCTTGATTCGATACCTAGGAATCAGTATTCACAACCCGTTTTCTAGTTATCGTTTGTTTGATATCAAGGTTTCAAGAGATATAAAATTAATTTATCGATTCTACCATATCTATGGTATGAAACTTGAAATATTGTGATATATATTTTTTTTGTAATAATTATAGATACATACTATGTTTATGTTATAATACCCAAAGGTACTTCAAGACAAGAATTAAGGTGGTATAGGGCGCCACCGATATTAGAACCGCTAGACGTCGCAAAATCCGAAAATTGTGATCATCAAAAGTAGGCAAGACGCGTAGCGGGTATGGGACGCAACCAGGCCGTCCGAAACGTAAAAAAAAAGAAAGAAAAAGGCGGATTTCAGCCAGGTGTAATCAGACTTTATTTTCGAAACAAAATTAAAATAAAAAAAGAATCAAATTTGCTAGTTACTTAAAAAAAAGACAAATTAAGTACGCGAATTATCCACAGACCGTTTGTGCACAAATAGCTCACGCCCCATCAAAATACGTACTCCGTTGGTTCACAGTTAATTTAAAACCAAAAATGGAAAGTCCTATCTTTTGAACGGACCCTGTACATATACAGAAATTTTTGTTACATACAAATATTTATAAGAAATAAATTAGTGCAAATTTGCAAGGTTGTGGTCTGAGGATTTAATAAATTAAAGTTAACGGTTAGATATAATTAGAAAAAAAATTTATTAATGAATGCTTAAAATTAAAATGATCAAAATTAATGAGGAATATGCAATACTAAAATTATAATTCACAGATTTACAAATCTAGAAAACAAGTTTTATTCTAACGTGTTTAATACACACAAAATGATATACACGTTTTCTACGCTAAAGAAAACGCAGCAAAAAAAAACAACCCTTTCGATATTTTTGAAGTAAAAATAAGTATTTGTCCCCGTGAGGAACGGATGTTTAATTTAAATAAAACTCTCGAAATAAATTTAACAAACAAAAAAAAACGTATAGCAATTTTAAATGAGATAAATTATTAAAAAAAAACAATTGAATTAACTAAATAAAATTGAAAATGATGTCTGTAACGACGCAATTACTAAGATAAATAACTAACAGAAAAATTGAATCTAAAAAATTTCAAAAGAAGAAAACTAATTGCAAAACATTACAGGTTAAATTAATAAAGATATATTTTGAAAGACTTAGCTGTGTGTCTGTCTCTTTCCAGCAATCAGGGTGGATGTTCTTTTAGCGTCGTCGGCTTCGTTCCTGGGAGCGACGTTTGCGTCGGTAGGGTAAAACCATGGTTTTACGTTGCCGTTCTCGACGTTCTTCCATTCATATCTGAAAAAGCAACTTAAACAATGCCCTAGATCTAAATAAATGAAACTAAAAATGTATGCGTAAGTTATTGAAACTGAACGAAATTCAATGCACACTTACATCGAAATAATTGGAAGAAGTAGATTCAATCAAACGATATGAAACAAGATCTATCACAAAAATTAGGATGTAATTAACAGTTAGAACTATGAAAACAAGAAACTAACTCACAGCACTTTATTTATCTTACGAAATATACTCTAAATGGACTAAATTATTAAAACTCCACACACTTCTATCTACGCCCATAAAACAGAAATTTAACTGTAAATATCCAACAAAAAACGTCGCAATTCTCGATGAAAACAGATGTGCGCGCTAGCCAGATCAATAGTGCATTCAATAACTGCGTGATGTACTTACAGATGTTGTAGACTATTTATATCGTCCGTCGTAATGACGACGTCATTTCAACCCGATGTGTCCGGTCTCTGGATATAACAGAAAGTGGTAAATTATCCTCTTCGTCAGAATCAGTTGTTGCATTCTGATTATTTGTGCTTTTGTTAGGTCTTGTTTCAGAGCCTGCTTCAATATTGGGCCTGTTTGTTATTCCAGCTGGTGCGAAATCATGTTCAGTAAAGACATCTGGGTTGTAAGTGCAGGCAAAAGATATCTCACAGATTTGAATGGTTGCTACTTTTGAATAAGCTTCATGGAACAGAGCTGCCATCTCTTTCATCGTCATAACTTTTCCAGCATTATTGACCGTCCATTTGAGAAGGCCGATTTTAAAGGAAAGAAAAATACTCGATCCAAAGGTTGGATCTTATGGCTTCCATGGGGAGGCAATGTCAAGAGAACAATGAAGTGTTCTCTAGCAAATAAGATAGTCTCGAGAGAATAATGGGATATGTGGTTATCTAATGTTAATACCACGGATCAGCTACGGTTGGTTTCACGAAATCGCAGAAGTGTTATAACCAAATTAGAAATAATTCCGAATTAAAATATCCCGTATCCGAAATAATTTTTAATGTACCTACTGGTGCTCCTTAAAACAGTTATTCTTTCATGCGCTTACTGGCGAAAACGAGTCCCGGTGGCACCCAGATACCTGAAGCGCTCATACAACAAACAGCCGTTACCAGCTGGCCTCTTTCGGCAGAGACTACTTTTGAGACGGTTTTTTACCTTTGGGAGTATAGACCTTGGGAAGCTTGTTTGGGACTGTCGAAAGCCCTATCTCGTCCAAATTAAAGAGTCTGTGGACTGGGGCATGTGTGTGTTTTCTCATAAACACATTTCAAATTTTGAAAAAATCTGCTATATTGTATCTTATTAAACCCACGAATGTGAGTTAAGTTACATTTTTCTGTACTTCTTACAGACAATAAATTCCATACATGAACCCAATGCTTGCCTGCCATTTTTCTCTCTCTATTGGTACGGTAAAGTTCTTACATTTTTAACACGCAATCCATAAAAACGTATGTACGTCAAGTTCACGAATGTGGTTCGCCAATTCTTTCTCTTGCTCTGCCGTGAATACTGGTTTAAACCTGCCCAAACTTATTGGTGCCGTGCCCTAAAAAAACAATATAGGAATATAAACTACACATCAAACGTAGTTGACATTGGATGATTAAGCTACTGATCTTTTACTTTCTCCTTTCGCAATACGTTCTTTAGCTTCGTTTAACATTTCTAGGGTAAATTTCAGCTGTCGGTTAGTTTTTCTTGCATACTTTCCTATTTTGATGCACTGTTTGTGAATACCTTAAAATATACCTACAGTTAATATCTTAAGCTCCTAACAGTACTCGCGTACTCTTTGGATGCGTACTCTTGCCAGCAATGTATGAATACTGCATTCATTGCATTATCTATGGAAATTTAACATAATCTTACAATTGGTGCATGATAATCTGTTTTAGAAGCAGCTATTTAATCGATATTAAAACGATTTTAGCACTGATTAATATTTACGTATGTGTACATATATTGTAAAAATACATTTCTTAGCGTGTTTAGGTAACTTTATGCGCAAACACCACTAAATTTTAGCACCGACTAAGCAGCTTGTTGGTGGAAACTGACGACAAGCGGCCGATAAATCGGCGATAAATCGGCGTTATCAGATCTGAAATATAGCGACTGCGTACTCTTAAGCAACCCTCCCCTAGGTTGCCCAAATAAATCTTATTCCATCTTTTTTTGTACCGACGTGTATATTATTGTATTTTATAATAATATAGCAAACGCCAATTAAGTTGGCCCGAGGAGGGGTAAGTTCGCGCAGGATTAAAAGTAGTGGGGAGATTTGTATTTGGTTTTACATCAAATGTCAGATAATTCTAACCTCTGAGCGTGTATCACTTTATGATCCCCTAGCAAAGAAATTATGTTCCGTCAAACGTCAAAGACAAATGTATTCTGACAATTACTTGAGTAGTGGGGGTGGACGTTTTTAAAAACGTTTTCTGCGCACCCCCTCCTCGCGCGAACTTAATTGGCGCTTGCTATACTTACCTATGATTATTATTATTGACCTTGTAAAAGGAAAAAAACAACTTAAAAGATTACTTTTTTCACAAAAACTCGAAATTGGATCATTCGTTTCATTTCTCGTAATTTTATTTCTCACAACAAAGAAAACTTGCTAAAGAATTCATTCAATAGTTTCTGAAATATTCACAAAAAGGAAAATAACGACATTTTAAGGCACGGCACTGGTTGCAAATATCTAGCGGCAGACCCTTGTGTCGAGCGCGGTTTATGCCAAGAAACGATGTAGCTGTCTTCTAGGGAATTCTGATTTTGGCTCAACAAATATCATATTGGCTGTTTACTATATAGCGTTTTTTTTCTGTAATATACCTACACTGCTGAACTTTTGAACTGGTACACTTACAGGAACATAGATAAATAACAATTTACTACTTTTTGAGCAACACTTTCTTGTTTAATTTATAGTACATATATGGTTCTGAGACAAACTTTTAAGGGGAAGAATTAAAATAATAAAACTTAAATAACGAATTTCAAATGTTTTAATATAAAAATAACAAAATCTTCATTTTAGTATTACAGAAAAGTTTGCTTCGGAAAGAAAAGATAACCAAACACTTAAAGATTAATAATGCGTGGGACCTCCTCTAGCTCTTATGACCTCCTGGCAACGTCTTGGCCTGCTGGAAATCAAATTCTAAATGTAATGCTGAGGAATATTTTACCATTCTTCCAAAATGGCAGTTCGGAGCTGATGGTGATTGTTTGGATCCACTCCTCATGATCTTATCAACCTCTGGGTATTACCCCCATACGTTTTCTATGGGATTAAGATCTGGAGAGTTCGCTGGCCAACCCAATTGCGTAATATTGTTCTCTTCAAAAAATGCATTGATTTGTCTTGTTCTATGAGGACGCGCGTTATCATGAACAAACACAAAACCATCGCTTATTTCATTAGCAAATGGCAACACTACAGGTTGTAATACCTCATTAAGATACCCGACACTATTCATTGTAGCATTTCCAAACATAACCAATTCAGTACGACGAGTCGCAGAAATACCTCCCCAAACAGTAATTGAACCACCTCCATAAGCTTGATGGTAAGTCACGTTGTTCTCAATATAGCGTTCTCCTCTCTTTCTCCAAACTCTAACTCTTACATCTGAGCTATGGAGAAGCACTCTGGTCTCGTTACTAAATAAACAACGACCCCAATCTTCAACATTCCAATTTATATGTTGATGTGCCCACTCTAGCCTTCTTCTTTTGTGGGCTCTGGTCAACAATGGGCATTTTTTAGAAGATCTGGACCTTAAATTTACACCATGGAGCCTTCTTCTTGCTATTTGAGTGGATACTTGAATACCTGTTGCATTCAATAACTGAATTTGGTGTGTTCTTGCAGTAGAAAATCTATTCCTTCGACACTGAATCGTAATTAAACGGTCCTCCCTGACTGTTGTACTGCGATTTCGCCCTCCGCCGTGTCTATGTTTGACAGATCCAGTATCATTAAAATGCATTTGAACTCTTCTGATCACATTGTGGCTCACATTGAAATGGGCAGTAACAGTTCTTAGCGATGCACCAGTCATAAGCATTCCCATAGCTTGGCTAATCTCTTCAATACTTAAACGCCTTAATGGCATCTCTAAAATGCAATCAACCACTCTGCATTAAAACTTATTCGAGAAATTAGCAAAAATTGTCTTAAAACTTGAGAAAAGTATAAGCGTCCGCGAGCTCAGTAATTGCACTTATGACAGATAATAACAACAAACAACAATGGAGTCGCAAATGTCATTCGATAGACATTTGTTTGCATTCCGAAACACAGCCCTGATCATATGGGAAGTCATGCCTAACGCCTACGAAGGGTTGTTTACTTTTACTGCATGCTATATAAGTGTACCGGTTCAAAAGTTGAGCAGTGTATATTGGCCACATTAAATGCATGTCCAAATTACGACATGATTAAAGTCTGTTTATTTTCTTATACATCTCTTGCAATTATTTTTTTATGCATTATTAATTTCTACTTAATTTCTCTACTTTCTATTTCATCTACAAATGTTATGTCTATATTAGTCAGAATGAATAAATATCTTTTATTAAATAAAAAATCTATAATAATAAATGTTTATTAAATTATCCCCGATATTCTATAATATATGAGTCCTTTAAATCGGAAATAATTATTTTTCAGAATAATTAAACTTAAAAATAAAATTATAACATAAATAGGTAAATGTTAATATTAGTATTTTTAAGTAATTGAAGGGTTTTTTTTACAAAAATAGCCTTAGTCCAATTTTCATTTTTTTGGTAAATTAAAAAAAACATCCTTTTATTAATGCCTTGTTGCAAAGTTCTATTTTCTTGGGATAATCGTTTCCGTTTATGTTACTTTGGCAATATTAGGCGCGGTTCGTGATGACCTATTTGGGAGGGCGCGTACAATGATGCGAATGCCTCGTGTGTGGCATTCGCATCATTGTACGCGCCCTCCCAAATACGTCATCACGAGCAGCGCCTGGCAATATAGTGATAACTACAGCCTTCGTAATTTTCCCTTCCTATATAAAAAATGGTTAGGCCTGGAAAAATGGTGGACTAGGGTTGTTTTTTCCAGAAGAAGTTATAGAAAGCGATATAAGAAACAAAAAAAGACTTTATTCTTAGTAAAAAATCACCATTGCTGTTTTTGTCCCTATCAATATCTACCAATACACCACGCGAATCTGAAACTTCTTCTGTATGAAGATGATTTTCGCTTTGTAAGTTTAAATAGTGCTGACGATGCTCCGGAACTTTTGCGCCTTTATTTTTATTTCTCCACCATATAAAGGAGAAAGTGATAGTTTGAAGGGTAGTTTCCTTTTGTTTCGCATAGTAATAGTTTCCCATGATCCAGAATGGGAATGTTTCACTTTAAGTTTCAGTTAATTCACAGAAGATACGTAAAACTCTGATACTTTTAGTCTTGATAGGTGCTTTTGACTGGGGTAAGAACTATGGTAGTAAGGCTTCCAAAAAAATCGAAGAAATCGGTTTGTTGCATCTTCACTAAATCGAATGCTTTGGGCTTTCCTCGTGCTTCTAAAGAAAAACGGCCCCATTTTGACTGAACTTCTGCCACATTTCTCCTCTTTTTGGATTCGATCAAGCTGAAATCTTAATCATTTGCTAACTTCGAGTGTCCTCTTATAGCAAAATAAAACATAATATTTTTAAAAAGTTTAAAAATGTACACCAAGGCAAACAAAAACTTAACCATGTAGTAATTTTTGTTCTGGCCTGGAGAGCCATCACTGAATAATTCCAAATCATCTTTTTGATAATTCACGTTTTTTATATAATGTAGTAATAAAGACGTGACATTTTCCTGTTCTTTCTTCACAACTGTTCCATGATATACAAACATGGTAGCATCATTTGATGCCAAATCATGCACCCCAAAAACGTAATACTATAACTGGCTTGCGTAAAATACTTTGTTTGTCCTAATATGGGATAATGGCAAGTTCTGCATATAATTGAAGCTAATGCATGTGATACGTTCCTGCTGTGCTTTCTGTTTGGACTGCCTTCTGATCTCGTAAAATTTCTCAGCTTTAGCTTGATGAAGTGCTCTTTCAGTTTCTAGTTTTTTTTGTTCATCCATGTTAGAGCAAGCACTTAGAGCTGAACTAAGCCGATCACAAATTGTGCACGTATCTGACCGTGGTAACCCGAACCAAATATTAAACTTTTCATTGAAGACTTTCCAATAAAGTTTATACGGAATGTTAATCCGAAATTTTTCCAAGAACAGCTGGTGCATAACGCCCACTGATAGACTTTCTGGTAGATATAAACGATGAGGATTATCCCTGCACGAGTAATATGACTGACATGTTTTAAATGATTGAATGTGGCAGAATACTAAATCAAGTATTGGATCTGGTGTTTTGTTAAACCTATTTGAGTGCTTGACTCTCCTGTCACAAAGTGCTTATCCTCTAGTCAGAAAATGGATCTGAATTCTTCTCAGTCTGGATTGCGAAATACCACACATGCTTAAGAAAGCCACTATACGTACTGTTACATGTACTCTTACTTTATACTTAAAAACTACCGAGTTGCCGAATGGCTTTGCATGGTTTGCATTCTCTGAATCGTCGGAATCCGCATCTTCCTCTTCATTTACTTTTAGCCTGGGCCTACGACGAACAGAGGCAGCAAACGAAAGTAAACCAACCAGGTAGGTGCTCGTCTTATCTGTTTTTCGAGGTCATTGAATTGAACTGATTTAGTAAATCAGCACGATAATTTTCTAAATGTTTGCGAAACATTGAAAATGAGAACATCTGTAAAGACACTACTTAGTTCTTATTCACTTGCAGTCTGGACCGGTCTTCTGAGCGGCTACCCGCTTTTCGACATGATTTCTATGTTTCTCGCCTTTAATTTTCTCATTCTTTATCTCTAACTCTTTCTTTACACGTTTCTCCTTGCGTTTCAACAGCGTCTCATCGTTTTCATCACAAAACATAGCGTTTCGATTATCCGCCATTTTTACCGTCATTGCCACAGATATAGATGTGTAACTTAATAGTAAAATAGTATCTGTTCACTCGATGTTTTGACTAACGTCATTGGTGCATGGCGTTATCACGGACATGGGCACTTGCTATGTATGTATTCTCATTTCATTCAAAGCCCAATAGTTAAACAAGGATAAAACACTGAAATGTGGAAGTGTTTGTGCCGAAAGACCAATAAGATAGACAGAAGTAACATGTGGTCATCCGCCCGCCATGACACCCCTGTACTACGATAGTCGAATAATTAAATTTTGACGTTTGACATCTTACTTTGGTTTATTTTCGTTTTATTGCTTTTCTAATTAATTTTCTATCTAGCAAATAATTGATCTTTTCATAACATAAAGAACTATTTTTAATACATTTTCAGTAAGTACCTATTCTTTTCACCAAGTTATTTATAGGTTAGGAATTTACATTTATTACATAGTTATATGCATGGGAAACCTTTGAATTCACAATCCCAGCAACTTGTGTTAAATGTCTTCAACTTTTTTGAAAGAGAGAAACTAAATTAAGCACCTCTGATAAATATAAATGCAGCTTTTGAAGTATTTATTATATTCTTCTTGAAAGTTATATATTGAATTGTTTGTTATTGTTTAGAAATAAATTAATTAAAAATTTCAAGTTATTTTTTTAGCAAAATACACTAGAAAAATTTTAGTTTATTGCTTACTTACAAAAGGTAAATAAGCTTTTATAGTAAATAAATACATTTTATGTGTTTTATATTCAGACTAGTACGATTTGTTGTTGAATATTTTAGTTCTTTGAATAAATACATAACCTACATGTCATGAGATGAATAATTGAATTTGATTCATAACCATGCTGTTCTTGACGTTTTATTAAAATTCATTTTAATAAATATAGCTAATTTTAGCTAATGAATAAAAAATTTTATAAAATTTAGAATATTTAGGATATAAACAAAATCTTAAAGCAGAAGCGTTGATTTGGTTCATATCATAGATAATTAACAGGTGTTCAGAAACATTCGAAGTCAAAGTAGTCCTTGAAAATATCAAGTCATGTCTGAGATAGATTGATACATTTACTTAATACAATTTTAGAGGTTATCAAATTAGTATCTTCGATATTAGATTCTGATAATTTTTGACTGACAACAGTTGACATTTAATAATTATTACAAATCAGATATAGCAAACGCCAATTAAGTTGGCGCGAGGAGGGGTAAATTCGCGCATGATTAGAAGTAGTGGGGAGATTTGTATTTGGTTTTACATCAAATGTCAGATAATTCTAACCTCTGAGCGTGTATCACTTTATGATCCCCTAGCAAAGACATTATGTTCCGTCAAATATCAATGACAAATGTATTCAGACAATTACTTGAGTAGTGGCGGTGGACGTTTTTAAAAACGGCTTCTGCGCACCCCCTCCTCGCGCCAACTTAATTGGCGCTTGCTATACCTTGGAATGACAAAAGTTAGTGCAAGGTGGGTTCCACGAATGCTTCATCATTGCAAATTAATAAATGTTGGAATAAAGTTATGATAATGATATTACATCCTTGAATAATAATAAATATATACCTACTATCTCTATTTTATGTACCTTGTTTAATAAAATGATAAAAACAAAAGGCAATATTACATTATTTACTGTATTCTAAAATCTAGACAGTATTCTAGATAATGTTCTAACCAGGCAAACGTACCTATGTTTAGGCAATTGAATTATCCTCTAATTTCATACATATTCCACTATTTATCAATTTTAATATTTTTCACTCATAATTTGAAAGGAATTAGTGATTACAATTTGCCTTTATAATGTAACTGACTGTGGTTTCATTATTATAATTTATAGGTACCTTCTTGGTAAGGTTTTTAGGTATATTACGTTAGCATTTTGAAAAAAAAATGTTTCCTGAAATACATTTTCTTTATACTTCTGAATTTAATATTTTGTCTGCAAGGAGTAAATAGTGACCAAACCCCACAACTAAATTTAATTGTATACAGTTTATTTGAAAAACGATCTTACAATTTTTTTTCAGTTTATATTGGCCAACATTACAAAAATATAAAAATATCTTACAAAATAATACTTAAAATTGCAAGGTTTCCTCGGTTATAATCGGTTTCTTCTTTCCAAGGTAACCAACAGTATATAGACATAGCACATCATTATCAAAAATGAACCAATTACCAGGTCTCTAAGAGCTTTTGTATCTGAAAAAGTTTAATATAAAATTATTTCTTCGTCTCAAACTGAAATACATATAACAAATAGATACTGCTGTTAAAAGAAATCTTTGATTGATAAGAATATATTAGTCTCATAATAATAGTTTAAACAGCAGAAACAAATTAAATCTAGGCATTACATATATTAGTACAGAAACTTTACATCTCTATAAGTATTTGACCAATCAGCGTGAAGAATTCCAATGATAATGCATAAATTATTGAATGATGGTAACAACAGAATTTCATTAAAGATAGATAACAAGTACATTTATTTAGGTATACTAGATTTGATTCATAGGGATAACAAGATGAGATACTATATTATCCTTTGATTGCTATTTAAATAGCAACTTTCTATTTTATAGAAGTTTTAGAATAAAAAATGAGATTTCTTTAATCTTATTGTTTGCAGTAGTCTTTGACCCAGCTGCATAATAGATTAATGCTTCCTCTCCGACAATATGCTTTTCATCCATTCTCTCTATTGGTATAGATATCTCAACTGGATTAGTCAAAGAGTGTTCGGCCATCCGTTCGGATACTCCGTCTCCCTTCCCCCACTTGATCTATAATTGTCATATGACCTGACTTGTATAGTATACAGTCTTGGCGATTGTGTTCTGCAGCCTGTATGCAGCATTCACCTTGTATTATCAAGTGAAGTGGCGCTATCGTCTTCCGTGTTTCTAACTAGCTGATGAACTGAACAGGGGTATTTTTCTTATATGGAAGCAAATGAAATCGGAAAAGAGATAGAAGATCAAGTTCTCGAACAAGACACGGGTGGCGAATTTACTGAATTTATTAAGTATAGGCGCCAGAGTATGTTATTTCTTGATATACAGATTAGTAATAAATCATCAATTATTTTAAATGTTATAGGTGGAATGGGGGTACAAATGGAAGAAGAATTAAAAAAGGAAACTAGTATCAATATCATGAAAATGGACAGAAGAGAGGGTAGTTGTAACATATTAGTTACTTATGGCAATATAGTACTGAGAGTTTCTGGTGATGGATCAGAAACTACTACTATTAAGTTAAAACACTGCTACAACCAGGAACAACTATTATATATTATGAATGTAACCATAGCTATACTCTATTTTTAAAGTAGAGAGACGAATTTCTGAACAGACCACTTTGACAGTGAAATCTCATTGGTTGAAAGCAAGGCCAAATTGCTTTCAACCAATGAGATTTCACTGTCAAAGTGGTCTGTTCAGAAATTCGTTTCTCTACTTTAAAAATAGAGTATAGTAATTGTAACTGTAATTTATTTAAATTAACGAAATTTACAATAGCTACAGAATTTTTTAATGCCAATACAATGCACTTGTCCATATCTGCAAATTCTCTAAACTATGTTCCATACAGTTTTAATAAGTATTGGAAAACTATTATGTAAATGTATGATGAGTGGCATGTTTTAATTTTCGAAAAAGAATTTTTGTATATATAGTGTGCCACAAAAATTAAAGTATTGCACACCACAAGTGATTAAGGCTTGGCAAAATATTATTTTATATATTATTATTATTATATTATTATGCACTTGTCCATATCTGCAAATTCTCTAAACTATGTTCCATACAGTTTTAATAAGTATTGGAAAACTATTATGTAAATGTAAGAGTGGCATGCTTTAATTTTCGAAAAAGAATCTTTGTATATATAGTGTGCCACAAAAATTAAAGTATTGCACACCACAAGTGATTAAGGCTTGGCAAAATATTATTATATTATTTAAATTATTTGAAAGATAAGTTTTAATTTAATTTTAAGTATAGCTGCAAGCATACGTCCGACACCTTTAAAATATTAGAGAAATTTTCGAAATTATTAATATTTAAATTGTGCAATGGTATTAATAAAACTTTACAGGGTAAATATACTCGTAGGCAATCCAAAAATTATATTATATTTACACAAGCTTTTAAACTTAATAAAACTAAATTGCATTAATATTTTTTTCATTTATATTATGTAACTATGTATTGTACAAGCGACAAGCTCTTGTATTTTTCTGCTGTGATTATTTATGTATAGGTTTTTATTTTGCATTTGAATCGAAAAACGACTATTTGGTAATTTTAAATTAAAAATTGCTTTTTTCTATTTTGCGTTCGAAATGAACTCATTATGAAACCCAAAACAGTATCGAAATGAGCTTCATATCGATACACTTTTTTCATTTTTCAATGTTGGCGTTGTTCGAATACAGAAATAAATATCATTGCTGTCATTTGATTTTAAGAATTTATGTACATTTGACAGATTGATATATGTCCACAAACAACGTATGTTGTATACAATTGACAACAACATATATATGTTTCTATATCACTCATGTTTATATTTTTAAATGAAGTATCAAGTAATGTTAACGAAAATTAATAAATAATATGTAATATAATATACTTCGCGGATAGCAAGATTTAAATTTGAAAATGTCAAGTATCAATGTGACCAACTGCATGCTTTATATAAAAATTAAACTCTGAACTTTCAAATAGACCACGCAAGTGCTGTCGTCATTTTTGCGGAAGGTCAGGGATCACGTTCCAAACAACCGGCATTTAAATTTTTTTCATGTATTGTATCTGGAACGCGTTGCAAATTTGAAGTGAAATGTTGTTATTTATAAGTTAATTTTAATTGTTATTACATGTAAGTATGAACGACGTTGTTTAAAACTGATATTAATAATATTAATTGTTTTATAGCACGGTTATACTTGAGTAACTAAAGTACAAAAGTGAGGTTAGATAGATATACATAATGGTGATGTGTTTTGCTCTTACTTGCAAGCATTAAGTGAAAAAAAGGGATGCACTATTTTTACTTTTCCTACAGAAAAGGCAGAATTATCGAGGTGGAAAAAGCTTTTTTGCAGTCATTGCTAGTATTTTTTTTCAAATAAAAAACACCATTGCCAAATATTTTGTTTTTAATAACTATAATATGTATATTGATATTTTGCTTACATACTTACCAAGTAACAAATGATATTAATATAGGAAGATTAATTAAAACTCGTTTTACCAAGAGTGACTATACGTTTCAAATGGCGCTTTAAATTTGTTTGGAACGTAGACCCTGACCTACCGTACAGAAAATGGCGATTTGACGTCACACTTGCGTGGTCTATTAAATAATTCCAATTTAAGCAATTTATTAATGTAAAAAACGCAAAATAGAAAAAATAGTATAAAAAACTCGTTTCATAAGGCCTTTTGCCGCACTCGCTCTTTAGAAAACTCGCCGCTATCGCGGCTCGTTTTCTAAACTGATCTCGTGCGGCAAAATGGTGCCTTATGAAACTTGTTTTTTAATATCCTATAATTTTTGTCTAGTGGAAAGTATAAATCTAATGTTCTATCACTGTTAGTCAAGTTTTACAAAATCTATTCGAGCATTTGTAGCACTTTAAAATGTAGCAAAGAAACTACTGAAAAAATTTTCTTTTAATTGATAAGATTACTAATTCAGTTAATTTAAAGAAAAAAGTTCCTATTTTAGTTTTGTTTCTTATAAATATTAAATAAAATTAACATACTACACAATGTTTCATATTTTCTTCGCTACATTTTTTTAACAAAATAATTATTTGAAAAAAAACAAAACGGTTCATAACATTTTTTTTTAGTCCGGACCTGTCATATTTAGTACACGAACAAGCCGTAGGGCGCGCGCTAATACGAGTTCACTTGTTGGTATTTCAGTTTCCTTCCTATCATATATAACGGGTGTTCAGAAACATTCGAAGTCAAAGTAGGCCTTGAAAATATGAAGTCATATCTGAGATAGATTGATACATTTACTTAATACAATTTTATAGGTTATCAAATTAGTATATTAATATAGCAAACGCCAATTAAGTTGGCGCGAGGAGGGGTAAGTTCGCGCAGGATTAGAAGTAGTGGGGAGATTTGTATTTGGTTTTACTTCAAATGTCAGATAATTCTAACCTCTGAGCGTGTATCACTTTATGATTTACTAGCAAAGACATTATGTTCCGTCAAACGTCAATGACAAATATATTCTGACAATTACTTGAGTAGTAGGGGGTGGAGGTTTTTAAAAACGGCTTCTGCGCACCCCCTCCTCGCGCCAACTCAATTGGCGTTTGCTATACTTAAGTAAAGATATACGATTTTTTGTTCAGAGCCCACTTGACTTTGAATGTTTCTGAACACCCGTTATGTTTTGTGGAACTGAAATCTCTTTGGTATGATAGGCATATTGTTAAACTCTTGAAAGCAAAAATTAAAGAACTGATAAAAATTTGTTGTATTGATGACAAACCAGAGTGAGCGAATTTCCAAAATTAAGAATACTCACAGGTAGGTCAATTTACAATTTTTGAGATGTGGTTCAAATCTCAAAGAAATGTTTTTTTTAAGACGCTAATTGTACATTGTACTCACGGTAATTTCTTTCTAAATCATATAATAGGCTTATTTTAAATTACTTAGAAGTACTAATATGGTAGCTATAATTAACATTTATCTATTTATGTTATAATTTCATTCTTAAGTTTAATTATTCTGAAAAATAATTATTTCCAATTTAAAGGACTCATTATATTATAAAATATAAGGGATAATTTAATAAACATTTAATTATTATATATTTTTTGTTTAATAAAAGATATTTTTTCATTATGACTAATATAGATATAACATTTGAAGATGAAATATAAGAAATTAATTACATACAGTGTACTCTCTCTTAAGGGGACAGCCATGGGACTGGAAAAATTTGTCCGCTTATGAGAAGTGTCCGCTTATGAGAAAAGTACAAAAAGAGTAAATAATAATTTGTAATATAATTATCTTTAAAGAATTTTATTTCCAAAACAAGAACATATAAATATTAGATAAAGTAAACAGAATTTTCATTAACATTTTCGCGAGAAGTAAAAAAAAACAAAATTTGTTATGCAAGGTATTCAAATAGATTTAAAAAAGTCAGAAACTTTAGCTTGGCGCGTTTTTCCTTTAATTTCATTATCTTGGAGATGTATTTGAAGATCAGTAAGCAATTGAACACCTTTAAGGTCGCTGTGATACAAAGAAAAAGCCTTTAGTTTTCTTATAGCTAAATAAGCCTCTTTATAGGAAGTTAACTTGTCTTCAATTTGACTTTCTAGCTCATCTTCAGACGAGTTGGCGAGCGTTTATTGGGAAGCAATTAACATTTCAGTATTAATGTTTTCCACATCTTCATCATTAATGAAGACTTCATTTTCTAAATTAATATAGTCTTCGATGTCAATTTGGATTTGGCTCTGAACTTGATTAATAATATTGGAGAACTGAGCAAGTGCTGATAGTGGAAGCTCATCTTCTGCGGTCCAACCGCTATCATCATTTAGGATATCTGTTTTCTCAAAACCAGCTTTCCTGAAACAATGTTTTATTGTCTGGGGACCCACTTGCTCCCACGCTGTGTGTATGAAATAAACGACATCTAACAAATTTATTGATTTTGATAAATCCAAAGCAGAATTTGCGGCTTCCATCTGCAGCAAAATATTTTTAAAAAATAACGATTTGTACAAAAACTTAAAGTTTTTTATAACGCCTTGATCCAGGAGCTGAAAAAATGCTGTTGTGTTTGCTGGAAGAAAAATAACTTTAACATTTTTCAATTTAAGATCGCGAGGATGAGAGGCCGCATTGTCTAAAAATAGCAGGACGTTCCGTTCTTGAAGTTGCATTTTTCTATCGAACTGCGCTAGAAAATCAGTCATCAAATCAGACGTCATCCAAGCCTTTTTGTTTGATCGCCACGTAACTGGTAAATTGTTCAAATTAATATTGCGTAACGCCCGAGGTTTTGCAGCTTTCCCAATAACAAAAAGGGGTTCCTTTTCTCCAGCCATATTGACGCAGTGCAAAATCGTTAGCCTATCCTTAGCCATTTTTCCACCAGTGAATTTTTCACCTTTTATGCAAATGTTTTATCGGGTAATGCCCGAAAAAACAATCCAGTCTCATCCGCATTATAAATATCTCGTGAATCATATCCTTGAATCAAAGATGGCACTTTTTCAGTAAAACTTTTGACATCATCTTGGTTTACACTAGCGGCTTCTCCAGAAATGGCACGGAAGGTTATGTTATGCCGTTTTTTGAACCTTTCCAGCCAGCCAGATGATGCACTAAAATCTGCGTAATTCAATTTATCTGCAATTTCTTTAGCCTTGCTCCTGATAAGTGGGCCCGAGAGAGGAATACATTTATTTTGAGCCTTCACAAACCATTCGTAGCACAATTTATCAATGTTAACGCCTTTGACGTTCAGCATACTCCTTTTTCTATCCGGATTGACATCAGTGTCCCACAATCTTAAAATTTGGTCTCTGTTTTTGATGATACAAGCAGCTTGAGTTTTACTGATCTTAAATTTCTTTGCTAACTCGCGTACACTGAGTTTCTCATTTTTTTGAATTTCAATGACATTAACTTTGTCTTTTATAGTCAACACTGCTTTAGGCATAGCGATTCAAGTATGTATACAATAAGAATCTATAAATGTACTATGTATTTACGTACTACATTCAAAACAACAAGCTGTGCGTATTTAGTGTTAAGGGACTACACCTATACGTATTGTTTCGCTTATGTAATAGCTTAGCTATTCAAGCGAAAGGTCGCCTTTTTCGGCAGAGTCTCTTTCGTCCGTAAGATGTCACTTATGAAATAAGTGCCACCTTATAGGATGAAATTTGCTTTATCTTTTAGGCGATTTCAATGAAATGTATATACAGATACAAATCTATTCATAAAGATTTGTTTCATTTGTATCACATTGCTTCACTAGCTTGACTGATGAAGCCTAGATGGCAGAAACATATGTATTAAGCAGAAGCAAATGCTGAAAATACGAGATGTATTGTCCATGTGTACAGTTACAGATATGTAAATTTTTTACATGTCTGTTTCATATTGGGACAAACAGTGTTACAGTGTTGTAAGCTGTCCGGTTATGGGGAACTAAAATCACTTTGGTGTGGGAAAAAAGTGTCCGCGTCCGGTTATGGGAGGGTTGTCCGCTCAAGAGAGAAAAATTTTAAAAATCCCTAAGTAATCTTTTGGTACTGCAAAAAGTGTCCGTTTATGGGAGGTGTCCGCTTAAGAGAGGTGTCCGTAAGGAGAGAGTACACTGTACATATATTAGTACAGAAACTTTACATCTCTATAAGTATTTGACCAATCAGCGAGAAGAATACCAATGATAATGAATAAATTATTGAATTATGGTAACAACAAAATTTCGGTAAAGATAGGCATTTAGGTATTCTAGATTTGATTCATAGCGATAACAAGATGAGATACTATA
The DNA here is from genome assembly GCA_935421215.2 of Melolontha melolontha. Classification (NCBI taxonomy): domain Eukaryota; kingdom Metazoa; phylum Arthropoda; class Insecta; order Coleoptera; family Scarabaeidae; genus Melolontha; species Melolontha melolontha. The sequence continues at coordinate 135,337,247 of OW285236.1, forward strand.
TTATCCTTTGATTGCTGTTTAAATAGCAACTTTCTATTTTATAGAACTTTTTATTGTTAGATTGGTGCGTATAAAATGCTGAAAATGGTTGGAGTTAAATTTTAAATAATTTCTATTTGCTTGCACATATTTCTGCTAATGGTTAACAAGCATAAATACTATTTCAAAAAATCTGAATTTTTAAACATGTTAAAAGTTTTAACAGCAGCTTCCCAACAAAACATTTTTAAATTTTGAGGATGTTTTGAGTTGATAATACTAGTAATAAAGAATAGGTATGATTTGATTTAATTAAAGAAATTAGCAAGTTGCATATTTTTAATAATAATGCTGAAAGATAGCACAGTGGAAAGTCATTGGCTTATCGTGCCAGGGGTTTGCTATCCCAGAAAGTTTTCGCATTTTCCTTCTCCCTTAAGGTGAATCCCAACAGTAAAATATCTTAAAACGGTTCACGGGCGTAGGCGTATTTATAGCTCATGACCTGCCAATGTCTTCCTGTAATTAGCGTTAAGCTGCTGGAGAATGCTTATGCACGAAATATTACTATTATTATTCGAGTAGATGGAGATTGTAGCTTGAAATCAGAAACAACAAAAATACCTAACCACAATACAAATTAATAAACTCTAAATACGTATTCGGCAACCAAGTTGGCATCTTCAGTAGAACAACCTTAAAAATGTTAAATGTAGCGTCTTTGGCTAAGGTACAGCCTTTGAAGATATGCTTTTCACCAAATTGCCAGTGGAATAATACTAAGTTCTTAACATTAAACCACCACACACCACATAAACCTAGCGTAAAAATTAAAGGACTATGAAACGTGTTTTTCATAACAATAATTATTACAGTCACAATAGAGCATACAAACTGGACTGAGGAATTTGTCCATTGTCAGAATTTATTAAATTATTCTTATTTCTATGTATACAGGGTCCTTGAAATAAAGAGACAATGTATGATAAATGGAAAGATGTAATTATATAGAACATAATTCTAAAATATTGTCAATTATGACACGAACCCCAGAATTAAAAATAGCCTGAAAAGTGTATTACGTGACGCCTATGAATTCGTAATATTCAGAATGGGTATAAATAATAAATACCTTACATACGCTACAGCGTATATTTACATACGTGACAGCTAGATGAGATGGACAATAACAAAACTATTACTTTTGTTATTGCCGGTCAACTTTAAGATATCGTGTTCTATAATATAGTCGATCGCACAGTGGCGTGACAAATTTTTTTTAAATATCTTTGTCTCGCTTTTGAGAGGGAATTTCGGGAAAATATTTGGGATTTATATTCTATATAATTACATCTTTCCATTTTTCTCATATGTTGTCTTTTTATTTCAAGAATATCCGGTATAAATACTATTCCATCTTATAAATTTTCAACTTAATATTATATGGTGCCAAATCATCTGAGTGTTCAAATGAAATAGAATATTTTTAATTGCGCAAAATTGCAAAAAAGTATCGCGTCGCTGACTATAGCAAAGTCACTAAAACCAATTAGTCTTGTGTCCATCATACTTAAGATATTTGAGAAATTGATTGATAGGCAATGTTTTGATGGATTACCCTCTTCACTCAGACCAATATACCAATATATAGAATGGTTTTTGAAGATAGCGTTCAAATTTCTAGAAGCTGGGTGATATGGTAAACAAACAAATTTATTACCTTAATCTTTTTGAGTTAGTAAACTCGTGATGTCATGAATTATCTTCAAAAACCATTTCTTCAAATCGCGTTCGTATCATCTAACCCATTAAAATCCCTATAGGTAGCTCCAAGGATAAAATTGAAGTAGAACAAAAGTCTGGTATCTATGAAGTAAATTGTAACGATTGTATTCAAAAACATCGGGCACGTTCAATTTCAACTCGCTACAAGGAACATATTTCCCTTTTAGATTTAATAGACCCGAAAAATCTAGCGCTGCCCAACATATTCGGGACACAGACCACTCTATGCCTCCAAATCCAAATAATCTTGGATTAATTAAAACAATAAATAATTATAGAGAATTAGACAATTACGAAAGTAATGTGCCTTCAAAAACTTTCCTTATTAGAGAGAGAGACAGGTTTTTTTAATAGGTGGTGACAGTGCACGTATTCCGTCACAGACGTATAATTTCGATAGTTTGGTTATGTCATGTAAATGTGTGTAATAATTAGTAATTTAGTTTTTCAAAAAAAAAAAAAAAAATTATAATACTCAAAATTAAAAGAAAATAATAAAAGCAGATGTTGAAAATGTTGACCATTATTTTGAAGACAAAATTGAACTCTACGTTTCATGCTTTCAAAGCCATTTATTAGGATTTCTTGAGTTATGTCAGCACAAGGATTCACAATAGCATTACGAAGCTCTTCGATTGTGTGATATCTGGTCTTGAAATGGTATTCTTTAAATATGGAAAAATAAAATTATCAAATCTGGAGTAAAATGAATAATTCTTGTATCGAAAAATTCTTGCAAAAAAGCTATTGATTCTCGAGATTTGTGCGCTGGTGCATTATCTTGCTGGAAATATCCTTCCGTAAGTTCATCATCATGAAGTTCATTAATAAACGACTTTAATAATTCATTTCGATATCTTTCACCAGTTATGGTTTAATTAAAAAATATAGGCCCAATAATTCGACTTTTTGAAACTGCTAACCAGACGCCTATTTTTTTGTGGATGTAACGTAGTTTCCACAAATTCATGAGGGTTTTGCGCAGACCAATTTCTAATATTTTGCTGTTCAAATATCCTGAAAAATGCAACCAAGCCTCATCCGAAAAGAAGCATTTATCGAGAATGTCATTATTATTTATGTTATTCAAAAACCATAGACAATACTATGTTTTCATAATAAAACCTACCTGTTTGAGTTCCGAAACTGTTTGAATTTGATATGGAAACAATTTTAAGTCCTTTTTTAAAATCGATTGACATGTTCCCACTGATAAATGAACTTATTGTGATAGTTTTGCGATTAATTTTTTGGGTGAGTTGTCCATTCGACGTAGAATATCCTCTAGGCAATTTGCTGTTTGTTTTCTAGGTGCTCCACCGCCAGGTTTACGAGTCATTGCCCTGTTTCACCAAATTTAATACAAGCTTGAATATGTTTCTGCAGTTGGGCGTAAGTAACTCGTAGATTAGGATACTGTTGCCGGAAATCCTGTAAGCACTGATTAGTGGAATAAACCCAATCTCTATTTTCTATTTTTTTGCCAGTTCTATAGTAACTTTGAATAATAAATATTTTAGTTGTAACTCTAACATTATAATAAAATACATAATTAGAAAAATATAAGCGTTTATAATTTGAATTTATGTATGACAACTGTCAGAATTTGAAGTTTTCTAAAGCTTCGCATGTGCACCGATCTTTGATTACTACATACTTAATTTTACTTAAAAAACAGCCTACTATAATGAGGAAAGTTTTTGAAAGTACCTTCTTTATATCGATAGAAATAAGAGTAATTTAATGAATTCTCACAATGGACCAATTCCTCAGTCGTTTGTATGTTTTATTGTGACTGTAGTAATTATTGTTACACTTCATGGTTCTTTAATTTTTACGCTAGGCTTAAGTAGTGTATAAGAGTTTGTTTTAATGTTAGGAATTTAGCGTTATCCTACTGGTGATTCGGTGAAGAGCATATCTTCTCAAAGGTTCTATCTTAGTCAAAGACGCTACGTTTAACATTATTTTTCAGATTGTTCTACTGAAGATGGCAATTTAGTTGCCGAAAGACGTATTTAGAGTTTATTAATTTGTATTGTGGTTAGGGATTTTTCTTTTTTCCGCCTGTTTCACTATTATTATAAATAGATACGTTTTTTTTTAAATTTGGGTTTCGTTTTTTAATGAAATATTCCTCCCCTTATTAATATTCATGCTGTAATAACATAAAATATATGTAGGATTCTGCACAACGCATCGATGCGACAGAGTCAGTCAGTCATCAACAATCGTAAGAGCAAGATCAAAAGTAGACGTTCCCTGCGATGTTACTGGAACTTTCGACAAATATTATATAAATTGAATACGAATGAATTGGTCACATACTTGTTATTGACAAAATAAATAATAAAAAAGTGCCCAGGCCTAGTTAATCAACCAACCCTAGACAACAGATTAAACAAACCTACATATATTTGATGTAGTATTTTTTCTCCAGGCAACTTAAAATAACCTCGAAATTTAAAAATGTTTGATTGGGTTTAACCTCTTCTTGAATGATATTTTTTTTTCGATTTAAAAAGTTACTCAGTTCTTTAAAAAATGATAGTCTGTGTATTGGAGATAGTGGATGTTGTAAAATTTCGGTTTATATAGTTAAACTTTGAAACTTATTAGTGATGGGTGGATCTTACATTATCATATAACCAATATAGGCCCCTGACTTTTTATAAAAGCTGGACGTTGCAATTTTAATTTATTTCACCATGAGGTAAATAAGAATAATCAATTATAATTATATATTTCATAAGAATATTTTCAGATTTCCGGTGAAACTTTTTATGCTTATCTCGGAGCTTCTTGCCTTTTAATATCTATTTCTCATCATCTGGCTTATTAAATGCGAAGAACAAGCGTTCATTGATTCAGGTTGTTCCTCTGAGAAAATTCATGGCTTATCCAACTTTTAAATTTTGCCTATGTATAAAGATACTATAGTGTTGTCTTATGTTTAACATTTAATCTGCTTACAAGTCTTCCCGAGGTGTGACTCGAATCTTCTTCCATTAAAACTCTTAAAATTTCATTGTCGATCAAGATTTCTGGTCTACCCCGCGATTTATTTTCATGTAACTTATCTTTTTTATATCGCACTTCAATGTATATTTCACTAATACTCTTCTTGTATCGTTCAATAAAATTAAGCAAATATTCCAAAGAAATAGTTGTTAATCTTATACAGTCCAAAGTCCAACTGACCTACTTACATTACAAATTTCTTTTTTTATCATAAATGCGGCGCGCGATTTCTAAACGTAAGAAAAAATACTTAAAATGGGCTGATTTAATAGCACAGTATAAACTTCAATCAGTAAGATTACTTCGTGTCGGCATCTGAAGGTATTTTCCCATATTCTCTTTCTCTCTTTTTGAGTAATCCGTCCAGTTGATTACTATCTATCTCAGTTGCAATCTGCATTTAATAAAGGAAAGAAAGATGCGCAAAATAATGCGCAGCACAATATTTTATTTCAATAACGGTTACTATTCCTACTGTTTAAAGTTTATACTGTGGTAATAATGTAATGTTGTTACATATAAATTAAATTTCAACACCGCTTTGTTAAATGCTTTTTCTAATTTAAGAAAGTACCTGTTCAGTGCCCCAGATACCAAATTTCGACAATTTCCTGACAGCTGTTTTTAAATTATCTGGGTTTTTCGATATTTGCTAAAAAAATGTATTCATTAATAAAAATATGGTAAAATATAAGTGGTTTTCACCTTTAGGAGTTCTTCTTGCTTTTCAAGAGGAAAATACTGCGTTATAACTGCTGCAAATTCGTACATTCTTAAATCACAGCATTTATTGAATGCATTATAAAAATTTATGTTAATTAATGTAGGACATGACTAAAAAGAAAAAAAATAATGTGTAATTTTTACAGTTATTAATGCTTACTTCGATCATATGTATATTCTTCACGCAAGAATCGTATACATCCTTTTTATTAATATTACTAATATTAAATGCTTGATCGATGATAGTTTGCCATGCAGATATGTAGAATTTTGTGTATCTAAAAAATGGTTCACTTTTCAAGAAATTTACATACTTCAACAAAGATTGAATCTGCAAAAAAACAGTATTATTAAAAATTCATTAGTGTTTAATAGTAAACTAGCAATAGTACTATATGCATCAAAACAAAAAACTACACTACACATAATTAAATATACAAATTTCAAAATTTCAACAACCTGTTCTTCTTACACAGGTTAAAATCTTTTCAGCAAGTTCATCAGCAGTTGTCCGTGGACTATCTCAAACAACAAATTCTTTTAGCATCTCTTAAATGTATCGGAAGGGATCAAAATCAGGTGAATGAACAGGCAATGTAAACTATAGTATGGGAAATTACGCAGTTCTCATAAAGCACATCGAGGGATTCTCTCGTCGTGTGCCATGTAGCACCATCCTGTTAAAACTATTGGAAGATTTTTCAGGAATTGTGTCAGAATATTTTCTCTAAGGTGTAACTGATCCACAATGACAGAAATCCTTTTTAGTCTTGCACAAAAAAATGACACTGGGACACTAAATTGCCATACGCTTACTATAAAGTGGTTCTCTACATCTGGCCGTTCAAATCTGAGAAAACGAATTGTCTTAACATTTAAGCACAGTACACAATTCTCGCAAATTTTTCTGTATTATTCAAACTTTGTTCGATTTGTATTTTGTAGACATAGATTTCACTTTTGGAGATTGTAAGACCTGTTCGAAAAGCTTTCCTTGATTCGCATTGTTGCAGGCTAACTGAACGACCAGTGCAGTCTTTCGTTGTGTTAGAACGCTTCCTGTGCGTCTATATTTTTCAAAGACTCTTAACAAATCTTTGTTAGTTGCTGCTAGCTTTGGAAACTTTTCTCTAAGTTGATTGGCAACTTCTAATAAACCAAGTCAATTCAATCGTCCAGTTCCGCATGTTCGAAAATAATACTCCTATAAAAATCTTTTCTTACATCGTTAGCACCGATGATCATTTGACACATTTATAATTCATAGGCTTCCAGGTTTCAATAGGTGTGAATATTTAAATAGATGAACATTTTCTTATTCCAATTGAATATTCTAAATATACGCAAACATTTTAATTTATCTGAACGTTAGTGTAGTAAGAATAAATTATGGTTTCCGCGGTTTTAAATATTATTGGAGTAAGATAAATATTTCTGCTTTCAAAAGTTAATATAGAACAAGGTAGTAAGTTTGACTGAAAATATATATCAAATACAATAAATCTAATGGAGACAAATAAAAACAATAAGTGATAATATATACGATGGTGGATTCATATACATATAAGGTCTTCAATTTTAGAAAATAAAAATAAGAAAAGACAAAATAATGAAACCAGTCTTAAAATAAAGTAAAATTATTGTAAAGGTGACTATAAACCACTGGACATTTTATTCTTAAGCTGGCAATAATTTTGCAACTTTACCTGTGTGATTCTTAAATCTGTCAAGAATTTTACAAAGTAAAAGTCAAAAAAGTAATTCTAACCATATGTCATCCATATTCATACAAAATATTCTAACCAAAAAGATAAATCTAAAGCGAATGACCAGACAAGACAATTTCTCAGAGTTGCCAAATTAAATATTAGTTCAATCATTTATAGTCACTTGGTACTACTAATCTATATAATTATTTTTGCAAATAATGATCATTTAGTGCAACACTTTTCTCCAAACGCTAAATCCATTTCTTAATTCCGTTAATGAAAAAACCTTCTTGTTTACTGTATTGTTCCAATTGCAAACAGCAGTCCGAACTTCAGTGTCTGTTGAAAAATGTTGACCTTTTAATACCTCCTGCAACTTCGGGAACAAATCAAGACTGTACGGAGGGTGCGAAACAACCGTGAATTTCAGGCTTGTCACTGTCTTCATCGTTTTTTTGCTGCAATGCGGTGTGGCGTTGTTGTGATTTAATAAAAAAATCGTTTTCCCCGGCCTTATTCTACGGACACGATTCTTTAGTGATCGTAAAGTTTTGCATATCCTATTGAATTAATCGTTGATAACTTTGGCAGATATTCGGTATGAATGACTCTCTTTGCATCCCAGAAAATGGTGAGCATGACTCTCTGCGATACTGGGACTCTTTTGAATTTTCGTACAAGTGGAGGATCAGGACGACGATATTCCACTGACCGCCGCTTGCTTTCGGGGTCATAATGATGAACCCAAGATTTGTCCCCGGTGGTAATGTTCCTGAGAAAATCATCGTCCTCACGTCGATATTGCTTAAAAAGTTCTTGACAAATGTTTTTTTTTATTGCTTCATGTTAATTGTCCCGGGACCCATCTCGCGCAAATTTTTCTTTAATTCAACGTCTGAACAATGCACTGGACTCTTTCTTGACTGATGTCTGATTGCCGAGAAATTTGTTGCGAGTTCCTTGAATCAATGCCTTGAATCACTTGTCTTTGATTTATTATATGTCACTGATTACATTTCGGCTCTATGACAGACTCTTGCGCATCGAATCCACTGACAAACATTCTTCACATCCATACAATTGTAGTCATAAACAGCTTTCAAACTCCTGTAAATTTCGATGGACCTGCAACCTTCCAGCGTTTAAAATTCTATCATGGATCATTGCTTGGTACTAGGGCTGGGTGAAGTATCGATACATCGTCCAATACCCGATACCTCATATAACGAAGGTATCGATTCCAAAGCATCGATACCTATCGATACTTTACCGATTCCAGTACTCGCTAAGTATCGATGTATCAGGTAGCGAGGTATCGATTCCAAAGCATCGATACCTATCGATACTTTACCGATTCCAGTACTCGCTAAGTATCGATGTATCGGGTAGCGAGGTATCGATTCCAAAGCATCGATACTTTACCGATTCCAGTACTCGCTAAGTATCGATGTATCGGGTAGCGATGTATTGGGTAGCCATGTATCGGGTAGCCTTGTATCGGGTAGCTTACCTTTATGCATTTTTTTAAATGTACATAAAAGATGCAATAACTAAGTAAAGAATTTTTAAGTATATATAGCATTATACACTATGTCTCACTAAGTTGGAACCATATGGAAAACTTTTTTATTATTAATTTTAGGAAAAAAAGTTATTCTTCATAAAAAGTTCTACATGTTCTAAAATCTAAAATGCAATCATTAGATATTAAATTTTTTCAGTCGAATACGCTGTTTGTCAAAAAATATGAATTTTACTCAAGAGTAAAGTACCTTTATATTTGACAATATTGAAAATTGTTATAAATAAAAGATGATTAGAACTAAAAACTATGTTCAAATATGCAATTACATCCATTTACATTGAAAAAATTATTTTTTCTTTTTTGTCTACAATATCAATGCCAATTTAACTGTTGTTAAATGTAATCTAGGATGCATTGACATACAAATGATTTGTTCATAGCAATAAATGTTTGACAGTGAGTTTCAAAACGCGTTAGAAGTTATGACTAGAGCTGAGGATGTTTGCGGTATAACCATGGTTATATCATGTAACCATAGTAAATTACTATGGTTACATGATATAACCATGGTTATACCGCAAACATCCTCAGCTCTAGTTATGACACATAAAAATTTTAGCGTTAACTTGTGAAGAGAAAATAGAAATTGTTTTGATTGTGGGAGAAAATTATAAAACACATAGAGAAGCAGCTATTATTTTTAATAGTGGACATCCCAATAAAAATATGAATAATTCAACTGATACGAAAATAGTAAATAAATTTAAGAGTACTGGAAGTATTAAAAATAATTTTAATGGAAAACGCCAAAAGCTGGTTGTCGATGAGAATACGCAGTTTGAAGTCATGCTGTCTGTGGTAGAAAATCCAAAACTGTCATTGCGCAAAAGGAAATCGTTGATGCAAGAAAATGTAAATAAAGATACAGTGGCAAGAATTTTAAAATTAAATAAATACAAACCATTCAAACCAAAAATCATTCACACATTGAAAGAAAGGGATTATGGCGCTTTATGCAAAGGGCGCTTTGATTTTTGCTGTCTCATCCAAGGAGAGTTAGAAGAGGACCCTTTTTTTACGAGGAATATAATTTTTTCCGATGAAGCAACGTTTTCCTCAAATGGAACTGTCTCGTCACAACAATGTCGCTGGTGGTCTGACAATAATCCAAATTTTACAATAAAGGCTCATGACCAATATTCATTTAAGACGAACGTGTGGTGTGGCATTTATAAGAACAGAGTAATAGGACCTTTTTTTTCGACAATCTATGAATGCCAAACGTTATTTACAGCTTTTACAAACGCACATCAAGGACTACATAGACGAACTACCCATACAAGAACGTCAATGTATTTGGTTCCAACAAGACGGTGCCACATGCCATAGTACATTGAATGTTAGGGAATATCTTGAACACATGTTCCATGGAAAAGTTATTCACAGATATTCTGATCTTTTTTGGCCTGCTAGGTCCTCTGACTTAACCCCCCTTGATTACTTCTTATGGGATTACTTGAAGCAAAAAGTTTACCAGAAAGGGCCGTTACAAGATGTTAACCATTTGGAGAAGATAATTCTAGAAACATGCCAGGGAACTTCTTCACTAATATGATAAGGAATGTATTACGTGAATTTACTAATAGAATGATTAAATGTATTGAACGAGAGGGTGGATATGTCGAGGCATTAGTGGAATGAGTGAAAAATAAATTTCTATGTATTTCTAGTTTTAAACACAACTTAGTATTTGTATGTATTTTCTTATTTGCAAAATAAATGCACATGCATTAATTACCTGTTTAAATTGCAAAATTGTTAGAAAACATTTAGAAACGAAAAAGTTATCATGTGTATCATCGTGCATTTTTTTAAATGTACATAAAGGATGCAATAACTTTTTAAGTAAAGAATTTTTAAGTATATATATTATACAGGGTGTAACAAAATAAGTGTAAAACATTTCAGGGAGTGATTCCTCATCGAAAAAGAGATAGGGTCTTTCATATAGAGAAACTTCATTGGAGCATCCCTTGTTAAGATATAGCCCCTTAAAGTGGGTACATAAAATTTGTTTTACAATTTTTCTCACAAACACTAAAAATGTATTTTTTTGGTTTACCCCATGGTTGTAAGGGGTGGAAAACGCAACCACTAAAATTTATTTCCAATGTAACTTTTTGTCTTTTTATTTGTTTACCATTAAAAAATTTATTTCCAATAGCTTGTTTCATTCTAAACAAAAAATGTCTCTTGAATTTTTTGCCCAAAATGAATCAGTTCGCAGCAAAAAATTATTTTACCAACAACTACAGAGATACATCGTCATAAAACGAAAATGCGAAACTTATTTATCTAGTAAGCCGCTATTAGTGATATTGACAATTAAATTGGTATCACGCTGTCAGTTTGTAAATTTTTGTAGTTGAATTAATAATTGTGTGTCGTTGTTTTGTGCTTAATTTGTTAGATTAATAATTCACTTGTTATTAAAATGGCATACACAAATGAGGAAATGGCTGATATGCATTACGTTTACGGTCTGTCGCAGGGAATGGGTTAAAAGCTTCTAGAAGATATGCTGAAATGTATCCTCAACGGCAGCTTCCTTCGCATAGAATATTTGCCCGACTTCATCAACGATTACGAGAATATGGTTCATTCGACAAAAGAACGCAGGATTGTGGTCGCCATCGAGAAGTAAGAACAACACAGCTTGAAGAAGCAGTACTTAATTTTGTTGAAGAACAACCTACTAGCAGTACTAGAAAGATTGCTTTCGAGTTAAATGTTGATCATATGACGGTATTTCGAATTTTAAAGGAACAACTTTTATACCCTTACCATCTGCAACGAGTACAGGCACTGTTACCGCGAGATTTTCCGAACCGTCTTGAATTTTCCAATTGGATGCTGGAAATGATTAGAAGAAATCCTGACTTTCTGAAGACGATCGAATTCACAGACGAATGTACTTTTTCTCGGAACAAGATGATTAATTTTCATAATAACCACATATGGGCTGATGAAAACCCTCACGCTATTGTCCAAGCTAACCATCAAGAAATGTTTTCTCTTAACGTGTGGCTCGGAGTTATTGGGGATTATTTAATTGGCCCTCATTTTCTACCTCCTCGATTAAATGGTGAGGCATACACTCAATTTTTAAGAGAAGTGCACCCAGTACTGCTGGAGGAAGTTCCTTTGGGCGTCAGAGGGGATATGTTTTTTATGCATGATGGGGCTCCCGCCCATTTTAGTCAAGCAGCACGTCAGCATTTAACTCAAACATATCCAAATCATTGGATAGGTCGAGGAGGACCACAGAATTGGCCCGCTCGATCCCCGGATCTCAATCCTCTCGATTTCTCTACTTGGGGCCATTTGCAGAGTTTGGTTTATCCTACTCCTGTTCGCGATGTAGAGGACTTAAGAAACCGCATCATCGATGCGTGCAGGGTATTTAGAGAGACTCCAGGAATATTTGAGCGAATACGTGGCTCAATGCGCCGACGTCTAGACGCATGTGTAATGACTGAAGGTGGACATATTGAACATTTACTATGATTTCTACATGTTTAATGTTTTGTTATTAATAAATTAGTTTTTTATTGGAAATAAATTTTTAAACCATGGGGTAAACCAAAAAAATACATTTTTAGTGTTTGTGAGAAAAATTGTAAAACAAATTTTATGTACCCACTTTAAGGGGCTGTATCTTAACAAGGGATGCTCCAATGAAGTTTCTCTATATGAAAGACCCTATCTCTTTTTCGATGAGGAATCACTCCCTGAAATGTTTTACACTTATTTTGTTACACCCTGTATAATATATATTTAAAAGGATATTATTGTGTGTAGCAAATATCCTTATTATGACAACTATAATTATTACAAAAAAAATCTCACAATATTGCAAATTTCATACCGTAGTTATGGTAGAATCGGTAAATTAATTTTATATCTCTTGAAACCGATATCAAACAATCAACACCTAGAAAACGGGTTACGAATATTGATTTCTAGGTATCGATTCCAAAGAATCGATTCTAAGGTATCGATTCCAAGGTATCGATTCCAAAGCATCGATACTTTACCGATTCCGGTACTCAGAATCGATACCGTGCACAGACCCGATACATCGGTAAGTATCGATACCTCGATTGGTATCGGTACCCGATACCGAAAACGTCGGTATCGCCCAGCTCTACTTGGTACTCACTCAGAAAGCGAACTCATAATAAATGACACTGTTACTTAAGGACGGCATATAGGAAAATGAAACTTTGCTTGCTAAGTATACTTGAAATTATTATTTGCAGGTTAGAACTACTTTCTATCCCCACTACTCATATAATGGCGTTGTTGGAGAGCTTGTATACCAACCCGCCCTCGTATATATAATTAAGTAATATTTAAAAAAAAGTAAATGTATTTTTAAGAATGTAGTGTCAACTGTATTCATGCAAGTTTTTCAGAAAAGGAAGATTGTTTCTATGCTTAACATTCTTTCGGGTGGTATTTCGCGTTCGGGGTTGGTTATTAGAACCATGTTCGAAATGGACACGCCCCAGAAAAAGAGCTCATCGAAACGTCAAGCAACTGAAGGTTTTTCTAAGAAACTGCTCCTAAAAGGGACCGCCTCTCCGAAGAAGCATTTAGCGTAATTCGTCGGCGAAAATGTCAGGTGGAATTTATATAAGAAATAATTTTCATTATACTTACACAATTTAATTTTAAAGTAGACATGATGATGAGTTGCCAAATTTTCATATCGTATTCAGCATATGTCATACATAGAGAAGCCATTGCTTTAACTGTTATAGGACTAGAAATATTCTGCGCCAATCTCCTTAGTAAATCAGTTTTTTTGTAATTGTTCAATGTTTCAACGTCCATTGTGAGTCCTAAATATTCCAGATCACTCAAAAGGTACATTTTATTTACGTAATTACTAGAAAATGTTATTTTTTCACTTTTACTATTTGTAATTATTACATTACATACCAAAAAGCTTCAAAGGGAGTATTTGTTAACGTTTCAATGGTGGCAATATCTGAAATAATAATAAAACAATTTAAGGCGTTAGCCATATAATAAATATTTTCAGCTTCTGAGTCTCCAAAACCAATTTTTAAAAGGTGTGCTTGCCATTTACTACTATCTTCGCTTTGACAGATATACGCGGATCTGAAATAATTGGGAATAATAATAATAAAGTTTAGATATTTAAAGGATTTGATTACCTTTTCAAGTTTTCAGTAGGAATCATGTCGAATTCGTTGCAATTATTCGTAATTGTTAAATTAAAATTTGATACAAGTTTCTCAGATAACCAGCTTTCTAGTAATGTTAATCTTGCTTTATGGATGTTTATGTTGAATAGAGAACCTATTTCATCAACTGCTTTATTGATATCTGAAAAATGAATTGAAACATACTGTGTGTTGTAATAATATAATAATAATAAATAAATGAAAAAATTAATATCCTAAATTTCTCTCTTCTATAAAGTAGTTAGTAGGCGGGTAAGTGACATAGACTAACACGTATAAGTGTTATGAGAACAATTCCTATCGGTGCAATGGAGGTGATACTAAATTTACCACTTCTAGATATCTATATACAAGAAGTAAGGTCAGTAGCCTACAGAGTAAAGTAAGGCCAAATGTCTATAAGTCAAGTCCACGGCACTAACCATCGTAAGTTGAGAGAATAGAAAAACTCAAGGCAGATCCCATTACAGGGAAAGCGAGCAATGCCATGGTTTAGAAATTTAACTGATAAGAAATATAAAATAGTCATTCGAGATAGGAAGTAATAGTGGAGAAAAGTCCCACGCGCCCGGGGAAATGAATCGCACTATGCCCATCTTCTCCAACAGTCAAGCAATGTTAAAGGCACTGAATTCAGTGCAAGTTATGCCTAAACTTGTACGGAATTATGTGTGTGGGTCCTGAACGAGCTCAATGCTCACAACAAAGTGACATTATCCTCGGCTCTAGGAAACAAATGCCATAGGTCTAATAAAAAGGCGGACAAATTGGTTCGACAGGCCTCGTCTACAGCCTTCATAGGATCGAAGCCTTACTTTGGCATTGCAAAAACGATTATTAAAACAGCCATAAAAAAGTGCACTGAAAATCTAGGGAAAGGTGGAAGAACCCTCCAGATCAAAGACAGGCAAAACAGTTCCTTAGGGAACATTCACCTAACTTTACAACGGACCTACTGAATAGAGACAGAAAGTCTGTTAAGATGATAGGCTTATTAAGGGAGCATTGTAAGCTCAACACTCAACAAACATATAAATATGGGCTTGACAGAAGAAACGGCATGTGGATTCTGCCAAGAGGAAGAAGAAATCGCGGTCGATGTATTATGCCAATACCAAGATTTGACAAGAATACGGTTCCTGCAGTTGGGAGATCAATATCCCAAAGCTAAATGATATATTGTTACACTTCGTGTATATAAGAATATTTTAATTTAATTTAAGTTATATTTCTTCAAATATTTCAAATTCAAAAATAGGAATTCGAACTTATACATTTTCTGTATATACATATTCGTATTTGCAAAGAGAAAGCTTTTCTTTTGTTATCATTCTGGTCAGTTGACCCTTCCAAGAAATCTACCTGACTAAGAATGGTCACCAAGTATCTAACGTTCGATTACAATTCTCACAAATACATTTCATTTTAAAATTAAGTTATTTAATTTAATTACGTACTCTTCTTTATAATTATATCATGTCGCATATCATTTTAAAGCTTTCTTCATAAGGAATATCTTAATGATATTTATTTCATCGATACCACAACTTTTCAGCTCGTGCTTTTAGTTAGTTCTTAATTCTAAGACATCGTCAGCTTCACCCCCTCTCCTCCTTGGGTCATAAAAGAAAACCGTTTTCGACAAACTCATCCTGATTCTTAGTTCAGCTGCCATGCCGTAACCATCGTTTCTTCGTAACAGGTAACTTTGCGTACTGTTCAAGTACCTACCCACCATGAAGCACGTGCCCACGTTTCTAAGGTAACTCTGTATTGTTCGATGCAGAGATTATTTTATTTTAGTTGCGTTCACATTAATTTAACTAATTAATTTCTTGGTCCTCCTGCCAAACATCGCTCTTCATACGTGTCCAAGTACTGCCGCGAACCACGTGGCTGACCAACACACGCTTCCACAGGTAGCTCTGTTTTGTTCGATGCAGAGGTTATTTTATGTTAATCACATTTAATTCCCCTTTACTTTACGACATAATTTAAATTCCTTTTCAGGGTATTGTTTGTGTTAATTTTTATTTGTCGCTCTTTGTATATATTGCTACTTTTATTTATTACTTTAATGCATTTTAAATCTCTAAATTTCTTATGTAAATATTAATTAAAAACTTTGAGGACAACGTTGTTGTGTTTTATTTAGTTAATAAGTTGTAATATATTTATTTCAGCATTCTTAGATGTAACTTCTTTGATGTAACTTCATCATCACCAATTATTTTAAAATAAATAATTGGTGATAATTTCCTTTATTGTTAGCACGCCGCCACAACCGAACCAGGGCATATTTTTTAACAATTGTCGCTCAAGACGTGAGGCTTGAATTTGATTAAGTGTAATCAACGAGTCCACTGAAACATGGTGAAGTCGAAGGAACAACAGAACAACACTTCTAATTCTAAATCGAATGATTTGGTGGCGCCTACGAAAATTCATCAGATATATAATCTTTAATCAATGTTTCACAGTAATTTTGTAGATCAGTTGCCACGCCACAGCTATCACCTCGGAAACCGGATGGTTTTAGTGGATATATTTTCCAAGGCTCTGAACAACTAGCACATCTGAAACCAGAAACACTAAGCTCTGCACGAACGACGAACGAAATCGCAACGTATCTTAACGGAGAAGCAGCATTATGGTTTGAGAAATTTAATAATCAAATTGATTCTTTTGAATGTTTTAGTGAACTATTTCTTGAACGTTACAAGTCTAGCGAACGTAAGTACAAACTTCTTGAAATATTATACAGTCATTTTCAGCAAAAGAATGAACGCGCAGTTCCTTTTCTCTTGAAGAAAAAACGATTGTGCAATCATTTATATTCGAATTGGGACGCAGCCTTAATCAAGAGGCAATTACGATCCGAATACAAAGTGCTGTTAGGACCGAAACCTCTAGAAACAACGAAAGCGTCAAGAGAAGCTTGCATGGAGATAGACAACATACATGGCGATCCAGCAGAGATTTATGCACATAAGCTATCGTATTTATCCTCTAATTCAATTTCAGGCAACATAGTGTCACTGGCATGGCAACTGCCCAGTTCTTCCACTTCTCTCTGTAAGTATATTCTGAAGATTTCACAATTTGTAGTTCCATTTACAAGAGTCGATCTAGTTTTTTAAAATTACATCCTGTTTCTCTGATTTTTTAATTCACTACTTTTTATTACTACTCATTTTGTTTTTTATTTTGTTCTATATCCTGATTAATTGGGCTTTGCTTAGGTCATGTGGTCTTCCTTTTTTAACCTCTTTTTTGTATTATACTTGGGTAATAATCTAACTATTTCTTTGTTAATTATTTTCTCTTCTTCCTCGAAGCTGATCGAGTTATAAGTAGAGAGAGAGATTAATTTAAGTAACGTCGTATGTATATTTTGCCAGTCGTCGCCGGACAACGTTGAGCGCACTTCGCTCGTGGAGTGTGACACCGACTGGGTACCAACATAAACAAAAATTCAGTTTAAATTTAAAAAAATCATGTATCAAGCTGCTAAGAAAATTAATGCTAAGAATCTACTCCACTCTAACAATATATCCATGTTTTGAATGCAAATATTGCGCCGGTATATTAAAAGGAAACTATGAAAGTGTCTTATTTATAATGAAGTCACTATATCTGCTATAGCTGCTTTTTTTCGAAAATATTGATAAAGAACGCGTAACCACGGTTAATCCGCAAGCCATTTAGTGAGTTTAGAAATGGATGTGTTCATAAGTTTTCGGAAAACGCTGCATTTGAGATACAGATTTGAAGAAAAAATGACAATAATATTAAAAAGAATATGGTCTAAATTCGTTTTCAAACTTTCAAACGAGTTTTCTCCAAACATCGGTTTTCAAAACGGTATGCTTGATGTCCTGTTTCTATCAATGCAATTGCGTTGTAAGTATACGCCGTTCACGATTTGAAGACGTGTACGTCATCAACGATGACTTTTGCTTATGTCAAACTTGCAATATTTATGTTATAACTAGGGATCGGACACGAGAGGCCCATGACTCATCGCTCATCGAGCGTACTATTGAAAATTTGTATTTTTAGGGTTTTTAATTTTATTTATATAATTGGAAAACAAACGGGTAGTGATCTATAAAATACGAAATACATTTTTATTTGTTCATTTTGTAGTTTAAGTTGAGTAAAGGAGAATTAATGTTAACTGGCAATACTTTCTCAAGGTCCTCTTCTGTAAAATTTGTTCTCTTTGAATGAAATACATCCTTGTGGATAGAAAACGTCCTTTCTACATCGCAACTGGTTATAGGTGTATACTCGAAATATTCTTTTATTTCTGCGTATTTAGCAGTTAGATTTTGAGGCATTGTCCCATACACAATTGCCGCAATGTTATTAAATCAGGATTTCTATTAAAAACTGCGTCTAACTTTTGTCGAAGGCAAGAAGAAAGGAATTTCAGTATAATATTGAAGTATTTGCGTCACAACTCAACAACAAAAACCAGATGTGCGGTTAACCGAATGAATAGCGCTATTCAATAACTGCGTAATACAATACGCAGTTATTGAATAGCGATGTTATAGACTATTTATATAGTCCATTGTAATTTCGGCATCTCGTGTCCAGTCCCTAGTTATAACTTCCAATTAAAAATAGTGAATTATAATAAAAGTTGGGACTATAAAGTAATTTTTTATTAATACAAAGGTATTTTTAATAATATAAAATATTATTAAAAATCTGGTGTGAAGAACACAAATGCAGGTTCACTATTAATATTTTCTGTGAACGTGTCCGAATATATCCTATCCCCAGAGACGTAGATACGTATTTCGCTTTTCTACAAGCTCATCGGTACGCCCCTGCTGGAGAAAGGATATTTCCAGACACATTCACAGAAAAGAACCACCTCGCCCTATCACCGTAATTATCCAGACCGAGCGCAGAAGTAAATTCGGCGCTACCTGTTGTCAGACAGCCAAAGTACCTCGCATACCGTCCACATAATTAATGTGAAGTAACGACGCCCTTCCAAAGAGGTTAGCACAGCCAACTCTCTAGAAAACTGCATTTTGTTTGTGCCTTCACTCATACTACGGCTTAACCGCATGTGTAATGTATCAGAATAATTGAAACATACATGAGTAGGTAAACCCCACCAGTTTTGTATAATACAAAGGTATTTTTAATAATATAAAATATTATTAAAAATCTGGTGTGAAGAACACAAATGCAGGTTCACTATTAATATTTTCTGTGAACGTGTCCGAATATATCCTATCCCCAGAGACGTAGATACGTATTTCGCTTTGGGGATAGGATATATTCGGACACGTTCACAGAAAATATTAATAGTGAACCTGCATTTGTGTTCTTCACACCAGATTTTTAATAATATTTTATATTATTAAAAATACCTTTGTATTATACAAAACTGGTGGGGTTTACCTACTCATGTATGTTTCAATTATTCTGATACATTACACATGCGGTTAAGCCGTAGTATGAGTGAAGGCACAAACAAAATGCAGTTTTCTAGAGAGTTGGCTGTGCTAACCTCTTTGGAAGGGCGTCGTTACTTCACATTAATTATGTGGACGGTATGCGAGGTACTTCGGCTGTCTGACAACAGGTAGCGCCGAATTTACTTCTGCGCTCGGTCTGGATAATTACGGTGATATGGCGAGGTGGTTCTTTTCTGTGAATGTGTCTGGAAATATCCTTTCTCCAGCAGGGGCGTACCGATGAGCTTGTAGAAAAGCGAAATACGTATCTACGTCTCTGGGGATAGGATATATTCGGACACGTTCACAGAAAATATTAATAGTGAACCTGCATTTGTGTTCTTCACACCAGATTTTTAATAATATTTTATATTATTAAAAATACCTTTGTATTATACAAAACTGGTGGGGTTTACCTACTCATGTATGTTTCAATTATTCTGATAATTTTTTATTGATAAAAACAGCAACGGTCCATTTGCTTCAGTTTGCAATCGCGGATGCAACATTAGCTGCAAAATGCTTTCGACATTTCAAACCAAGAGTAAACAAACAAACGCAAAATATGACAGAACGATATGTGCCAACTCTGAACATTGGCACCAACATAAATATGCATTCGCAGTGATGATATAATGTTATATATACTTGTTTTATTATTGTTTTTGTGTTGGTGATTCCAAAAATTCTATTGATGACGCGCACGTCTTCGAATCGTGAACGGCGTATAATTCCTAAGTATATTAGTTATTGCACTATATAAGCATTGACTGATGATTTTGTGAAAAATATTGAAATTATAAATAAATCAGTAGCGCTTAGACATTGAAGAATATTTAATAAAAAAATGTTTTTTTCTCATTTGAAGTAATTTGAAAAGGATTTATTATACTGCTTCAGCTATAAGAAAGGGGCATTCAACTAAATGCTTAGTTACAGAAATATCTCAAGGTATATATATTTTTATTATAATAATTATAATTTTTGAAATATAGGTTAGTGAAGTGCGAAACCACAAATTCATGGGATATATTGCTTTTTTGTGTGTCACCAGAACCATAACTCAAATAATTATTCTATTTGATAATACCTGGACAGTTCAATAAAACTCCACCAGCTCTTTCTAATATGCTTTCGTCCATGTATAAAGAATCTATTAATTCATGTGGTTTTGAAAGTAGGTCAACATAATTTTCGGTATTTATTTGGCATAAATGAAGTATGTGATTAGCGGCAAAACTGAGATATCTTTTCTGAACCTGCAATGAAAATTATTATATAAGTAACAGTGAAATAGAGTTATGGCCTTAGAACCTCTAATTATAAATATACAAAGTTAGAAACACACAATTGAAAGCGTTATGTTCCTTCTTTTTTAGATGTATAAATTTATATAGAATTCTGAATATATGTATACATGCAATTGTTTTTAATTAGCGTCGGACAGATTTCCTCTATAACTTCTAAAGTAAATATATCAATAAAAACATACTTATAATCTATTTGCGATTATAGACGAGGCACGTCATAATCGCGTCACACGGTGTTGCTAAGTTTCATTTATATTTTTTAAATTTTAGGTTATGGTTGATAAATTTAAATGACAGAAAACGATATGAAAAAAGCAACACAAATAATGACAGTTGTGACATATAACACCCTGACTTATCCTAAATGTTGCAATACAGACTGTATGTTAGTAACTTGTGGTCCTTAGCTAACTGACGTGCCTCATCTGGAACTGTAACAAGGCTACCTATAGTATCAGTATCTTATAAATTTATTAAATATAAATTATATAACAGCAAATAACTATGATTAACTGATAATTCGGGTAAACATAAACATTTTTTCTCCATACATATCGAATTCCATCTGAACCGGAAATATTAATTTGGCATTCATTCATTCATTCATAAATAAAACCTGTATGACAGCACTTAAATGGAAAATATTAAAAAATTATTAATTTGACAATGTAAAATATCCGCGTACGAAGTTTAATCTTCTTTTTATGTTCTTTTCAGAAGTAAAGATTTTTTCGGTACATTCTGCCATTCAAGCCGCAGAACATACCTAATGCATATAAACTCTTTGGAGAACCTGGCGAATAGTATCAGTGTGAAAGTTTTTCTTTATTAGTTCCTAACTATTTTTGTTAATGCTATTGCTGTAAGAAATTGTATTTTCTTAATTTCTCTAACTATAGATCGTTCATCTGTAGTTTTCGAGCTTTGCTATTTTTAATTATGTTTGAAATTCTATTTTTCTTTTTAAGCCTTTTTATGATATCGTAAATAGTAATTTGGTTTTATTTGCAGTTTCGATAATTTCTCATTCTTCGACTGTTGAATGCCGGTAGAGTTTCAGAGTTCTTGAATTTGCCGCGTTGAGGGTTGCTGTGACGAGAACACATACGCACATACATCCTCCACACATACACATTCTGACACACAGTATATTAAACATACAGTAAGAACAACTAGCTCATTTTGGTGTACAGTTTTTGAGGGCGCATATGTGAAATTGGCGGTCCTTCAACAATTGTCGGACAAGTGTTGACAGAAAATAGAAAAAAAAATTCCACACAAACAACGTATTTATATTGTATACAATTGATAACAAGATATATTAGTTTCTATGTCACTTATATTTATATTTTTAAATAAGATATCAAGTAATGTTAACGAAAATTAATAAATAATATTTCGGGGATAGCAACATTTAAATTTGAAAATGTCCAGTATCAATGTGACCAACCGTATACTTTATTTAGAAATAAAACCGAACTTTCAAATTAAATTTTTAATGTTGTGTATATAAACTTACTGTATATAAAATTTACTTCTATATTTTGTTGGAACGAGGACTATTTTAATTCTTATCGCAAAAACCTCAATTTTATTTGAAGTATTGGTGGTAAATATGCATATTATGTTATATATGCATATTATGCTTGTGTGATATATATTTCCATAAAATTAATGAATACATAACAATAGGTATAGATAGTTAATAGATCTGTATTTTATTTATTTAATCTTATTGTGATTATATTTACTCTATAATCGTAGTATATTTTAAATGTATTTTGTCTGTTGGACAAGAAAGGTCTTTGTTATTAATAAAAATATGTGCAACGTAATAACTTGATTAATTATTAGAAAATAAAACACTTGGCTTAGTTTCACGACTTCTTTAATTAGATATACTAACAATTGTTTCGGCTATTAGGCCATTATCAAAGAGCTATCTAAAACTAAACTTACTCTACTTAAGGTTAACTTATATACCTGTGTTCATTATGGGTGGGAGAATGAGGGTAATTGATATTTAAAATTGCATCGATATAGGGGGTATTTATGAATTCTAATTGTGTGTTTGTGATAACTCGATTTTGTTTTTGGGCTTTTTTAATTTCAAAAATCTCTAATATATTTAACTTTTTACTTTTTACTACATTATGAATGAGGTTACAGCTCTTTATATCGGGTAAGTGGTTCTGGTCTATACAATGTTCTGCGAACCCTGTGTGTTTAACACTATATTTTATATCTCTAATATAATAATAATAATAATAATAATAATAATAAACCGTTTATTAACCCAACAGATTATACATCCAATTATGGGGTTATAAATATAAGTACATGTATATAAGTATTAAACATAACGTGCGTATCAATGGAAAAATTATCCTAAACTAAATTAAATCTAAGGAGTAAAACAAATACATTCCTTCACAGAAACCAAATACTTGCAGTAATTATCGCCAAATACATCCAAACAATAATTACATGAATTATATAAATGGCACATTCTATAAAGTGGGGAGTTTGTATATGAATTAGTTGCAGCCTGCCTATTTAAAAAAGTAATTGAGTTTCTAGCGTTGAAACGAGGAATATAATATATAATATGTTCTGTTAACCGTTTATTAATACATCTGCCACTCTGTCCGATATAAATAGCTTCACAATTCTGGCATTTTATGGAATATACTCCTGATTTATCTAAGTTATCTATTTTATCTTTAGTATTATTCAACAATGTACCTAAATTTACTTTATTTATCCACACTATGTTAATGTTGAGTTTCTTTAGTAATTTGTTTATTTTCTGTGTTATGGGAGGGATATAGGTGATTACATGCCAACTAGGTTTCTTTAATTCTTTTATTTCTGGGTATAACAATTTTTGAAGTATTTTCCTTTCTTTATGTTTTATCAACTTATCGATGATATCTGGGTTGTAACCATTATTTTTTGCTATTATTTTAATTGTGTTCATTTCATTATTAAAGGCTTCCTTATTTAGTGGTATACTTATTGCTCTATGTATATAGCTATGGAAAGTTGACATTTTAATTTTTTGTGATTGATTTGCGTTAGCGTGTACTATATTATCCGAAAATGTTGGTTTTCTATATATTTTATATAATAACTTATTGTCTTTTTTGTGTATTGTAATATCTAGGAAATTCAATGTGTTATTGTGTTCTTTTTCTATAGTAAACTGTATTTTGGGGTTTAATGTATTAAGTAGTGTTAGGAATTCTGTTAATTGTCTATCGGTTCCCTTCCAAATACACAGAATGTCATCTACGTACCTAGCCCAATAATGTATTTGTCTTGTAACGGTATTATTAATCTTAAATAATCTTTTTTCTAAGTGATCTATGTATATATTAGCTAACAATGGGCTTAGTGGTTCGCAGAACATTGTATAGACCAGAACCACTTACCCGATATAAAGAGCTGTAACCTCATTCATAATGTAGTAAAAAGTAAAAAGTTAAATATATTAGAGATTTTTGAAATTAAAAAAGCCCAAAAACAAAATCGAGTTATCACAAACACACAATTAGAATTCATAAATACCCCCTATATCGATGCAATTTTAAATATCAATTACCCTCATTCTCCCACCCATAATGAACACAGGTATATAAGTTAACCTTAAGTAGAGTAAGTTTAGTTTTAGATAGCTCTTTGATAATGGCCTAATAGCCGAAACAATTGTTAGTATATCTAATTAAAGAAGTCGTGAAACTAAGCCAAGTGTTTTATTTTCTAATAATTAATCAAGTTATTACAAGAATGTTTCACCAAGAAATATCTGCGAAGTCAACCAATGAAATATGTGCAACGTGTTATTATTTTGTAGACATTGGTTTGGTATTTTCTTAATTTAGAGATGCTAAAATTATGCCTGTATGAAAGCGTAAAACACATTATAAATATAATTGTTCATTATATCACTATTCTTCTTAACATTACTTGCGCGTATACATTTTAATTATATAAAAAATCACAAGATAAAGTGGTTATAAAAAAATATAGAGCTAAATTATCAATTCATTAAACGGAATGTTTACTTTAGTTTAAATATATAACATAATAGGTAGTTCTACCACTTAATATTTCCAACTATTTGTTTGCATGTAGTTGTTTTTTTAATAATTTGATATAAATATTATATGTATAAATAAAAAATATGATAATTTCCACTTTTAGATAGCGACATTTAGTATTATAAATAGGAAGGACTGCCAATTCGTCCACCATTTTGATTATAAAGTCTGCACTTCGAACATCAAAGGTACCAACGGCAGCTGTCCCTACTATATGTTTAATATACTGTGACTCGACGCTCATCTGTGCAATAGTACGCAAGAGTTGAATACGTGCATTAGTACCGATCAGTTCACACATACGTACAAGTTACACAGTTTTCCATCAATACAAAATACAGTCCACTATTATTAAAACAAAGTGTTTTATTTCAACAAAATAAACTCAAAGTGTTTACATCAAACATAACAAATGCGTTAGCCCATTTCTAAAAAAAAATAGTGTTTCCACTACATTATTTCTAAAGAATAATACGTGATACAGCGAACGAAATTGCTTAATTTCTCTCACAAGTGGCATCAGAGTAATACTTTCCGATTTTGAAGACAGGCTCAATTTTGTTTTCCTATAGCGACATGGTGTTTTTGTAAAAATTTATATTTAATTAAATTAAAATTGGAATATTTCTTTTATAAGTAATAAAAAGACGTGTACGAATTTTATATATATATATGAGCGTGGTCCTACAATGATCTGGCCTGACATGGTTGGATAAGAAGTATGACAACACGACACGTATCACCCTACTGCTCTACTCCTTGTGTACCCGACCAGCAAATTACATAAAACTGCAACCTGTGTGAATGACAGTTGCTTAAATAGGACGTGTCACGCCTTTTAGAACAATGGCAAAAGTCGAATAGAGAAGTCTGATTAAATTTCTGTTCAAAGTCAGAAATTAAAAAGCGTTTAGATGGCGTATACAGTGATGTTTCCTCTTCATATAGCACAGTAAAGCAATGGGTAAAAGAGTTTCGTTTTGGACGAGAAACTGTGGAAGATGTTGGACATGAAGATCGACCGATTGAAACGCTCACAGCGGAAACAATTAGTCTTATTAAGGTGGAAGTATTGAGTGATCGTCGGTTAAAAGTGAGGGAAATTGCCGCAAGAAAAGTAATGTGCACCGTGCTTTGCAAGATCATCTGCATATGTAAGTAAAGTGAGTGCCTTAGCTTTTGTCGGCAGTTCAAGAACAGGAACGAGTTCAATGTGCGGCCGCCTTTTTAGAGCTGTGTTAGGACAATCCTACACAAACTATGATCGTATCGTAACCGGGGATGAAACCATGGTGCTCTATTATAATCCTGAGAGCAAACGCGAATCAATGGAGTGGCGATTCAAAGGGGAGACACCCCCATGAAAAGCAAAAAATGTAACAATCTACCTGAAAGATCATGTGCACAATTTTTTGGGATTCACAAGGACTGTAACACTACTGTCAACCGGGCTTTTTGCATCACGTGCGTGTGTGTGTGTACATGTATATATATATATATATATATATATATATATATATATATATATATATAGGAGATTTTGTCGGCGATTTAAGGTCTGTTTTAAAACAGACCTTAAATCGCCGACTTACAAAATCTCCTATAATATACAAAGGTCAGGAAAAGAAAGAAATAACTATATATATATATATATATATATATATATATATATATATATATATATATATATATATATGGTAGATTTAATTAGTTGGTGATTTAAGGTCTGGTTTTACTTCAAAATATATATATTTAAAACAATCTTACATGTTTCGGCATATGATGCCTTTTTCAAAGAATTTAAAATATAAATGACAGTATATTAATGTCATTCTTATACATTTGTAGTTGCCAGGGATAAAAGTATTCAAAGATACATTCCAGTTTAATAATAACAAATCGTGCCTTAGAATTCAAAAAATAGTTAGACAGCAAAAACGGGGAATGGCAAGGCATGAGTTATTATTATGTATGCGCCCGTCGAGTAAAAAGTCATGTTTTAGTAAATAAGATAAATTCTCTGGCTACAGTGTCAGGTGCAAGATATTAAAAAAGACTATTTACTCTCTGTTTAATAAGTTTTACTAAATTACACTTAAACTATTGGTGTCAGTTTTAAAATTTAACGTGCTTTTTTCTTTATTAGTATGTATCATTTCTAGCAATAGTTTGTTTTTATAGTGATTTTCCTGTTCCAAAATTTGAACATTGTTATAATTAAAATTGTGATTATGATTATTAAAATGTAATGACAAAGCACACGATTTTTTTCAAATTCTGCAAAAATTTAAGTTTCAAAAATTATTACGTGTTAATTTTGTTTTAAAATGTAATTTTCAAGTGAGTTACTAGTTATAATTATGTGCGAATTAATTAATAAGGCCAACGCTTAACTCTAGTTGTAAGTTATTAATAATAACGAAATATTGAGAGAATTTTAATGTAAACAGACCGATAACCCAAATATTAATGAATTTATATTAGTACGGTCAAGAACTTTTCTATAATCTGTAATTATATATCTATATACATATATATATTCAGAATATTCCTTGGTTGAAAAAAACTTACTTTTGTAAATGCTTTTAACACTTCTGGGTCAGATTCGGATCTACTCTCTTTATATCGAATCGCGTATTTTAAACACAGTTTTGCTGCATTTACTTGATCGGCACCTAAAAATTGAAAGTAGAGACATATAAAATAGTTATCCTATTTTTTTACCTGGCGGCGTATGTTTTACTAAATGATAAAGAGCAGATGTAGCCATTTCTAGATTTGTCATTTCTTGTGCGCACACATCAACCTGTTCGAATAGACAGTTATGCACGGGGTACAAAATCCATTTTTTTTCACAATTTCTTTGTAGAATACCACTGGATACCTAAAATATGCGCGAACGTGTCAGTGATGAACGTCGATTAATTCCTTAGAAGATACTTTGTGTACGTGATCAGAAAATCATAAATTGAATTATTTTTTTAAATAGAATTTTGTATTTATTTAAAAAAGCGCATGTTTTCATTCGTAGTTAGGCCAGCGCTTTTACAATACTAATATATTATAGTGATATTAACTGATAGTTTCCTAAGGAAAAGTCTAGATTGATATTCAGAAGAAATAGTAGGAATAATTTGTTATTATATCTGATAATATCTGATAATGTAAAACTCTATTTTAAATTTATACATATTTAATTATTATCTCACATACAGAGTGTCCCAGCTGACGCGGTTTCTTTGATAATTTGTTTATTTTACAGTATAGAGAAAAAAGTTTCAAATAAAAGTTATCCCTATTTAAACGACGCATTGCCAGAAAATATTTTCAAATATACAGGGTGTCCCAGTTATAGAAAAAGCGTATGTAACTTTATTATTTTAAATGGATCATCCTATATATTATATTTTTTTTAGATTCTACATGATATTCTAAGTAACTTTTATTAAGACCTACCTATACCTATGTGCTTTTGTTTTCGAGAAAATAAATATTTTATCAAAAATTTTGCAATTGCAACGCTCTCGTTAATGAGCTGTAGGATCAAAACTAAAAAAGGTAGAAAATTTTGGTTTGCGCAAATTGATACGTCTTGAATTGCTTTACTATTTCCGTTATTAACATGTACGGTTCCTTTTGTTGACATACAGTTACTGGCGCCAACATTTGGAAACATTTAAATGCCAGTAACTCTGTTTTTTTAAATAGGACACCCTATATCTGTTTACAGGGTTGGATGTAAAATTAAATTCTCTTTCTTTTGATATAAGAATGTATCCATTTATCTTCAACCGTTTTAGAGAAAAATGTATATTTCTTCTGCTACTGTCGAAACAGACCACTTCAATTTGCACGAAGTAGGCTACGTAACAATAATATCATGGCAGATATTATATTTAATAACCATTTGAACCATTTATAATTATACACAAGTAATAAGCTTAATTTAAATTTGTATAATAAACAATTTTAACAAAACAGGACTTCTCAACAAATAAAAACATAACATAAACATAAAACGCAACAAAAACAGTTTTAAAAATACATAAGGAAATGAGTGAAATAGGAAACGCACATTACAAATGTAGTGTTCATTAATTTATTTTTCGAAATGTCTTCCGTTTTGGTCGAAACAATTACGAACCCGTTTTTTAAACGATTGTTCAACATTTCTCAACATGATTGGGCTGATTTCTTGAAATGCCAGGGTAATCCGCTGACACATATCTGCCGGTGTAGTCGGTGGCGTAACATAGACTTTGTCTTTAATGAAACCCCATAAAAAGAAATCACAACTTGTCAAGTCTGGTGATCTCGCGGGTCAGCTTACTGGACCTCCACGTCCAATCCATCTATTGGGGAACGTTTCGGTCAAGAACCGGCGCACTTCTACGGCATTATGTGGAGGTGCTCCATCCTGCTGCATCCACATCCTACGTAGAACTGCTAGAGGAACGTCTTCTAATAAATTATCCAACTCATTTTATAAAAAGTTCAAATATATGGCTCCAGTCAGATGTTGGTTAAAAAAAAATGGTCCAATTATGCGAGTACCTAATATACCTGCCCACACATTTAGGGACCATCTTTGTTGGCTACCAGTTGTCTGGAATTGATGGGGATTGACGGTGTCATAATAATGATAATTGTGACGATTAACAAAATCATTTTTGTGAAAAGTTGCTTCATCCGAAAACATAACAAAACTAAAAAAATGTTCATCGTTGTCAATTTTGTCAATGGCCCACTGGCAGAAGTTCTGTCGACGTTCAAAATCAGTTGGAAGTAATTCTTGATGAAGTTGAATGTGGTAGGGATGAAATTTATACTTTTTTATAATTCTATGCATAGATGTTTTACTAATTTCTGTGTTCTGCTTACTAGTCGCACACTGGTATGAGGATTTTCTTAAATGCTGTCCAACACTAAGAATTAATTTTCTTCCGTTATCGCCATACTAATACGGATTGTTTTTTTATAATTAATACTGCCTGAATTTTCAAATCTAATATACATTTTTCTCTAAAACGGTTGAAGATAAATGGATACATTCTTATATCAAAAGAAAGAGAATTTAATTTTACATCCAACCCTGTAAACAGATATAGGGTGTCCTATTTAAAAAAACAGAGTTACTGGCATTTAAATGTTTCCAAATGTTGGCGCTAGTAACTGTATGTCAACAAAAGGATCCGTACATGTTAATATCGGAAATAGTAAAGCAATTCAAGACGTATCAATTTGCGCAAACCAAAATTTTCTACCTTTTTTAGTTTTGATCCTACAGCTCATTAACGAGAGCGCTGCAATTGCAAAATTTTTGATAAAATATTTATTTTCTCGAAAACAAAAGCACATAGGTATAGGTAGGTCTTAATAAAAGTTACTTAGAATATCATGTAGAATCTAAAAAAAATATAATATATAGGATGATCCATTTAAAATAATAAAGTTACATACGCTTTTTCTATAACTGGGACAGCCTGTATATTTGAAAATATTTTCTGGCAATGCGTCGTTTAAATAGGGATAACTTTTATTTGAAACTTTTTTCTCTATACTGTAAAATAAACAAATTATCAAAGAAACCGCGTCAGCTGGGACACCTGTATACTTGCGTTAAACCCTAATGAGTAATATAATACGTATACATTTATTAAACATAGTACTATCCGGGCATGCAGACAAAAGTATCCGACTCTAGTAATCACCTATGTTTAGCGTACGCCGATAACAATAATAACAAAACCAAAAAGAGAATTAGTAAAAATCATGAACATTTGGATACTGAGGGGAAAATGGGAGATACACATTTGAGAGATGAGAGATACACATAGAGAAAATAAAAACGTTTATACTAAGGGTGCAAATAAAAGAAAGAGGACAACAAGAAATGAAAGCCAGAATCGCAAAACAAAATCAGAAATATGTAATGCTAACGACAACTAATGTATCGAGAATGATAAAAATTAGAACATACAGAACTATTATAAGGCCAACAGTGACATACGCCGGCGAAACTAGGTTACTAAATAAAGATATGAGCCTCTTTTGGAAAGATGAGAAAGAAAAATGCTAAGGTGTATATATGACAAGTAAAAATACCAGAAGGTTGGAGGAGAAGAACAAATAGAGAAATAGAACAAATGTACAATGAACCCAGTATCACAAGATGTGTAAAAGCCAAAAGATTAAGGTGGCTACGATATGTAGAGAGAATGACCAGAGGTAGAGTGGGTAAGATGATTCTGTCCAGGAGACTTATAGGAAAAGGAAAAAGGTAGAGACCATGAAAAAGATGGTATGAAAGCACACGAGAAGATATAATATACACGTCATAGATGGGAATGCGAAAATGACGAATAGGAAAGAATGGAGAGACATTATTAAACGCTTTATGGATTTATTGTAAACCGTGTGTTGTTTTATTTTTTTTGTTAAATGGAATTTTGTATATGCAGTGTTATATGCCTTAGGCTTCAAGGCCTGGAGGGTACTTAAATAAATAAACTAATACTATAAATTTTAAGAGGCATTAGCTTTCGTAAGTAGATAATAAATTTATAAGGTATTACATCAAATTTAAGTTCTGAAAATACAACCCTATATCCCTATACATTAATGTACAGCAACAAACTAAATATTCTCGCATTCAAAAGAATGCGTTCTCTTACTTGCCCCGTTATCAGTAGTAGAATGCAAAGAGAAGAAACCTGGGAAACTTTTGTCATGCCTTTCCCAAAACCAAGATTGGAAGAAGAAAATTTGGATAGACAAAATAAAAAGAAAGACACGAAGGGTAAAAAGAAAAGATTATTGTGACAAGAGACTTAAAAATCTTTAAATCATCTATCATCGACAATTATGAAGTGAAAAGAATAAGAATGCTAAGCAAGAGCTGGCGATATTAAGAACTACCGAAGAAACATTATCACACCAGAGGAAGATAGAATATTTAGGATACAAATTTTCCCAAAGAATGAAAGAATTCAAGTATTAGAAAAGTTATGTAACAAAAAAAACTGTTGCCACATAGGATGCAATGGCTGCAAACTAGAATAAAAATAGAGATGACGAAGAATGCTGAAAAAATCATTATTTCATAAAAAGAAAGACCTGCCTCAACAAAAATCTCATTGTTATCATTACAGTGATTTGATACATATAACAGTGGCGACAAGAGGTGGTCTTATTTTCTATTGGTCAACTCAAAACCCGGCATCTTGTGTCGAAGTTTCTTGAGATTTCAACGTGTTTCTATGTAAACGAGCCACTGAATCAAGAATATTTCTTATTATAATCTTCACACAAGTTTAAAAAATGTTATTAATTATTTGTCTAGTCATAAGTTATCGTTATTTGTAGTTTATAATTTTATTTCCTTAATATGTATTAGCTTTATTTAGTATTTATGTTTAGTATTTATCGTTGAGTTAAGCAACAATACACTTAACGCAATAATTTAGATAAGTATAAATGATATAAACAATATTTGAATTTAATAAGCTCATATTGCAAGAAGTACAATGCCTGGATGTGCTGCAGTTGGTTGTTCTAATTCTTCTGAGAAAGGATATATTATGAAACGTTTTCCAACAGATCTGGAAAGAAGAAAAGAATGGTCTGCAACAAAAATTAAAACAGAGTTGTTTAAAAGCCAGAATAGTAAAGATTGTGCTAGATGAAATGGTAATAATAGCCACAAAATTATACGATATAAGCAGCAATACATACATTGGGGATGTAACCCTGCCTGGTCATACGGGACATGCAACATACACATAGACATGCAACATACGGGACATAGATGAATACTGAATATTCATCCACCTGATGAAGCCATTGTATGGCGAAACAATATTGTAGTGTATTTACAATAAAAGAATTTTTGAAACTAGAAGTTTAATTACTTATTTCTTAGCGTTATAATGAAGTTTCAACAAGTATCTCCTTCGTCAATTAATATGCATTAGTTATTTTGTTAAGAGGTGTGGGTTTATGCTGGAAACCAGTTGTAACATATTATACACGTGAGTCAGTTGATGGTGCTGTCTATGAGGAGATTCTGTTTAAAATAATTGCGGAAAACAGAAAATATAGGGTTTAAATGTAGTGAGCATAACTTCTGATATGGGATATAACAGCAGGTCGGTATAGTAAAACCGTCAATTATATAATATATCCATCGATTCAAATAGGAAAATTTATATTCTTGCAGATGTACCACATTTATTTAAAAATATAAAAAATATGTTATGGCATACAAATTTATTCAAATTTCTGATGAAATTAAAGATAAGAACAGTCTTCCAACAAATATTGTGTCATCACAACATATATATGAACTTGTAAAGTATCAAGAAAATATGTTTTAAGCTTGCTCCAAAGTTAACTCAATAAGATTTGATGCCTTCTCACTTTAAAAAGATGAATGTGTCTACATCAACATGAGTCGTAAATCATGATTTAAGCCATTGATTCCCAAAGTGGTCCAGGTGGACCCCCGGGGGTCCACGGGAGACTCGACGGGGGTCTACGTTGGCGTGACAAAAAAATGGGGGTTCACAATTCGTAAGCGGGGGGTCCACGAAAAATTTTTTTTTCGATAGTGAAGAACTAAAATGTTGGCTTAAGTTCACCTATCAATGTAGACAGATAATATTTTAAGAAGCTCAGCGAGTGTTACTTGTAAAAACTTGCATATTCCATATTCAGTACAACGTGTCGAGACTTGTAAAGCGCTGCCGCTGCCGCCGTCCGCAATGCTTGTTCAGACGTGCAAAGGGACGAAGTACGACTTGTGGTGTGTGTGCTTGCCATCTTGCATGAACTTGTTTGATTCTTCACCAATATAAATACGAATGCCACGAATAAACGTTACTCATTTGTTTCCCGAATTTTGAAAAGAAAAGTAAAGTAAAGTGAATCGATGTTAGTGTTTGCCACTGTCGGAAAAGTAAGTACTTACCTGCCTATTTGTTATACATACTTTTATTTTATTTATTTTTTATCTATTTATTTTACATTTATTGTACACGTAAGTAAACAAAAAATGGACAAATTACAAAAAAATACGTAAGCACAAAAGGTGAGGCTTATTCCTAAAAGAAATCTCTTCCAACCCACCTGCGATAGGAGATATATTTATGTTGTAATAAGTATATTTGTAATGTTTGCGTGTAGTAGGTACGTATTAAAAATTAAATACTGAACAGAGCCATTATTAGATACTTCCATAAAAGAACAGAAAGCCGAGAAAGGTTGAACTTCTTGTCCCTACTTTATTAGTAATTTTTTTATTACCCGACTATGTGGTGGTTCACTAATAATTAAATATATTTTCATAAATTGTACGTGTCTTTATATACTACATACTCGTAACGTGCATCAAAGTAATAAATAAATAATTAAAATCGCGAAGTTTTGATATCAAAATATTATTTACAAGTATTTTCTATCGAATTTACAGAAACATATCAAAATATAATTAATGAAAAAATGTTTTACATTACATTAAAATCGGTTCAGCCGTTTTCATAAAACTCAATTATTGATCTTGGCGATTTATTGCTTTTAATAATTAGAATCAGTTTGCCGCCGGTACTTTGTTCATTTCATTGCAATAATCAATTAATCCTGTTAAAATAGCTCCTTAAGATTACTACAACAAAGTTTTTTTTTATTTACAGGTAGGTAACTGATACGAAACATGGCTGGATCTAAGAAGAAATGTCGACAGCACAGCGTTGATTATTTAAAATTTGGTTTTCTTCCATCAAAGGCAGACAAGCGATTGCCCATATGCCTTTTATGCAACAAAGTTTTGAGCAATGACTCTATGAAACCATCGAAGCTCGAAGATCATCTAAGAAGGTGTCATCCTGATAAAATAGGTAAAGATTTGAAATATTTTCAAACATTGAAGGAAAAATATGAAACGAGACCTACCGTGCACAGTATGTCTTCAACGTCGGAAAGTAACGATGATGGCTTGCGGGCATCTTACAATATCTCATTACTTATAGCGAAATCTGGAAAATCGCACACTATTGGAGAACAGTTAATTTTACCCGCTGTTGAAGAGGTTTTAAAAACTGTTCTGCATAAATCTCCATTTGACATACTCAAAAGAATTCCTTTGGGTAACAACACTGTACAAAGACGTATTGACGAAATGAGCTCTGATATAGAAAGTTTCTTGTGTAATTATCTGCAAACAACTCATTTTTCTATTCAACTGGACGAGTCAACTTTACCTGGTAATGAAGCATTATTATTGGCATATGTTCGATTTGTTATGGACGAAGAAATTCATGAAGAGCTACTATTCGCGAAAACTTAGGAGACGGACACTAAAGGTGAATCAATATTTAATGTCCTGAGTGATTTTTTTAAGGAAAAATCGATTCCATTCACAAACGTTATTTCGGTGGCAACAGATGGAGCTCCTGCCATGGCCGGGCGATGTCGTAGGTTTATAAGCCATCTTAAAAGAATTATACCAGAGGTAACTGCAATTCACTGTGTCATCCACCGACAACACCTAGTAACGAAAAATTTGAGTGCTAAATTGCACCAATCGCTTTAATTTGTGATTAATGCAGTTAACAAAATAAGAAGCAATGCATTGAATACGCGTTTATTTGCACAATTGTGCGATGAAAATGATGAAGACTTCCAACGATTGCTCTTACATACTGAAGTACGCTGGTTGTTGAAAGGTGCATATTTAACAAGATTTTTCTCACTTTTTGAATCAGTTTTAGAGTTTCTGGAAAGTAAAGACCCAGATTTAAAAGAAAACCTGATCAATTTGAAAGCAGACATCGCGTATTTGACAGATTTGTTCAGAGAATTTAATGATATTAACTTACAATTACAAGGGGACAGCCTCAATTTAATAAAAACAAAGGGTGTAATTTCAGCTTTTCTTGGAAAATTGAAATTTATGTAGCAAAATATTAGTCGGCGCGAATTTTCCCAGTTTTCAAACTTGTCACAGGTAGAATGCCTTGATGAGGATATTCACACATACGTTCAACATTTAATTGCCCTGCATGATGACTTTAAAATCAAATTTGAAGATATTCTGACGATGGAAATACCACCATGGATCATAAATCCACTTGATGAAACGGAAGTGGAGAATATGATATTACAAGAGGAGCTACTCGAGCTTAGCACTAATGAGGAACTGAAGGTGAAATTTAAAAGAGGGTATCAAACATTTTGGCTGTAGGCAGAAATACCCGAAAAATATCCTGGACTGTGGGGAATTGCGAGAAAGCTTTTGATAGCGTTTCCCTCGTCATATCTTGTCGAGAAAAGTTTTAGTGTCGTTACAAACCTTTTAACAAAAAAAAGGAGCAGATTGAATATCACAGAACGGGGAGATTTGCGGTTATTCCTAACAAAACTGAAGCCAAATATTGATAATTTGCTGTTAATCCATCAAGTACATCCCTCCCACTAAAATTATGACTATTTTGTGATTGTCATTGTAGAAGTTACGTTACGTCATTAATATTTAATTTTAATTATATTACGACTGTTATCATATTACAATGTAATATGATAACAATAATAATTAATAGTGTAATAATTACATATTTGAATAAATACAACACAAGGAAATATACTATTTTTCTTTTTATTTTTACCACTCCGAATGGGGAGTTTTTAGATAAAATATGTGAGAATTGATTGGTTTCTTGTGCTGTGAGTAGATGTCAAAGGAGTAAAGTTGGATGGAATCACTTTTTTGATTGGCTAACTTTACTTTTTTGACATCCACTCACAGCACAATCAAATTAACCAATAACTCAGCCGCAACGCAAATTTCCATAGTTAGATTTAATTTTCACATTTTTTGTCGAGTTTTGGGAATATGGTAGAAATGTAGCTGCAGGGGGTCCACCGGAACCAGCAAAACTTTCAAAGTGGTCTATGAGAAAAAAAAGTTTGGGAGCCTCTGATTTAAGCAGTGCTTTTAAATTTATGTCTGAAAATTTAGTAAAGCCAGAATACCTAACTACTGCTTGGTTTATTGATAATGTAGAAAAGTGGTTTATGCTCATGATATCTCATCCAAACTTAGCTTTAAGCAAATTGAAAACATGTGTGTATGAAGAATCAATCACATTTTTGCAAGATTTTATGAAAATATTTGCAACAATGACTGTAGGATATAAGTCCATTTGGAAATCATCACGACACAATCTATATTACATTTGCATCACGAATTTTTTGATACCTGGAAATACGACTTCTTCTTGACATCAAGATTCACACAAGATTTTCTAGAGAATCTATTTAGTGTTGTACGTGCTAAACAAGTTATACCAACAGCATTGCAATTTAAAAATAATTTGAAACTTATTTGTGTGTCTCAATATTTAAAAAATGTGTCAAAAGAAAGCTACCACAACGATGAGCAAGAATTTCTTTCAGATTTTCTTAATGTAATCCAAAACTGTGAAAAGAAAATGTATGATCCAGTAGTGTTGTCAACTACTACAAAAAGTAATAGTAACATGAACTCATTGTATAATGTTAGCGGTTATTTAATAACCAGTATTAAGCACACTTCAAGAACATGTAGAGAATTTATTTAGTGTTGTACGTGCTAAACAAGTTAAACCAACAGCATTGCAATTTAAAAATAATTTGAAACTTATTTGTGTGTCTCAATATTTAAAAAATGTGTCAAAAGGAAGCTACTACAACGATGAGCAAGAATTTCTTTCAGATTTTCTTAACGTAATCCAAAACTGTGAAAAAAAAATGTATGATCCAGTAATGTTGTCAACTACTAAAAAAGATGTTGCAGAACTAAGTAATAGTAACATGAACTCGTTGTATAATGTTAGCGGTTATTTAATAACCAGTATTAAGCACTCTTCAAGAACATGTAGAGAATTTATTTAGTGTTGTACGTGCTAAAAAGTTGTACCAACAGCATTGCAATTTAAAAATAATTTGAAACTTATTTGAGTGTCTCAATATTTGAAAAATGTGTCAAAAGGAAGCTACCACAACGATGAGCAAGAATTTCTTTCAGATTTTCTTAATGTAATCCAAAACTGTGAAAAGAAAATGTATGATCCAGTAGTGTTGTCAACTACTATAAAAGATGTTGCAGAACTAAGTAATAGTAACATGAACTCATTGTGTAATGTTAGCGGTTATTTAATAACCAGTATTAAGCACACTTCAAGAACATGTAATGAATGTTTAACATCAGTGGGATCGAAAACAATTTGTCCTTTACAATTCGCAAAGTATTCGCGCATTAAATGCTTCAATGAAAAAACCTTATTTTTTTGTAATATCAATACTTTTAATGGATTTGTACAAATGGACAGAATATTTTGTGAACATGATGCAAATGTAATAAATTAGAAATATAAATCTTTCGAAATTTTATGTTACTCGGTTCGAAGTAATTAACACTGGGCACAGTTTAAATTGCTATAATAAATATGC
The DNA here is from genome assembly GCA_935421215.2 of Melolontha melolontha. Lineage (NCBI taxonomy): Eukaryota > Metazoa > Arthropoda > Insecta > Coleoptera > Scarabaeidae > Melolontha > Melolontha melolontha. Next base: position 135,375,646 of record OW285236.1, read on the forward strand.
GTAATAATTAATTCAGAAGATTTGTTAATTTTATGTTAAAAATTAAAGGAAATCAAAAAATTAAAAAATGCATATCCTAGCAAATCAGCTACCTACACATTGATTGTTTTTTATGATACTTTGAATTTAAATAGAAATATTAATTTAATCTAATAGTTCATATTTTCTCAATATAATGAGAATAAAAATATATCGCCGAAACATTGGTAAAAGTCAAGTCTTCGACGGGTCGACTGGGACTTCACTTTTTGCGCAGTGTTTAATTGGAATTATTGAACTGATTGGACATCGATTCGCCAACGAATAGATTTATTTCCAGATGCCAATTAACTCAAGAATTGATGTTTTTTTCTATTGTTATATATCTAGTTTGATTAAAAGTTTATGTATATTTTTAATTTAAACATTATAAATATGTAACATTATTGTTTATATTACAAATAAAGGAAATGTATTTTTGAGCGTGTTTCTTTGTACTAAACTTTCTAAAATAAGAAAGTCCAATTTATATCAAATACTTAGGTAGTTTATTTACGAATAATAGTTAAATATTTATCGACTATACAACTTTTATTTTATACACTGAATATTGTTTAAATTAATATTTTACGTTAAATTCACGTTTACCGCTATATAATTTTCGAAAGAACATGGCGGCCAAGGGTAACTTGTCGCCACTGTAATATATCAAGTCACTGTAGTTATCATGATGCTACGAGAATATGGAAATATAATAACATTCTACAAATTTAAATTGTAACTTATATCAACATTTAGAGAATATTTATACGGAAAATAACGAAGGTATTGTAATACGTAATTAAGTTATACACTATAAAAGATTCAACAGTATGAGTTACATTTTTATCATTTATAAAAACAGATGTTTCCGGTATTTCTTACTTTACTGAAAGTAAATCATTAAAAACTCTTTAAATAATCTAAAAGAGATCATTCATACAATAACATTGAATATGTACAATAACGGAAATTCTGTTAAGTTCTACACAGAGCATTAGAAAGTAGTTATTTAAACAAGCCATTTGGAGCAGCTGCTCTCTCTGTGAGTCAACATTCTATTATACGAGTAAAGTTGACTGAATATCTGGAGGTATTAGAAATGTGCCAGTGTGGTTTATATTAACAAATAAAAATGCATAGTTCATAAATATATTTTTCACTCTTGTGAACCTCAATATCATTTTATAGACATCTTAAGAAAGTCGAAAAGCAGTGCATAATGTTAGAATTTGGTGGTGAGAAGGAACGTGGTACAAACATATTTGTCGTGACATCCGGGTACTGGTTTTTAAACTTGCTAATATTGATACTACCAATAAATTGAAGACAAATTTGTTTCTTTTTTTTATGACAACATTGCGAATTCGATAGTAGGATGAGAAAGGCTAGTCCTACTTTGAAGCAACAGCTTCGGAATAAGTTTCAAAATGAAACTGGACGAAATAATCCAATACTTTACGAAAAAAATTCCACGTGTTTTCAACGAAAAACGAATTTCATTAATGGAAGATCATTCATTAATTATTTCATAATAAATTTGTAATTATTTTATATTTTCTTATTTTATGTTAATTATATAACTTTTATAATATTTTATTTTGTTTATAAAAAAATACGAATGAAATACTTTCGTATTTTTTGATATTTTTCGGTTTGGTTAAACTTCCGTGAACGCTAGTGTAAAAACACAGTATAAAATATAAACAGTAAGATCACTTCGTGTCGACACCTTTGATCTTTTGAAATGAAACTGTAATGCGTGATATTTTCTCTCTCAAACATGGTGCTAAGCAGGCGCGGCACGTGATGACGTATTTTGGTTTGCAGTACAATGATACGAGTGCCTCGTGTGTTTTCGGTGTTTACTAAGCAAACGTTACATTTAGTACACGAGAATACACGAAGCACTCGGATCATTGTACTGCAAACCAAAATACGTCATCACGAGCCGCGCCTGGTGCTAAGTAAGCGTAAGAGATATCAGACTGTTTGACTTTTTGAATAAGCCGTTCAGTTGATTACTATCTATCTCACTTGCATTTAATAAAAGAAAGAATGATGCGCCGGGGAATATTTTATTCCAATAATTTGGGCTACCGTTCTTACTGCTAAGTTTAGACTGTGGTAAAAGTATACTTACAATTTGTTTAATAACATATGAACAAATGTCATTTTTGTTTAATATTTTCTCTAGAATGGGAATTACTTCAAACCATATGTTATATGTGTGCAGATTCAGTTCGGGTCTAATAATATTCCATATGTCAATAGTGAACAATGATATGGTAAAAGGTAAACGCCGTTGTGATAATGAGTCTATTGTTTGAGTATCTGGAAATAGGGTATACCATTCTTCTATTTCATTGTCGCTTGGTTTATTAACTCTTTTGTACGTTTTTAGGAAGTGAAGTAATAGTATTTGTTTCTTGTAATCTTTATTTTTATTTAAATTGCCGAGAATAGTAAAAATGACGAAATAGACTTCATAATGGTAAAAATTTATCTGGAATAAGACGAAACATTCATTAATATTATTAAACATTTACAAATATCTAACTAAATGTAATTTACATTTTATTTGACAGTTACGGCGGTGTGAATAAAGTGTCTTAATGGAAATTCTAAAAAGGCATAAACTAGCAATTCGTGGTGTAATCTGATATTTATTTTTCAGGACTAATTAAATCGGAAATTTTAGCTGACATGTAAAAAATTTTAGGTGATAATGCTCTTTCGAAAGCCACAATTTATCCTTGGGTTGCACAATATTGACATCAACCACATAGCTAAGCATCGTTAGTACATCGATTGAACACTTATCTCACATTCTACACGTAGAATTTGGCACATGTAAGCTGTGAGCAAGGTGAGTGCCGTGAATTTCGAATTGTGAGTAAAACATGAAAGAATGGGAACGTCAAGCTCTTTAACAAAAACTGAGCTGATATTTTGCGAAGTTTTGTTTTGGTTAAAGAACCCTGGTTTCACTACTATATTCCTGAATTTAAACGACAATTCTAACAGTGGACACTTCGTGATGTAATCTTTTTGGATCTTTTGGATTTGAAGAGGACAATTGTCTTATTTTTCATCAAATTATTTTCGTATATGTACACGTTAATCTCAATTATATCAGTACGATAACGAAACGAAAAAAGAAAGTTAAAATATTGAAGCTTCTTATGTGTCAAGTAATATTATAGAAAAGAATTCCCACAATTCAATTTTATTTTCATAATAAAGGCCAGTTCCCATTTGTGCATTTTAATGCTGCATTTTTTAATGCACGAGTAAAATGCTGCATTTTTGCGTGCACACTATGCATTTCCACCAATTGCATGCAACATAAATGCATGCATTTTTTACTGTACGGCTTTAGAACATGTTCTAAATTCGTGCAATAAATTGCATGCAATTCTAGTGAAAGCTAGGGAATACTGCGTTACCAATATATAATTTTACATTGGTATTATGTGTTTGGACGGTTTCATTTTTAATATCGAAAATATATCACCTTACTTTTGTTGTTGAATGGTAAATGTTAACATGTGATAGTAATAGACATATATTTTTTATTTTTCAATTTTATAACTTTCACAGGTTCATTTTCGTAAAATTACAAATTAAAATTTGCTTTAAGATTTCTCGGAGATGGTAAAAGCAGTGAAGCACCTGCTCCAATTATTTATAAAAGTAATATTTCTTCATAATCCATAGTTAATAGAAAAAAAATAGACTTTTTATGCCGAATTAAAACCACAAAATTTACGTTACTATCTGTCAAGTAATTTTGTGTAATTTGTGATTGCCTAAAAATTAAATCTTTAGCTATTTTTCTCTGTTTTTATTTTACTGCACATGGAATTGCATAGATGTGACTTTCTTTGCAATTTTTGATGCATAGGAAGTCATGCATTAAAAAAATGCATACTTTTCACGCATCAAAAGTTGCTGCATTTTAATGCATAAGTGGGAACTGGCCTTAATACATAGCATTCTCTCTTAAATTGTTAATTTGGTAAAATTATCGTGTGCATGAAGATTGAATCGATTAAATATTATATTATTATTAGAGACCGGACGCATCAGGCCGAAATTACGATGGATCATATAAATAATCTATAACTTCATTAAGTACAACACGCAGTTATTATTGAATAGCACCATTCATTCGGCTAACTGCACATCTGTTTTTTGTCGTTGAATTATGACGCAATTACTTCAATATTATAGTTAAATTCCTTTCTTTATAGGGGTAGATAGAAGCGCGCGGAGTTTTGGCATCGCAAAACAATGGCGAGTTGAATTAAGGGTCAAACTGATTGTATCTCTATTGCCAGTGATTCCAAAATTTATTGCAAAGTCTGTAAAATATCGTTAAAAAATTCCAAGAAATCGCACGTAAAACGTCACTTAGCATCGCAAACACATACACAGAAATTAGACCCGTTGGAATCTGACAATTTTAACGATGAACTGTGAAACTTTAATGGTGGCAAATATTAGATTAAATAAACTTAACAATCCCACCTTCAAAACATTTCTCCAAAAATATATTGGTGGAAATATTCCTGATGAAACCCCTTACGCAAATATTATGTTTCTAAGTGCTACACGAAAGCAGTAGAATGTATTAGAAGCCATCTTTCAAATCAGTGCCTATGAATAAGTGACGACGAAACTGTCGATATATTAGGACGCTGTGTGGTAAATGTTGTAGCTGGTGTACTAGATCCAAATTCCATATAATGCATATGTAATAGCAACAAAAGTTATTAATACAGTTGATGCGGAAACAGTAGCTAAAACCATTTCCGAGAATATGCACCAAATGCTTCATTCGGACGACAGGTACAAAGAAAAAATACTTTTATTTGTCAATGACAGTACTGCATATATGTTAAAAACAGGCAGACTATTAAAGGAAGCATATCCTAATATGCTGCATACTACTTGTGTGGCACATGCTCTCCACAGAATCTGTGAATATATCAGAGACACCCTTCCGGAAGGTGAGACTTGTATCTGCTTTTAAAAAAGTTTTCAGAAAAGCACCATTGAGAGTAGGTCTTTACAGGGAAAAACTTTCATCTTTGTCACTGCCTCCCTCTTCAGTAATAACCAAATGGGGAACATGGTTGGAAGCTTATAGTTTTTATGCAGAGAACTTCGATAGATTACAAAATTTCGTTACATGTTTAAATGACGATGCTCGAAGTATTTCTGAGTGCAAGGAACTAATACAAATTCCTTTCTTCAGGAACACTTTGGAAATTTGCCAAAACTAATCACTTGTTTTGAAAATCAAAATCTCAAATTAAATGATGGATTAACCACATTAGATGTGGCTATTAATACGAAATCCAGATTTAATAACATTGCGGCAATTGTGTATGGAGACAATGCCTCAAAATCTAACTGCTAAATACGCTGAAATAAAAGAATATTTCCAGTATACATCTATAACCAGTGCGATGTAGAAAGGACGTTTTCTATCTACAAGGATGTATTTCATTCAAAGAGAAAAAATTTTACAGAAGAGAACCTTGAGAAAGTATTGCTAGATAATATTAATACTCCTTTACTCAACTTGAACTACAAAATTAACAAATAAAAATATATTTCGTATTTTATAGATCACCACCCGTTTGTTTTTCAATTTCCGGTCCCTAATTATTATTATTATTATTAGTCTATGTAGAAAGTAATATAAATACCTCATATTTGAAGCTATTTATAAAGTTGCACAAAGCCTCTTTATCTTCTAGAAGGTTTACTACTTCCATGCATCTCTCAAGTAGGTCAATATCTTTGAATTTCATATTTACAATTGTTTTACCATATTGATTCTCTACTTTATCATACTCAGGTTTCCAATTTACAAGGCTTTCTTTTAAATACATTTGATAATAGTGGTGAACATCCATTTGGAAGTCGTTACAATATTCGTTTATATCTTTTAAATCTATTTGTTGATAATGAATTAAACTATTAAGAAGTTCTTCCTTAGAAGAAAGAAAGAAATTCCTTATGTTTATTGGATGATCAGGTTTGCGGCTCCACCAGTTCGATTTTTGGATAAGATCCACGTAAAATTTCTTGTTCACAGTTATTTGGTGAAAATTTAATATTTGTATTGCAATTTGGGCTATAGTTCTAAATTTATCAATGTGTCTTTTGTAAATATGAAGATGACTGTTAATAAACAAAACAGCCTCTTTTAACTCGAATAATGTTAATAACTTAAATAAAAACTCTCTGTTAATCTCAGTCTCCCTAAATTCCTTTTGTAATAACTGCGTTTTACAATCTTTAATTATATTATTTAAGATATCAATAGCTATTGGGCTTGTATTTTTATTAAGAATCAAGCGATTTTTAAAACACGTTACTAATTTAAACGCTGTTAAGGTTTGACCTTCTAAACAAAAATTCTTTATCATCACTGGAAGGCGTTGTATACTACTTGTAAATTCATCCTAAAAATACAAAATAACAATATTAGAACGGCAAATTAAGAGTAATACATTTACTAAATTCCATTTAGAAAATAACGAAATATTTGCAAAATTTAAAGAAAGTATTTAATAAAAGTATTATTATTTCAAAAATGGAATCTAAATAACTTGTAAATAAATCTTGGTCCTCAAATGTCAAGAGAAAACGTCTCGACATCTGACGGCCAACACTGATAAGCGTTTTACCATAATTGTGTTATTATACTTAGCACACGTACACTGACGAAATCTAAGAAGAGGTCGAAACACGTATCCGTAGGTTGAACAAATAATCATTGCTTAAATATGCGTTGTGTATTTTCATGTATACATACACAGATATGTTTTTAACATTTTTGTTTTGTAGTTAATGTAATTTATTACATAAAAATATATATTTTTTAGTATAATAATAAGACTGTACTCACCTCAGATAATTTATTAGTTGCAATATCAAAATATGTTAAATATCTGGTATCTGGGTTACATTCAGTCCCTGCAAATGAAATAGATAAGTAATATTAAAAATATGTAATATATTTATATTTAAAATTCATGTTAGTATGATAAAATTGTAAAGTAATAATAATCACTGACTATGATCAGAAGATTTAAAGACTTAATGCAAAACAAAACAAATATAAAATAATTACAAACTTTACATATTGCTATAGACTTTTCCCCGCAAATATTTTGAAAAGTTTAATTATTTATCTTTGAACAGTTATTTTGGATGCTAGTGTATAATTTTGAAATTTATTATGTTTTAGGTAAAAAACTGGTTTTACATTGTAAGCCTGCGCCCTTGATTTGACTTTAGGAGAGACGCTAATGTTCTCTGAGTTTAGAAAGACGTGTGTATGAGAAGATAAATTTTTATCTTTGTTAAGTAACTTTGTGATTTTGATTAATTTGTGATTGGTGTTTGATTTCATTACCGATATTTTTATACGAGTTAGTTGATCTCGTTTTTGTTAATTTTTAAGCTTTCTACCTCAGGTGTCTCGAGAAAAATATATATTTTAAGTTTGCTGTGTGTATTTTTGAATTTTACCTTTCTTCATTTGTGCTTATAAGTAACTCAAAGACTTTATAATCATAACACTTGTCAATACTCTTTTACTGGCGCATTATAAATTTGTAGAAGAGAAAAACCACGTTTTCCAATTGGAACCCTGAGGGAAAAGCAGTCTCATCTGGAAAATAAACCGACTGAATATCTAAGCTGGACAGATTGGTTGTGAATAGTGGTACCATAAAATTCAAAACCACTATTCATAGCAATATGTATATAACACACACATAAAAAATATGAGTGCACACACACAAAAATTTAAATATTTTATATGTAACTTTTTTTTGGAAAAGACGCATTTTAACAAGAAAAAATAAATTGAGGACTTCTAATATGAATTTTCATGATTTTCAAACTGCATCTATCAGGTTGTGGTTACAGACTACAATCCCAGGATCTAGGGATCCCGGCCTGGTTTTGATCCCGTAAATCCCGAGACTGTACTAATCTCGGGATTTTCGGGAATGCCAGTTTGCATTCTGTAATCCGTTGCGCCTTGACAATGACCTTAACTAGATTATATTAAGGGCACTTATTACATAAAGACAAAAAATCAACCTTAGGTACGCCGTACGATAAAAGAACTACACAGGTACAGCCCAAATAATATGTAACTTAGAAGGGACTTCCCCGCCCGGCATACTTCAATACAATACTGTGAAAGTCACCCGATCACCTCATATGATATATCATAATATTGTTGCGAGGGATTCCCCGTCGGGGATTCCTTGTACGAAAGTATAAATACGCTTATTAGGATTTACTTTTTTCATTTATTATTCTACCAGCGACAAGGTTACGCAGGTTACGTCATTTAAATTTAAAAGTCAATTATCTGAAAACAATATTTTAAATGACCGGAGGCTTTGATCAACATAAAAAAGCAGTGATACGTCGTCAGCGTGGAGTTATTTTTTAGTTGCAAAAGACGGGAATAGTGCTAAATGTAAGCGATGCCTTGCCATTTTCAAGACTTTGGATGGATCGACTAAGGGATTACATACACATTTGTCATCAAAATATAACATTAAGATTTTAGCTGACGTTAATCGTTTAACAGCTTCAACACGTCAAGATTCTGAAAATCTGAACACAGCACCGCCGCCAGCTAAACGAAAGTTAGGAGATTATTTTACTAAAAGTGCTGACGATAGCCTGGATGATGTTTTGGAAAGAATGATTGCATTAGATGGATTTCCATTCAGTGTATTCATAACTTCAGACGATTTGAGAAAATTGCTCTTAGTGAAATACACGGATTTACCAAAATCAGCCGTCACAATTCGAAAGCGTGTTCTTCTTCTTCTTCTGTTTCGGGTTGGACGCCAGCACGTCCAGGCACTTGAGCACACTGCTCTTTGTACTATCCCCTATATATATCTCAGTTCCACTCTGTTGGTCTTGTGTTCTCGATAAAAGCCACTATCCTCCTCAGGGGAAGTTTGAGTACACTCGAAGGATCCAATAGATCTCTAAGAAATATTTCTGTCTGAGTTCCTTCAGTTCCTCACACGTGTATATTACATGAAGGCTAGTTTCCTCCTGATTTTCACATCTCCTACACCAGGGCTCGCTAACCAAGCCCATGCTGTACAAATACTTTCTTAAAGGACAATGTCCGGTTATTAACCCGGTAATTAATTATTTTAATTTCTTTCTCCAGCTCCCTTAGTAGTGTTTTGGAATGGAGTTGACCTTCCGTTAACCTCCATTTATTTTTATGTTCTTTTTATAGCCATAACCAGATCTCTCTTTTAGCGGAATCCTTAGTGATTCCACATACAGGTTCTGGTCCTATGAAGTTCCTATTAGTACCTTCTCATTGCCTTTAATTCCCTCATATCCTGGCACCCATATCAGCGACACTGTATTGTCTTGTGCCAGTTTATTGAGGACCTGTTTACAATATTACACCAGCTTAGACCTGGTAGATGGGTTCATAATGGCTTTAATAGCCGCCTGACTATCAGTCATTATGTTAATTTTTTTGTTTGCGTAGCCGGCTTCCCGAATTTCCTCGGCGCAGGCTGCGACTGCAAACAATTCGGCCTGGAAAACCGTAGTATGTTTCCCCAGACATATCGACATCTTCCTTCCAGGGCACATTCCGCATATGTCTGCACCTGCCCCCTGACTAGATTGTGATCCATCAGTGTACTAGGTGCCGGCAGCACAATCGATCGAGCGTTTGCCTGTTCCCTGGTCGGTATAAATATGTTCAGCTTAGCTGTAAACATAATTTCAGGTGCCATACTGTCCGCTGGCATTTGAAATATCGGCTCTTCCAGTACAGTTCCTGTGATATCTGTATGGCTCCCTACAACCTTATTAGGACACCATACGTCATTGGCCTTCAGCCTCAGTATCGCAGCTATTGCCTCCGCTTTTACAAATAGTTCCAGCGGAGGGAGACCCACGATGGCCTCCATGGAAGCGGTTCCCGTGCTGTTCATAGCTCCCGTGATTCCCAACAGAGCCTGTCGCTGGAGAGTCGTCAGGAGCCCCACCGACGATGTCCGCTCCGTCCTCTTCCACCAGACAACTGCTCCATAGGTAGTCGTTGGTCTTATTACTACTGTGTACAACGTGTACCACAATTGGTTTTAGTCCCCAGGTCTTGCCAACAGCTCTTCTGCATCTCCAGAAGAGCTGCGCCGTCCTGTTTGCCACTTTGACTAGGTGTCTGCTCCAATTCAGTTTAGCATCAAGTGTTAAGCCTAGATACTTCACTTCAGTGGTTAGCTCTAACTCTTGTCTAAACGGCCTTACGCTACCCAGATCATTAAGTTTCCTCATGTTGGTAAAGGCTACCAAGTTGGTTTTTTGAGGATTGACAGTTAATACCTCCTCAGGGCACCATCTTTCCACAATTCGCAGAGCATTTCGCATGATGCTCGCCACTGTCCCCGGGAATTTTCCCTGGGACACTATGACAATGTCATCAGCAAACCCCTGCGTCCATATTCCCTGGTCATTTAATGTCCTGAGGAGATTATCCACTACTAGACTCTATAGTAGCGGTGACAATACGCCTGCTTGAGGACACCCTTTTGTTGTCCTCATGGAGATCATTTTGTTTTGCATTTGGGCATGAACTACTCTGCTACGCCAGCATGTTATGAACCCAGTTGCATGTGGTGCTTTTTATTTTTCGATCTCTTAAAGATCGAATAATAGAAGACGTCAAGGTTCTATGTCTAAGAAGACTGCAAGTGCAATTTCCTTGTAGTGTAGGCTTCTTTCGAGTCCTCTCACCAGACTCTGCAGGGCACCCTCACCTGCTTTCCCATCTAGCATTCCCATTGCAGTGGGTGTAGAGATCTATCCAGAGCCCCTTCTTTAATATTTAAATATATTATTTTCTCCATAGTCTTCAACATAAAAGAGGTAAGACTAATTGGTCTAAATGATTTAGGGTGGGTATATGTTCCTTTTCCGGGCTTCGGAATAAACACTACCCTAGTTTCTCTCCATGCCCTAGGGATATAACCCATAGCATGGCTAGACCTGAATATCTCCAATAGAGGACCCATAATTTCCCCAATTCCCTCTTGAAGGAGCTTGGGAAACACTCCGTCTGGTTCTGCGGATTTATAACAATCCTTTTTAAACAATTCTATCGTCCATCTAATTAAATGGGGTTTGAAGACTCGTTTGATATCTCCCAATCATTCCTAGTCGCCCTCCAAGAGTCCTCGAAAACGTGTTATGAATTACAGTGAAAAAATCAGAGAGCAAGTAACTGCAGAATTAAAACATTTGAAAAGTGCAGATGAGTCAGTCTTTCGATGAGTGGACATCAACGTCCAATAAACGATAACATGGCTGTCAACGTTCATTCATATAAAAAAATGTGGAGCTTAGGACTCGTTCCTATTCATGGAAGTATGACGGCTGAAAATTGTCTTCGTATATTGAAAGAGCGTCTAGGTAAATTTGATATTTCCCTGGAAACTGATATCGTAGCTACTGTAACCGATCGACCGAACGTTATGATAAAGGTGGGACAGCTTGTTTGCACTGAACAACAACTGTGTCTCGCACATGTTATCAATTTGGCCGTCTGTGATGTGCTTTATAAAATAAAGAATTATTTTCAAGGCAGGCAAGACAGCCCTACCTCAGACTCAGACTCAGATGATACTATAAATAAACCAGCTGTGACTGCTGATTATATAAACGATAGCGATGATGATGACAATTTAGAAGACTTAGACTGTCCAGAATCAGGTTTAATCTTAATGTCACAAAATGAATTTGCGCAAGACAGCCCTACCTCAGACTCAGATGATACTATAAATGAACCAGCTGTGACTGCTGATTATATAAACGATAGCGATGATGATGACAATTTAGAAGACTTAGACTGTCCAGAATCAGGTTTAATCTTAATGTCACAAAATGAATTTGCGCGAGAACACTGTTACGTGTCCGTAATGCTCAATGCATCGTAACGATTATTTTGTAATAAGTTAATGTTCTCTTTATTATATTTTGCTCCATTTCCAACGAACCTACCTGTATAGGTATCGATAGTCGTTTATTTATTAATATATTTGATTTCTTTTTTTAAGTTTTTTTTCTTTTTTTCTCGTACCTCAGAACCTGCTTTTTCAAAACGTACGAAACTCTCACTTTGCACGAGACGTTAGTTAGCCGATCTTGAGCGAGGTCACGTTTTTCCTCAATCATGCGTATCGTATCAATGCAGCCTTAGTGTAATTTATGAGAATTACGGCCCCTTGCGGGATTTTAATTGATAACGATACCGAAATTGATCGCCTATGCGATATCTCCCTGGGAGGAATTGAGTGATTGACTGAGGGAAATACAACGTTAACCAATACCTCTTTAATAATTTGCAAAGCCATCGAACGTTTTATTCGATGGTTTCAATTGGCCGGCGACTAACACCGTTAGAGACGCTTTATCCAGGAAAACGAAGCCGACGTCTTCGAACTCCACAGATAAGCCTCAATTATCTATTACTTATCTAACCGTCACCATTTCTTTCAATTTATTATCTGTTTCATTGTCTTTACTATAATTTTTAATTAACTTTTAATCAGCTTAAATAAACGCCCAGGTGTTTCCCTACGAAATATCCTGTGACGCTTGACCGGTTTTTTTATTGGTCTTTTCTTTCTTCAGATTTTCTCCAATTTTTTCTAAGCGCTTCACGAACCAAGGTAAAAATTTTAATGTCAACATACTTTTATTTTGTGTATTTTATGTGACTATTTTAGATTTCAAACTTCATTATAATTATTATACATATATATTTATTATTAACTCATTAAACCAAATTTTGTATATTAAGGTAGATTTAGTTCAACGGATTGTTGAATTCCGAATAATTTGTGAACCGACAAAAAGAAAAGAATACGTATTTGTTTTTTTTAGGGCGAAATAAGGCCTTTTGCCACTTCATTAAATTAAAAATATTTGAAATTATACACCATTGTTCAGATAAATTGTAACATAATTATTTTAAGCTCACAGACTCAGAGGTTTTGTTTTATCACTAACAAGGCCATCGGCCACTTCATTAAATTAAAAATATCTGAAATTATTGACCATTGTTCCGACAAATTGTAACATAATTACTCTAAGCTCACAGACTCAGAGTTTTTGTTTTGTCACTAACGAGGCCATCGGCCTCTTCATTAAATTAAAAGTATTTGGAACTATACACCACTGTCCCAAAAGTTTGAATTGTCGCTAATATGGTCATCTGCCACTATGGCAAATTGTAACATTGAAATTTATATGCCTTTGTTTTACGTCATTATTAAAGACGGCAGACTATATGCCCCAGCAGTGGCGTTGCGTGGAGAGTTTAGCAGAATAACAGTGCGCTTACTTAAAAATAAATATTTCGAATCCCTATACAAAACGTTAAGGAAAAACATAAATAACTTACCCAACATGTTTACATTGTTGCAAAAAAATGCGGATGTGCGCGATGAAAAAACTGCACCATAATATATGTTTCTGTATTAGTCTCGGAAAGGTTCGTACGTAGCGACGCATATATATGTTTATATACAGAGAAGGATTGTTCGACGTTGAGAGATGTTATATTTGCATAGTTAAAGCGCTCTTTGTATCTGTACAACGGATCTTCAGTATTGGTAAAAAGTTGCCCTAATTTTGTAAAATCTACATTTTTATCTAATACACTGTTAAATTTTTCACGGACACAATCACTTTTTTCATCTTCAAGGATATGCAGCACTAGTTTTACGTGGTCAATAATTGCTAATGAGTCCGATAAGGACAGCGCAGTGTTCTGTAAATTTTTTATTGCGTCCAGTATTGGAACGTAACTGTCGTAAATAATTTTTAAATTTGCTGCAACTTGAGGATTGTTAAATTGAACCTGGCTGAGCCGTATTGCAGCTGCTTCTTTGGCATCTAGTTGTAATTTAATTTTTTCAAAATGTTTATTATAATAAAATGCTGCTTCTAACCAAGTACCCCATCGTATAAGAATTGGTTGCGGCCGCTCGGGTATATCAGGACACAGCGAATGAAATAGCCGAATCCGTTTCGGAAATTTAAGAAAAACCGCTTTCGTTTGTCGTATCAGTTGATTCACATCAGGATAAGTTGTACGTATAGTGTTTGTTACAAGGTGTAAAGCGTGAAGCAAACATGTGACATGCAGCAGGTTTGGTTGAATCGTTTTGAGTAAGTTTGCCGTGGAACACATAACCTTGGCAGCATCGGTAACTAACATTAACACTTGCTTCGGTAAAATCTCAAATTTGTGTAGTGTTTCTATTAATACATCATATATCGCTCTGGCAGTACACCCTTGCATTCGTTTACAGGTTAGTAAATAAGGAGGAGAAGGTCCTTGCGGAGTCAGCGTCCGTACTAGAATGGCTAGGATGGACTGTTTTTTAATATCTGTAGTTTCGTCTATTGTTAACCACAGGAATTTTTTTTTTTACCGTATTTTTCGTACAATTTACAATTCTCTCACGCACTGACGGTACCTAATTCCGTAGCGTACTTCTTGCTGGTAATTTCCACGTAGGATTGTATTTCTTCCAAAACTGACGAAACATAGGGTGTTCCACTTTCTGCATTGGTATATTGGTCGCAATTAACATCATTGTTAAATCACACACAAATTTATTATATGATCTGCGTCCACTATTATTCGATTTATGTTTGTCACTATTTATATGTCTTTGGCACTGACTTGCTTTCCAAGTTAATAAAGCTGTTTCACAAACTAAACATTTCACTACGGTACCGTCATATATTAAATCGGGAAACCGATGAAAAATTTTCTTTACTACGTTAGCACGCAACCGAGTCGATGCATTGTTTCTACGCACTCCCGAGATTTTCAACACGATTGTGTTAACAATGTATCGCTTACAACGTCTCAACGGCAACTGAATTGATCGTCGTACGCCTCTACTTGATCCCTCCACATCACGCTACTGTTGGGGCACATAGTCTGCCGTCTTTAGTCATTATTATACACGATATTTTTTGGTAGCTACGTAGTTTTTTTCTTCTCTCGATCCTCTGGAGTGGAGCGGGATTCGGTCGGGGAACCGGCCCACTACCCAGCGCGCCTTGCCTGTTTTGATTGCCATTTTTTCCGAGTTTGCGACGTCCAGCGGCATAAATTCGGCGGCGCCCTTAACCATCACTTTAGGTTTTTTTTTTCGTGCGAGTACCTCTGGGTCTCCCCATCCCTGGGCTGAGGCAGCCTCAGAAGCCAGGTGGGCCGTTGGACGTTGGTAAGAACGGACGTTGGGCGGTTCCAGTCGCCCGAGACCGGGTCTGTTCCAGGGTTTACTACCTTTTTATTTGCTTATATTTTCTTTTTTTTTCCCTTTCCTTTTTCTTTTTTTTTCATTCAAGCTCGACGTGCAGGTCGTAGCAACACATACCCGAGTTAACGAAAGATGAAAACATTAATGAGCTGATAAAGAAAATCCGCAAAGTTGTAGTGTATTTCAAAAGATCACCATTGAAAAATGAAACAGTACTTCAAAAATATGTGAAGATTGAACATGAAAAAGAGCTGTCACTTCTTTTGGACTGTAAAACCAGGTGGAATAGTCTTTTAACCATGCTGAAACGATTTTGTCTTTTAAAAACCTGCATTCAAAATAGATCTCAAAATAGATCTCAATCATCCAATCCGTTTAGAAGATGCTGATTTTGACTTGGTAAATAAAATTGTTGATGTTCTGACCCCAATTAAATTAACAGTAGAAGCATCTGTAGACGAGATGCTAATTTATGCACAGCTGATGCCGCTTTGAAATTTCTTATAAAACAATTGTCTAGCAAAAACTCAGCACTCGCCAATAAAATAAAAACATTCTTAGTGGAACGCATAAAGCAACGACGAAATGAAGATTTAACTGGTGTGTTGAATTATTTACAAAATTAACGGAAAGATGATGAAAATCAGTTATTATCGGATTTGTAATGGCTTGACTTATTTCCAGTTCCTACACAAGCTTTAATGAGGGCGCAAATAAACGAGTATTGTTAAAAGACCTGTTACGTTTTGAAAAAAAAAGGTCTATTTGCCTTTTTCGTACTCCCTTTAAATTAATTTTGTAGTGACATCGCGCGGTTGAACTTTCAACTCCTTCCATCTATTCGATTTTACCGTCTCCGTGGTTCTGTAACCAGTTTCGCTTGCGTAAAATTCGTATAGAACGTTATAGATGTCGCCCTTAATTTTTAGCGCATGTCCCCTTACTTGCGTCTAACTGCATTCGTTCAGTTATCGTTGTCTACGCAAGTGTTACTTTCATTAAGTTCGTGTTAAGTTTTACGGATATATTAAATTTTTATCGTACAGTATTTTCCTTCGCCTACGTTCACGATTCAGGAAGAACTTTGTTAATACCAGGGGTATGCGAGATTGTTCCCATTTGACGAGGTAATTCAATCCATCCCCGGGAGATTCAAGTAGGGTTAAATTTTGGATGAAAAAGGCGTCAATTTCACACCCGTTAGTGAATTTATCCCGAGACGTGATCTTAGAAAAAAATAAGCTTCTAGAATGTTCCTCGACGTCACCAAGATGGCGGTCTAAAAAGGAAATGGCTGAAGTGATTTGGCAGAATTATTATAGTGAAATTCAATAATTTTCCTTGGATCCTTTTGAGGACATTCCTATATAGTTGTGGTTGGGCAGTAGCACGGACAATTTAACGTAGGTGTCAAAATTTCTTTTAGTTATATATAAGTGCAATTCATAACCTCTGGTGGTTTTGTATGGGTGTTAACATTTCATTTGAGTAAAGGCTCTAGAGAAAGCCGGTTACTAGATATTTTGTGTATTCGTTTGAAACTTTCATAAAGGCCAGCATCGTAATATTCCGTCAGAGTATTACATTTCATTTAGAATAGAGCTCGGTGGTAGTGAAGAGCAGGTTAACTGGTTTAAATCTTAATTAATTTACAGTCAATTCATTACTGCTCGGCGAATAGAATATTCGCTCAGCTTTACTTTTTAATTTTCATGTAACTTAGTGAACCGATCGATGCCATATCTCTATTTAATTAGTAGATAGGTTGTTTACACACCTATTTACGTTATATTTTCTAGTAGATTTAATTATATTGGTTGACTAGCTTCATTAGCAGCCAGGTGAAACTTGTATTGTTATTCTATACGAGGCATTTGGTCCTTCAGCTAAGCCATCGTACTGGTTAAGTATTATTTTGGGATACGTTGCTGTTTTGATCATTACGATCGTTATAACCTTATTGTAAAGGACCCAGAATTAAATATACTTAGTTGTGTTCTACAGAATCACTTGTTCAGACATTTAATTTAATTCATATTTTGTTTACTTTAATTTCTTACCTGTTAATACAGGGGGGGGGGGGGGTACTTTCAATTGATACTGTTTATTGTATTCACTGATATGCGCCAGGGGCGTAACAGTTAAATTACATTTATTTTAGTATTTTAATTCATAGATTTTGGAATTTCAAATCTATATTTTTCTTAGAGTGAAAATTGCTCTTAACGTCGACTCATAATTTTTTTTATTTCAATATTTAATTTTCTTGAGCCTACTGTTTTTTTTGTTTATAATAAACTTGTTATAGTTGATGTCTTGTATTTGTTTGATACCTTTCCCACAAGTGTATGAGTTAAGCAACTGCGGTGATAGGTATATATATTTTTTTATTCATAATCAAGTAGTTTGGGGGCCAAACAAGTTTTGCTTTTCAAGCTACCTGCATCCCACCCGCTTCCGTGTTACGGGGGTGCTCTGCAGAGGAATACGGTGGCGCTCACTTTCCACCTCGCGACCTTGACCAGCGACGCTCTCCAAGAATCGATTGAGTTGGTCGGCAGAGTAATTCCTTTGGGACGTTCGCCAACAGGTAGCTTCAAAGCAAAGGGGGTGGTCCAGCTGAACATCTCGCTACCAAGTATAACTACTTGTTTTGTATTTAGATTTTGTCGCGAAAAGTGTAGCAGACCAAATAGTCGAGATGACACGGAAGAGGAAGAAAGGTCAGGATCACAAACAGATATTGAGCCATGGCAACAAACCTTCCAACCCCAATTGACACTAAAAGAAAAGTTACAGCTGGAAATTAATAAGAGCATGGAATCCCCAGATCCTGAAGTACAAAGTGAATCGGGGTTGGTAAATAGTATTAGACGCGAAATGAGCCTGTTCGAAAATGGGGGAGTTCATGGATATCACTTAGAATTAGCATATAAATATCTATTGTCTATTCTTCCAACCAATGTAGAACCTGAGCGATCGTTTTCAGCTGCTGCTTATGTTGGCAATAAACTACGAAGCAGGCTTGGAAGTCAAACATTGGATGCTTTGATATTTCTGCGATTGTATTTTCGAAATTCTAAATAGTTTTTTGTATTGTCTTTTTTGTTCCTTATTTTAGTATATTGTGTTGTGCAACAATATTAATAAATAATTTTTAAGAAATTACTTAAGTTTTATTTCATTTGAGCCCAATTAGAAACCACATAGTCTAATCCCGGGATTACGCTTCAAAAATCCCGCAATCCCGGGATTGGAAAACATGCTCGGGATTGTATTCTCTAGTTGCACTTAATATTCCTTGTACTCCCTTATTTTTGTTTACCGTTGGTCTGTTCTTGTTTGTCTGTAAGTTACCGCAACGGACCCCGTTGGCATAGAAGAGTAACCTTGTTTTTCTTACCCCGAATTTATTTAAGCATTAGCATTAACTATCATGAATCATGAATAATACCTGTTTTTGTTGCTCGAAGTCAATTAGAGACTAGGCTTTCGTCACATGCAGTATTTGTAAAAAATACCTTCAAAGCTACTTGTGTTAAACTTTCCAGGACTGAAGCCAAGAGAATTAACAGCAACTGTGGCTTATTTTGGTCTTGTAAGGGCTGATTAAAGGTAAGCTTCGATCTAATAGAATTAAGATCTGCCATAGTGTCACTTCAAGATGAAATAAGAGCCTCAAAGTCCACCGATTCTCCTACTTCTAAGTCGCTAATCGAGACTGAGGAAATTATTCAAGAAGTTGTCGAGCGAGACCGTCGCAAGAATAACGTGGTCATTTATGGTGTCAAAGATATCCATTGTGAATCTAAAGAACAGAAAATTAATTCAGATGGAGTAACATAGCGTGAAGTTTTCAATGAGATTGAAGCTAAATTCAGCGACAATCTTAAACACTTTAGGTTAGGTAGATATGATCCTACTAAAACTGATTCGAAGCGACCTATTAAGGTATGTTTGTCTTCTGAGGATAACGTTCACAGGCTACTCAAGAGAAGCAGGCATTTGAGGGAGTCTGATAAGTTCTTTTGCTGCAGTTATTTCTCGCGATCAAACACCGTTTCAGACCAAACTTTATAAAAGTGTAAAGGCTGAACTACTCGATCGATTATCTAAGGGTGAGGTCAACATTAAAATAAAATATAAGAAAGGGATTCCAAAAATAATTAGTTGATGCCTAGATGTGCCCAACAGAGAACCTATCCATTTTTACTACCAAAACGCTAGAGGTTTACGTGGTAAAGCTGATATCTTATATAAATTCAGTTTTTCCTCTCCATATGACATGATATTACTTTCTGAAACTTGGTTATGTGATTTAGTCTATAATAATGAACTTTTTTCTTCATCTTACAATATCATACGTTATGACAGAGATGTATAAAATACTGATAGATCTCTTGGTGGGTGTACTTATTGCTTTTCGTAATGAAATCAAATATAAAGTAATTGATGTATCTTCCATTAGATCAGCGGTTCCTTTGATCGACGTAATAATATGTAACTGCGGAAATATTGAGTCTTCATATTTTCTTGTATTAGTTTATATCCCACCGAATTTAAACTGCGCAGACTTGGAACTATTATTACTGAGAAAAATATTTGGCTTGTAGGGGATTTTAATATCCCAAATTTTGGAAAACCTAATGTTGCGTCTGATGAGAATCTAGAGCTTCTGCTTTCATTTATGGCATCTTTAAACCTAACGCAGTTCAACGATATTACCAATTCAAATGATCGACTGTTGGACGTGATACTATGTGAATTCGATGTTGGACATGATTCCGACTCCCTTGTTGTTGAAGACAGACATCATCCTGCATTATGGTTTGATGTTATGTATAAGGTGGCACCTCGTACACGCCCATTTCTGTCAAACAACAATATTAGATATAACTTTAAAAAGGCAAATTTTATAAAATTGTATTCTGATCTACTCCAAACTGACTGGTCTTTCCTAGATAATTATATTGATGTTGACGAGTGTCTTGTTGCTTTTTATGACTTTATTCTGTTTTAAACCTTTATATTTCTGTGCAAAGATCTTCCTCAAATAAAAGTTATCCTCCGTGGTTTACTAAGAACATAAAGAAATATCTTCTGTTGAAGCATCATTATCATAGGAAGTGGAAATCTACTGGTAATGATTATTTCAAATCAGAGTTTCAGAGAATTCGAAGAATTACTAAAACGGAAATTTCTACAAGCTATATATAAGACACAGAAGAAAAAATATTAATGATCCGTCTCAATTCTGGACTTTTGTTAATTCAAAATGCAACCTGTCTAGAATTCCAAGTAGTTTACATTTTAATAATCAGGAATATTTCGAACCACAAGCCATTGTTGACGCCTTCGCACCTACATTTGCAGAAGTTTATCTTCCTAAAAACTCCGATGATGCGTCAGGTGAGTACGATACTATTAGTAGATATCCGCTTATCGCCGTTCCTTGTGTTACACAGCATGATATCATCGAGGCCATTGGGAAACTGAAGAATAAACATACTGTTGGAGACGATAATATTCCCACGTATTTGGTTAAGAACTGCGCCAATGTTTTTGTTCATCCCCTCTTCAAACTCTTCAATTTATCCATTAAAAAATCATCATTCCCACAAGCATGGAAAATCGCTAGAATTTGTCCTGTATTTAAAAAGGGTGATAACACTAACATCTCTAATTATAGGCCAATAGCTATTATTTCTGTTTTTGCGAAAATCTTTGAATCTGGCCTGCACAAAATCATCTCGTTCAAATGTCTTTCCTTTATTTCGCTTTCACACCATGGACTTGTGAAAAACCGCTCGACTCTAACAAACTTGTGCTGCATAACCCAAGATATAGCCGAAACTTTAGACGATGCTAATCAATTAGATGTTATTTATACAGACTTCAGTCGCCCATTTGATACCAGCGACCATATTTTACTCTTACAAAAACTGTCAGCTTTTAGGTTTAATGATTCCCTACTCAGGTTTACGAAGTCATACTTGATGGATAAAGCAAACTATGTTACCTACAATGGCTATAAATCAAGATTTTTCTACCCGACTTCTGGAGTTTCTCAAGGTTCCAACTTAGCCCCGCTTATGTTTAATATATTTATTAATGACCTAATAGCATCACTTGACTGCAATGTATTGGCTTATGCAGATGACCTTAAAATATATCACACCATTAGAAACATAACTGATGTGGATTTTTTGCAAAAGAACTTGGCTACTGTCCACAGCTGGTGTCACATGAATAAATTTAATATAAACATTTCAAAATGCTGTGTTGTAACTTTCACAAGGAAAATAAATTATATAAACTCTCTTTATTTCGTTGATAATACTGTTATAGAGAAACGAAGCTCTACAAGGGATCTTGGTGTTACATTCGACAGTAAGTTGACCTTCAACGATCATCTCTCAAATATCATTAGAACTGCTGTTAAGTCTCTAGGTTTTATTATCAGAATGTCCCGAAATTTCACTAATGTTGGTACCATTAAATCTTTATATTTCGCATATGTCGTCAGTAAGTTGGAATATGCGTCTACCGTTTGGTACCCAATCTATGATCTACACGTGAATCAAATTGAACGCGTTCAGCGTAAATTTTTGAAGTTCTTGATTTACAGGCTGGATGGGGTCTATCCAGAACGCAATATAGACTACGAGGACTTGCTTGTGAGGCATGGATTGGAATTGCTAGCGGTGCGAAGACAAAGGAAGAGCGCATTACTGGTGGCGAATCTCCTGAATAACCGGATCAACTCAGCATCGCTGTTATCTCGAATGAATTTACTGGTACCATGCATTGCTGTCAGACACTCCCCATCTTTTGTGTTTTCAACACCAAGGACTAATATATTGTGCAGGGCTCCATTGGTGCATTCGTCGAGAAACGCGAATAATTTATTTAACGATGTTTTTATGTTCTTATGGAATTAATTAATTGTCTTATTTATGTATTGTTGTATTGTCACATAGTCAAAGTTTTTTTGTCCTATTTTGGATTAATCTGTTGGGCAAAATAAATCATTATTATTATTAGTTGCGATTTTAAGATATTGGGAAAGGCGCACGTAACAGATCACGTAACAGACGGGTTTGATTCTCTGACTAATGCAATTTGGTAATTGCTGTTCAGGGCGGATTTACAAGAGTTGTTTTAAAAAGAACGTAAGCGGTCATAAATATAGTAAGCAACTGATGCACACAAAAGAAACTTTCAGTCAAGGTTAAAAAAAACTAAATTTGTAAATAGTATTCCCCAAAAGACGGGGCTGTAAGCTCACCAACTGTAAGCGTTAGAAGGGTATTTAAAGGTATTATTCAATCAAAGGTTTAATTCTCATATCTTTAAAACCATTAACAAAGTGATTGTCACTCGGGGCAAATGTGAACGAATATATTATAAAAATTGGAACTTTAGCCCAAACTTTTGTTAATAATTTGATTATTACTGTTAACAAAAAAAATATTGTGCGTGAGCATATTCCTCCGCATTGCTATTTTTAACAAGTATTTTCCTTTACAATTTTTATGTGTGGCTACTTAAGCCCGTTTTAAACTATGTCTACTAGAAAATTAGTTAGACAGCAAAAGTTAGACAGCAAATTTCCTATGACATCTTGTAAATTTATGTTTTACACTTATATCACTTTATCTGTCCAAGTTACAGAGAAATCCACGCGACAGTAATATTTTTCGATGCGCAAAACATGATGCGCCATCTATTGTATTTATTTTTACACTTACTTGACCTTTCCACATAAATACAAACTCAAACATAACCTCTATCTATACCTTTACGTGTGGCAATAATATTATACGGTTTACGTGTCTGTAAAATAGGATAATTATTAGTCTTAGAATTATGATATAATCAACGTTAGCGATGACATACACTAATATTGTATTAGGAGCTGTCGCAACAACATTAGCGACGACAATAATATCGTAAGTTATTAAAAAAAACACAGCACGTTATAGAATCGTCCTTATGCATTAACGTTAATGTGGGAAATGCAACGCAGACCTGTTCGCGGACCTCTTCCGCGGGGATTGAGCTACCCACCAGGCGCGTCCCTAGGTGGCGGATAAGGGGACGGTCAGGTCTCTCTTGGGGGATCTGATTAGTGACAATCATAAGCGGAATGGATAGGTCTAAAAACCTTCTAGTTCTTAGCGAAAGCTGTCACCGCGGACCAGCTCTCCCAAGCTACGGTGTAAGCAACGTGCTTAGAGCTGAATGGCCACTGGGGTATATGTGGTCTCAAACATTCCCCTGGGGGCACTAGGCGGCACCCCCTTGTATTTACGCCTTGTGCCCGTAATGGAAGCTCTGCGGGCATAGACCTTATACTTCTTCCATACTCGTGGGAATCAAATGAACCAAGAGAAAAACCAAATATTTAAAAAGATGGAGTCTGAAGAGAATCCAAAACCTAAGGAGTCTATAGAGACTCCCTTGGCAATAGAGACTGATGAGACTCCAAAAGACAAAACTGAAACGCAACGGACTGAAACTGAGAACGTTGCGAAAACAGAGGGTGCACCTAAGGAAAGAAAACATCTTTCCGGGACACAAAGAAAGAAATTAAAGAAGATGAGGAAACAGGGGGTGGATACGAGTAAAATAAGGCTCCCACTTTCCCAGAAAGAACCTCAGGGAGAACATAAGCCAACAGGGACCGTCAAGCGAACCGTGTCGGCTAGGGGCACTCCTGAGAATGAAGTAACTAAGCGCACGTAGTTTTCTGCTTCGGGCGTGAGTTACAAAGCAGCTCTTAAAGGTATTAAGGCTGCAATAGTTCCTAAGGACTACCCAGTCAGCTTAGTGACTGAGGGAATTGTAGGAGTTTTAGGAGGCCTTGAGGATGGTCATAGATAGGGCGCAGAAGGCGCTGAGGTTTGAATTCCCCCGTCTTATGGACGGCTACTATGGAGTCATATGTGTAGATGAAGACTCGTACAACACTACGGGAGATTACTTGGAAAAGGAAACTGTTTGAAAACTCGTGAAAAGCGAGGAGCTGCCAAAACAACAACGAGTTTTAGCGTTTCTGACAGAGACTAAAAAAGAGGATCTGACAGTGGGCTTGAAAAGACTCGAGAGGCAAATCCAGGGCTTAAAGTGGACCGATGGATTACCCTCAGTTCCAGGTCTTTCGAAAAGGGCCTACATGTGGGCCTTCGGATTGACAAGGAGTCTGAGGAAACGTTGGTGAGGACTGATTGGAGACCTTACTATCGCTTTCAGAGGGCTAGCTTTGTAACCCTCGAAACAAAAAAAGACCAAAAACCGGTGATGCAGGATGAGGGTACTCTAGAAGAACCTCAGGTATCAACCTCTAAGGGTCAAAATGTTGAAGATTCTTTAAATAAATCTTCAACATAAGAAAACAGCCACAGCGGCACTTTGTCGAAGGACGCTGGCTGAAGATATTGATATCCTCCTCATCCAAGAGCCATGGATAAGTAGAGGTAAGGTGGGAGGACTACATATTAGGGGAAGGGAGCTGTTGATTGGTGCCCCAGACACTAAAATTAGAACTTGTATCTGTTTCAGAGACGACCTGGACGTGATGCCTATCATGGAGCTATGCAGTGGGGACATGACGGCAGCCAGGATCAGACTGAGTGTCGATGGGGGGATATTGGAGACGACAATTGCGTCTCTATACCTACCCATTGACTTTCCAGAGCTACCAGGGCCTGATATTGAGGCCTTGGTGGCATATACCAGTAAGAACAATCTGGAATTGATTATCGGCACATATACCAATGCTCATCATAAGGCTTGGGGCAGCAAGGATAACAATTATAGGGGTAAGTCTCTCTTTAGCTAATTCTGTGGTACTGAACTTGACTGTCCGAATCAAGGTGATAAACCGACATTTAGGACATCAAGGGGGGAATCAGTTATAGATGTAACCTTATGCACGTTGGGAAACGGGATATTGTAAGGGGGTGGCATGTATCCGACGAGCCGTCGCTCTCTGATCATGCGTATATCCGCTATGAATGATGTACAGATTGAACGGAACCCAGACTATACAGGGATCCCAAGAGAACAGACTGGGGCTCTTACAAGGAAGACCTGTTAGCTGCAATCCGAAATATCCCTGTTAGAATAGGGAATGTGGAAGAGCTGGAGTTGGCTGTTGAATTGTTGCAACGGACCATTCTTTCTTGCTATGAAAATGAACTGTCCCCTTAGGGAGCGCCGTATAGCTAAGCGAGCTGCCTGGTGGAATGCAGAGTTAACCAAATTAAGGAAAGAAACTCGCCGGTCATTTAATAGGGCGAAGAAAACAGGTAATTGGGAAGCTTACAAGGCTCTCCTCAATAAATACAATGATAAAATCAAAAAGAGCAAAAGGAAGGCATGAAGAAAATTCTGTGAGGTCATCGAAGGTGCTCCTGACATAGTCAGAATTAACAGAATTCTCAAAAAAGATCCTTCCAACGCAATTAGATCTATACCAAAATCGGACGGGAGGCGTACCAGTACCGTGGAAAAGACTTTAGAGTATCTTTTAGGGGTACACTTTCCAGGTTCGGAGCGTATGGATGATTGTGATACCAATCAAGTTGTCACTTCTTGGAGGGCGACTAGGAATAATTGGGAGATATCAAACGAGATCTTCAAGCCCCATTTAATTAGATGGGCGATAGGATCGTTTGAACCATATAAATCCGCAGGACCAGGCGGAGTGTTTCCCAAGCTCCTTCAAGAGGGAATTGGGGAAATTATGGGTCCTCTATTGGAGATATTCAGGTCTAGCCATGCTATGGGTTATATCCCTAGGGCATGGAGAGAAACTAGGGTAGTGTTTATTCCGAAGCCCGGAAAAGGAACATATACCCACCCTAAATCATTTAGACCAATTAGTCTTACCTCTTTTATGTTGTAGACTATGGAAAAAATAATATATTTAAATATTAAAGAAGGGGCTCTGGATAGATCTCCTCTACACCCACTGCAATGGGAATGCTAGATGGGAAAGCAGGTGAGGGTGCTCTGCATAGTCTGGTGAGAGGACTCGAAAGGAGCCTACACTACAAGGAAATTGCACTTGCAGTCTTCTTAGACATAGAGGGAGCTTTCGATAACACCTCGACGTCTTCTATTATTCGATCTTTAAGAGATCGAAAAATAAAAAGCACCACATGCAACTGGGTTCATACTGCGTAGCAGAGTAGTTCATGCCCAAATGCAAAACAAAATGATCTCCATGAGGACAACAAAAGGGTGTCCTCAAGCAGGCGTATTGTCACCGCTACTATAGAGTCTAGTAGTGGATAATCTCCTCAGGACATTAAATAACCAGGGAATATGGACGCAGGGGTTCGCTGATGACATTGTCATAGTGTCCCAGGGAAAATTCCCGGGGACAGTGGCGAGCATCATGCGAAATGCGAATTGTGGAAAGATGGTGCCCTGAGGAGGTATTAACTGTCAATCCTCAAAAAACCAACTTGGTAGCCTTTACCAACATGAGAAAACTAAATGATCTGGGTAGCGTAAGGCCGTTTGGACAAGAGTTAGAGCAGACAGGGCGGTGCATCTCTTCTGGAGATGCAGCGTAAGGCCGTTTGGACAAGAGTTAGAGCAGACAGGGCGGCGCAGCTCTTCTGGAGATGCAGAAGAGCTGTTGACAAGACCTGAGGACTAAAACTAAATGTGGTATACTGGTTGTACACAGTAGTAATAAGACCAACGATTACCTATGGAGTAGTTGTCTGGTGGAGGAGGACGGTGCGGACATCGTCGGTGGGGCTCCTCACGACTCTCCAGCGACAGGCTCTGTTGGGAATCACGGGAGCTATGAACAGCACGGGAACCGCTTCCATGGAGGCCATCGTGGGTCTCCCCCCGCTGGAACTATTTGTAAAGGCGGAGGGAATAGCTGCGATACTGAGGCTGAAGGCGAATTACGTATGGTGTCCTAATAAGGTTGTAGGGAGCCATACAGATATCACAGGAACTGTACTGGAAGAGCCGATATTTCAAATGCCAGCGGACAGTATGGCACCTGAAATTATGTTTAAAGCTAAGCTGAACATATTTACACCGACCAGGGAGCAGGCAAAAAGTCGCTTGATCGATTGTGCTGCCGGCACCTGGTACACTGATGGATCACAATCTAGTCAGGGGGCAGGTGCAGGCATATGCGAAATGTGCCCTGGAAGACATTGATATGTCTACTACGGTTTTCCAGGCCGAATTGTGTCGCAGCCTGCGCCGAGGAAATTCGGCAAACCGGCTGCGCAATCAAAAAAATTAACATAATGACTGATAGTCAGGCGGCTATTAAAGCCATTATGAACCCATCTACCAGGTCTAAGCTGGTGAAATATTGTAAATAGGTCCTCAATAAACTGGCACAAGACAATACAGTGTCGCTGATATGGGTGCCAGGACATGAGGGAATTAAAGGCAATGAGATAGCCGACAAACTGGCCAAGGAAAGTACTAATAGGAACTTCATAGGACCAAAACCTGTATGTGGAATCACTAAGGATTCCGCTAAAAGGGAGATCTGGTTATGCCTAGAAAAAGAACATAAAAACAAATGGAGGTTAACGGAAGGTCAACTCTATACCAAAACACTACTAAGGGAGCTGGACGGAAAGTTTTCAGCAAACCTAATTCGTAGTAACAAAAAAGAAATTAAAATAATTACCGGGTTAATAACCGGACATTGTCCTTTAAGGAAGCATTTGTACAGCATGGGCTTGGTTAGCGAGCCCTGGTGTAGAAGATGTGAAAAACAGAAGGAAACTAGCCTTCATGTAATATGCACGTGTGAGGAACTGAAGGAACTCAGACAGAAATATTTCGGGAGAGATCTATTGGATCCTTCGAGTGTACTCAAACTTCCCCTGGGGAGGATAGTGGCTTTTATCGAGGACACAAGACTAACAGAGTGGAACTGAGAGATCTATTGGGGATAGTACAAAGAGCAGTGTGCTCAAGTGCCTGGACGTGCTGGCGTCCAACCCAAAACATAAGAAGAAGAAGAAGAAGAAGAAGAAGAAGCGTCACGCCACTGATTCTTAGTGTTACGATAAAGAGACGAGGTATTAAAAACCAAATTCAAGATACATTATTATTCATTATAACAAAGACGGCAGACTAGGTGCCCGGTGCATGGTGACATGAATCATGTCACCATGTGTACTAAATATTATTTTTCATTCCTCTCGCTTTGTTTACATATCGGAGCAGAAAAACATATATTTAGTAGTTTCCTAAATATTTCCATACATGCATTTATCAAAGAGATAACAGAATTTGAACATATACTATTATTTTTCATTCTTCTCGCTTTGTTTACATATCGGAGCAGAAAAACATATATTTAGTAGTTTCCTAAATATTTCCATACATGCATTTATCAAAGAGATAACAGAACTTGAACATATATTTTACAGTTCTAAATCAAAATAAAAAAAAAACATTATTTTGTATTTCTAACAATGAACGAAACATTTATTCTAAAGAAAAAGTGGTATTATTGGCAATAACAGATGCACCTTCAAAACATATTTATATTGTAGTATCCAAAATAATATTTAGTACACATGCTGACATGATTCATGTCACCATGCACCGGGCACATAGTCTGCCGTCTTATTTATAACACATACATTACTACACATTAATTATACAGGATTCATTATAACGCTTCACGTAGAATCCAATACTGTTTATTTTATACTAATGGACGCTTAACGTTTTATGTAATTTGATTATTATTTTAATAAACGATATTAAAACTAACTTAAATGTTTTAATTTTAAATATAATTAAAATACAGCTTTTCAAAAAGACGTAGTGAGGGTTGAAAAATATAATTAGCAAGCAATTTTTCTTCAGCCCGACAAATTTATGTTTAATATCTGAGATATTTACTCAGAGACATGTTTTAAGTAATATTTCTGCAATCGCTTGCAAACATGGTCGCCGAAAATGTCTATTCTTGTAAGCCTTGCTTCTCACGTCGTACAAACAAGGATATTTTTGTACTTCGTCAATCAACGTCGACACTTGCTCCTGACTGCCACATTTTTAGAAATTCAAAATCAATAATTTTTAACAAAATAAATACCAACTGACCATCAACTGACGCAAGGGTTATGTTTGGCAGTCACGCGGAATCAAAATATACTCTCGGTCACCGTTTAGACATGGATTTAATAGAACTTTTTCTATTAAATTTCAGTCGACAAATTTGCCGGTAAATTAGATGAAAATGCCTGTTTTACACGGCGTCTGTTTTTGGAACGCATATTATCTGGTAAATTTTCTGCCAAAATAGCCATCGTCTAAAACGGGCTTTATATGCCCCAAATATTCGAATTATATATATATATATATATATATATATATATATATATATATATATATATTTAGTGTTTATAAGAATTTTCTTTTTCTTTTTTATTTTATTGGCCTTGTCTTAATATTAAAAATAATAGACTTTTTATTGTTTTAGCGACCTTTATTGAATTTTGATGTTTTATTCTACGACGTTTCGACTTTTATTATTATTCAGTCTTTTTCAAGTAACTAGAAACAAGAATTAATACAATGAAAAAGTGAGAACTATGTTTGCCTTTGTGAGACTGAATTAACAATTAAATTAACAATTAAAATTAAAATTAGATTAAGGACTGAATTACCAATTAAAATTAAAATTAGATTAATAATAAGTAAGGAAAAATTAAAATGATTACATGTGTATAAATGAATTGAAATTTTAAATTAAACTACTAATACAGTAAAGAAACATTGAATGACAATAAACTCACCGTTTTTTTTTGTGTTTCAAAAGCACTCATTCTGTGCAACATGTGTCATCGGAGCTTATCCGAGACCTTTTTTAGGGGACCGACCGCACTGGTTCGAATATTGTGAGTGTCTGTGTCTTTTGTTTAGAGAAGTGGATTTCTGTTCTATTTTGGAATTAGCAAATTGGTCAGGACCGTGTTAAGGGGTATATAGTAAAAGTATTTACAAATGGGTAATAATAAAAATTTGTTGGTTGTGTTTGTGTGTGCGGGGGGGTTTGATTTTATTCTATTGTTTAATGAGTGGGTAATAGAGTTTAGAAAGTCCATCAATTTCGTTTCTGTCGTTGATTGTTCTGCTGTTTTTGAAAATATGGATCATTTCTAAGACCTCCCTCCTAGCTTTTGTATTCTTTTTCTGTGTTATTACTTTGGTGTTATCAAAATCAAAATTATGTTTTGTGTCAATTGGTGTTTTTTAAAGCAGTTTGATTTTTTGCTATTTGTGACCTTTCAATCTTTCTTGTAGTAACTGTTTTGTTTGGCCTATGTATACTTTGTCACAGTCTTTGCAGGGTATGTTGTATATTGTGTGTGATTGTTTTAGTGTAGGTGTTGAGTCTTTTAGTTTGGTGTGTAGGAATCTTAGGTTTTTTCCGCTTTGGTGTGCTATTTTAAAATGAAATGGTTTAAATATATTGTCTAGAAAATGAAATAAACAATGTACAAAATAGTTTCAACAATTTCCATCCAAATTTAAACTTTACCATTGAAATAGAAAAAAAACAACTCCATAAACTACTTAGACCTAACACTGATAAAAACAAACAACAGCATACAAACAAAATGGTACACTAAACCAACCACATCCGGCAGATATGTAAACTTTTTTTCAAACCAACCCCTAGCCCACAAAAAAAAATGTAGTAACAGCGTTAGTAGACAGAGCCTTAAATCTCACTAATCCAGTTTTCAGACCAACAGTACTAAATAAAGTAAAAACAATCTTAACAGAAAACAATTATCCATCACAATTTATACAAAAAATTATAAAACAAAGACTTAATAAAATTTATAACAAAACAAACGGCCACAACAAAAACAAAAAAACCAATGAATTAACATATATCCCCACACCCTATATAACTGGATTATCCGAAAAACTAGACAATATATTTAAACCATTTAATTTTAAAATAGCACACCAAAGCGGAAAAAACCTAAGATTCCTACACACCAAACTAAAAGACTCAACACCTACACTAAAACAATCACACACAATATACAACATACCCTGCAAAGACTGTGACAAAGTATACATAGGCCAAACAAAACAGTTACTACAAGAAAGATTGAAAGGTCACAAATAGCAAAAAATCAAACTGCTTTAAAAAACACCAATTGACACAAAACATAATTTTGATTTTGATAACACCAAAGTAATAACACAGAAAAAGAATACAAAAGCTAGGAGGGAGGTCTTAGAAATGATCCATATTTTCAAAAACAGCAGAACAATCAACGACAGAAACTAAATTGATGGACTTTCTAAACTCTATTACCCACTCATTAAACAATAGAATAAAATCAAACCCCCCGCACACACAAACACAACCAAAAAATTTTTATTATTACCCATTTGTAAATACTTTTACTATATACCCCTTAACACGGTCCTGATCAATTTGCTAATTCCAAAATAGAACAGAAATCCACTTCTCTAAACAAAAGACGCAGACACTCACAATATTCGAACCAGTGCGGTCGGTCCCCTAAAAAAGGTCTCGGATAAGCTCCGATGACACATGTTGCACAGAATGAGTGTTTTTGAAACACAAAAAAAAAACGGTGAGTTTATTGTCATTCAATGTTTCTTTACTGTATTAGTAATTTAATTTAAAATTTCAATTCATTTATACAGATGTAATCATTTTAATTTTTCCTTACTTATTATTAATCTAATTTTAATTGTTAATTTAATTGGTAATTCAGTCTTTAATCTAATTTTAATTTTAATTGTTAATTCAGTCTCACAAAGGCAAACATAGTTCTCACTTTTTAATTGTATTAATTCTTGTTTCTAGTTACTTGAAAAAGACTGAATAATAATAAAAGTCGAAACGTCGTAGAATAGAACATCAAAATTCAATAAAGGTCGCTAAACCAATAAAAAGTCTATTATTTTTAATATATATATATATATATATATATATATATATATATCGAATTAAAAAAAATATATTGTTGGGCAACTTAAATTTTTGCTGTATCGTGAACATAGGTAAAGTTATAATAAAATCACACAGTTAGGTATATAAAATAGTACTTTGTACTTACCACAAAAAGCGATGTAAGTGTTAAAAATATGTTTTATACAATTTAGTGATCCCATACTTGGCAGAGGAATATCTGGACATCGTATATGTGGAAAATGAATTTTATCAGTCGACGAACTTTTTATTGTTGTAAAAATTGTACTCATTGCCCAATTAAATACTTCAACACAAGCATTTATTTCATGATACTTAGCATATAATATAGCTTTTGCAGCTAAACTTTGTGCAATTTTTAAGCATTTTATTTGATTTTTAACATTCATCAAAGGTTCTAGAAGTGTAATGTTCATTCCAAGGGTAAGGTTTAATGGATCTGGACACATAGATAGACCAACACTTCGCAATATTATCACTACCATTAAACACAATTTTTCAGAATCTTTTTCATTATTATAAAAAGTAGAAGCGCATTCTTTTATCATTTCGAAATTATTTCCAAATTTCTCACAAAGCTGTATTATAGTGGTTCCCTTAGATCCGCTTAAAAAGTAAGCTATTTTCTTGCATGATTCTAAAGCTTCAGGCACATTCATAATTCCATCCGCAATACTTTCACTAATATTGCATAATAATCTATCTAATAATACTTCTTTTTTCCTTGGGCACTCTAAATCATTAATTCTGATTTTATTATATAAAGTCATCCTGATTTGTGAACACGATAAAATATTATGAATTGATAACTTAAAGTTTTCATTTCCTATTTCAGTATTAGTCCATCTTCGTTGGAGACATTGAAGCATTTCAAGATATGGTTCATTCCGACTGTCTAAATTTAGCTAAAAAATTAAAGTTGATATGAATTACATATTTTGCTAATGATAATCTGTCAGTAAACAATGTTAAAGATTACATTTGATTATTCGAACATCCAACAATCCTCATGAAGAAAAAATATATTTAACAGCGTACTCTCCATCCTCGATCACTGTATGTTATAAACTGTTACCTGTAACCAATTACATAACAATCTAAATTTTTATCATATTATATTCTTACTAAACATTGAGCTATCTGTAGCTGCAAAGTTCAATTGTTACATATTTTCGAATATATATTCAAGATTGTTTGGAAATATGTTTATATTTTACTCATACAGAAATTGCGCTAGTAAAATGTCTAAAAGAAATTAAACTTGTATAAAAATAAGAAATAAGGTGACAATATTAAAAAAAAAAACTTGATTTAATGTTGAAACATCTTCAAAATTTAATAAAGGGTGTCAAAACACCCTTATTATTATTAGATGTATATATCCAGACTGTATATTTTGTATGAATAAAGAAATATAAGTATAATAGAAATCTCAGTTATGCGCTCACAAGGAAAATACAACCGTACGTACGTTTATATAACTAAAGACATCAACGCCAAGATTCAATACAAAATAATGAATGTAAAATGGTGTAAACCATAATAAGTTACTAACGCTTAAATGACTTAATAAATAGAAGGGACAAAACAGATTAATTAAAAATTACTACTGAACGTATTATTAAATTTCCAACAAATGACTGCTAAAAGCCACGGTATAAATTGAAACCAAACACTTCGCTAATGTCATCGTAGGCCGATGTCTTTTAGCGCGAGGTTCCATATGACCTTCGGTTCCACGTTGTTTAATTTAACACCCTTAAGTGGTTTTTATATTTCTGCGGTCATGAAATAATTCAACGGACACCAGCAAGAAGAAAGAACCCTAAGATATAATTCATGCATTAACAAAAGAGAGAAATACGTAAATATCGGACATGAATGTTGTATAAAACGAGCGCGTCACTTACTTCTAGATAATGAAGGCTAGAGATGGCAAATTCGACACACATGCCAGCGGCGTACGCATGCAATTTAATTTAAATAATAAAAATAAAGTTATAAAACGTGCACAAACACTTACCGCATTATATACACGACACGACTACATACTAATTTGCAATTCAACATTCCTTTCATTCGCACGGCTAGCCGCCGATATCAAACCCGATAGCGCATGAAATATCTCCGGCTATGTATGTCGCCATCTATAATGAGGGCACAATAAATACCGTCGACAAGCGTGATTAAAAATCCGGTCAACGGCGTTATAATAACTAGACAGTTCGGGCTTAATATCCACCGCTCCATCGCAGTGTTTTCTCAAAAATTCCCACAAAATAACTCACAAATATGTACATAATGAGATAACCTGAACTTTTGTCACATCACTTGCTTATACGACGTATTAACAATAAGTCTCTAAGTAAAGACTATACGTACAACACGAGATCGGAAAAGGGGGTAGTGACGTAATACGGCACCTGCGTTCATGATGTACACTCTACTTCAATATGCACTTATAACACGACGCAAAGAACACCCATTTTATATTTAGAAACGATATTTCAGAAATAACAGCATCGAAGCTGGATTATGTGAAAATGTTATTGCCAATATGAAGAAGAGATGCAGGACTTACCGGGTATACTTGGCGGATATTATTTTCCATATTTAGTAACCTCTGTGTGTTTACCTTAATCACCAATAAAAATATTTTAAGATTCTATATAATTTCTGTTTTATCACAAATTTTGACATACATGCTTTATACATATTAAATTTCTGTTTCCTAAAATCACTGTACACTGCTGTTAAACATTCAAAGTGACGACCGGTGTGGGAGGGGGGGGGGCAAGACGTTAGTAAATTAGTTCGGATATTTTCCGGGGATCAGATTTACTTGGTTGCACTATAATCATCATACGATGGATGTCTTTTATGTTTTGCATACTGGGACATTTTAGGGCGACACTAATCAAATATCAGTACATACTAAAAATTAACCTCCATGATTAGTTAGCCTAAATCCAAAGTTTCAGTGCGATACGTGTAGTGTTGTAGCTACAACGAACTGTCAAAATTGTTAGTCGAAAAATGGAATTAAACCGTGAAAATTTTCGCGCAATAATTTTTTATAATTTTCGAAGACAATTATTGCAACAAGAATGCCTCGCCGAGTTGGTTTCTGTTTTCGGTAATGAAGCACCACATAAGTCAACAATTTCTCTTTGGTATGGAGAATTCAAACGTTTACGGATTAGTCTAACGCCGATCCCAGAACAGGTGCACCAAAAAGAAACGTCACTCAGGAAAACGTCGATGCTGTTCGCAAGCTCATCAACGAAGATCGACATGTGACATATCGCGAAATTGAGGTATCATTGAGGATTTCATAGACATCAATTCAAAAAATTTTGCATGTAATAAAATTAGTATCTCGTTGGATACCATCTTTTGACTGAAAAACAGAAAACAGCTAGGAAGAACTGGTGTCAAAAAACTCTATACCGCTTCAACGCAGGGAACACTAAAAAAAGATGGTCGCTACATTTGTATCGAAAGCAGGTCATGTATCAACAATTTCTCTACAGGATCAAAGAACTGTTACTGCCGATTGGTATACAACCATTTGTTTACCGCAAGTCATCGCTGAGCTCTGCGAAACCAACCCACAACGACGAATCATCCCCCACCAAGACAATGTAAGTTCACACATAGCTCACAAGACAATTGAATTTTTAACGCAACAAAATGTCGCATTATTAAACGAATTATTAAACCATCCTCCGTACAGTCCCGACTAAGTCCAACGATTTCTTTACCTTTCCGAAAATCAAAGTCGGACTTGCGTGGTCAAGGATTCCAGTCGTCAGGAGCAGTCGATGCCTTCAAAAACGCAATTTTGACTGCACCAACAAACGAGTGGAGTAACTGCTTCCAGAGTTGGTTCGAGCGTATGCAAAAGTGCATAAATCTTCGTAAAGAATACTTTGAAAAACAATAGTCTTTAAAAGCTATCTACTGTTTTATTCCAGCTCTATATGTAAAATATAAAAGACAACCATCGTAATGTACAAATAAAAAAATAATAATTTGTTGATAAAACTAACCGTTACTATTTATTGAAATTGGATGGAGAAGTATTGTTGTAATATATTGTTATAACTATTAAACATAATATGAATGTTTAAAATTAAGTTTTTATGAAGATTGTTTGTTGATTTGAATTATTTTATCTACACTTAAAGTTCATAATTCAAGTTATTTAACATTGTCAAAGTTTATGGAAAAATATACGGCTATTTAACTTACCCTGTCGTTTAGTTTTATAGTGTGAATTATACTTTCGCACATTTGTTTTATCTCTTGGATCGAGTTATTGTCTATTATTTCTAAGGCTTTATCATAATCCCTGAAATACAAAAAAAAATGTCTTCTATCGTTTTCATTTATTATAATTATACAAACCTCTTTTTAATAAAATGATTGACTAGCATAAAATTTGCTATATGTCTATCTTTTGGTGTGATACAAAGCTGATAAATGTCGTTAACCATTGTTGATTCGTTGCAGTAAATTATTCTACCAATGGGATATTCAATCTGAAAATATTTATGTATAGAAAAACAATATATTGTTTACGTAAACAATTAATCTAACATCCCAAGAACTATTAATGATAACATCTTGTAA
Organism: Melolontha melolontha; assembly: GCA_935421215.2. NCBI lineage: Eukaryota > Metazoa > Arthropoda > Insecta > Coleoptera > Scarabaeidae > Melolontha > Melolontha melolontha. The sequence goes on from OW285236.1 coordinate 135,412,681, forward strand.
ACCATATGTCGGTTTCATTAAAATTTCATATAAAGGTGCATGTTCGATTCGTTTCCTTATTCTTTCCACAAGCGGATGGCGATATTCTAAACTACTTTGCACAATATCACGCATTGTTTGACTCCATGGCTCATTTGCAATCTCTGTTAGGCTTATGATTGCCGTTAATTTTAATTCAATAGAACTTATATTCCGCAAAAGAGATGGGATAATTTTGATCCAATAATTTTCTTCATATTGTATTAAGTTCTGAAAGAATATGAAGATACAAATTATAATTCAGTATTATCATATTAATACATACACGTATTGCATCTAGGAAGATTTCATTAGGTTCTAGATGATTTTCCAGAATAAACTTATTTAAAAATTCTCCTAAAAATTGGTCGAATAATTCCTCGCTTAGATTGAAAGTTAGAAGAGTCTCAATCAAAGATTTTGGGTCCTAAAATATAAAGCGTATATTTTTTTACCAAGTAATTATTGAAACAAGATTGAATTTATTTAAAAAACTGAACAAAGTAAAACTTATTTTACTGAGTATGTTTTATAAGTAATTCAGAAAAATGAGTTAATCTCATAAGATTTGTTCTTAAAAAGTTTACTTTTAATAAGATTTGCTACAACACATTGATTACATTGATTAACAAATTTTAATTTTTCCTATAGAAACTATGTATAGTAAGCGCCAGATAAGTTGGCGAGCGGAAAGGTAAGTTCGCGCAGGATTAGAAGTATTGGGGAGATTTATATTTAGTTTTACAGCAATTTGCAAGATACCGTAGATGGCGTAAACTACACATCTATCTCTTAATACTCGTAAATTAATAATTTATTAGAGTAAAATATATAATGTGGACGTTTATAAGAACGGTTTCTTAATTGGCGCTTGCTATACAATTTTCATTTCTTTTATAGTTTTAACAATAGTAATAGCAACAAATTTATTCTGGCACGTCAGGTTTTGGAAAAAAAATATTGAAAAGTAAATGAAATAATATTAATTATGTGTGTACAGTAAACGCCAAAGATGGCGAGCGGCGGAAATGCGCCGTAGTCATTTTTCATTTTTAAAAACGCGCACGCCCGCTTACTTGCAACTAGAGAATACAATCCCGAGCATGTTTTTCAATGCCGGAATTACGGGATTTTTGAAGCGTAATCCCGAGATTAGACTACGTGGTTTCGAATTGGGCTCAAATGAAAAAAAAACTTAATTTCTTAAAAATTATTTATTAATATACAGTAGTACCCCCATATCCGCGGCGGTTTGGTTCTGTGGTCTTCCGCGGATACTGAAAACCGCGGATAGTAGCAAACGCTTTATTTTCGAGTACAATATGAAATATGAAGCAAAGTTAAAAGAATGAAACAAGAAAAAATAAGTTATACAGATCGTTGCATCGCAAGTGCCGTCAAAATATTATATCGATAGTTGAACGGTATGTCTTAGTTAAGTCCATATGCCGCGCCGGCGCCGATACATGTTGCAGAGAATACGTATGAATATTTGGATATTTGCAGTCTCCAGTTAGGCATTGCAGAAAGTAGTTGTCTCATATGTTCTAGCGCTTTGCGATATTTTATTACAGTTTAGTGTAAGATACATACATAAGTATTTATTTAGTTTGTTAGTTTGGTATTTATATGTTATAAAAATAATGGATGTTTATAATTTAGTTCAAAGAAAACAAATTATTAAGTGGTATCATCAGGAAATACCCTTAAGGCAAATAATAGAGCGCTTTTATGAGAATTATCAATCACGACCCGCTCTAAAAACAATTCAGCGAATAATAAATAATTTTGAAAGATTGGGCTGTATTATGCCGAACAAGCACAAACGTAATAGGCAGCCATTTGTTCGCCAAGAAGAAAGAAATCTTTTAATTTGTGCCAGTGTCGAACAGAACCCGAAAATATCTTCATTGGGTATTAGTGAGCAGCTGGATATTTCTAAAAGCACAGTATGCCGTGTTTTAAAGAAAAATAAATACCATGCCTACAGATTACAGAAAACAAATGAAATATTTCCCGAAGATGAAGAACAGAGAATGGAATTTTGCGAAAATATGATGCATATTTGCAATCAAAACGCAAATTTTATTGCAAATATATTATTTACGGATGAAAGTACTTTCCCGTTGCACGGAAGACATAATCCCGCTGTACCTCGACTCTGGGCAAGAGAAAACCCGCACCTAACATACAATGCTAGAACTCAGTATCCCCAAAAATTAAACGTTTGGGCGGGATTACTTGGAGAGCATAAAATTGGACCATTTTTTATAGATGGCAATTTAACAGGCGAGAAGTATCTTAACTTGCTCCAGAATCGAATTATCCCACGCCTCCACGAATTGGCGCTCAACTTGGATAACATATGGTTTCAACAGGATGGGTGTCCCGCTCATAATAGTAGAGTTGTACGGGAATATCTTCATAATGTATTTCCAAACCGTGTTCTAAGTACCTTGGGAACTATTCGCTGGCCACCTAGATCACCAGATCTCTCCCCTAATGACTTTTTCTTATGGGGATACATGAAAACTAAGATCTATACATTTGAAAACGATAGACCAAACAATTTGGCAGAATTGCAACAAAAAATTATTAACACTTTTGATGACATTCCTCCAGCAATTTTACAGAATGCGCAACGAGGCTTCTACGATCGTTTAGCATATTGCTTTGAGGCGACCGGAAGACGTTTCGAGCATTTAATGCATTAGAAAAGTTGTCGCTTTTATATTAACTTATAAAATTATAATTTATGACTAATAATAGATTCCTTCTGTTGTAACATATGCATATTTTTTTAACGTTTATTCCTGCAAATATGAGAATATTCATTTTTTATTTAGCTACTAATTACAGAATTTAAATTTCATTATTTTACTGTGAATTGTTGTGATAATACATAGTATTACTATTCTCCACATTGCTTTAATATTTTACATTTTTCTTTCGTCATAAACATCTTCTTACAATACATATTCTGTGCACAAGTTTGCTATTCTTGTTATAACTACATATTTAGTTTTTATGAGGATAAAAACAGCGGCCACATTGTGCACGTTAAAGAAAATTTTATCATATGAGTCTACCTACATTACGTATAATTCATACCACCGGCGCAGCTATGCACGTACATACATACTACAACGCTAAGACCTGCTCAACGAAGTAACACGTCAATCGGAGCGAGCGTCTGACGGCACTTGCGATGCAACGATCTGTATAATATTTATTTAAAATAAATAAAATATTTTTGTGCTGTGGCACAAATAGAATTTAAGTTTAATAAATATATAAGTTCATACATATTGCAGTGAACTGTGCCATTGCCTGTAAGTGCAGCTCACCACAAATGTCCGGATTATCTCAATCGTAGATTCTTCTAGCTTGAAACTTCGTACCTCAGGTCTTGCTCTCGCACAAGCAAGAACGTGGAAAATAAAATTCAAAATGTCATTAATAAAAATTCACAATTTGATTTTACATGTTTATTTAAAAAAAATAAAAAAATACTCTTTACAAAATGTAAAGAGAGCTAAAGCACAATTAACTAAAGCTTAGAGGAAACAGTCTGTGTGATAAATTACACGCACACAGAGAAAAACCTCCTGTGACTCGCGAGCAAACAAAACTAATAGATAATTAAGAAAATTCTCAAATTCAAATTCTAAATTATAACCGCTAATTTCAAACGTAAACAGACAAAACGTCAAACCGTACTTAACTTTACTTGTGCGAACTAAACACAAGGCCAAATCTCCCCTCCAATCCTGACTAAAATGTTCTAGAAAATCGTGACACAAAAAACTCCCTCATTCAAAAAAATATGGTAATTTTCTTATCTATCTATATTATAAGTTAATATAGAAATAAATCAAAATTACAAATAAGCACAAATATCAGCAAATTATCGAAATAGGAATTTATATAAAGCAACTGTAAAAAGTATACTTACGTAAGCAACTCTTTTACTCGCAGAAAAAAAAACTATAGTAGCGAGAGATACCAAATATAATTAAATTTAATACAAACGAGATCACCAACACTCGTTAAATTCGTAAATGAAATTAACTGCACAACAAAAACACTAAAATAAAATAAACCGACTTTAAATCAAATACAACAGGAAATAAAAAATGATGTTTTTTTATCCCGACCATATGCTTCAACAACTCTGGTATCTCTGGCGATGAAAAACCGAAAAAGATCGGACATCGCACAACAAAGCTACAAAATAAGGCCGCAAGACGGACTACATCCTAAACAAAATTATTATACAGTTCTGGCCATTAAAATAAATTCAAAAATATAAACATTTAAATATACACTATAAAATCAAAATACATTTTAAATAAATGTCATAAATACAATATAAGTTCTTTTTCGGGGTAAAGTTCACTGCAATATGTACATATAGTACATATTTACATACACAACAAGAAAATATACAACAAGAAAAACTTTATCATCGTGAGCTACAAATTCATTCATCTTCCTCCAAGTCCAAGTTAGCAGTCGATTGTTTACTTAGATCCGAAGCAAACGATGTTGATGGCTGTGCATTATCGATAGTTTTGTCGACTTTTTCAAAGAAGATTGTTATTGGTAGTTGTCGTTTTTGTCTTTTCATTTCAATAAACAAATCCTCCAAAGGTTTCAAGGCTTCTGTTATAGTGCGAGTAATTTTTATACTGCGTTCCATTATTGGATCATATTCTACTATCTGTTCTTTTAATGTTTGAGCAGTTCGAAATATCGCTGAAAATTTTTCAAGCGTCCATGCTGGCAGTTCTTGTTGACCCCCATCCTCGTCGTCACTCGCTTCTGGAGAAGATTTCACAAGGTCTTCCAATTCCTCGTTGGTGAATACTTGATCCTCTTCGTTTATGTAATCACTGAGTTCCTCTTGGGTTATATCGTTAAATACTTCTCCATCTATTTTCTGCGCTATGTTAAATATCGTTGTTAGATGTGAATTAATATCATGTGTGTCTTCAGAACTAAGAACGATGTCATTCCACAGATTTTTCCAACATGCTATTATCGTTTCTGACTTTAATTCCTCCATCGCTCCTTTGATAAATAGAATTGCGTCAGCAATTGTAAATGACTTCCAGCATTCCATGAGCCCGATATCAGAGCATTCGTTAGCCATTGTATACAGCATTTCGAAAACCTGTCGAATATACGAGGGTGGATCAATAAATACCCGTGTTAGGAAAGAAGACGCAAGTTTTTCACAAATTTTTTATTTATTTTTCAACGTAATCACCTTTTAGTACAATACACTTTTCCCAACGTTTCTGCCATTTCTTTAACCCCTCCAAAAAATACGATTTGTCAAACTCTGCAAAATACGCTTCTGTCTCGACGATAACCTCCTCGTTTGAGCTGAATCTTTTTCCCCCGAGCCACGTTTTCATGTTGGGGAACAGAAAGAAGTCGCAGGGAGCCAAGTCAGGCGAGTACGGTGGGTGCGGCAGCAATTCGTAGTGCAGTTCATGCAACTTTGCCGCGACAATTCTGGATGAATGTGCTGGTGCATTATCGTGGTGAAACAGCACTTTTTTCTTAGCCAAATGGGGCAGTGTCTCCTTCAATTTTATATCGAATCGGTCCAATAATTCACTGTAGTACTGCCCCGTGACCGTTCTTCCTTTCTGCAAAAAGTCCATGAGGATTATTCCGTTGGAATCCCAAAAAAATCGTGGCCATGACCTTTCCGGCCGATGGGACCTCTTTGCCTTCTTCGGAGCAGATTCACCCCGAAAAATCCATTGTTTTGACTGTCGCTTGGACTCTGGCGTATAATAATGGATCCAGGTTTCATCAACGGTGACGACTCGACGCAAACACTCCTGCGAATTTCTCTTAAAGAGGTCCAAACACTGCTTCGACATTGACAACCGTATCCGCTTGTTGTACACCGTAAGCAATCGCGGCACCCATCGGGCCGACACCTTTCTCACCGATAACTTATCATGTAAAATATTAATTGCCGTTCCGTACGACACGCCTACGGCCTCTGCTACTTCGCGCACTTTCGTTCGGCGATCAGCGAGAATCATGTCGTGGACCTTTCCAACGATTTCCTCGGTAACCACGTCTGCCGGGCGGCCTGGGCGCTCCTCATCAAAAACAGATGTACGACCACGTTTAAATTCGTTGAACCAATATCTTACGGTTGTCATAGATGGTGAAGGGCCCCCATAGACAGCATCCAACTTCGCTTTTATTTCTTCGCATGTTTTTCCATCCAAAAATAAAAAGCCAATTACGGATCGATATTGCTCTTTTTCCATTTTATCGAGAAACACGAAACACGTGTGATACAACTGGCTGCCAAATAAAAACTAACCTATGAATCAGTCTGAAATTTATTATGGTGTTGTCTGACAGATGGTAGTACACGACGGTAATGCCAACTTCCCTCAGCAGCGCCACCTGTCTTCAAACACGGATACTTACTGATCTTCCCTCGTATATGGCTTTAAAGCATCTAATGACACCTTGATCAAGAGGCTGAAGCAATGAGGTCGTGTTAGGTGGTAAAAAAAGCACTTCAACATTTTTATCTTCTGTGCCTAGTGACACAGGATGCCCACGAGCATTGTCTAGTATCAGCAGCACTTTAAATGGTAATTCTTCCTTTTCCAAATATCTTTTCACTTCCGCAATAAAGCATTGATGAAACCATTGTGTAAATAGAACAGCCGTAACCCACGCCTTTCGATTTGATTGCCAAAACACAGGCAGGCAAGCTTTATCTTTGTATTTAAGAGCACGTGGATTCTGTGATCGGTAAACAAGTCCGGGTTTAATCATATGACCAGCTGCATTTGTACAAAATATCAAGGTAAGTCTATCCTTAATTGCTTTAAAGCCTGGTGCACTCTTTGCAGTCTTATGAATATAAGTCCGTTGAGGCATTTTTTTCCACATAAGACCAGTCTCATCGCAGTTAAAAACTTGCTTAGGATGATAATTCTTTTCTGGAATAATTTGTTTAAATTTTCTGGAAACAGGGCAGCAGCTACATGATCAGCCGACGCAGATTCCCCTGTCATTTTTATATTTTTTAGATTAAACCGAGTTTTAAATCTATGCAGCCACCCACTACTTGCTGTGAATGATTTTCCTTCCTCTTCAGTATAATCTTGGGTCTGCATATCTTCATATAAAACCAACGCCTTTTGTTGTAGCACTTTGCCATCGATAGGAATATGTTTTCTTGTCATATTTTCCACCCATAAATTTAAGGCATTTTCTACCTTAAGTAACACTTTATTACGTATTGTGGTTGCAACTTTTGCAGTTTGGGGTGCACTAGAAAAACTAGCTCGAATCTTATCTTTGTTTTTTAACACTTCTCGTATCGAAGATTCGTTTTTATTGTATATTTTAGCAACAGTTGCAATAGATTTTTTTTTCTATTTCAATCATATTAATGATTTTTATTTTTTCACTAATAGTGAGCATTTCACGTTTTCTTTTTGGTTTAGAAGCCATTTTAAAATGATTTTCAAATTTACTTGCTTTATTTATAAACTATTGCAAGCACTGTCTTGTCCGACAATTCGAATAGTACTAAACTCATAGTTAACAGGAGCGTTTATATGTACGAGTAAAACTTGTTTAACTTATCATAAGAGAGCGCCGAATTCAGGGGATGACTCATATATACGACGATATATCGACAAATGCTTCTATAACTTTTATATTTATTGATATAACGCGTTTTCTGCTCATCATAGGTAAATCGCGGATGACTGATACCGCGGATACGGAGTCAGCGGATAACGGGGGTACTACTGTAGTTACACAACACAATACACAATATACTAAAATAAGGAACAAAAAAGGCAATACAAAAAACTATTTAGAATTTCAAAAATGCAATCGCAGAAATATCAAAGCATCCAATGTTTGACTTCCAAGCCTGCTTCGTAGTTTATTGCCAACATAAGCAGCAGCTGAAAACACTCGCTCAGGTTCTACACTGGTTGGAGGAATAGACAATAGATATTTATATGCTAATTCTAAGTGATATCCACGAACTCCTCCATTTTCGAACAGGCTCATTTCGCGTCTAGTACTATTTACCAACCCCGATTCATTTTGTACTTCAGGATCTGGGGATTCCATGCTCTTATTAATTTCCAGCTGTAACTTTTCCTTTAGTGTCAATTGGGATTGGAAGGTTTGTTACCTTGGCTCATCATCTGTTTGTGATCCTGACCTTTCTTCCTCTTCCGTGTCATCTCGACTATTTAGTCTTTTAACAATACTCTTTATTTGCGCCCTCACTAAAGCCTGTGTAGGAACTGGAAATAAGTCAAGCCATTCCAAATCCGATAATAACTGAATTTCATCATCTTTTCGTGGATTTTGTAAATAATTCAACACACCAGTTAAATCACCATTTCGTCGTTGCTTTATACGTTCCACTAAGGATGTTTTCATTTTATTGGCGAGCGCCGAGTTTTTGCTAGACAATTGTTTTATAAGAAATTTCAAAGCGGCATCAGCTGTACATAAATTAGCATCTTGTCGACAGATTGCTTCTACTGATAATTTAATTGGGATCAGCACATCAAAAATTTTATTTACCGAGTCAAAATCAGCATCTTCTAAACGGATTGGATGGTTGAGATCTATAAGAGCTTTTTGAATGCAGGTTTTTAAAAGAGAAAATCGTTTCAGCATGATTAAAAGACCACCTGGTTTTACAGTCCAAAAGAAGTGACAGCTCTTTTTCATGTTCAATCTTCACATATTTTTGAAGTACTGTTTCATTTATCAATGGTGATCTTTTGAAATACACTACAACTTTGGGGATTTTCTTTATCAGGTCATTAATGTTTTCATCCTGCGTCAAACTCTGGTATGTGTTCTCGCGCAAGTTCATTTTGTGACATTTAGATTAAACCTGATTTTGGACAGTCTAAGTCTTCTAAATTGTCATCATCATCGCTATCGTATATAATCAGCAGTCACAGCTGGTTCATTAATAGTATCATCTGAGTCTGAAGTAGGGCTGTCTTGCCTGTCTTGAAAATAATTCTTTATCTTATAAAGCACATCACAGACGGCCAAATTGATACCATGTGCGAGACAGTTGTTGTTCAGTGCAAACAAGCTGTCCCACCTTTATCATAACGTTCGGTCTATCGGTTACAGTAGCTACGATATCAGTTTCCAGGGAAATATCAAATTTACTTACATGCTCTTTCAATATACGAAGACAATTTTCAGCCGTCATACTTCCATGAATAGGAACGAGTCCTAAGCTCCACATTTTTTTATATGAATGAACGTTGACAGCCATGTATCGTATTGGACGTTGATGTCCACTCGTCGAAAGATTGACTGAATCTTTCACCGGCACTTTTCAAATGTTTTAATTCTGCAGTTACTTGCTTTCTGATTTTTTCACTGCAATTCATAACACGCTTTCGAATTGTGACGGCTGATTTTGGTAAATCCGTGTACTTCGCTAAGAGCAACTTTCTCAAATCGTCTGAAGTTATGAATACACTGAATGTAAATCCATCTAAAGCAATCATTCTTGCCAAAACATTATCCAGGCTATCGTCGGCACTTTTAGTAAAATAATCTTCTAACTTTCGCTTAGCTGGCGGCGGTGCTGTGTTCAGATTTTCAGAATCGTGACTTGTTGAAGCTGTTAAACGATTAACGTCAGCTAAAATCTTAATGTTATGTATTGATGACAAATGTGTATGTAATCCCTTAGTCGATCCACCCAAAGTCTTGAGAATGGCAGGGCATCGCTTACATTTAGCACTATTCCCGTGTTTCGCAACTAAAAAACAAGTCCACGCTGACGACGTATCACTGTTTTTTTATGTTGAACAAAGTCTCCCGCCATTTAAAATAACTTTTTCAGATAATTGACTTTTAAATTTAAATGATGTAACCTGCGTAACCTTGTCGATGGTAGAATAATAAATGAAAAAAGTAAATCCTAATAAGCGTATTTATACTTTCGTACAAGGAATCCCCGACGGGGAATTCCTCGCAACAATATTATGATATATCATATGAGGTAATCGGGTGATTCCCCTGTTGACCCGTTGAGGAATTACTTTAACAATATTGTATTCAAGTATGCCGGGCGGGGAAGTCCCTTCTAAGCTACATATTATTTGGACTGTAACTGTGTAGTTCTTTTGTCGTACGGCGTACCTAAGGTTGATTTTCTGTCTTTATGTAATGCCCATAATGTAATCTAGGTAAGGTCATTGTCAAGGCGCAACGTATTACGGAATGCAAACTGGCAATCCCGAAAATCCGGGGATTAGCCAAGTACAATCCCGGAATTTACGGGATCAAAACCCGGCCGGGATCCCGGGATTGTATTCTCTACTTGTATCTTTATGTAAAACTAAATACGAAGCTTCCTACTGCTTCTAATATCTGCTCGGACTTACTCCCACCGCTCGCCATCTTATGTGGCGTTTACTGTACATATATGGAGCTGTATGGTATCGGCCAGTTTAAAATGTTTTTCTTTTTACCTTTTTTTACTGTTCTTCGGCACTTTCTGACACCAATGTCCAACAATAATCAGCAAGCATTTCACTGTTCCATTTACCCTGATAACAAGTGCTATATAATTGCCAGATTTTCTGTTTCCTAGAAAAGTGTGTATCACATTTTTAAAAGCATTCCCCGCAACACGCTCCAAGTCACTTAAGGTTTGTTCAATTTTTTTAGCTTGTAGAAGTTTGATTTAGGGTCCTATAAAAATTCTCTCTAAGTTTTGCATCTGAGATTTTGGAAAACTTATGTTTAGGGTATTGGAACCCTCGATTATCTTCATCCATTGCTTTCACGAAATTCTTCACCAAACCTAATTTTATGTGTAATGGCGGTATAAGTATTTTATTAGGTTCAACTAGTGACTTATGAAGTACAGTGAAAGATCCACTCGCGGACATCTCTCGTAACCGGACAAATTTTCTATACACAAGTATTTTGTTGCGCTTTTAGTACAAATTATTTTCCGATAAGCGGACGCAGACACTATATATCTATACATTTCGTACAAAACATCTCTCGTAAGCGGACACAAAACACATTCTAAGTATGTATACTATATATCTATACATTTCGTAAAAAACATCTCTCGTAAGCGGACACAAAACACTTTCTAAGTATGTAACACCCAAAAAAAAGAATCGTAATAAATCCGGTGTTTCCTTTTTTGCATAGTAGTATGCTCAGTCCTTGTCACGAAAGGCAGTGAACTCGGTCATTCCCCTGTTTACACACTCTTATGCGTAGCGTGCGTCACAAATCGCAGTTAACGTGGTGATTCCCATTTTTACAAGTTATTATACTCAGTTTACGTGTTGTTTACTGTGCCCTTGCTGTTTTTTAGTCCTTTTGAATCAATCATAACTTGTATCTCGTAGAGATCGTAGATCATTTTGGAATGGCACCGCGAAGAAATATACTTTGGTTAAACGAAAAAATTGAAATAATCAACACGTTGGAGAAAGAAAAGTTGTCAGTTCGTGAAGTAGCGAAAAGGTAAGGTATTTTATTCAGGAAAAATAAACAATTTTCACATTTGTAAATATTTTTGCACAGGTTCAATATCGGGAAAATGCAAGCTATAGAAAATTAAAGAAATTTTACTAAAATCCTACGAAAGATGATTATTACTTTATCGTTTCTTTCTAAATTATAACTACATAGAGGTGTATTTATAAAAGTAATTTCTTTATATAGAATATATGATGAAAACTGTAAACAAAACAATAATCAATAGTTTCAAATTTAAATTGACGATTCATTAACATATCCACCCCCCCCCCCCCCCCCCCTAATCTTAATAACTTTAGTACAAATTCTTGGTCTTTCTACATATGATTACAATAATTGTTGCGAAGTTTCTTCTCATACTTGTTGCAGTTTCATCGAAAGATCTTATGAGCTAGTAATACTCATTTTTCTTAATATTCAGTCTAATTCACCCCATATTAACCCAATAGGGGACAAATTTAATAACTGAAACAGTTAAATCGTTCTGATTAATGTCCCGTGGTTCTGCAGTGTCTCCAAATAATTACAACATACACAAGAAGAATGCTACAACATTCTTGTCTGTTTTCCTTAAATATGAAATTTTTACGAGATCTCCCATAGCGATAAATTTTTAAGATCGCAGTGTCATGGTAAAACAATTCTGAACTATTTATGAAGACATTCATTTTAATTTCCGCCTAGGTACATAAGTATTTATTGGTTATCACGTGTTTACCTGCATTTACCTGACTTGTTACTATGTAGAACACACGTTTTCCAGTGGATATACATCTGTTTCTACTTCCAATAAGTATAGACTTTTGAAAAGTGCATTTATATTTATAAATTTGTGTTTAAAAGTACGTGATAATTTTCTCGAAAATATATTAATAATGTTGAATAACATATGCTACGCCCTGTATATTGAAACAAGAGAACAGAAAGGAACTCAAGTTTCGGGCGACGAGGATTGCCTCATCTACCCGCCCCTGCCAACGTCTAGCGGCCCACCCGGCTATAGAGACAGCCTCAGCCCATGGGTGGGGAGACCCAAAGGGACTATAGGAAACGAATTATGGTGGTATAGGGCGCCAGACGAACCGCTAGACGTTGGCAGGGGCGGGTAGGTGAGGCAATCCTCGTCGCCCGAAACTTGAGTTCCTTTCTGTTCTCTTGTTTCAATATACAGGGCTTAGCATATGTTATTCAACATTATTAATATATTTTCGAGAAAATTATCACGTACTTTTAAACACAAATTTATAAATATAAATGCACTTTTCAAAAGTCTATACTTATTGGAAGTAGAAACAGATGTATATTCACTGGAAAACGTGTGTTCTACATAGTTACAAGTCAGGTAAATGCAGGTAAACACGTGATATCCAATAAATACTTATGTACCTAGGCGGAAATTAAAATGAATGTCTTCATAAATAGTTCAGAATTGTTTTACCATGACACTGCGATCTTAAAAATTTATCGCTATGGAAGATCTCGTAAAAATTTCATATTTAAGGAAAACAGACAAGAATGTTGTAGCATTCTTCTTGTGTATGTTGTAATTATTTGGAGACACTGCAGAACCACGGGACATTAATCAGAACGATTTAACTGTTTCAGTTATCAAATTTGTCCCCTATTGGGTTAATATGGGGTGAATTAGACTGAATATTAAGAAAAATGAGTATTACTAGCTCATAAGATCTTTCGATGAAACTGCAACAAGTATGAGAAGAAACTTCGCAACAATTATTGTAATCATATGTAGAAAGACCAAGAATTTGAACTAAAGTTATTAAGATGAGGGGGTGAGGGGGGGGGGGGATATGTTAATGAATCGTCAATTTAAATTTGAAACTATTGATTATTGTTTTGTTTACAGTTTTTATCATATATTCTATATAAAGAAATTACTTTTATAAATACACCTCTATGTAGTTATCATTTAGAAAGAAACGATAAAGTAATAATCATCTTTCGAAGGATTTTACAGGTACAATATGTAGCAGGGCTACTGTCACGTGAGCCCGGCGAGGGAGTTTCGGCGGAATCTGATATTGCATTTTCTGGTGGTACTTCTTTAGTGTCGAGCCATACTATGTGGAATTTGTTCATTGTCACTTTTTTGCGACAACTGAGCTCGTTATGGGCGCACACATAATCCCATACAAGTTTAAATTTCAGCTGCGGCGAATCTAATGCCTTTAGCTTTACTTGATTGTTGGAGAAAATGGCCATCGTGATATTTGCCACGCTCTGCCTATTAATTTTTCTAACACAATTATTGAAATACGATTAAATTACTGTAGTATATTTAGGCTCAGCTGGATTATCGCCCTGTCCTTTCTTTGAGTGTGTAAATTCTGTCTCTAACTCTTTGTCCTGCCTTAAAACCATCCGTGTACAAAATAGATTATGTCTGTACAGGTAGACTTTTTGCAATTCCTCCTTATCTGGTATAACTATTTTATAGTATTCATATTGAATTTCTGAACCATGGCATTGCTCTGCTTTTCTGTAAGGGAATCTGTCTTTGGTCCTTCTATCAACTTATAATAGTCACTGCCGTGGACTTGGTTTATAGCTGATTGACCTTGCGTTAATTTGTCGGCTATTGACTTTGCCTCTCCTTGTGTATAGATATCTAGGTGTGGTGAGTTCAATAACACCTTAAACAAGTTGTTCTCAAGATTCTTTTCTAAACATCAACTAATAACTCTCTTTTCTACACTATTTACTTGTTTACAGCCACTTGTGTTCGTTCTGAGATAATTTCTGCAAACCGTTTCCTGACGCGAAGAGTTAGGTCGTCTGCATACCCTAGACAATGAAAGCCTCCATTGGATAATCTCTTAAAAAGATCGTTTACTAGTATCCTCGATCTCGCCTCAATCGTGGCTTATGAAGAACGTTATTATTCTTCCTTCTAGGCCAGATCTTATAATCTGACGGAACACAGGTGTAAATTATTTTTCAAGGCTTCTGTTAAAGAGTTTATTGGAGCTTTATTAAACAAGTCTTCAATTAATCCACTTTAAGTGAATCGGATTAAAACTGGATTTTAGTTTCATGACTAATGTTAGATTGTAATATCTATTGGACCACTAAACATTATTATTATTATTATTAAAGCTCAAATAGTGTATTTATTTGGTAATGATACTGGTCAACACAACTTAGTTTTCTAATACGCCAAGTTGAATCTGATTTAAAATTTGCTCCATCACGTCAGGATTTTGAGATATTTTCTTAAATAATTTTTTTTTAAATCGCATTAAATTTTACAAAATTTAAATGGATGGATATTCCCATTGACCACGCAATCCACTTAAAAAAAACGTATGAAAATATAACTTTTCTTCTAAACAGATTACTTATTCTTCTAAACAAATTACAAAATGTACAAATAGTACATCAGCGCAGACCTCAAAGTCGTAGCAATTCTACTCTGTTTACAACTAGGGTATACAATGAATTGCTGTTTTCTTAGTGGGATAGTCGATCAACAAATTCCCATTGCATTGTTAAAATCTGGTCAGTCAGGGCTCAGTATATTCTTGTATAAAAGAGTGTACAGTGAAAGCTCTCATAAGCGGACACTCATGGTCCCAGTGTTTTCGTTCGGCTATGGAAGATGTCCGCTTATGGGATAGCTCGAAGAAAATCCTTTATTTGACGTGCAATTTTAAGGTAATGAATAAAAAATAGTATTTCCCTATATTCAGTTATAGTAAATAGCTTGTACAGGGTGGGCCAGAACGCAGAGTAGGATTTGACATCTAAATATCTTGTTTCTAACGTTTTTGTTTCTTTACTTGGAGATTGGGCAAGATGAATTACACCAAGGAAGAATGACTAAAAATAGTCGAATTATATTTTCAAAATAATAGGTCTATTATTCTAACGCAAAGAGCTTATCGCAACCATTTCCACGTCAGACAAGGACCCTCAGCGACGATGATTCGGAAACTAATGGCACGCTTAGATGAACCTGCCCCCTACTGGCAGACCACGTTCGGCTCGCTCTCAAGAGAACATTGAAAGAGTTAGAACCAGTGTCGAAGAAGAACCAGAAACATCAACGGGAAGACGTTCTAGGGAATTGGGAATGTCCCGAACATCCTTAAGAAGAATTTAAAAAAATTAATTAAAGATGTTTCCATACAAAATACAGTTAGTGCAGAAACTGAAACCTGTAGACCACGAACTGCGCCGAAATTATGCGATTCGCATCCAAGAATTAGCCAGAGAAAACAATGAATTTATTAATCAACTGATCATGTCTGGCGAAGCTCATTTTCAGCTTAATGGTTTCGTCAATAAACAGAACTGTCGGTTCTGGGGTACGGCAAATCCAAAGAGAATTCATCAGCGCCAACTGCACCCTCTGTGAAGTGCCCGGTGTGGGGTGACATCGCAGGAAGTTATCGGGCCTTACTTCTTTGAAATTGATAACGGGAACAGTGTGACAATTACTGGTGAGAGATATCAGGATATGATTCATAATTTTTTACGTCCTGCAGTATAAACTCGTCCAGAAATGTGGTTTCAGCAAGATGGGCAACCCCCCATACAGCCAATGTCACAATGAACAACCTGAGGCAACTGTTCGGTGAGCCGATAATTTCAAAAATTCCCATGTTAATTGGCCGCCACGTTCTCCCGACCTTACCGCCCCCGATTATTTCCTGTGGGCATACCTTACGTGAACAAACCGCGTACAATCGAGCAGCTCAAGGACAATATCCGTGCAGAAATTTGAGCATTAACTCCTCACACCTTAACCAATGTTATGAACACCTTTTGGTTAAAAATTTTGCCCTAAATTTTACCCTCAATGGGTAGCAACTGCGAAAATGATAACAGTTATTTTCTTAACTCTGGAAAAATTTGTTCAAGTAGGTTAATATCTTATAAAAATAATAATGATAGTACTTTTTGATGATATTTTAATTACATGTAAATAATAATAATTTTATTGTTTAAGGCAGTTAGCAAAGATGCGAAGGAAACAAAAGAGATCCAAATATCACCATCACCTATGAACCTCTCTACCACAAAATTAGAAGAAAATATTGCTACTTACGTGGCTTGTTTTGTCATAAAAAGAATAAATAAAATGATCAAGCAGTATGATGTCTGCATAGAAAATATATACACGAGAAATACAGATGACATTCATTTAAAATTTACGACAATGAAAGAGTACAGTGCAACAAAACGATTGAACTAGACGCTAGACGCCGCAAATTCGGAAACTGTGATAACCAAGAGTAGGCAAGCCGCGCAGCGGGTAGCGGACGCAATCAGGCCGTCCGAAACGTAAAAAAAAAAGAAAGAAAAAGGCGGATTTCAGCCAAGTGTAATCAAACTTTATTTTCGAAACAAAATTAAAATAATAAAAAAAAGAAATACGTTAATTATCAACAGACCGTTTGTGCACAGATAGCTAAACACCCCATCAAAATACGTATTCCGCTGGTTCACAGTTAATTAAAACCAAAATTGAATGCCCGATCTTTTGAACGGACCCGGTATATATTGAGAGATTTTTAGTTACATACAAATATTTATAAGAAATAAATTAGTGTAAATTTGCAAAGTTGTGGTCTGAAGATATAATAAATTAAAGTTGACGGTTAGATATAATTAGGAACAAATTATATTATTAATGAATGCTTAAAAATTGAAATGATCAAAATTAATGAGGAATATACAATACTTAAATTATAGTTCACAGATTTACAAATCTAGAAAACAAGTTTTATTCTAACGTGTTTAATACACACAAAATAAATACACACGTTTTCTAGGCTGAAGAAAACGCAGCAAAAAAAATTCTTTCAATATTTTAGAAGCAAAAATAAGTTTTTGTCCCTGTGAGGAACAGATGTGAGTTAAATTTCGAGAGCGTTGAAATTTAACAAAAAAATTTATTTGTTTTACGGTTTTGACAATACGTTACAATATAGACTTAAACTAAATTACACTGAGGTTACTAGCGATCTGTGTCGCGTACAGTTACACTAATAACTCTATCAACTAATGCTTTGCCCATCTTTATATATTAAATATTATCTTATCTTACTCCACGTGTATCCGGCTGAATGAATGAAATTGCTGAGTGTACGTTATGAATGGATTGTATTATATATGGACTCGTAACTTGTGTAATTTAAATAAAACTCTGTCGAAATAAATTTAACAAACAAAAAAAAAACGTATTGCAATTTCAAATGAGATATACTAATTAGAAAGGCAATTAAATTAACTAAATAAAATTGAAAATGATGTCTGTAACAACGCAATTACTAAGATAAATAACAAACAAAGAAAAATTAAATCTAAAAATTTCAACAAAGTAAACTAATTGCAAAACGTTACAGGCTAAATTAATAAAGAAATATTTTTAAAGTCTTAGTTAGCTGTGCGTCCGTCTCTTTCCAGCAATTAGCGATGCTCTTTAGCGTCGTCGGCTTTGTTCCTGTGGGCGACGTTTACGTCGGTAGGAAAAAAAACCACCAGGATAATGTCTGATGGCTAACAAAGCAATATAGTATATCGTTGAGAAGGAATCAGTCAGCTCTTATCGTCACAAAGAAATCCCGTTTCAGGTAATTGTAGGCACAATTAAAATTGTAGCGACTTAATTGTAACCTCGCTCAAACGAGAGGGCTGCCAAAAAAGATCAGAATACTACTTAAAGTAATAAAGCCCTTCAATAAGTCACTACGAAACAATGACGAAGACAATCATCGATCTTCTCTCTACCGATAGCGATCTCAGTCTCTTTTCCTCTAGAAGTCATCGCCACTTGAGAATCGAGAAAGGAGGAAGACCACGAAGAAAAACTAATACGTATGTACGTACTGTATGTGAAGATATACACACGCAGGCGAAAGTACTACAGTTTGGTTCAAAATAAACATATCGGAATAAAATAAAAGAAGACGCTAATTCGCGACCAAAACGTGGACGTATCTACGAACACGTAACACATAATAAAGGAAAATTGTTTTAGATGGATTCTGTTGTGCCAGCTAAATGTTTAAGTTTAATGGAGTATTTTTGATATTTAGATGCTAATACAAACTCGAGATGTGTTTATGAAGGCGATAAAATGGTGAAAGCTGGTCATATTATTTTTGTGGATAGTTGGATACAATAACAAAAATATTGAAGTGTATGCTCTATGTTTGCACACTACTGCATTAAACTGTGATCCCCATGATATAAGAGAATTGAATGTTAAAAAGAATGTGACCATTAAAAGCATGTCGTGCAATTGTAAAGCTGCAAATAGTGGCAAGTGTAAACATATATCAGCTGTATTGATAGTACACCATAGGTAAATGCAATATATAAAGTATTTTGATATGATTACCATGTATATGATTTTTATTTCGAATACCCAATTTATTCTCAAAGGATACTGTTTCTTTTTCAAGAACAGGAAATTTATTAGCTTAATTCTGGATTTCTTTTCGCCCATTACTTGCATCCGGGCACAGAGCAAATCAATACGAATTATTATTCTTACTCATTTTCGAAATAATATCTATAGTATATTAATCTTAAAAAAGGCGATTTTTAAATAAAATTTCATCACAGACACGTTACAAATACGAAAAAACATGAGTTTAATGTCATCACCTGCAGTACTATAAGCAGCCGCAAGGTGGCGTAACGCTTACCAAGACTTTCCTATAGAGCTGCCCTTGGGAAATAACCAAAACATATAAGCACTATCGCCACTCGAAATAACACAATGATCAATTACTATTTCACCGAACTGTTGTCAAAGCAATACTCTTCTTTTAGAATCGAAAATTTTAAACTTTGGCTCGTCTGTCCATGTTAGATAATTGTAATATTTTCCAATTTACGTGTTGTGTCCACTCTAATAGCTTTTTATTGTTTACAATTCTTATAAGCGGTTTCCTAAGTTACTCTTTCTTGCATACCTGCTACAATTTACACTTGTTACCGATATGAGCTTTCTTTTTGAAATATATGCTTGTTCGAGTGCTGTTAAAAATGTATTTTACGATATATTAATAACAATAAAATGATCCTCAGTTGTTGTAGATTTCTTGCGTTCAGAGCGTTGTTTGTTTCCGAAAGTATCCATTTGTGTTAATGTGGTAATTTTGACTTACTTGTCACAAGAACTACAAAATTTCAACTAAACGCCCAATAAGTAGACTTATTCTTAAATGTCATTACTGAGACTGTTATTTATATTTATTATTTCTTGAAACTATTTTTGCCTCAAATAAGGATGTAATAACATTTACGATTAATCTCTTAAAAGTATTCCCAATTAGCTATTTGAACCCTTAAACCGATTTAGTTTAGGATTCTGTAAAATGTAAATTAATTTTACAATTTGTGATCTAAGAAAGTTACACGTGTAAATAGTGCTTTATCTTTGAAAAAAGATATTTTCTCTCAAATAAGAAAATTACGCATTTACTTTCAAACCTATATATATATATATACATATATATATATATATATATATAATTATTTCTTGATCTTTGTATGCTATAGTCGATCAAATTAGTCGGCGATTTAAGGTCTGGTTTACTTTAATATATATATATTTAAAACAATCTTACATGTTTCGACACATAGTGTCTTTATCAAAGAAATTTAAAATATAAATGACCAAATTTATATTTTAAATTTCTTTGATTGTTTTAAATACATATATATGTACATATTAAGTAAACATATTAAGTAAACAAGACCTTAAATCGCCGACTAATTTAATATATATATATAAGAAAACGTTTATGAGTACATACCTTTAAATATTCCTTTAAAGGCAACTTGATCTGGTAATTATCTCTTAGCAGTTGCAGAACCTTCAATGCCTTCACTAAGTTAACCAACTGAATTGTAGAATCTCTGTGTACCGTACTCTGTTGAAAATTTATATTTCCATTGTCCACTTTTATTAATTCTAGAGTATTGTTCATAAATTCAAGAGCGTTTTTAGGGAATTCAATGGAGTAATTTTGTTCTATGAAAAACACTTTATGTTTTAACCATTTAACGAATAACGGCAGTGTAGTTGGCAAATAAGCAAGTGATAGAGGAATGAAACAGAAAAGAAACGATTGATACATGTTCCATGGGAGCTAAAATTTAAACTATTTTGTTCAAGATGTTAATATTACTTCCAAAAACGTACTTACACTATCTAAAATATTTAGCACCATTTCTATTTTATGCTCATTTAACTTTGATTTAGAATGGCGGTCCAATTGAGTGTATAATAGAATAGCAGAGTCTATGTCACACTAAAATTAATTTAACTATAAAATTATATATTTTTGGAAATAAATTACAGTATCACACTGAAGTTGTGCAAATGTTTAAACAAAATAAAAACGTTAACACTAGACAAATAATCCACCGTTAAAATCAAATTTTTGATATTTATATGGTAAATTTTAGGTGCATACTTCAGTTAGAATTAATATAATTTTTAAATAAACTATGATACAAATATGCTGTGCGGACATATTTGCTCTTTGAGTTAGTTGATTAGAGATATCCCACTGGCGATTTGGTGAAGAGCATATCTTCTAAGATTTACCTTAGCCAAAAACGCTACGTCTAACACTCTTTTTCAGTTTTTAAGGTTATTCTACTGAAGATGGCAACTTAGTTGGCGAAATACGTATATAGTATTTATTGTTATATATTGTGGTTAGGGTGTTGTTCTTATTTCTGTTTCAGATTAGAGATAACACAACAATTTGATTAAGATATTGTGCCGATTAATTTTTTCGCTGTTTTTAATAGAATTACTATAGTTGTCAATTTTACAAAAAAAAACACTAATAATATGAAAAGTGTTGCCTTAAACTTCGACAACAGTTAACCATTGTCTTAAAAGACGCAAGTCATTTTATTGCGCTGATTCAAAACAATTATCACTGACATTTTTTTAATTCTAAAATTCTGTATATTATTGAATATTTTAGTTAAAATTAATGTAATTTCGTGTGGACAACTATATTAAATTCAACGAAGTACTATTAGCTACTTTTTATTGTCAGTAGAAATATATGAACCATAATCCAAAATACATTCTATACTGTAATATGGCTTGCTGAAGTATGTTGAACAAGAAAAATAATAATTAATTTTAAATAAGAAAGATAATAATAATAATAGTATAACTAGCCTTGCAAGCCTTTTGGTAGGTTTGTTACAACTTGAGCCATATGGTGCACTAGGATGGTAACGTGGCTAGCGCTACGCACCGACCGCCTATTATTACCCCAGAGTTTTACCTCAGGTATTCATTTTTTGTCGGTCTGATTCGAGCTGGAACCGAAAAAAACGCCATCGATATTATTGGGTAAAATTTTTAAAAAATTAGCCCGTCTAGCATTAGATCTGGATACATGTATAACCTACACCAGCCTGGAAAGTGTTGTAGAAAGGTGATCGTTAAAGTAATGTAACTTCTATAATTTCTAATAATTCATTAAATAAGAAATAAATCATTCATGAAATAACAATAAATGATGTAAATAAACATGATACATCTAAATTTTAAATACAATTAAAATGATAGATATTTAGAAAATTTTTGTCACGCCACTGACATATCATAAATCCTATCAGGGACGATCTTAAAGGTGATGGGCAATAACAAAAATAGAAGTTTTATTATTGTAGGTCGCTTTAAATTTTTAACAGCAGCTTCTTTCGAACGCTTAGCAGTCTAAACAATATTACCTTCAAAAGTTATTACAAATATAAGCGTTGCAGTTTGTTTGCCTGTAAATATTTTTTATAAACATTCTGAATCCATATTATTATTTTATATTTTCCACCAATTCTTCGCAAACGCCATAAGAAAAATAACTATGATGATTAGAGACCGGACACATCGGGCTGAAATGACGTCATTACGACGGACGATATAAATAGTCTACAACATCTGTAAGTACATCACGCAGTTATTGAATAGCACTATTCTATCGGTTAACCTCACACAAAAAATAAATGTGCAGTTAACCGAATGAATAGTGTTATTCAACAACTGCGTGATGTACATACAGATGTTGTAGACTATTTATATCGCCCGTTGTAATGACGTCCATTTCAGTCCAATGTGTTCGGTCTCTGATGATGATATTTAGAAAATATTTTTCGCTCCACTTTTATTTGGACTAAAACGAGCGAAACAATTTTGCATGTGACTCAATCAATTTCGATCGTTGCATTTGTACATTATGATTATGCTTTACACAATGCATGAACTGTTCGATATCATTTACATTTATGGTGAAACCGGTGGAAATGCTCATAGACTTGCCGTATGTATATGGAGCGTTTTCCAAATTGTCGAGCACCATCTTATAGGTGTGTAATCGATGTTGTGTTCCGATTAAGAGAAACAGATAATTTGTTACCAAATTACGAAGGCTGCGAGTGTGAACGGCCCCGTAGAGTCTTACGCGCTGATGAAGAGGTACTGGATTCGTTGAGATAAATCTAAGCGTAAGTGCACGAGATGCAGCAAGACAGGTAGGGGTGTCTCGCAATACGGTACACAGTATTTTGAGAAGTCATTTATTACACCCGTATCATATTTAGCGTGTACAAGAATTTACTGAAAACGATCGTCCCCTGCGCATTAGATTCTCTACCTGGTTTCGTCAACGTGTAGCAGAATATGTAAACTTCTGTGCTAAAATTTTATTTACCGATAAATGCTGCTTTACAAGAAATGGTATTATGAATTATCATAATGCACATCATTAGACTGATGTTAATCCGCATGTGGCCATACAGCATCGTTTGTCGGTGAATGTATGGGCAGATATTGCAGGAGATACTCTTCTAGGACCTCATGTCCTTCCAGAGTAATTAAATGGGGCAAGTTACTTACGATTTTTGGAAAACGGTTTGCCGGACTATCTGGACGATGTACCGCTTGATTGAAATGTAGTTTCTACACGACGGAGCACCTCCACATTTGTCACGAGCAGTACACGACTCCACATATACTAGATGGATTGGAGGTAGAGGTTCCAAAACATGGCCTCGCAGCTCGGATTTAAATCCACTGGATTTATTTTCGTGGGGTTATAAAAAAACCCGTGTCTACAGTGCTGGAGAGATTGAAAACATAGAAGATCTACGGCAAAGAATTTTTGATACAGCACAGATTTTAGACATGAGGCACACTTTGGTTGGGTTCGTGACAATTATTTACGTCGCATGGAGGCGTGTCTTCGGGCTTAAAACGGATACTTCGAACATTTCATTTAAGCTTTCCACCTGTTTCACCTTATACAAATCGGTTCTTTTAAGAATCAACAAACAGTTGTTATATTTAAACATAAAGAGTTTATAAATTATTCACATCTTATATTTTCTTACGTAATCATATTGATGTTAATGAACCCATAGTAAACAAAGCTGCTCTATTGTCGAGTTTTTATCATAACATCAGCAGCCGCCTAAACAATTTGTAAATTCAATAGCAGCGTTCTAAAACTATATATTTATTACTTCTCGTAGGCAAAAAAAAAATTCAAGAAACATCAAATTTTTAGGATGTATCACCTGATTTTGTACGAGATTATTGACATTAGCATATAAAAATGTTATAAATTTTTATAACATTTTCTAGACCGGTATGGTTATACAGCTGAAATAAAAAAGGGAAGTGAAATTTTTCCTATTTTAAATTCGGTTCTATTTGTCAATTGTCTACTTGAGAGTAAAATTTAAGACAAGAGTATTGCCAACACCTGATTGCATCTATGCCTAAACAATTAACATTCTTCATAGAGAAGAACAGCGCTATGATTAAGTATTAAGTTGTTAAGTTTGTTACTATTTCTAGAATATAATTTGTTCAAATTTATCCTACTTATTTTTAAACTGACATACCGTCAACATGTTTTAACTTATTTTTAATAAAACATGTTCACATTATAAAAAAATTGAAAAAACCTCTCAAATTTCCTGGCATTTCCTGAATTTCTTAACTTTAGCTGTTCATGTAGTTAGGCCCGGTCAATTTTTTTTTTTTGTTTATCTCTTGTACCTTTTTTAAATAATTATCTTTTTTCTTCTGTTGAATATTATTATCAAATCCTAGAAAATAATTATAATAATAATTCAATAATGTAGGGAATATTCTTAATTTCGTACCGCTGGGTATGCGGATTTCAGCAATCCGTAATACAGCAAGTTGTATTTTAGGTTATAGTTCATATATTTCTACTGACATTTCAAAAGTAAATAATAATACATAAAAAATATTCACACTTTTCTCAAACTTGACATGTAAAGTTTGTATAAAGTAAAGTAAGATTAATTCTCACCACATATGGCAGTAGGTGAATTTGGATTATCTACGTTCAAAAGTAAACCTTAAGAATAAATCAGTTTACTGAACTTTCTTGAGTTCGTGATACGCAGGAGAAGACTTATGTACCAATATAGTTTTCCGCGTAGTAGTTATTCGGTCAACATTGCAACGAAAATTAAGGAATCGACGTAAGCAGGGACCTTGAGAGACAATTTTTTTGCTTTCCAATAAAAACGCATTTATACACAATTGTTTGAAACACCTTCATGGACTTCCACTCACAATCGAATCCCTGCGTGATATTAGAAATGTCTACACAAGAATGAAATGTACATATAACAAAAACAATTTGAAACACAAATATTATATTGTTATATAAGTAATTCAACAATACGTATATAATTTAGTCATAAGTACTGCTGCACAATTGTTCGAAATTTTGAGCCAAAGAATTACATAACATAAACGTATCTTATTTGGTAGTTGCTCAGTGCATTTATATTATGGAGTGATCCGAATACAATAATCGGATCAACGTCGTATATTGTACTATTGTTGGTTTTCCAGACATTGGTGATGTTGATCGCCCTTATACGAGTCGTTCGCGTTCTACACATACGTCAAACACTGTGACAGCTATTTGTGCAAAAATTCCCCAAAATCCACTGCCAAAGCAAACAATCTTTTCTCATGAAATGAACATTGCATCTAGAACAATCTCTCGCATTATTGGGGAAGATTTATGCATGAAGGCCTACAGAAAAAGCAAACACCTTCTTTTAACACCAACCAGTCATAAGAACCGAAAGAGCGAAAAAGAGGGTATGGTAAAATATTCTCGAACGAGAAAATCTTTACTATTGAGGAAAATTTTTTCCGTCAAAATGGTAGGCTGTAAGCTGTTCCGTAGAAGCCCGGAAAATCCTGACATCAGTTCAATGTTGTCATAATCTGGCCTCAATAATAGTTTGTCAGGGTGTCTCCTATGAAGGTATTTCCTAGTAATTTTTGCGAGATTGGGGTGAAAACATCGGCTCGAATCTACTATACTCTATTTTTAAAGTAGAGAGACGAATTTCTGAACAGACCACTTTGACAGTGAAATCTCATTGGTTGAAAGCAATTTGGCCTTGCTTTCAACCAATGAGATTTCACTGTCAAAGTGGTCTGTTCAGAAGTTCGTCTCTCTACTTTAAAAATAGAGTATAAGAAACTGTGATTAAGCCTCTGAAAAACTTCTTGTTTAGATGGAAGAAATGGGTATTTCAACAGAATTCGACACCAGCTTACAAAGTGAAAACTAGTCACACATGTCTGGAAAACAACGTTACTGAGTTTATTAAGGCTTCTGATTGGCTGCCTAATAGCCCCAATTTGAACACTCTCAACTATCGATTTTGGAATGTTCTCGAAACTATGACTTAATCCAAATTTGGAGTTACTGAAACGAAGTATTCTAGAAGTTATAAAGTACCTAGAAACAATGCGTTCATCAATAGATGTTCGTTTGCAACTCTGTGAGGCGAACACTTTTTTTGGTCGAACCCTGTACATTAGATAATATACTACAGTATTGTACTTTATTAACACGTTAAAATTACATACCTTTTGCAAGTGCTCGCATAACAGCTCAATAAGATCACATTCGATGAACTCTAACCAATCAGAACTAGTTTTGTGTAGTCTTTGAATTAACATAAATATATCAATTCGATGCATTACATCCGATATTATATAGTGTTTTTTTAAAATTGCTTTACTTATCTAAAAAATATAAACATTAATACTGTTGGAGTATGTAATCAATATTAATATAAAATTTATCCTTACCTTATGTGTGGCCACAATATTACAAGCGTAATTCAAAAGTGCTTGTGCATCACGTAAACTTTCGCAAGATTGATAAATGTCCAAACAACTTTGCAATATAAAAGGAATCTCCTCAATTTTGTTAAATATATTCAGCAAATTAGAAACATCATCATTAGTGCATATTGTTTTATCGATTATAACTTGAGCTTTTGCTTTTAGTACTTCTGTGTTGGTTAAGTTAAATGATTTCGCCAATCTTTCCGCTTCATCAAACATTTGTCTACGTAACAATCTTTTTAATCTCATTTCAGGAGCAGTTTCGTAAATTAATTGAATTCGAAGTTCTTTTATTATATCTTGCTTTTCTATTATTGATACGTACATGCATTCCTCATCAATACTTCCAGGAATTACTAAATGAACATTGTTAGGTACTTTCAATGAAAATTTTAGATTTGACAAAACTGAAATCATAAGGAATTGTAAAATTACATTATATTGTACTATATTCAGCTTCCGATATTAATGAATAATTAATCAATATCTGCTTGTTAACTAATTAGTTCTTCATGTAAATTCTTAATTCAGAAACAATTAATTTTTTATAAAATTTAGACGAGTAATGCAATTTTGAGGTTCAATCAAAGTCCAGGCGAAGCGTACTATAAATGCAACATAACTTGCATTTATTTTTCGAAAGATAACGGATGCATCTATTACTTTCCATAACCAAAATAATATTCGTACGTTCTAAATAAGTAGGTTGCTGCGAAAGTTTATAGAAACCAGTATGAAGGGACACAATTAAAATTTGAGCTTGTGATTTTCCGTAAAATTTCAGATTGTGTACGTTAAACACCACAAATAGTTAAAAAGAAACCAACTAGTTTCATTCGCGTATTACTTGTGTAAAATGCATCGACCGACTTCGCCTGGCTGGTGGGGATAAAGCACCACAAAATAACACCGTTTATAACTGATTTGCAGAATTTAAAGTTGGACGTAGATACGTGTACCTCAGTGATGAATTTCGTGAAGGTTGTCCATCATGGGCATGAAATATTGCACGAGCATTTGGCGGTGAAAAAGCTTTGTACCTTCTTGGAGTTTACGCAATTTGATAGAAACTCAAAAAAACTCGTGTTAAATGGAGTGTTACGTATACGAATTCATTCTCCTGCTTATTGCCTATATTTGTTCAAGTTTACGCTATTTGTTCTCTTTAAACCCTCGTAGCTTTATCAAATTAATTATTATCGTCTAATGTTATTTTATTTGCTTAATTCTCTATTTATCGAACTGTATAGACCCTTCAATCTTCGATATTTTCAACCTATTTCATTCGTTCAATTTATCTTGGAAGCCTATGTGCATTAGCAAATCGGCCATCTTCTTGAAAATTCCCTATCTGACTTGCTCGCAAGAGATTCACTTCTATCTCGTTAATTGTCACACCGATATTCAAACTATTAATGTAGGAATTTTTGTTATAAAATATAGTTCATCTAGACGCATCTTCTTTTGTTAAATATGGTCTTATGAAAATATTTCATTTTCAATTTAATACCACCGCATATTGCGCCATCTCCTTTTCGTTGTTCGACCTCTGCAACAGAATTCTCACTTGCCGACTTTTATTAGTAACTTCCTTCTCTGGACATTTATATTATTTAACGTTTTAAGTTTGGATGGACACATATTGCGATTTGAAATCATTTTCGAGATTTTGAAAACTAGATTCCCTTCCTTCTTTTACTTCCGGCAACTTCGGTGACGTGTATCCGGCATTTTGCTACTGTATCGTTACGGCGGTCATTGAGTCTTAAGCTTTTGTAGCGCTGTGTCGTGTTTGTGTCACTTGTGATGTGAAACGAAATTTCTGCGGTAAGGTTATTGTTATCCTCATAATATTTTTACCATTTCGTACTTTGAACTTTCAGGATTCTTTTAAACGTTTTACTTAGCGTAGATTTCTCTGTATTTCTGAGAATAATTTGGAAATCTGTTGGTTGGCGTAAGGCGTCTTACCTGAGATTTTAACCTGTGACATATCTTGCTGTCCGAAATACTTTGACGCAGTTCTGGAACTACCCTGTGTCGTCCACAACCTGATAAAAAGGGGGCACATATATTTTGCGAGACCTTTTGGACTAGGAGAAAAGGACGCGGTTCGTCCATATTGAATCCCCAAAATGGCGTCGCAGTGAAGTCTGCTCGTGATATAGAGAATAGATTTGCCTTAGTAAGCGAGAATTGAATTTGGAAGGAACGGTTACTGTTAATGTAACCTAGATAAAAGTAGGTGTTGTCATTTAATTTCTTGCAGTCCTAAAGTTATTAGAAGATCATTTAAGTAACGTTTAGTGCTTAGAAATTCTAAATTTATCTTATATCCAAGCTGTTTCTTACATATTAGGACACACACTTCGTGTGATAGTTTTGCCTATTTACTCAGTTCATTTAGAAGGGATTACTCCCTATTTCAAGTTAGTTTTACAGTAACATTCGAGTTTGATTTAATTATAAACCCGATGATAGTCTTAAATATCCCCGGGTACTAGTACAGAAACATATTATTAGCTCCGGATGACCGACAGCTTCACTGTCTGTCACCTGTTTTGATTTTGTGTCATAATCGAGGCCAGATCCTTCAGATCGGACCCTTATTGTTTGTTTCGATACCTTAAAATCGAAGAACTTATCTGTAATTTTACTATACATATTTTGTTATAAACTGTACAGAATCTAGATTACGTATACGAAATTGGTATTCTAAATATTTACTTTTGTTAATTAATTTCCTTCAGACTTTTGTTATATTTAAATTTTGCACACCTGTTATACAGGGGGTACTCCAAAAGTTCTATCTGGGTGTTTTGATTTTATAATCTGTAACTTTTCCTACCTTTTATTTTATTTGTAAACAAGGCATAACTTTGTTTACTATTATAAGGTAACCTACCTTATTTCTTGGATTTTAGCAAATCTAGTAACTTACGCGTTGACGTCTTTTGAGACTACTTTTAATATCTCGATCGTAGATTCAAGTTATTGATATCCTGGTGGGACAAATTTTGGATTAACCCCTCTCGCCTCTCGATACATATATACGGGGGGGGAGTCTCTGAATTTTCGGTCTCTGTTTAATTATACAAAATTTCATCTGGCTTTCGCTATTATTCAATGATTAAGGCTTCACCTTACTTTGGATTTTACTGAAAATACTTGACATTTAATTTAACGTTAACTAACCTTATGAATGTTTACAATCCGTCTGTGTCTAGCTTAAATTTGTAACTTTGTATCGGCAATATTATGCGAGATTAAAACTTCTGGTGTCTAGTAATAAATTTGTAAGTTTTGTTGATTTTGTCTTTTATCTCAACCCTTCCTACTAGTTTATGAGTCTAACAAAGTTTCTTGCTCTGCAACGAGTGATAAGGGGCTGACCCTCTGGTGTTTGTTGGAGCTACCAGGTCCCGCCTGCTCCCGTTATAGCTGTTTCTCTGCAGGTGGATAATAACGGTGGCGTCCATATTCCAACTCGCGGCGTGAACCCGCGACGTTCTCCGAAACAAGAGAGAGTTAGCCGGCAGAGTCCTTCCTGGGGACATTGAACATCAGGTAAGTTCGGACCAGAGTGGTTCAGCGAGCGAACGCTCCTTATCACTCGCCACACTTTTAATTCTACGCCGCGTTGGTGGCAGGAGTAATATCAAATTATAATATATGTATATACATACATATATATATATATATATATATACATATATACACCATACGGAAATGTGGTGGAAGAACGGCGGAGAGGTAAAGTAAACGATACCCCTCCAGTACACCAGGCGTGTCTGTGTTGAAATACGAGTATATACGCAATACGTATGTGTATACCATACCTACTTGTGACCTGTCAATAGACGTGTCTGTGTTGAAATACGAGTACATAGGCAATACGTATGTATATACCACACCTACTTATCCAATCAAATGCTACACTATACATTGAATAAACATATTGGGGAAGTTAAGTTGACAGGGACGCATCTTGCGCAGCAGTGTCGATCGGTCACTACATTTCTACACGGTATATATATATATATATATATATATATATATATATATATATATATATATATATATATATATATGTTTAAATCATATATAATATTAAATCAAAGTGAATGCTGACAGCCAAATATCTTAAATCACTCCATGGGCGCAGGCGTAATAAAGAGTCATGGCATGCCAATTGGTCCTATGCTAAGGCATGAATTATTACTATTACTACTACTTCTACGAGCACGAAACTAAACGTCAAACAGCTGTGTGGGTGTTCCGAGATAAACCTAAACCAAGGAAAGTTGTTCGTTCACGCTGTGTTTTTTTCAATTACTGGTCATGTGGCTATTATCACTTAAGAGAATCACATAACTGTTAATGTTAATTGATAGGCAACAATTTGTTTGCCAGAAATCACTGATAAATGTCGTAAAACGACAATGAATTCAGTCGAAGAAACAATCGAATATTTGAAGGTGAAAAATATGGAATTAAGTTTAGTTTTTGTTTATCAAAAATAAAATGCTTTTTAGTACAGGAAGTACATGAACGCGTTTACATATTACATTTTTGAAATATTCTATTGCCAGTAGAAAATATATTTCCAGAAATGTTTCGATTGCATACAAAAGTCTTACTTTTAAAAACAATAAAGCAATTTAAGCCGATTAATTTGTTTTTCGTACTTCGTACTAAAAACTTTGCTAGTAACCCTCGTATAAAATAATGCTGGCACCACATAGAATCCATATTAAATAATCAATTTAGAAAAAAATTTTAAATATCGTTTAATTATTTATGGGCTGTTTATAAAGATGTAGGTAAATTATTTTGTAATAGCCTTAATAATGTTCATACTTAAATAAATTTAGACATATCACTCCAGAGGAAGTAATATCTTTCGTTTTATTTATATGCAATAATCTTTCCAAAATATGTTTAAATGCCATTAATATGTCGGCCCAATTTCAATAAAAACGAATTAAGAAAATACGTGTGACTCTAGAACATCGAAACTGGGTTTATTAAGGAATTACTTTTAAAATTGTATCAAAACAATACAATTTCAAAAGTAATTTCTTAATGGAATATGGACAAGTTTCGATAGTTTTTGATCACAACAGCATGTATACACCGTGTTCCCTGAGGTAACGACAAACTTACACAATATGTTTTGGAGGTGATTCTGAACAAAAAAGTTCATATACACTTTAGCTTAATTTCTTTTTTGTTCGTAAGAATTCAACAAAAGAAGAAAACTGTTCCAGTAATGTATTTAATCATGAAATTACATAACAAACTAATAAACTAGCAACTATAAATCGCGCAGTTCCTCACCATACGACATTTTTTAATGTCTTTCAGTTTAGGTTTACAGAGACGGGATCATCTCCAAATTCACTTGTCGAAAGAGAGATTCATTTTCATCAGCAAGCTAATGTTGTCCTAAATGAAGTTGAGCAAGATCCATCCACAAGTAAACGCAGGATATCGACCATGACCGACCGGTGTTTGTCAAACCCAGACACGACGAATTTTACATTTCAACGGGGTTTTTCCTGATCATCTGCAGAAAGCTCATCATATGCTACCAACAGCTTTCGTGAATCGCGTATAGTATTGTCAATGCTTACAGAACAATTTAGAACTTATTCCGATTCCGCGTATCCTTTTTACAGACGATTCTCAATTTACTCGAGAAGGTATAAACAACAATCTCACACTTGGGCGACTGAAAACCCACATAATGTAGTTTTGGTTAATCACCAACATCTGTAAATGTATGGTGGGGGTTTTTGAACAATGACATTATTGGGCCACATTTTATCCAAGGAAATCTTACAGCAAATTATTATACAAATTTCTTAGAAGATACTTTGCCGGGATTATTGGAAAATGTTCCACTCGACGCGGCAAGACGCGGCATATTTTATCAACATGATGGCGTCCCACCGCATTTTAGTAGGCAAATTATTGACTTTCTAAATCAAAATTTTCCTGGACGGTGGATAGGCACCCTGTGGGTGGGGCCCTGTACTATGGCCTGCACGTTCTCCTGACCTTTCGCCATTGGACTTTTTCTTGTAGGGTTGTCTAAAAAATCGTGTTTACTATAACGGTAAGCCAAACACGCGAGAAGAATTGATCGAAAGAATAGTTGCAGGAGTAGATTCCCTATGAAATGAACTTGCAGATATTAACTGGCAACAAAATATGGCCCAAAGACTAGCAACATATTTAGCAAGAAGAGGTGGACATTTCAAGCAATTGTTATAATATTAGTTTTAGTTTGTTATATAATTTTATAACTAAATACATTTTTGAAACAATTTTCTTCTTTTGTTGAAATTTAAAGAACAAAAAAGAAATTAGGCTAAAGTGTATATAAACTTTGTTGGAATCACCTCTAGAATACATTGTGTAAGTATGTCGGTTACCTCAAGGAACACCTGTATATCCATAAGTTTTATGTCGCAAATGTGTTTTATAAATATCCTGAAATTTGATTGTTTATTATAAACTAAGAAAAACATTAAAAAAATGTGGGAATTCGATGAAAATACCGTAATATCTAATTAAATTTAAAAAAATACAGTTAATAATAAACAGTCTAGTGCATTACAGTGGCTATTGTATATAACAAGTGTTCATTTGAAAAGTTAATCTAGGTTACTTTGAAATTTTGATAGAATAAGACGCAAATATATTATGTGTTTGTTGTTCCGTAAACGTAAATCCAAATGACATTTGATAATGTCAATCACAATTGTTATTTATTTGTATGTATGAAACTGTCAAAATATACGACTTCGTACGTTAAGTAGTAAATTTTAATTTACGACATACTTCAAAATGTTCTCAGTAAATCACATGCTACTAGATTGACTTTTCAAATGAACACTTGTTATTTCAACAAGAAAATATTTGTTAATTTATATTAGCCTTTTTTGTATTTATGACGGATATTGTAAGAAATAGGTAGTTACTATATGATTTTATTGAAACTTCAAGTTAAACCGGGTGTCCTTGAAAGAAAAAGACAACGTATTAAAAATGGAAAGATGTAAGTATGTATATAAAATGTAAATCCAAAATATTTTCCGCAAATACGCTCGCACACGCGAGAAAAAAAATTACAAATATGTTTATAAAACATTTGTCCCGCCACTGCATTTCAAGAAGTTCATTTTACAAAGAGGGGTAGCGTTAAGTAGTGATTTTTGCCATAGATTCAGCCAGTGTTTCGATCGTTACATGTGTACGTTCGATATGATTTACATTTACGTGTTCCCATTAAGGGAAACAGGTAGATTGTTACCAAATTACGAAGGTTGCGGACATAAAAGGCCTCGTCGAGCACACACCTTCATTTTTAATAATTTACTTACATACAAAATAAAAGTATAAATTTTAACTGACATGTACGTTTATATTAGTGATGTACCGGGTACCCGGAAATTACCCAGTACCCGGCAAAATTTTCAGTACCCGCAAATTACCCGGATCCAGCAAATATTGCCGGGTAATGGGTTGCTTATCTGAAATTTGAAAAGAAGATAAGATAATAAGTGAATGAAAATAAATTACACAAAATTTATTTTAACTAGACATTTTATTAAAAAATACAAAACAAAAAATTAAATTTAATAATTAAATCTCAATAATGGGATTTTCAAATTTCTACCGCCTGAGGTTAAAAAAAATTGCGAAATTTTCAAAACGCCGTAACTCCCTCATATATTGTCCGATCGGCGTGAACTTTGCGGCGAATTAAAGTGTTCGTCGAAACGATTAAAACGAGCCCAAGAAAGTCCGAATAGGGCGATCCGTTTGGTCGCTACAGCGGCCGGAACTTTCGCAAAATTTCCGGACTTTCCGGGAAATTTTCGGTTTTTCAGGCATAACTCCGAAACCGGGCGTCGTAGAGGTTTCTGGTTTCCGGCAATCGATTCGGCGCGTCGATCCGCATCCGCGGACGTCAGAATGACAGTCCTGGATGGTTTAGTTTCGGAGATACGGTGGTGGCCCAAAATCGCAATTTCAATTTTAGTGCCATTTTCGCGAGTTCGAAAATTTTCTTTTTTCGAATTTCGACTCAAAAACCACTCCGGGGTTTTCTAAGGTGCTAAAGAAGACTGTATAATGCAGAAAAATAATAATTTCGCTGCGTTTCGCGGAAGAAGTCTATTTCTTCTCTCTTCGTAAATAATACTCGCCTCGCTGATAGGTATTGTCTAGCCAATTTTGATAGTCTTGGATAAATATTTGCATTTTTTGCCCACCAAACCAACGAATTTTCGGTACGAGGAATGTTGGGATGTTTAAGAAAATTTAAAAGTTGAATATTATCTGTTGAATTTCCCACAGTATAGGATTCTTCTTCAATGGATTTATTTTCAAATAAAATTTCATCTATGCAAGCCCACACATCTTCATTTTTATCATGTTTATTTTTTCCATGTTCTGCAGGTTCTCTTTGTTTATTGTCATTGTTTTTATCAATATTTATCGGAGAAATACTTTTCATTTCTTCTATAATCCAATTTTTAGCAATAACTTGTGTATCGGGTTTTAAAAATTTTAGTTTGTAATGGGGATATACTCGTATACTCGTAACTTATTTTTTTCCACATTTTCAAATCGAGCCTTTAAAGATTTTTAGCATTTCTTTTTTCATGGTTACTGTTCCTTCGTCGTGTAGTTTTTTACAGAGAAAGGGCTCTAAAGCAACTACATTTGGGATTACCATCGAAATAAGAGCTTCCTCTGAACTGGCTTCAACTGTAACGATGCAAAATTGCTCCAATAAAATAACTATATTTTCAATTAACTTCAAATTTGCTGCATTGAAGTTTGATATATCATGATCACATGAATATAGTGCGATGGAATCTTTTTGTTCTAATATCCCCTTGAGTATATGATACGTCGAATTCCATCTCGTGACTACAACTTGTACTAATTTGTGTTGTAGAAGCGATAATTTGGTTTGTATTTCTTTCAACTTAGTACTAGCTACTTGCGAGTGATTAAAATGGGTTACTATATTTCGACACTTTGCAATTATGTCGAAAATAGATTTTTGAGAATATATGCTATCTTGAATTACCAATTGGATGCTATGAATAAAACATGCCTCATTTCTCAAATGGGCAATATTTGATCCACTGATCATATTACGAGCACCATCTCGTAGCAATGCGTGTATGTGGCTTTCAGCGTCTAATTTCCAGAATTGTAGCATTTCGCTTAATGAAACACTAATGGCAGTACCTGTATGGCTTCCAGGAAAATGGCGAGCATTTAGAACACACTTTTTTTCAAATTTTTCATTAAGCCAATGTCCACTGAGGCTTATGAAGCTTTCGTTATTCTCAGAACAGATCCATATGCCTGATGTCAAGGAGATCAAATTCAGTTGTGATTTTTCAATATCGATTAAATCACAAATTTTCGAACATTTATCGTATGCAGCAGGAATAATAATTTCTGAGAAATATTTTCGTGAAGGTATTTGATATCGGGGCTCTGTTATCAAAAGATTAATAAATCCAATATTCTCGACTATTGCAATGGGTTGGTTATCCATAGCTATAAATTCGCCAATTTTATAATGGATTTTTTTTGCTTTGATATTATTAATGTCCCATGTGATAATTTTGTCTAAACACTGTAACAATGTGTTGTTTAATGGGGCGCGAAGGTCCCAGTGTCGGATCGTCTAACTTCTTTTTCTTAACATTAACAATGTCACAATCACTAAACTCATCTGAATGTTTTAAACGTAAATGTTTCAATAACGTTGACGTTCCGTAGGATTTTGTATTTGTACCACCTCTGGATAAAACTGCATTACATAAACTGCACACTGCTTTCGTTTCGTCTTCAGAAATCATTTTAAAATAACTGACTCCAAACTGAACTCATTATTGTAAGGGTATATACGTAAGAAATTAAAAAAATGTAATTAGATCCATATGCAACTGAAATTAAATGCGAACTGAGAGTATATTATATACAAAAGTGACAGCTCCAGTGTAAACTCAGGGTTTGTTTACATACGCAGCCTTTCCGTCAGATGGCGTAAGATGCACACTTTCACAAAACGACCGAGTACCCGGTTACCCGGCCTGGTACGTTTATTTTTCTTTCTCAATACCTGATACCCGGTACCCGGCATTTTTTAGGACCCGGTACATCACTAGTATATATGTATATATATATTGAAGTTATTGAACCCTTAGCATAAAACAATGTTATCATAACATCGACAGCTGTTACGTATGTAACACACACACATACGCTGTAGCATCTGTGTGTGTGTAAGTTCAATAGAGGTATTATTTATAGACATTCTGAATTGATTAACAAATCGGAGACTGTGGCTTATAAGTGAATAATAAAATTAAAAACCTTTACCACAATAGAATTTAATGATTCTAAATACGTATTTCTACAACCACGTTGTCATCTTCAATTCACTGAAGATGACAACGTGGTTGTAGAAATACGTATTTAGAATCATTAAATTCTATTGTGGTAAGGGTTTTTTAATTTTATTATTCATTCTGAATTGATAATTCAATTTTCAGCGTGATTTTAATTTTGGGGTTCGCGTCGTAATTGACTCAAAATTTTTTGGATTCATATTCTATATACATAATTGCATCTTTCCATTTTTCATACGTTGTCTTTTTCTTTTAATGACACCTGTAGAAAAAACTATCCTAACATGGATAACTCCATATTTGCGAAATCAAATCCGTATCTAGAGTATAAATAAATTCAATACACATACTTGGATAACAATCATAGAATTGTATCTCATTTTCAGGAGATATACATACACATACAGGCTTTGTATGTTCGCCAACCGTAAAGGTGGTATATACGAAATCTTTAAATAGTATTGAATTATTCGTATAAAATACGAGATAGGTTCTTGCACATATTCTTATTAAATTTCCTTCCAAATCTAATCCAATAAACATCCTACAAAACATTATATTATTTTAAGCTCAAGATGCAAATAAAATAATTTACTCTTTGCTGTATGGGAACACTTTGAGTAAATTTTGTGATTCATCCTGCATGATATCATCTGTTTCCACATTATATATGGCCATCTTTTCACCATCTACAAGAAGGTGTGGATAAATTATGGCAGCAGTGTTTACTTTGAATTGAAAATCTTTCACTAAATTTATCGAAGTAGACCAATTATCATTGTTTTCATTTTCAAGAATTATTCTAAAACTCATAATGTAAAATATTAGTTTAATAATTTTGACATTTTATACCTGTACACGCAGCCAGTTTTGGTAATTATAATGAATTTAATATAATCATTCAATTCTTCATGTGCAAAACATTTAATAAAACATCGTTCTTCTAAGGAATTATTGACAATTAGGTCTCTGAAATCAATTATTTATTGTATAGTTTTAGTATATCAAACATTTTTTAGTATACTTACTCAGTAAAAATAGTCTTTTGCTCTTTCATATCAATATATAATATTGTACCATTACGTAAGCATATAAATATATATTTCGAATTTGGAGTAATGTAAATATCATCAATATTTTCATCGAATAATGAATTAAAATAAAGTTCCTTACATGAAAGATCTGCGAATATCCCAATGGACTTATTGATAGCATAACACAATTTATTTTGGTTTGAAATAGTTAAAATACTAATATTTGACAACTTTTGGCTTGCCTGTAAATAAAAAACAAATATATACTATTTATATATATATATTATTATTCATCAAATTAGAACCACTTTCAAAAATTTCTAAAATATGTTTCAAGCAATACAATTGCAAATATATAATGGCACAGCAATTTCGCCATGTGCTTTAAATTAAATTTTATTGGGCTATACCTCTATCCAACTTTGCTAATATATCAGTATTTTTCGTTGTAAGTTGAACGAATTTTTATTTGAATATGAGCAAAACAAAAGATCCCCGGTCGATAGCTCAGTTGTAAATCACTTGCTTATCATTCCGGGGTCTTAAGAATTTCGTGGACAACCAAATATCTTAAGTCGTAATATGTAATAACTTATGGTGTGCCAATTAACCCATAATTGGCGATAAGACGTTGAGAGATGCTAAGGCATGAATTATTGTTACAAAATATGGAATAGCTCAAAGAGAACGTGTTTCTTCTTAAACTGTAACGGAGGAACTATACTAGTTCTATTCGCCAGTATTCTAATAAGAAACAGAAACCTAGAGTCTGCGATCACTGACTGACTAATAATAGTGATGAGACACCGTCAATTTTTAAGTAAATTAAACCATGTACGAAAAGTGAATTCATATTTCCCGTTGAAAGTTTTAAAATGAAGAATAATGTTCGGTGTAATTAGGCCAAAGATGATAAAAACAATTTGATTCTGGGCTGGAATCGCGTCCGTGGTTGACGTTTGCAAGGGGAATCTTCAAGGCTGCCACTGATGTTACTGCACTGAAACCAAAGTTTTGTTAGTTTGGGACAGTGTTATATAGGAGCTGTTCCAGATTACTGTAGTGTCACGG
This sequence comes from Melolontha melolontha, assembly GCA_935421215.2. Lineage (NCBI taxonomy): Eukaryota > Metazoa > Arthropoda > Insecta > Coleoptera > Scarabaeidae > Melolontha > Melolontha melolontha. The sequence goes on from OW285236.1 coordinate 135,452,034, forward strand.
GTATGGCTGGGTTTTTTTAGATAGAAGGGTTTACCAAGTATTGTGTAGAAGGTACCAGTCATCGCGATTAACATTATTGGGATGGTTTAGAATTTCTATGGATTCACGTATTTTACGGTTAAAATAATAGGGGTTTGCTTCATAGGTAAAATACATGAATCTATAGATCCTTCTATTTCAAAAACCTTACTATAGCCGTGACGCTCTAGTGAGCCGGAATAGCTGCTATATAACCCCATCTCGAATTAACAAACTTTCAGTTTCAGTGCAGTAACCGCAGTAGCAGTCCTGGAGACAGTGGATGAAAAGTCGGCTAAAAAGGAAACAGTGCCAAGAACTCGGTTCCAGCCCGGAATCCCAGAAGCAATTAATTTTTTTAATCCTAAAGCTTTTCAAAAAACATTTTCAATAAAAATTATATTTCAATTTCGTTTTTAATTTGTCTGCCCTCAGTAGTAATTTAGTTTTGAATTGTAATAGCAGATCTTAGCCCCCTATATTTAATTTAAGTGGCAATATTACAGAAAAGTATGAAGACGGCCATCTAATACCACATGTTAACACATTAAATACATACATACATACATACATACATACATACATACATACATACATACATACATACATACATACATATATATATATATATATATATATATATATATATATATACGAGGGTGGTTCAAATTTAAACCGGAATTTTGCTATAAAAATTTTTATTAGTAAGTGACAGAGCTGAAATTTTTTACAGTTTTTCTAGATAGTCGCCGTCACACTCTACACACTTTTGCCACCTCTCCGGAAGCTTTCGGATGCCTTTTTCGTAAAAATCTTTCGACCTGTCACGTAACCATTCGCGCACGAAAGATTCTACTTCCGCATTGCTTTCGAATCGCCGTCCGCCAAGTGCCTCTTTCAATGGACCAAATAAATAATAGTCGCATGGCGACAAATCGGGACTATAAGGAGGGTGTTCCAGTGGTTTCCAACCCAATTCGTTCAATGTATCCATCGTAAGCCGAGCTGTATGCGGTCTGGCGTTGTCTTGCAGCAATATCGCACTACGGATTGGAATATCGCGTCGTTTTGATCTGTAGGCAGGTTTCACCGTGTTTTTTAAGAGGGTACTGTAATACTGCGCGTTCACAGTTCGTTGTTCAGTGAGAAAATCAACCGCAATTATTCCTCTAATGTCCCAAAACACGGTACACAACACCTTCCCAGCTGACACTGTAACCTTCGCTTTAATTGGCGCGCCTTCGTCTTTCTTCCTCCACTCCATAGACGCGCGTTTACTCTCCGGCGTATAGTAGTGAACCCAAGTCTCGTCTGTGGTGAATATTCTGTACAATAAATTGTCTCCATCCTCTTCATATCGCTGCAGGAGACGCGTGCAATCTTCCCGGCGTGTGAATTTCTGCTCAAAATTCAGAAGTCTTGGCACCCATCTAGCTGAAATTTTGCGGTAACCAAGCCGTTCATGAATTATTTGTTCAATACTACCTACGCTGATGCCCACTTCTTGAGCCATCTTGCGTACAGTGCTGCGTCGGTCTTCCAAAATGAGTGTTTCGACAGCGCGGACGTTCTCATCGGTAACACTTGTTCTGGGACGCCGTGCATGTGGCAAGTTTGCCACCACTTCTCGACCTTTTCGGAAAGCGGAACACCATTCATACACTTGAGTCTTGGAGAGGCACTCATCCCCGAACTGCTCGAGTAATTTTTGATAAATTTCCGCGGATTTTACATTATCTTTAACCAAAAAACGAATAATGGTGCGTTGCGCAACAGACACTGGTACACCCTTCTCGCTCATGGCTCTAACTACACTAACAAGCGAGGTTACGCGGTCCCGGCTATTCTCGACGCCTCGTAACAGACCGGTCTAACATCCAGTGCAGCCACTTTTACGACACTAAATTTTGCGCGCTTTTATTCAAAAATTCCGGTTTAAATTTGAACCACCCTCGTATATATATATATATATATATATATATATAGTAAACTTAATAAGTCGGCGATTAAAGGTCTGGTTTATTACTTCAAAGTATATATATTTAAAACAAACCTACATGTTTCGGCAATGATGCCTTTGTCAAGGAAATAAAAAATATAAATGACAGAATACAAAATTGATTTATATTCTGTCATTCTGTCATATTCTGTCATAAATTTAAAATCTAGAATATTCAAAGTTGTCGTGATATTAGTTTATTAACATTTCGACACTAATTTTACAAGTTGTGTCCAACAAATGCAGCTATTCAATAGAGTGTTTCTCTTGTATTAATTCTTACCCTTTCATTTACAGATAGCTGGATTAACCAACCTGTTTGTATCATGACATTAAATATATATATATATATATATATATAATTATTTTTTGACCTTTCGATTAGTTGGGCGATTTAAGGTCTGGTTTTACTTCAAAATGTATATATTTAAAACAATCTTACATGTTTCGGCATATGATGCCTTTATCAAAGAAATTTCAAATATAAATGACAGTATACTAATGTCATTCTTATATATCTGTAGTTGTCATGGATAAAATAATAATAATAAATAATTCCTTAGCATTCTCTAAACAGTTAGACAACAAAGACTTAGACAACAAAGCAGTGGCGTGTCGTGAGGTTTGAGTTTGGAGGGGCGCACCAGAAATCAAATACCAAATGACATACGCAAATTGCGCGAAAAAGTATCCATTTATAACATTTATTTAAGTTGAATAAATACATAGGAATTAAAAAATATTAATACCTACAATAACGACAAAAACAATAATAATTGTAAATCAAAACGGAAAAAATCCAAAATAAGGGGCTCATTTTAAACAAAAATCCACCTACCTTAAAATTCAAGTTTGCAAAAGCGAAGAGCTGGAACAGCGGAATAGTTTTTTTAATGTCATAAAAAATCACTTCACAAAGTAGGTAGCCACGGTTTATAAGTAGGAAAAAGAAAGAACAACATATTTACACAGATTAAACTAAACAAAATGGGTGGGTAAGTTATTTTTTAAAAATGAAATCCGCTCTGCGGTCCTTCATGTAAATGAATTTTTCCATGACTTTATCATCAAAATTGTTTATTTCGTGCACTAAATTTCGATTTATGGATATCATAGCTAAAGCATTTAGTCTGTCATTAAGCATGCTATTTCGCAATAATGTTTTTATGTGTTTAAGCGTCGAAAAAGTGCGTTCTGCTTCGGCTGTTGTCATTGGAGTAGTCACGATAATTTTTAATATTTTCGATGTTTCGATAAATGTTTCACTAAGGTTATTTTCCATAATAAATAAAAGAAGATTCATTGCTCCAACAATTTCTTTTAAATCTTCTCTCTAATAAATTACCTCCAACTCAGTTCTTAATCTTGATTTGCTCAACATCGGATAAAATGAACATACATCGTTTAAAACAGTCACAGGGAAATTTTTTGAAAACTCTGAATATTTATCTTTGTTAAAAAGATCAGCCGCTTGTAAATGACCCCGGTAAGAAAAGCGTTCCTTCATTTGTACTGTAATTATATCATAAACTTCTTTGGTAATAACACTTCGAAAATTATCAACACTTTTCTCGAAAATTAGTAAGTCTTTTTGCAATTGTACGCTGTCCTTATTTTTTGGTTGCAATTATTATACAGTATGTCAGCAAGTGGCAAAATTTTATGGAAGAATTTTAACCAAAATATAAATTCGGGATCTTTCAATGCCCTTCTTAGACCGGATGCTTCATTTGAAGTAACACTTTTCTCACATCTGGTTTCAATTTCTTCGAACACTTCTACAAGCTTTTCAAGATTTTCGTCAACAAAATTAACTGTGCGACTATTATAATTCCATCTAGTTGTCACCGCCCTTGGTAATCTTTTATTTATTATCTCTTGCAAAACATCACAACGATGAGATGAGTTTGAAAAAAAAACAGGTATGGCCGACAGATTATTAAAAACCACGCGTACTTTTGCATTTTGTGATACCGATTTCTGCATAATGAGGTTTAATTGATGGGCATAACAATGAATAAAATGAGCATTGGGATATTTTGTTTTAATTTGAGCTTGAACGCCTCTGTTCACACCGCCCATAACATTTGAGCCGTCATTCGTTTGACCTATTAATTTTTGGGGAGTTTTTAAAACTAGGGTGTCAATTTCATTTTCAATGCATGTTTTTAACCCATCAGCTGTTTTATCTTTCACCATTATAAAACCCCAAAAATATTCAGGGATGAAGCCTTCACAAAAATATCTTAATATTAAAACCATTTGACAATAATTTGAGATATTAGTGGTTTCATCGCATTGAATTGATAAATAGTCTGCCTTTTCAATTTGCTTACAAATTTCTTCCCTACACACTTGTAACATACTGTCTAGAATTTCATTCTAGATAGTATTTGAGGTCCCTTTAAAAACGGTTCCCGTACGTAAATGTTCTTTTAGTATATTGTCTAGCTCTGCAGTGAAATTAATTAGTTCTTTAAATATTCCTTGGTTCTCAGAGGATTCACTTTCATCATGACCTCTAAGTGCTAAATCAAAAGCACTACAAAATTTTACACAACTGATTTTCCTTTTTAAAATATGGCGATTTTTCTGGACCTTATTATTATGCGAAATAATACTTTCTCTGTATGCAGAGCTTAAGTAAGACATAATATTAACCTTACCGAGCACAGCAAAGGCAGTACAAGAATTGATGTGGTCACGAGACGATTCATGTTTCCTCATTTTTTCAGGAAGATGGTGTAAATCATTGATTCTTCTTCTTGCCCAGTTGGGGTCCATTCTAGAGTCGGCTTTATAAAAAAGCAAGCTCGGAAAACAATACAACAAATTTGTTATTTCACACCTATATATCCAGTTGTTTTTTTTATAAATATCTTTTGAAAACCGACGCGTAAAAGACTGGTTTTCGGCTTTTCGTTCACAAGTTTGTGACAACTTTATATCTGGCAACGGCCTCCCCAGTTCTTTAATTTTAAGTTTATCGGCTAACGGCAGCCTATCAAAATTTATTTGAATAATATTATTTACGAAATTATTTATTATGACTAATCACACCCGAATTATATTATACGATACGGTACGATAGTCCCGTAGATGGCTCTGAAACACTGGCCGCTAAATAACTGCGCCGTAAAATATCCTAAATGTTTTCATGGAATCGTGTCACATTCATCAGGAATCTATAATGATTTATGAAGGCTGCGGCGTATTTGCGCCTTAATATAATTCTGTGGGTTCTAACAACGTTAGAAAACGAAAACGGAGTTCAATTTTTGACCTCACGTCTCAGGAGATCGTCTTCCATGGTTAAGGAATCCCATTGTGCCCAGTATGACTTCAATTCTCGTGAATGGGGAGCAATTTCTTGCCAGGTCGGTCTTTGCCCATTTCTCTTCCAAGCCCTGAAGACTGCAAGATCCGGATCAGTTTCTTGATCTGCGCGCAAATTGTCAGGTTGCCATTGGTCATCAACCACGGTGGTTCGAAGAGCGTTGGCCGATTTGTCTTCGATTCGGTTGCAATGTCGACAGTCTTCTGGACAGGGCGGTCTGGAAAGAGCATCTGCATTTCAATGTTTGAGGCCTGTTCTGTGTTCAATGTCGAAGTCATACTCCTGTAGCCTCTCAATCCATCTAGCTACTTGACCCTCGGGATTCTTAAATTGCAAGAGCCACTTCAAAGCGGCATGATCGGTGCGGATCAGGAACTTCTGCACGTACAGATACTTGTAAAAGTGCTCAACGGTTTTAACTACTGCCAGCAGTTCTCGTCTGGTTACGCAGTAGTTCCTCTCTGGTTTGGACAGGGTCTTGCTGATGTATCCAATGACCTTTTCTTGTCCATCTTGGATTTGAGAGAGCACACCACCAATGCCGACGTTAGTGGCATCTGTATCCAGAACAAACCCCCCAGATGGCAGTGGATAGTTTTAAACAGGTGTACTTATCAGAGTTCCTTTTAACAACTCAAAAGACGTTTGGCATTCGTTATTCCAAATGAATGCTCGATTTTCTGTTAGGCGGGTAAGTGGTTTCGCAATGTTAGAGAATTCAGGAACGTAGCGTTGATAATACGTGCACAATTGCAAAAAGCTTCTTAGCTGATGTCTGTTTTGGGCACAGGCCATTTTTCCACAGCTCTTACTTTTTCTGGATCCACAGCAACTCCTCTTCCGGAAACCACATGTCCAAGGTAATTTACATCTTTGCGGAAAAGGTGACACTTCTTTGGACTTAATATCAGGTTGGCATCTCGCAACCTCTGGAATACTACTTCCAAATTTTTCATGTGATCTTCAAAGGTCTTCCCTACCACAATCACATCATCGAGATATACCTGGCAGGTATTCCAAGACAGTCCCCTCAGTACAGTGTCCATGAGTCGCTCAAAGGTAGCTGGGGCGTTACACAGTCCAAATGGCATGACTGTAAATTGCCAGAGTCCTGTACCTAAACTGAAGGTCTTCTCTTTGTCATTGGGCTCCATTCCCACTTGCCAATAGCCGCTCTTCAAACCGAGAGTGGAGAACCATTTCGTTCCTGCCAGGGTGTCTAGTGTATCGTCTATTCTTGGGAGAGAATAACTGTCCTTATTCGTTACACTATTCAGACGACGGTAGCCCACGCAAAATCTGGTAGATCCATCCTTCTTCCTGACAAGGACCACTGGTGAAGCCCATGGACTATTCGAAGGTTCAATTATTCCTTGGCCTTCCATATCTTGTATAATCTGCTTGGCTTCCTCACGTCCTTGTCCTTGTATTGGATTTGCATCGCCGGTATTTATTTTATGCATCACAATATTGGTTCTTCCTTTCGTACCACTTTCAGTTTCAAAGACGTCTTCATCATGTTTGATTAGATCTTTAACTTGGCTTTGTTCTTTCTTGCTCAATCCTTGACAGGCGGAGTCGATTATATTGGACAATTTCTCAGGAACCTCCACGAATACTTTCTTCTTCGCCTCTACACTCTACACCCCAGAATAGTACCCTTCTTCAATGAAACAGGGTAATAGTTCACATTCGTCACCCTTACTGGTACAGTCTTCTGAGTCTTAACCAGCATTTTGGCAACTACTATTCCTCGGTCTACCTCGTCATCATCAGGCTTTGGTTCCAACATTGTAACATTTCCTTTCAGATAATCACCTTCTATGCACGCCGTCAAAAATGTCTCACTCCTTGCATCCAGAACAACATTTTCTGCTGTAATTACTTGTATATGTCCACAATCTTTCCCATGAAGAAACAGTTCTTCATTATTTATTTTTAAAGTGCCTTCTTTCATGTTTAACTGGAAGCCGTAGGTGTTCATGATGTCAAATCTCAAGATTATTTCTTCTTCTAGGTCGGCTACGAGAACACGATGTCGGATTGATGTTGGTCCTATGATAAAGTTGATATCTAGTTCACCTGCCAAGTTCTCCAGTAGCTGTCCTAAGTCTCCATTTGCTAGAAAGTAATTTTTTATTCCTGAAAATCAAATCGGGTCACACGATCGTTTTCGTCGATCCAGTATCTAGCAAGCAAATATAGATCCTTCCTTCCTTCTATAATAGCGTCCACATACAGGCCGTTGGTTTGATGCGATTTGGCCAAGCGTCCTTGGGACTTCCTGATGCTGGATCGATGATTGCCCCCGTTCATCGAACCGCTTTAGTTTTCCTGCAGCTCAGCCGATGCTTTCTTGGCCACCTTACCATATTTACTTCGAATGTGACCAATCTCTCCACAATTCCAGCATTGCAATAATCTTTTGTTTGGTTTGATTTAGGACTCGACTAACTACCTGCTCCATGAACTCCTCATTTTCTTGTTTGCCAACAGTGCAGACACGAGCATGGTTTCGAGAGGCTTGTTTTGCAGTCTCAAACTCAAGCGCGTGCGCCGTAGCATCGATCAAGGTTTTCGGTTGTGCCAACCTCAATGCTCGCTGCGTATCAATATCTCATAGACCATCTATGAACGTCTGGACAGCTAGGTGTTCCATGAAATTATCTGGCGCCATCGAATATGCCAGATGAGCAACATCTGCCTCAAATTCTTGAAGATTCTCGCCTTTCTTCTGTGATCGATTCTTCAGTTGGGTATGGTATACTTGCTCCAAATGTGCATGGCCATATCTCATCTCCAACCGCTTAATGAGTTGAGAATAACTTTACGTTCCTCAGGAGGCAATGTCTGCAAAATATCACTAGTATCACCCCTCAATGCTATGATTAAAGCAGTCGCCTTCTCGACACAAGACCATGCGTTTGCTTCTGCGGCTGCTTCGAATGTCGCCATTAAAAGTTGGTGGCTTGATTCTGGTCTCCGAGATAGTCACAGGTTCTTGTTTTATTTCGATGTATCGCGGTATAGCTTCTTTGTTGACCTGTTTGGGATCAGAATAACTCATGGTAATAGCTAATTTCATCTGAGTCATTATTGCCTCTAAAAGTCTAGAATGTTCTCCAATTTTCTCCTCTACAGCTATGAAAACCTCTTCCTTTAACGCTTCTGATTTTTCCGCTAGTCGCTGTTCTAGAACTTTCTCCACTTGTTCCAGACTTTTTTCGAAGCATATAGAATTTTCTAGTAATTTCTTTTCCAGATTTTTCACGAGGATTCTAGCAGTTTCTTGGCTTCTTTGTTCCATTTGGTCTTGAGAATTTATTAGACGTTGTTCCAGAGTTTGCGAATTGTCTATCAGTCGTTGTTCCAAACTTTTCACATTGTTCAGATTTTTCTGTTCCATTTGAGTTTGTGAATCTATTAGACGCTGTTCCAAGGTTTTCACACAGTCCAGATTCTTCTGCTCCATTTGAGTTTGTGAATCTATTATTCGTTGTTCCATTTTCATCAACAGCGAATTCACGTCGGTATCTCCGCTTGAAAACTCCGCCTTTGGCTAACGCATCTCGACCTCGTTGCTGGAGGATTGCCTTTTTGCGGGTTGTATCCTCATCCCTCTCCTTTAATTCTCGTTTTAAATCAGTCACTTTTAATTCAGAGAGTTTCACTCTATTCGCCGTAACGCTATTTAAAAATAAACGTCTTTTCGCACTGTATATTTATTTATATGAAAATTTAATTAAAACTTAATTGTCTACTTAGTCCGTTATTTAAAATTTATATAAAATATATATATTTATATTTTAAATTCTTTGAAAAAGGCATCATATGCCGAAACATGTGAGATTGTTTTAAATATATACATTTTGAAGTAAAACCAAACCTTAAATCGCCAACTAATTGAATCTATATATCTATATATATATATATATATATATATATATATATATATATATATATATATATATATATATATGTATATATATATATAATGTGCGTTCAAATAAATTTTACCTCTAGTAGTCCATGACAATAAAAATGTTTGTCGTAACTTGTACTATTTACATTTGCATCAGTTGTCAATTTGACAGACTATTCTGATGTATACTTAATTGGAACTTTTTTTAAATTGCTTTGTAACTTAAAATTGATTTAAAACTATTCAACACAAATCATTCATGGTTGAATCTTATTTTCGAAACGGACGTAAGATTGACGGACAATGGCACTATTTTATTGAAGAATGTTTAGACGAATTTAGAAATGTTTCCAAACTTCGCCTTTGATATTGATAGTTTTCGGTACACAGTTGCACTAAGGTTTTCAGAGAAACAGGGAGTGTTATACGGAAAGAAGGCAGTGGCCGGCCGAAAAAACGTACGGAAGAGCTAGTTGACGATGTAACGCAAATTATGAATGATGCACCACGAACTTCCATACGAGTATTATCTCAACGAGTGGGTGAATCAATTGGCACCTGTCATACAATTTTGAAAAAAGATTTACATTTATTTCCATATCGCATGACCTGTTATCAAGAAATAAAAGAAATTGACTATCCTAGAGGAACAACATTTTGTCAGTGGTTCTTAAATAATTTAGATAATGACTTTCTTGATAAAACTTATTTTTCTGATGAATCATGGTTTTATCTGAATGGATATGTTAACTCACAAAATATAAGGATGTGGAATACTGAGAAACCACATGAGTTTTATGTTGAAACCTCACTTCATCCACAGAAAATTGGTGAATGGTGTGCGCCTAGTCGAAGGAAAATCATTGACCCTATTTTCTTTAACGGTACCTTAACAGGAGAAAGGTATCGACAAGAAATTATTATGCCATTTATTGAACAGCTTAATGAAGAAGAAATAAATTAGGGTTACTTTCAACAAGACGGAGCCAGAGCGCACACAGCTGGTGAAACAATTAATATGATACGGCAAATTTATCAAAATTGGTTGATAAGTTTAAACACCGAACATGAATTTCCACCAAGATCTTTTTTCTGTTTTTTTTTCTGTGGCCTTTTTTAAAGAACTCAATTTTTCGGGTACAGATGGCTGATCTTGCAGACCTTCAAATCAGAATTGCTGAAAGAATTAACGAAATCGATGACAGAAGAAGAGAAGTGAGAAATGTCTCGAACAAGGTGGTGGCCACTTTCAACAATTTTTATAAAATGTTACTTGTTTGTTGCAAATAAACGTATCTCATTTAGTTAAATATTTTAATTTTATTATTTTGACATTTATCATGTCATTCAAATAGTTCATAACCAACAAAATTCATATTAAGAACTTAAGTAAAAAGCTAAGATATACGTATAATTTCCATGGGCAACTTCGAGGTAAAATTTAGTTGAACGCTCGTTATATTTCAGAGAGTATGTGATGCTATTCATATATCACGCTCAACAGTTTATGCAATTAAACAGCGGAAGGTCCGAAACCCCATTCTTACCTCTCCAGGTAAAAAGAGACTTCGTTCTAAACAAAAAACTAGAGATCTTCAAGAGTCTGTTAAGATGGAAGTACGGAATACCTTTTACAACAGGTATAAAGAAAGTAAATATTACTAAAAAAATATTGTTTATTAGTTTATTATAAAATGATTGTTTTAGAGAAACATGTCTCTTTAAATACATTAAAAGAAAAACTGAAAAATAGGGAAATCATTTATTTATGTTCAGCGTCTTTGAGTACTTTATTACATCACATCGGCTTTAAATTAAAAAAAGAAGACAACAGACGAGCGCTAATTGAAAGGCATAATATTGCATTATTACGGAGTGTTTTTTTGAGAAAGTATATGGACAACTTGATGTCAAATTCGCCAAAGCCAGTTGTATTTCTGGATGAAACATGGATTGATTTCAAGGGAGTTAGGGGAAAATCTTGGCAAGACGAGTCTACAAAAAGTGTGTGAAAGCCTGAAGCGTATGATGGCAAACGTTATGTCATTGTCCATGCCGGAAGTGACAAGTGCTTCATAAATGGTGCTACTAGCTTAATTTTTTTATCAAAAACAAAAACTGCAGACTATTATGCTGAAAACAATAGCAAAAAATTTGATGATTTCAGCTCAACTTATGCCAAACATACCAAAAAATTCAATTACACTGTTGGAAAAAAGTGACGAACACACCCTGTATAATCTGAAGAAGTGGTTCTAACGCAATGAAATTTGGTATGGAAGTAGTACTAACGTAGCATAACTTACCCTCGCCCGGAGAGCGGCGCAGCCCTGCTGGAAAGGGATGCATTAATAGCGGGAGTATCCCCCGCGAGCGGTGCGTACCATCGTTACACAACGAGGCATGGAGTCAATAAGTCGTTGAATGGTAGCGGGAGGGATGTCAAAACATGCTGCTTCAACTCGCCTCTATAGCTCCTCAACGTTACTCGGTGGAGCCGCATAACGTTGAAGTCTCCGACCGCTCATATCCCAGACATGTTCGATCGGATTGAGATCCGGAGAATGTGCCGGCCATGGAAGCATCCGTATATGGTTCTCTTCGCCAAAGGTCTGGGCAACACGTGCAGTGTGCGGTCGGGCATTATCGTGCATGTATAGAAGACGTGGGCATCGTCGAACGTAGGGAAGCACAACGGGCCGTAGCACCTCATCTACGTAGCGGCGAGCCGTAATCGTATGCTGTATACGCAGCAGACCACCATGTGTAATAGCATCCCATACCATAATGCACTGCTGGCGATGGATAGCGTGGTTGGATGCACTCCTCGAGGTGACGCTCACCACGTCTCCGATGAACCAAAATTCGCGCGTCACCGGTGCTCAATTCGAATCTTGATTTGTCGTGAAACAAAATGTGCCTTCACTCGACAACCCACTGATGTCTAGCTTCCACTCACTGGCGCCGTGTACGGCGGTGCTCGCGAGTCAGTGGAATCCGCTGCAACGCACAGCGCGCTCGCTGTCCACTTTCTAGCAAACGCCCCCGTACAGTTCGCGTAGTGAGTACGCCTTCCCTTCCTGCTGGCCAAACGGCTCCAAATTGCTTTGAGGAAGACGCACGCGACGCTAAAGCGCTGTGCACGAGGGCGCGCGCTGTGCACAAGGGCGCGCGCTGTACACAAGGGCGCGCGCTGTGCTCGCGGCTGAAGGCGCGTACATCCTTGCTCCATCCATTCTCGCCATGCCCGTTGCACTGCCGATAATGACCGCTCGAGACGGCGCGCGATATTACGGAAGGATACTCCTGTCATGTGCATCCCCACAACCATTCCTCGCTCAAACTCACTCAGATAACGCGAGCGGCCTTCCATCATGCACAAAGTACGACTACAACTACCCGCTTCCACCACACTAACAATAAACGGTTTCTTCCTCCCCGCATCGGTCTCCATGGAGACAACATATTGCAGCTGTCGGAGGCACTCAGTAAAAAAATGCAGCTATAGAAAAAGTCAAAACTCGCTGCGCAAACTCGTCTAGAGGAAACCTTAATGCTCTGCTAAATCTACGCATTTATCTTGACACGTTTAGATTATACAGGCTGTGCTGGTCACTTTTTTCCATCAGCGTGTTATAATGGATAGCGCCCCATATCATAGTGTTGTTATTAATAAAGTCAAGAAAGCAAGATATTATAGATTGGTTAACAAACAATAGGATAATGTTTCTTTCCAAATAATTTGAGGAAATATGAACTTTTAGGTTTTGTTAAAAGGAAGAAGCCTGATAAAAAGATATGCTATTGATGAAATATTACAGAAAGAGGGCCACGAAGCGTTGAGACTGCCTCCATATCATTGTGATTTTAATGCAATTGAACTAATTTGGGCCTGAGCATAAAAATATTGGCAGGGATGGTTATGGGGATGAAAAAGTCTTAGCTATGTGGGGTGAACCATTAGAAGAGTGTGATACAAGTACTTGGGAAAACTGTGTAAGGCATACTAATAACCCGATTAAAACTTGGTACGAACAAGAGATACACATAATAGATGTTGGAGTAAAAACAATTATTATAAATCCAAATGGTTTATTGAGTTCAGTGGAAGAATCGGATAATTAAGCATCAATCAGCAGTGAAATTCATATTGAAATTAACCAACACCTGTTTATTTAACAAAATAATTTGAAACATACATGAGTGGGTAAAACCACACCAATTTGTATAATACAAAAGTATTTTTAATAATATAAAATATTATTAAAAATGGGGTGTGAAGAACACAATACAAGTTATATATTTGTGAATGTATCTCCTTTCCAGAGACGCAGATACGTATTTCACCTTTCTACAGGATCAGGATCCTGTAGAAAGGTGAAATACGTATCTGCGTCTCTGGAGAGGAGATACATTCACAAATATATAACTTGTATTGTGTTCTTCACACCCCATTTTTAATAATATTATATATTATTAAAAATACCTGTTTATTTATTGTCAAATACTATGTTTTTAAATATTAAATATATTAGAAAATTCTAGATATTTATTTGTCTGATTCTGTGTTTTTTATTAGTAACTTTGTAAAATATTTGAGAGCTTCCTAGCAAATAGTATGATCTTTTTAAATATGTGTAGGTATAAAATATTATGATTGTGTTTTATTCTATCTTAGTCATGTTGTAAATTTTACAAACTACTACATATATATGTATTAGTAAATTAGTAAATTTTAGATACATTGCCAATATTCACAAACATTGTAGTTAGGTGCATAAATACAGCGGAAAGTAAATTGTTTAAAGAGAAGAAAGGCATTTCAATGATAGAAGAATCCTTTATTAACAATTTAGTTCACAACTAAAATGTAGGTATGCTTTAATGGTATTTATTCATTTCCTTCTTATGTAGAATAAAATCTGAAACTTTAATAAAATGCAATATGTAAGTATTATTCTGGTATTATTAATATTACATAACTTCAAAATATTACAATTTGACAATTACATAACCTATTTCGCTATATATTATGATTATGAGTATTATGACTATATATCTACAGCGCAGCTTTTTTCTTCTGAAATTTATTTAAACTGTTTCCATAATTAAACGCATATAAATTTTATCGCAAAAGTAATAACGAGTGATCATTAAAATTTTCACTCAAGTAAGCCATGTACACAAAAAGTATGTCCTAACTTAAGTTATTAGCGGAGATCTGTCATTATAATTTCAAACGTCATGATTGTTAAAAAATAATTTGAAATGCTGACTTTTATATTAAATATATTTATAATTTTTATACAAAGTAATAGAATATTATAAAAAATGTGTAAAATGTTGACCATTCTCCACCAAGCATAATCGCACTCTATTTCGTAGAGCATTGAAAACATTGATCAGTATTTGCGGTGAGTTATTGAAGTGTTCACATTTTTCTATGATTTTATGTCTTAACTCTTGTAGATTATTAATTGGTGTTTCATAAATAATATTCTTTATATATGGCCACACAAAAAAATCCATGACTGTTAAATCACACGATCGTGGTGGATATGGAATCGCTGTATTTCTACTTATTATCCTATCGCCATAAAATTGTTGCAAAAACTGAATATTTTCAAGTGTAACGTGAGATGTAGCCCCATCCTGTTGAAAATATCCGACCTGGAGTTCATCATTAGTCAATTGATTAGTAAAAACACTGAGAATTTCGTTACGATATTTCTCCGATGTTATCGTGCCCTCAAAGAATATTGGTCCTATTAATCGGTGACGACTCATACCTACCCATACGCCTATTTTTTCTGGATGTAGAGGAACTTCTCTGTAGAAATAAGGATTTTCACTGGACCACATACGCATATTTTGCGAATTAACACAACCTTTCAAATAAATTATAATAAAACACGTTTATACGTTTGTTTCAAATACGTTTTAACAACACTACAATTGTTTCGCCAAACATTGGCTTCATCAGGTGCTGATAGTCTGCAGACTATCAGACTATCAGCACCTGATGAAGCCAATGTTTGCGAAACAATTGTAGTGTTATTAAAACGTATTTGAAACAAACGTATAAACGTGTTTTATTATAATTTATAATGGAGTTTCAACATGTATCTGCCAAGGCAATTAATTACTTTCAAATAAAACCAAGCTTCATCGGTGAAAAAAGTATGATTTAAAATATTGTCTGTCATTGTTTGAATAAACCATTGGCAAAATTGTGGTCATTTTTCATAATCCGTAGGTAATAGATTTTGTACAGAAGTTAATTTATATGGATATATGTGCAAGTCCTTTTTTAAAATTTTTTGACATGTTCCATACGAAAGCCCTACTTGTTGCGAAACTCTGCGAATAGATGTTTGAGGAGATTCGTTAATAATTTGTCTGACATTTTCAATTACGCCGCAACTTCTCTTGAGAGGAGGACCGCTTCCTTTTTTCCTTAAAATACTGCCTGTTTGACGAAAAAGATTTACACAATGCATTAGCGTATCGCGGAAAGTTTTATAGCTAGGAACAGTATTTGGATATCTCTCTTCAAACTCCGCAAGGCAATTTTCTATTGAATGCTGCCCAAATACCATCAATTTTTTAAGATGTCAGGAAGTAACATTCTACCATAAACGCTTTATGCATATCATTAAAGGCCATTACTTTTTCTTTTGATGAAACTTTAAAATATAAATTTGACACTGACAGATGTTTGAAATAACATCTTAATGACTAAAGCTACGACATAATTTTTATATACACGGCCAGCTACGAGTGAAAATTTTAATGATCGCTCGTTATATTAAGTACGCTTATTCCATATGTATCGCTTTAAGAGTATTTGACTTGAGCAAGAAGTATTGATTTGCTTCAGAAGGATAAAAATTGATGACGTTTGTTTTAAGATTAAACAGATAGTATGTATATATATATATATATATATATATATATATATATATATATATATATATAATAAATTGTCTTACAGAATAAAAGCCAACTTGATCGCCTTACGCTTAGGACACATTAAAAATACTCAGAAATATTTAGAAAGAAATGAAAAAATAAACACCATTGTAATAAGATTAATAATCAAAACCAAAATACATAGTTTCAATAATAAAAGAAAGTTATTTTATTCAACTAAAATTTCCTTATTGTACTAATAATGGACAGTAAAAAAATGTGGATATACTTACATCTGATTGTTTAATTGAAGCTAGGGTTCTTGCCTCGAATAACTGATCTCCATCACCTATCACTCGGGAACCAAAATTCATGGTTTCATCGGCAACGTTGAAACCGCATTCTATTACATCAAAGTCGGACATTTTTTCATTTATATGAGTACTGAAATAAATGTTTGCAATTTATCTATTTAGCATTATATTAAATATTTTAAATAAATACAAAATGTCCGTTTCAATTTCTACACTAGCTCTCTGCGGTTCTTTATAGTACGACAAAAAAAATGGTTATAAAAGGTCAGTGTTTAACATTTTTATATAAAGTACTTTTTTGCAGTCACATTGCCAAATTTAAGGCATACGAATTCATTCAAATGACCGACTTGTATAGTATTACAGCGCGTATTTATATGTGCTTTATTTTTTTGTAGAATTGAATAGAGATTTTTTTCCTGAATCCATTGATGTACAATACATTCATTTTAATTGAAAATTTAGAAGAGAAAAAAGTTCAAACACTTTCCAAACATTCTCTTGTATTGTACTCAAAATAAACTTGTAGCATGTCAGTAAGTTGATTGAAATTCATGATTTATTTCAAAACTGTCAAAATATGCTTGCTTAGTACAGAAAAGTCAAAGATGACAGTTACATATGCGTAATGTGTTATTTTTCCATCACACACTACACCATATACGGACAGTGTTTGAATAATTTTTTTCTTCTAAATTTAATTAAAATTGATGTATTGCACATCAATAGATTCAGGAAAAAAATCTCTATTCAATTATGCAAAAAAATACATACCGTGCAATTTGAAAAAAATCATGAAAATCGAAATATAAATAACAGAGTTACAGCTTGGGGCGTTTTTTGTGTGACAGCCTGTATATATACACATATTGCTATGAATAGTGGTTTGTAGATTTAGTGCGCCACCACCCACAACTAGTTTTCCCAACTAGGTTTCTCAGCCGGTGAATTTTCAAATGTGAGACTTCTCGGGTTCCAATTCGGAAAGTCGTGTTATTTCTAAAATAAGTCTGGCGCCAGTGAATTGTTCACAATTTTTATTTACTTATTCTATATATTGAGCTTGAACACCAATATTGGTATGTAAAATAAAACAAACACAGGATAAAAATTTAAACTGAATATTTAATACAAAAATAAATACATGATAAATAATAATACATGAGCTAAAAATATTCACTGTAATATTGACAGCTGAGTGAATGAAAAAACTTCCTCTTAATAACTCCGATCAAACTTATCTAAAAATAATAAAGTTTATTTTTAATTTCTCCCCAGAAAAACACTCTGTATAATCAAATTCTGATACACGTTCAATATTAACACATGTTCAATCGACACGCACAAAAAACCCTTGAATCCAAACGGACAAACTTTTCAATTATAATATCAACATATATATAACGCGTATCCGTAAATGTTTGAAGCTGACGTCTGTCAAAATGTATGCGATTTTCGTCCTTAAAGTTCACCCTCCTGAGAATTTCAGTTGGTTTATTCCTATATGGTCATAGTCGCACGTGTGTATTTTTCGTTGGGTTTTATTATAGTTTTTCTGTTCAATTTTCATCTCCGTATTAGTTTTTCCTTGTATTGACAATCAGTTATTGGTTTTCATAACTACTAAAATAAGTTTGTAAAATTTGCGTAAGTAACAATCATATTAAATTCCAGCGAGGTTATGTTTAAATATGTGTTTCAGATTTTATTTACCATATTGCCATGGTCTTTACGGTGGAGCAAAACTCTTTCATTTTAATGGTCCATTTTCGGAGTGCCACACACAATCCTGATGGAAGCTGGACTTATTCTGTAGAATCATGCATAGCGCAGTTTAATGAAGCGTTTCCTGATGCAAATATTCCGTATGATGTCTTTGTTCAACATAAGCGAAGAGTTTTGGATCGCTTTGAAACGAAGCATTGTATTTGTACGGGAAAATCAACTGGAAGACCTTCGCTTCTTACTGAAGCGGTTGTTGATGATATTCAGCAACGTATTGTAACGTTTGTCTTTTCGGGTTCTTAAATAAAACTAACAATAACTTTAGACACACACACTATATTAATATTAAAACGTATAACAATATAAAACTAACTATTAACAACAATAAGTACATTT
Source organism: Melolontha melolontha (assembly GCA_935421215.2). Taxonomy (NCBI): domain Eukaryota; kingdom Metazoa; phylum Arthropoda; class Insecta; order Coleoptera; family Scarabaeidae; genus Melolontha; species Melolontha melolontha. The sequence goes on from OW285236.1 coordinate 135,470,657, forward strand.
ATGTATTTTATATTTATGTGACTATATTTATGTTTACTTCGCGAGACTCGGGTATCGAATGAATGTCCATCCCTTCTTCGACGCGGCTTATATATCGTCGTTCATATGTTCCCGCTGTATGGAGAATAATCTAGATAACACGAGACTAATATGCCGCGTGTTGTAGGATGAGTCATCACATTGCCCTCTTCTTAAGAATGAAGTTTCGTCCCGAAACATGTTAAGTTTTGGTTCCTCAACCGATGGCGAAATCGACAGGTAGGGCCTTTGTTACATTGTGACGTCATATCGAAATAACAGTCCACGGTCTTATCTTGCCTGGATGGACAGGAATATTCAAGCCGGTAACTGCATACCAGAATTTCCATACCAGTATGTCGGAAGATTACTTCCAACATGCTCCTTACAATTCTCCAGTCCAGGCGGTCCAATCCACAACCCAATTTTGGAACTGCTAATTTCAGAATGTCTTGCTGCAACATTTGTTCGCGTAAGTGGGCCAGGGTCTCCCATAAGGCACGATAGGTTGGCTTCATTGTTTGACAGTTCTTTCGTGACCAAATAAAATATGGCCTGTTCTTCATTTAGTATTTGGAGACTCTTCCCAATTGCTGGTCCTTGCTGCCTTAATTTTTCGATTCTGCCAAATCTCTCTTTAAATTCCCTGGCAATTCCTATGGCCATTCGCATATCTTGTGCTACGCAATGAGCAAGCGCGTAGTCTGGCGGCACCGTGAACAAATCCTGCTGTTTCTCGATGGTTACCCCAAATCGAGCTTTTCTCGAACCAGAATACTCTTGCATAAAGTCTTCGAAGGTTAGTTCATGGTATTGGCTATCCAATCGGCGCAAGTCAACGGTTTCGTCATTGTCTCCAGAGTATGGGGCTAATCGATTAAAATGTACGACTCTTGGCTTAGTGTGAGGTGTTCGTCTGATGCGGTATATTACATCGTTGATCCGCTTCAACACCTTGTATGGCCCCTCCAAATTCTTTTGAAGTTTTGGAGATAGGCCCCGTCGACGTTGTGGATTATACAACCAAACCCGATCGCCTTCATGGTAACCACTCTTCTCGGCGTTGATGTCATAGCTCTTTTTCATTCTGTCACTAGCATCTTGGATATTATGTCTGACTTGTTCATGGATATTATCTAGTCGTCGTCTGAGCGTGCTGACATAATCTTCTCCGGCAAGATCATCACCAGGCTTGCTCCCAAACTTTAAATCACAGGGCAATCGGAGTTCCCTCCCGAATAGCACGTTGGCTGGTGATTGGCCTGTTGTCACTTGAACGGAGGCCCGATACGCCATTAGAAATAATGGTAAATGTTCGTCCCAATCTCTCTGGTGTTCGGAGACCACTTTGGATAAGTGTCTGATCATGGTCTTGTTCATTCGCTCTACCATCCCATCTGATTGTGGATGCAAGGGAGTTGTTCTCGTCTTCCGTATGCCCAAAAGTCCACACATCTTTTCGAATAGACTGGACTCAAAATTTCGCCCTTGATAGGAATGAAGTTCCCAGGGGAACACCAAAACGGCTGACTAACTCCTTCACAATCACGTCTGCTACAGTTCCAGCTTCTTGATTTGGTAGAGCATATGCTTCAACCCATTTGGTAAAGTAATCCATGACCACTATTATGTATTTATTTCCTTTGTCGCTTTCTGGAAAAGGGCTGGCGGCATCTATGGCGATCCTTTCAAATGGGCTTCCTACATTGTATTGGCGCATGGGTGCACGTCGACGCCTCTGGGGACCATTGCTTCCGGCGCAATTAGCACACTTTCGGCACCATTCTTTCACATCTCGTGAACAATTCACCCAGTAAAATCTCTGGCGCACCTTCTCCAGTGTTTTATGGACTCCAAAATGTCCCCCAGAAGCACCATTATGGAGTTCTCGCAATACCTCTGGTATTCTTTTCTTGGGAACCACCATTTGCATCTTCCGCTCGCTTCCATCGTGATTTTCGACCTCACGTCTCAGGAGATCATCTTCTATGGTTAAGAAATCCCATTGTGCCCAGTATGACTTCAATTCTCGTGAATGGGGAGCAATTTCTTGCCAGGTCGGTCTTTGCCCATTTCTTTTCCAAGCCCTGAGGACTGCAAGATCCGGATCAGCTTCTTGATCTGCGCGCAAATTGTCAGGTTGCCATTGGTCATCAACCACGGTGGTTCGAAGAGCGTTGGCCGATTTGTCTTCGATTCGGTTGCAATATCAACAGTCTTCTGGACAGGGCCTTCTGGAAAGGGTATCTGCATTTTGATGTTTGAGGCCTGCTCTGTGTTCAATGACAAAGTCATACTCCTGTAGCCTCTCAATCCATCTAGCTACCTGACCCTCTGGATTCTTAAATTGCAAGAGCCACTTTAAGGCGGCATGATCAGTGCGGATAAGGAACTTCTGCCCATACAGGTACTTGTAAAAGTGCTCAATGGTCTTAACTACTGCCAATAGTTCTCTCCTGGTTACGCAGTAGTTCCTCTCCGGTTTGGACAGGGTCTTGCTGAAGTATCCAATGACCTTTTCTTGTCCATCTTGGATTTGAGAGAGCACGCCACCAATCCCGACGTTACTGGCATCCGTATCCAAAACAAACCTCCCAGATGGCAGTGGATAGTTTAAAACAGGTGCACTGATCAACGTACCTTTTAACAACTCAAAGGCCGCTTGGCATTCGTTGTTCCAAATGAATGCTCGATTTTCTGTTAGACGAGTAAGTGGTTTTGCAATGTTGGAGAATCCAGGAACGTAACGTCGATAATATGTGCATAATCCCAAAAAACTTCTTAGCTGATGTTTGTCTTTGGGTACCGGCCATTTTTCCACAGCTTTTACTTTTTCGGGATCCACAGCAACTCCTTTTCTGGAAACCACATGTCCAAGGTAATTTACCTCCTTCCGGAAGAGGTGACACTTCTTTGGACTTAATCTCAGGTTGGCATCTCTCAACCTCTGGAATACTACTTCCAAATTTTTCATGTGATCTTCAAAGGTCTTCCCTACCACAATCACATCATCGAGATATAACAGGCAGGTGTTCCAGGACAGTTCCCTCAGTACAGTGTCCATGAGTCGCTCAAAAGTAGCTGGGGCGTTACACAGTCCAAATGGCATGACTGTAAATTGCCAGAGACCTGTACCTAAACTGAAGGCAGTCTTCTCTTTGTCATTGGGATCCATTCCCACTTGCCAATAACCGCTCTTTAAGTCGAGAGTGGAGAACCATTTTGCTCCTGCCAAGGTGTCTAGCGTATCGTCTATTCTTGGGAGAGGATAGCTGTCCTTTTTGGTCACACTATTTAAACGACGATAGTCCACACAGAATCTGGTAGATCCATCCTTCTTCCTGACAAGGACCACTGGTGAAGCCCATGGACTATTCGATGGTTCAATTACTCCTTGGCCTTCCATATCTTGTATAATTTGCTTGGCTTCCTCACGTTTTGCCAGAGGTAACCTCCTTGGTCCTTGTCGAATTGGACTTGCATCGCTGGTATTTATTTTGTGCATTACAATATTGGTTCTTCCTTTCGACCAGTTTCAGTTTCAAAGACGTCTTCATAATGTTTGATTAAATCCTTAACTTGGCTTTGTTCCTTCTTGTTCAATCCTTGACAGGCGGAGTCGATTATCTTGGACAATTTCTCAGGAACCTGCACGAATCCATTCTTCTTCGCCTCTATGCGATGAACGACGGCCGACACTGGCGAACACCACCCCAGAATAGTACCCTTATTTAATGAAACAGGGTAATGGTTCACATTCATTAGCCTTATCGGTACAGTCTTCTGAGTCTTAACCAGCATTTTGGCAACTACTATTCCTCGGCCCACCTCGTCATCATCAGTCTTTGGTTCCAACATTGTAACATTTCCGTCCAAATAATCACCTTTAATACACGCCGTCAAAAATGTCTCACTTCTTGCATCCAGAACAACATTCTCTGCAGTAATCACTTGTACATTTCCACAATCTTTCCCATGAAGAAACAATTCCTCATTATTTATTTGTAAAGTGCCTTCTTTCATGTTTAACTGGAAGCCGTAGGTGTTCATGATGTCTAATCCCAAGATTATTTGTTCTTCTATGTCGGCTACGAGAACACGATGTCGGATTGATGTTGGTCCTATGATAAAGTTGACATCTACTTCACCTGCCACAGAAGCTGCTTCTCCTGTTGCTGTCCTAAGTCTCCATTTGCTAGAAATTAACTTTTTATTTCTGGGAATTAAATCGGGTCGCACGATGGTTCTCATCGATCCAGTATCTAGCAAGCAAGCATAGGTCTTCCTTTCCATAACAGCGTCCACATACAGGCCGTTCGTTTGATGTTGCAGGGATGCGACTTGGCCAGGCGTCCTTGGGGCTTCCTGATGCTGGATCGATGATTACCCCCGCTCATCGACCCGCTTTAGTTTTCCTGCTGCTCAGACGATGCTTTCTTGGCCATCTTACCACATTTACTCCGAACGTGACCAATCTCTCCACAATTCCAGCATCGCAATACTCTTTTATTTGATTTGATCTGGTTTAGAACTCTACTAACCACCTGTTCCATGAACTCCTCATTTTCCTGCTTGTCAACAGTGCAGACACGAGCATGGTTCCGAGAAGCTTGCTTTGCAGTCTCAAACTCCAGCGCGTGCGCCAAAGCATCGATCAAGGTTTTCGGTCTTGCCAACCTTAATGCTTGCTGCGTATCAATATCCCGGAGACCATCTATGAACGTCTGGACCGCTAGGTGTTCCATGAAATTATCTGGCGCCATCGGATATGCAAGTCGAACTAGACGAGCAATATCTGCCTCAAATTCCTGAAGAATCTCGCCTTTCTTCTGTGATCGATTCTTCAGTTGGGTATGGTATACTTGCTCCAAATGCGCATGGCCATATCTCATCTCCAAGCGTTTAATGAGTTGAGAATAGTCTTTACGTTCCTCAGGAGGCAATGTCTGCAAAATATCACTAGCATCACCCCTCAATGCTATGACTAAAGCAGTCGCCTTCTCGGCAGAAGACCATGCGTTTGCTTCTGCGGCCGCTTCGAATTGCGTCAGGTAAGTTGCCCATGACGTCTTTCCATCAAAGGTTGGTGGCTTGATTCTGGTCTTTGAAATAGCCACAAGTTCTTCTTTTATTTCGATGGGCCGCGGTATGACTTCTTTGTTGACCTGCCTGGGATCAGAATGACTCGTGGTAGCGGGTAATTTCATCTCAATCATTATTGCTTCTAAAAGTCTAGAATGTTCTCCAATTTTCTCTTCTACAGCTATGAAAACCTCTTCTTTTAACGCTTCTGATTTTTCCGCTAATCGCTGTTCTAGAACTTTCTCCACTTGTTCCAGACTTTTTTCGATGTTTCTAGAATTTTCTAGTAATTTCTTTTCCAGATTTTTCTCGAGAATTCTAGCAGTTTCTAGGTTTCTTTCTTCCATCTGTGCTTGTGAATCTATTAGACGCTGTTCCAAAGTTTGCGAATTGTCTATTAATCGTTGTTCCAAACTTTTCACACTGTCCAGATTCTTCTGTTCCATTTGTTCTAGAGTTTTTGCTAAATTTCCAGAAGTTTCCAGGTTCTTCTGCTCCATTTGTTGCATTTGAATTTGCGCATTCTCTATTAATCGTTGTTCCATATTTTTCGCACTATCCAGATTCTTCTGTTCCATTTGTTCTAGAGTTTTCGCTAAATTTCCAGAAGTTTCCAGGTTCTTCTGCTCCATTTGTTGCATTTGAGTTTGTGAATCTATTAGACGCTGTTCCAAGGTTTGCGAATTATCTATTAGTCTTTGTTCCATATTTTTCGCACTATCCAGATTATTCTGTTCCATTTGCTTCATTTGAATTAACAGCAAATTCACGTCAGCATCTCCGCCTGGAACTTGAAAGACATAATTCTCTGGATCCTCGCCTTCTTGGATCAACACATTGCGAAGCCGTTGCTGGAGGATCGACTTTTTGCCAGTTGTATCCTCATCCCTCTCTTCTAATTCTCGTTTTAACTCGGACACTTTTAATTCCGTCAGTTTCATTGTGTTGGCCATCACGCTATTTAAAATAACGTCTTTCCGCACTGTATATTTATTTAAACGAATACTTAATTAACACTTAATTGTCTACTTAGTTTATTATTTATTAATTAGTCCACACCTGAATACCACTGTAACGTTTGTCTTTTCGGGTTCTTAAATAAAACTAACAATAACTTTAGACACACACACTATATTAATATTAAAACGTATAACAATATTAAACTAACTATTAACAACAATAAGTACATTTATGTATTTTATATTTATGTGACTATATTTATGTTTACTTCGCGAGACTCGGGTATCGAATGAATGTCCATCCCTTCTTCGACGCGGCTTATATATCGTCGTTCATATGTTCCCGCTGTATGGAGAATAATCTAGATAACACGAGACTAATATGACGCGTGTTGTAGGATGAGTCATCACAGTATTGAAGATAGTCCAAAAAAGTCATTGCGAAAGTTATCAGCACAGACAGGTAATAATATAAAAATGTACTGAGAAATAGGTTTAACTTCATTCTTTCTAGGATTAAGCAAAACATCTTGCTCAAAAGCTTTAAAGAAGAGCCTCCATATGCATCCATATAAGGTTTCCGTAGTCCATCAATTATATCCCATTGACTTTGAATCAAGAATAACTTATTGTAATTGGTTTAATGAAAACATAAACAATAATGAAGTATTAGATCTAACCTTTTTTACGGATGAAGCTTGGTTTCACTTATCCGGTTATGTAAATTCTCAAAATTATAGAACATGGGCAACAGAAAACCCACATACCTTTATTGAAAATGAACTACACCCTATAAAAGTTGGCATTTGGGTAGCAATATCACGTCGTAGAATAATAGGACCGATATTTTTCCATGATACCATCAATGCTGCACGTTATAGAGATATATTACAACAATTTGTGGACCAACTCCATGATGACGAGTTGGAAAGTGGATTTTTTCAGCAAGATAATGCTCCAGCCCATACTGCGCAAGCGACATTGACCTTTTTAAGAGAATTCTATGACGATCGTCTTATTAGCCAAGGTAGATGGCCACCAAGGTCACCAGACTTGACCCCACCAGATTATTTTCTGTTCGGAAAGATTAAAGATAACATTTATAAAAATAGGTTACATAATTTAGATGAATTAATGCAAGCAATTGAAAACGAGATTCAAGTGATTACACAACAACAACGTCAAAATGTTTTCGAAAATATGAAACGAAGAGTTAATTTATGTCTGCAGCAGCAAGGTCAGCATTTCCAACATTTTTTGTAATTGCAAAAATTACTAATAAAGAATGTTTGTATTTTTGTCATTGTAATGAATTTATAGTTATGATTTTACAATTATTTTTTTAAATAATGTTAATTAGCAAAAAACTTTTCCAAAAGTAAGCATATTGTACTTGATTTTAAGAAACAATTTTAATCATAATGCTGAAAGTAAGTACCGCGTGGGACGCTAATGTTAATTAGTGATTAATTAGCGATCGCAATCAAATGTAGTGCTGCAAACTTAACCAAAATTTGACAGTAGCTGTCAGCTTCAATCATTTACGGACACCCGTTATATATATATATATATATATATATATATATATGTATATATATATATATATATATATATATATATATATGTATATATGTATATATGTATATATATATATAATCCAATAATCCCTTCTACCATAACAATGGTGTAGGGCGTTTATCTTCTTCTAGCCTTTTATAAACATTTTCCATTCATTTCTATTCCTTGTCATGTTCCTCGCTTCTGTCCATGTTTTGCCTTTCCTTCCCAGTATTTCAGCTATGACATCATTCGATGTTGTCCTTGGCCTTCCTCCTCTTTTACTTTTCATTATCCTTGCTTCCCATATCCTTCTTGTTTGTCTTGTATTTTCCATTCTATACAAATGTCCCCACCATCCTAGCTGTCTTTGTTCAATGTATTCTAGCACTGACCGCATTTTTAAATCTTTTCGTATTTCCGAATTTCTTATTCTGTCCATCCTTGTAACTCCTCTAACTCTTCTTAAATATTTCATTTCTACCGCCTGTAATTTATTCTTTTGTTTTCTATTTAATATCCAGGATTCACAGCCATTTGTTAATATCGGTCGGTAAATTGCCTTATATACTTTTAGTTTTGTTTCTCGGGATATCACTTTTTGTTAATGAAATTATTCCTCATGCTGTGGTACAGCTTTGTTGTTTTTCCTATTCTTTGATTAATCTCAGCGTCCTGGGTCCCTTTTCCATCAATTCTTACTCCCAAGTACTGAAATGTTCTCACTTGTTCTATTTCAGTTCCTTCTATTACAATTTTCGTATCTACCTGTTCATCTCCCACTACCATTACTTTAGTTTTGCTCTTACTCATCGTCATTCCACTGTCTTTTAGTGTCATATTCCATGTTATTAAGTTACGTTACAGATCTTCCTCATTGTCGGCTATAACTACTATGTCGTCCGCGAATGCCCCTTCCGAAACTTCGACTGCATTCAAGTTAAGGTGTCCAACCCTGAACTTTTTACTTTTGCTTGTACACTGTTTGATAATGTCATCCATATAAACAATGAACAGCATTGGGCTCAGACTTTCCCCTTGGCGCAGTCCCTCGCTTGTTTTAAATATCTCCGATTCTAAATTGTTAGCTATTACAGCATTAGTATTGTGGTTACATATTTTCTGTATTAATCGTCTTATTTTGTCACTAACACCTCTTTCTCTTAATATATTCCATAATCTTTCTCTTGGTACTTTATCGAATGCTTTTTCCAAGTCTATAAATGCTAAGAATACTTTCCTCTGTTCTCTAGAGGCTTTTTGTATTATTTGTTTCACAGAGAATATTTGGTCTTGTGTGCTCCTTCCTTTTCTAAACCCACTTTGTGACTCATGTAACGTATTTTCGAGTTTTGTTCTTAGTCTTTTATCTATTATTTGCTCGAGAATTTTCATTGCAGTGCTTAGAAGGGATATTCCTCTGTAATTATTGCATTCTTTCTTATTTCCTTTATTCTTGTATATTGGTACTATCAATGACTTCTTCCAATCGTTTGGTATTTCCTCTTCTCTCCATATTCTGTTATATATTTTCAACATTAATTCTCTTCCTTTTTGACCTATATATTTTATCATTTCTGCCGTAATTTTGTCACAGCCCGGCGCTTTTCCATTTTTCTGTTTTTGTATTACTTCTTCCAGTTCGTCCATGGTAATTATTTCTTCTGTCTCTTCTTCTCCTATTATTTGTTGTTCACTAGCATTCTCGTTTTCCAGTCCTCCGCTTAACAATTCCTGAAAGTATTCTTTCCACCTTTCTATAATCTTCATTCTATCGCTTAGGATCTCTCCCATCTTATTTTGTATATAATGTGTAGATTGTGACCTTTCTTCATTTCTTACTGATTTCAAGACTGGTTCAATGACTGGTTCTCTTTACTGTTTTTTTCCATCTTTTCCCCAAATTCTTTCCATGTCTCCTTTTTTGCTTGTACTACTAAATGTTTCACTTTTTTTCTTTCTTCTTTATATATATCGTATTTTTCCACTGTTTGTTCTGCTAGGTATATTTTCCATGCTTTTTTCTTTATCTTAATTTGATGTCTTATTTCATTTGTCCACCATTTTGTTTGTTTTTTCTTTTTATTTTTCCTTACGCCACATATCTCTTTCGTTGTAGTTATTATTATTTCTTTAAACCTATTCCAAATTTCTTCGATATTTCCATTAATTTCTATATTTTCTACTCTTTCGGTTATCCTTTTCTGGTATTTTTCGGCAATGACTTTACTTCTTAATTTGTATATTCTAAGTGATTCTGTTTGGTTTTGTTTCTGTGTATATATATTTTGCTTTTCCTTGTTTTGAACTTTTTCTTTTATTCTTGATATAACCACAAAGTGATCGCTCCCTATTTCCGGCCCTCTTCTTACTTTCGTATCGCTCACAATTCTTCTGTTATTTTTGTCAAGTAATATATAGTCAATTATGGACCTCTCCCCCCTTCTCTTGACTTCTCTAGTATATCTGTGTATATTTTTGTGTTGGAAAAAAGTGTTAGTTATTACCAAGTTGTGTATAATGCAGAAGTCCAGCATTCTTTTTCCATTGTTATTTCTAACAGTCTCCCCGTTTGTTCCCAATACTTCACTATATTCATCGTCTCTTATGCCAACTCTACTGTTGAAATCCCCTACTACAAACATTATTCCTTTCGCGTCTTCCACCACTAATGTTAGTTCTTCCCAAAATTTATTCTTATTTTCTGATGTATCATCTTCGTTTGGCCCGTACACCACTATTATTGTTTTCGTTCTGTTTCTTTCCTTCATCTCTATTAGTAATATTCTTTCTGACCAGGCATTCCATCTATAAATTTGGTTTTCTAATTTTTTGTGTACAATACATCCCACTCCTGCAGCTGCTCTTTTTTTATTTTCCTACACCACTATACATCATAATATGACCATTGTCCGTCTTAACAATTCCCTGTGCCTTTTTCTTTGTTTCCGTAATTGCTAATACATCCACTCCTAATTCTTCAAACTCCTTTTCTAATTCCTTTTCTTTTCCTGTTATGCTCTTTATATTCCAAGTACCAATTTTCCATGTTTCACTTTCTTTATCCTTACTTTTCTCTATCTTTTTTAGTTTTTGTGTATCATCATTATCATACTGATCATTATTTTGTTTATTTTCCTTTATCATGTCCTTTTTCTTGTCCGGGTCATTATCTTTATTTTCACTAGTCTTTACTATTAGTTTTTTGACACTATTTTCGGGATTTTCTTTTCTCTTTCCAATTCTCGTTCCTCCTTATTCCAATTCCCCTTTTCCCTATTCCATCTCCATTATTCTCCCTCTACTATTAACTTTTGGAATCCTATCTTAACGGTTTTTCCTTTCATTCTCTCTTCTTTGGCCTTTCTTCGTATCTTTTCTTGTATTTTTTTCCTCTTTTGTCATGTCATCGTTAATGTATATCTTTTGTTCTGTAAATCCTCTTAATTTGCCCTTATTTTTCATTATTTTTATCTTATCATCTATATTCTTCAGTTCTATTAAGCAAGGTTTGGACCCAGTCGTTTCACCGCTTTAGTTTCTATTTGTATTTCCATGTACTTCTTGATAATATCTTCCACCGCTACCTTTAATTGATCTTGATCACTCATATCTATTTTCAAGCCTTCCATAACTGCGTTCTTTCTTCTATTCATACCCTCGAGTTTATCTAATCTTCCTTTAGCACTTCTAATTTCTTTTTTCAGTTCTTCGTTTTCTTTTCTAATCTTCTCATTTTCCAATTTGATTTCTTTAATTTCTTCCATATATTTATCTTGTTTTCCCTCTATGTGTTGCACTTGTGTAACTAATCCTCGCATCATTTCCATTAATTTATCTAATTTACTTTCGTCACTACTTGCTTCTTTGTCTGGTGCTCTGGTCATCTTTTTACTTTTTTTGAAAATTTCGGCTTCGTCTTTTTGATCTCTCTTTCTTTTTCCTTCATCTGTAGTACTTCCACCACTCTCCATCGCAAGCAATGTCTAACCAGGCCCCCCAAACCATTAAGCCAGTTATCTCGTTCAAAGTTTAATGTCTATTATTATTCACTAATTAATAACGTGTGCTTAACGCCCGAATCAAGACATCCCGGTACCGTCTACACTAGTTATGTTAATATTTCTTAAGCCGGATCTGTTCTTTATTGATATATTTTTATGTATTTCTGTTTCTCGTCGCCAGTCTTTTTATCACTTGATTGATATATTTTTATGTATTTCTGTTTCTTGTCGCCAGTCTTTTTATCACTTTCTACCGCGCGGAAAAAAAGCCAAGGTCCAGTCAACCCGTCGGAACTCTGGCCTCTATCGGAGTTGCGCCCGCTGTTATTGGCTCTTTATATCTACTTAATATGACCTAATATAAACCAATCCTACCTTATTTCTTCTCATTATTTACTTGTTATCCTTTCCTTATGTTATTTACACACTTTTCGACACAATTTTCTCGTGATTTCCAACTTTATTTTGGGTTTAATCACGGAGCACTTATTCACATATCCGAACTCTACCACTACTCTTTTTCTTCTATCTATAATATTAACATAGAAATGTTAATAATAAACTGTATTATCTATATTCTTAAATTAAATCTCTTAATTACATGTATAAACTTCAATACAATAGAAATACAATTGTAATATTTATGAATTCATAAAAATTTTATATACTTACAAAAAAACTAAAATGTGGAGACAAAGAAGGTGCTTATATTATATAAATCAACAATTAGCAAACGAGAATTTAACTTTACAACTCTCTAATACATCAATAAAAACACTTATCAAACAATTAACCGAATTAATTCAATATAATTAATTATATCACACCAAGCTACCTTCTAGTACGAGCTATTAAATCTGCCTCCTTGAATTTACATAGGCCTCTCGATCAGATCGACCTCGAATATAAAAAACCAGTTTTTATATTCGCACATTTAAATAACATTTAAAATACAGTGAAAGTCAAGAAATATGTAAATTTTTAATTATTTAAATATATCACACAATTAAAGTATTTTTCTTTAATGAAAAATCCATAGCAATATGTATATATATATATATATATATATATATATATATATATATATAATATATATATATATATATATATGTACCGCGATATCATAAAGTTTATGGGTCAACGGTGGCCATGGGGTGAAAAACGTCTGTCTTAATTTATATCATCCTTTTGAGAAAAATCTGATAAAATTTTCAGGTTATGTGTCATACTGACATTAAGATTAATATATTGACAAATTTTAACGTCAGCACGACACTTAACCTGAAAATTTTATCAGATTTTTCTCAAAAGGATGATATAAATTAAGACAGACGTTTTTCACCCCATGGCCACCGTTGACCCAGAAACTTTATGATATCGCGGTATATATATATATATATATATATATATTTAGTGTTAATAAGAATTAAAATTAGCTCCCGCTCCCGCATATGGGTGTTAGTTGCAATGTTTATATCGTCAGGCTAATGCGCTTGCGCGACTACACATTGGAACATTGCGTCTACTTCTTTACCGTTCTAACACACGGACACCTCTGTGTGTTTTTCTTACACTACAGGTATCGCTATAGTGCAGACGCACGCGGCCACATGGTATATATACGTTCGTTATTAAATTTGACAGTGTGGGCACATAGTCTGCCGTCTTTAATTAAGTCTTTTTCAAGTGATTAGAACTAAAAAATTAATACAACGAAAGGTAAGAAATATATTTACAATTTGTATGAATGAATTAAAATTAAAATAATAATTAAAGTAAGGAAAATTACAGGATACAAAACTCACCAATTTATTTCGTGTTAAAACACATATTTTGGGTAATATGTATGGTCAGACATGTCGACCTTTTTAGGGTCGAACTGTCTTTCTCGGAATATTTAGTGTAACTAAAATGTCTTGGTGCAGAAATGAAATTGTTTATTTCGTTTTAAAATTAGTTTGATCAGGCCATATGTTTGGGAAAATACAGTATATTTACATTGGGAAAAATTTTTTTTTTGGGGGGGTTGGGGTTGTCTTCTATTGTTTAATGAGCGGATAATAAAGTTTAGAAAGGCCATCAATCTCGTTACGATCGTTGATTGTTTTGTTGTTTTTGAATATAGGAATCATTTCTAAGACCTCCCTAGCCTTTGTATTTTTTTGTTTGGTTATTATTTTTGTATTTTCAAAATCAAAATTATGTTTTAATGTTATCTGGTGTTTTTTTAAAGCTGTCTGATTTTTTGCGTATTTGTGTCCTTTTAATCTTTCCTGTAGTAACTGTTTTGTTTGGCCTGTGCATACTTTGTCACAGTCTTTGCAGGGTATGTTGTATGTGATTGTTTAAGTGTTGGTGTTGAGTCTTTTAGTTTTTTGTGTAGGAATTTTAGGTTATTTCCGCTTTGATGTGTTATTTTAAAATTAAACGGTTTAACTATATTGGTTAGTTTTTCGGATAATCCAGTTATATAGGGTGTAGGGATATATGTTAATTCATTGGTTGTTTTATTTATATTTTGGCATTTGGATTTGTTATATATTTTATTAAGTCTATGTTTTATAATGTTTTGTATAAATTGTGGTGGATAATTGTTTTCTGTTAAAATTGGTTTTACTTTTTTCAGTACTGTTGGTCTGAAAACTGGATTGGTGAGATTTAAAGCCCTGTCCACTAACGCTTTTACAACATTTTTTTGTGGGATAGGGGTTGGTTTGAGTAAAAGTTTACGTATCTGCCGGATGTGATTGGTTTAGTGTACCATTTTGTTTGTATGTTGTTTGTTTTTATTAGTGTTAAGTCTAAGTAGTTTATGGACTTGTTTTTTTCTATTTCAATGGTAAAGTTTAAATTTGGATGGAAGTTGTTGAAGCTATTTTGTACATTGCTTATTTCACGGCCAATAAAATAAATAAGAAATAAATTTTAATTCTTATTAACACTAAATATATATATATATATATATATATATATATATATATATATATATATATATTTAGTGTTAATAAGAATTAAAATTTATTTCTTATTTATTTTATTGGCCGTGAAATAAGCAATGTACAAAATAGCTTCAACAACTTCCATCCAAATTTAAACTTTACCATTGAAATAGAAAAAAACAAGTCCATAAACTACTTAGACTTAACACTAATAAAAACAAACAACATACAAACAAAATGGTACACTAAACCAATCACATCCGGCAGATACGTAAACTTTTACTCAAACCAACCCCTATCCCACAAAAAAATGTTGTAAAAGCGTTAGTGGACAGGGCTTTAAATCTCACCAATCCAGTTTTCAGACCAACAGTACTGAAAAAAGTAAAACCAATTTTAACAGAAAACAATTATCCACCACAATTTATACAAAACATTATAAAACATAGACTTAATAAAATATATAACAAATCCAAATGCCAAAATATAAATAAAACAACCAATGAATTAACATATATCCCTACACCCTATATAACTGGATTATCCGAAAAACTAACCAATATAGTTAAACCGTTTAATTTTAAAATAACACATCAAAGCGGAAATAACCTAAAATTCCTACACAAAAAACTAAAAGACTCAACACCAACACTTAAACAATCACATACAACATACCCTGCAAAGACTGTGACAAAGTATGCACAGGCCAAACAAAACAGTTACTACAGGAAAGATTAAAAGGACACAAATACGCAAAAAATCAGACAGCTTTAAAAAAACACCAGATAACATTAAAACATAATTTTGATTTTGAAAATACAAAAATAATAACCAAACAAAAAAATACAAAGGCTAGGGAGGTCTTAGAAATGATTCCTATATTCAAAAACAACAAAACAATCAACGATCGTAACGAGATTGATGGCCTTTCTAAACTTTATTATCCGCTCATTAAACAATAGAAGACAACCCCAACCCCCCCAAAAAAAAAATTTTTCCCAATGTAAATATACTGTATTTTCCCAAACATATGGCCTGATCAAACTAATTTTAAAACGAAATAAACAATTTCATTTCTGCACCAAGACATTTTAGTTACACTAAATATTCCGAGAAAGACAGTTCGACCCTAAAAAGGTCGACATGTCTGACCATACATATTACCCAAAATATGTGTTTTAACACGAAATAAATTGGTGAGTTTTGTATCCTGTAATTTTCCTTACTTTAATTATTATTTTAATTTTAATTCATTCATACAAATTGTAAATATATTTCTTACCTTTCGTTGTATTAATTTTTTAGTTCTAATCACTTGAAAAAGACTTAATTAAAGACGGCAGACTATGTGCCCACACTGTCAAATTTAATAACGAACGTATATATACCATGTGGCCGCGTGCGTCTGCACTATAGCGATACCTGTAGTGTAAGAAAAACACACAGAGGTGTCCGTGTGTTAGAACGGTAAAGAAGTAGACGCAATGTTCCAATGTGTAGTCGCGCAAGCGCATTAGCCTGACGATATAAACATTGCAACTAACACCCATATGCGGGAGCGGGAGCTAATTTTTTACCGTTCTAACACACGGACACCTCTGTGTGTTTTGCTTACACTACAGGTATCGCTATAGTGCAGACGCACGCGGCCACATGGTATGTTTATATACTGAGGATTGTTCGACGTTGAGAGATGTTATATTTGCATAGTTAAAGTGCTCTTTGTATCTGTACAATGGATCTTCAGTATTGGTAAAAAGTTGCCCTAATTTTTTAAAATCTACATTTTTATCTAATACACCTTATGTGTATTATTAAATTTAACAGTGTGGGGCACATAGTCTGCCGTCTTTATTAATTATATATAAAAAAATAAGAAAATGTCTATTATTTTTATATATATATATATATATATATATATATAATGTTATTTTTCCATCGCACACTACACCATATACGGACAGTGTTTTAATAATTTGTTTCTTCTAAATTTAATTAAAATTGATGTATTGCACATCAATGGATTCAGGAAAAAAATATCTATTCAATTATGCAAAAAATATATACCGTACAATTTGAAAAAAAAAATTGACAATCGCTAGGAATTGAAGATGGCGCTGGAAAAAAGTAAATGTAGCCTCAAACATAGTACTCATAAAACCATTTCATTTGGTACATATTTGGTACCTATATACAAGCTGATTCTAAATATATGCGACAAATTTTATGGAGTGATTTCTAGGGTTATGTTATGATCATATAAGTTCATATGAATGTATGTTTAAAACGGCTTAGTTTTAAAGTTACGGGATGTTTAATAGTAAATTAAAATTTCATACAGTAAAACATACTAATACAACAAAATTAACTTATAAAATTTGTTGGAAATGACCGCCTTCAACTGCAATGCAAGCTTCTATTCTCCGTTGTATTGATTGGTGAGTGCGTTCAAGAATACCGGGGGTGTTTCGAATTGTCTCAAATGTTGCCCCAATACGATTCATTTATTACAGTATAACTAACAAGATTTAATATACACCTGTCTCCGCAAAAACATTCGTTTTGAACGGAAAATATTTATTTGTCAAAATTGTTGACAAATAAATATTCATTATGATCAATATTATTGCGTCAAAGTATTGTCAAAGTTTTCTAAAATGAATTACACAAATGCTGAGTTGTGCGATATGCAGTTTGTTTACGGTCTTACCACTGGTAATTCACGTGCAGCTAGACGTCATTATGAAAAACGATACCCGAACCATGCCATTACGCATCATTCGATATTTGCCCGTCTTCACCAACGTCTTAGTGAAATGGAAAGTATTAAAAAACATACGGCTGATAGCGGACACCCATGTGCAGTTAGAAATCCACAAGTGGAAGAAATGGTGCTAAATGAAATTGAGGAACATCCTACTACAAGCATCAAAATAATTGCCTCTGCCTTAAATATAAGTCAGCCCACAGTTTGGAGGATATTGAACAATCAACTGTTGTATCCACATCACATACAACGGGTACACGCACTTTTACCAGCAGATTTCCCGCAAAGATTGCTTTTTTGTCAATGGATACAATAGAAAATCGCACTAAATCCTCAGTTTTTGGCTCAAGTATTCTACATCGCCGAGGCTAATTTCTCCAGGCATGCTATTATTAATTTTCATAATAATCACACATGGGCCGAAGAAAACCCACACGAAATGTTAGAAACCCGTCATCAATATCAATTCTCTGTTAATGTGTGGGCCGGAATTGTTGTAGATCATTTGATAGGTCCATATTTTTTGCCGATGAAATTAAATGGAGAAGCAAACCGCTGCTTTCTTGAAGAGGAGCTACCATTGCTATTGGAGGAAGTCCTGTTGCAATTAATATTACAAATGTAATTTATGCACGATGGTGGTTTAGCACATTTCAGTTTAGTTGTTTGTGAGTTTTTGGACGGTGCGAATCCAAATCGGTGGATAGGGCGAGGAGGTCCACCATGGCCTCCGCGATCCCAATAGTTTATACGACTCTCGTTGAAAATATTGATTATATGAGAAATCGTATTGTTGCAGCATTTGAGACAATTCGAAACACCCCCAATATTCTTGAATGGACTCACCAATTAATGCAACGGAGGATAGAAGTTTGGATTGCGGTTTAAGGCGGTAATTTCCAACAATTTTATAAGTATTTGTACGTTTTATTGTTTGAACTTTTAATTTACTATTAAACATCCCATAACCTTAAAACTAAGCCGTTTAAGACATACATTCATATGAACTTTTCTGATCATAATAACCTTAAGAATCAGCCAATAAAATTTGACGCATATATTTAGAATCACCTTGTATATACAGGGTGATTCTAAATATGAAATATATGCGAGAAATTTTATGGACTGATTCCTAGGGTTGTTATGATCATACATGTTCATATGAATGTATGTCCTAAACGGCTTAGTTTTAAGGTTACGGGATGTTTAATAGTAAATTAAAAGTTTATACAATACAACGTACAAATACTTATAAAATTGTTGGAAATGACCGCCTTCAACCGCAATGCAAGCTTCTACATCTTCAACATCAAAATTAACTTATAAAAATTGTTGGTAATGACCGCTTCAACTACAATGCAAGCTTCTATTCTCCGCTGCATTGATTGGTGAGTGCGTTCAAGAATATTGGGGGTGTTTCAAATTGTCTCAACTGCTGCAACAATACGATTTCTTAGTTTATCAACATTTGCAATGTAAGTCGTATAAACTAGTGATTTAAGGTGACCTCAGAGAAAAAAAAACTAGAAAATTTAAGTCTGGAGATCGCGGAGGCCACGGTTGTCGACCTCCTCGCCCTATCCACCGATTTTAATACGCAGCGTCCAATAACTCACGAACAACTAAACTGAAATGTGCTGGAGCACCATCGTGCCTAAAATACATTTGCAATCTCAATTGCAACAGGACTGCCACAGGACTCTTTAAGATAGCGGCCGTATACTTCTCCATTTAACTTCATTCATCGGCAAAAAATATGGACTTCTTCAAAAAGACGTCTAGTTGCAAGTAAATTACCATTGGGAACACCGTAAACAAAATGCATATGGCACGGCTCAGCATATGTGTAATTCATCTAGAAAACTGGCAATACGTTGACAATACTGACACAATAATATTGAAATGACAAATAAATATTTTCCCTTCAGAAACAGGAGTGATATTAAATTTTGTTAGTTATACTAACGAGCCATCGAAAAAATTCATAATTGGAGTAGACTGTGAAATTGGGTTGATACTTTAACCACTTCCACATAATGACATTTATTATTTGACATTGAAACTATAAGTTTGTGTCAAATTTTTCAAAACTCTTATTAAGAAAATTGTTTGTGTTTAGATGTAAATGGACATTTTCAACAACTTCTGTAGCTATATGTAAATTTTGATTATGATTTCGATATTAAATAAAATTATTTGTTTTCTTTTTTGTTGTAGTATCATTTCAATGCCATAACCTTTTTTTTACAATGAAACCAAATGAAACTGTCAAGCATCAAGTAATGTGTCATTATGTGGAAGTGGTTAAAGTACCAACCCAATTTCACAGTCTACTCCAATTATGAATTTTTTCGATGGCTCGTTATAACAAATAAATCGTTGCAGTATTTGAGACAATTAGAAACATAAATTCGATAAAAGCTTGTATTGCAGTTGAAGGCGGTCATTTCTAACAATTTTCATAAGTTAATTTTGTTGTATTAGTACGTTTTATTGTATGAACTTTAAATTTACTATTAAACATCCCGTAACTTTAAAATTAAGCCATTTAATACATACGTTAATATGAACTTTTATGATCATAATAACCCTAGGAAACAGCTCATAAAATTTGTCGCATATATTTAGAATCACCCTGTATATACAAGTTGTACCGTAT
Source organism: Melolontha melolontha (assembly GCA_935421215.2). Lineage (NCBI taxonomy): Eukaryota > Metazoa > Arthropoda > Insecta > Coleoptera > Scarabaeidae > Melolontha > Melolontha melolontha. The sequence goes on from OW285236.1 coordinate 135,490,642, forward strand.
CGTTATGTTCAAATTGCTGTCCAAAATTGGGTTATCGTCAATTATCCAAGATGGATTGGTCGACGAGGTCCTGTTGCATGGCCACCCAGATCACCCGATCTTAATCCCTTGACTTTTATTTATGGGGGTACATGAAAAATTTAGTCTACGCGCAAGTTTCAAACACAAGAAGAGAGTTGTTGGATCGTATTCACCTGGCTGTCGAGCAAATCCGACAAAACAAGTATGAAATTCGGATAAGTACTTCTTCTGTTGGCTTACGGGCACAAGCCTGCATTCAACAAGGAGGTGGACATTTCGAATATATTATTAATTGAACTTTTTTATACGTTGAAGAAGTTGTATAGTAAGATCAAAGACGTAACACCTTTCTTTTTAAATAGTCATATTGTCTACAGGTTAGCATGTTCGGATTGTTGTGGCGTTTATATACGTCAGACATCATAATGGCTAAAACAGCGCATCACACGGCATAAAAGTGATATCCGTTTTGGAAAGAGAGCTTGTGCATTGGTGGCCCATGCACTTGATCGTGACTATACATCCAATTTTGTTGACGTTAAGATCTTAAAAAATAACCTTAAAAAAACATTTTTAGAAATGGTCCACATTAATAACGTGAATTATAGATCTTATACTATAGTAGTATAATTTATTTTAATATACTCGGTTTGACGGTTAGTTAACCATCTAAAAATTGTTTTGTTATTTGGTCCTTATAATGTTAAATTTATAATGCATTGTTTTTTGATATTCTTGTGACTTTAGTTTTTTGCTATATGTTTCGTTTTATATTTTTTATTTTTCATGTTTTTTAAAGATTTTAACGCCTTGTATCTACAGTTACTTTAATGTTTTAAATCTAATCAATTTTATTGTCCTTGTAAGTCACTTAGTATTTTACTACTGCTTTATATACACTCTTATTTATTTAATGTTATTTCTCATTAATCTTGTAGTATCTCCGGAAGAAGCAACAAAGTTGTTGCGAAATATAGGGATAATTAATAAATGAGTTTTAATTGACGTACCGCTTGCCCGCTTTTAATTTATTTTATTATATATATACAAGTGTCCCGTATCGTTATGTTCAAATTTTAGGAGTGTAAAGTAGACTTCATTTCAAGAAACAAAAACGCCAAACTTGTATATCCACTTTTATTTGTTTCAAAGTTACAGATCTATGAATGTGATTGTCAGATCATGAAAAAAATGTAATCCTAAAGTCAATAAAAACTGATTTTATTTAAAAAAAGTTCAATTAATAATATTTTCGAAATGTCCACCTCCTTGTTGAATGTAGGCTTGTGCCCGTAAGCCAACAGAAGAAGTACTTATTCGAATTTTATTCTTGTTTTGTCGGATTTGCTCGGCAGCCAGGTGAATATGATCCAACAACTCTTCTCTTGTGTTCGAAACTTGCGCGTAGACTAAATTTTTCATGTACCCCCATAAATAAAAGTCAAGGGATTAAGATCGGGTGATCTGGGTGGCCATGCAACAGGACCATCTCGACCAATCCATCTTGGATAATTGACGTTAACCCAATTTCGGACAGCAATTCCGAAATGTGGTGGTGCCCCATCCATGTGAAACCACATGTCTCGTCGAACATTCAGTGGGACATCCTCTAAAAGACCTGGCAGTTCGTCAATAAGAAATTGAAGGTAATTGTCCGCATTTAACCTCCCATGAAGAATGACAGAACCTATCAACAAGTCATCGATTAGTGCCGCCCAAACGTTAATAGAAAATTCATGTTGAAATTTAGATGGGCGTATAGTTTTGGGATTTTCTAGAATAAACTAGACGAGCATAGTGGTCCGTGTCCCCTGCGATTGTGATATGGATATAAGCCCTCACGTTTTAAAATTCGCCAAACTGTCGTTCGTGGCACTCCTAGTTGTCTTGTAACAATAGCTACTGCTTCTTTCTCCAAGTCTGCTAGCAAATTTACTCCTCGGTCAAAAAGATAATCACGCGGTCCGTATTCCCGAAATTGTCTGCGTACTTCCAGAAACGTTCTGTAATGAGGAATACGCCTATCGGGAAACCGATGTCGGTATTCAATAACTGCTTGACGTGCACTGCCGTTACAGTAGCCATACACAAAATGCATGTCCGCATATTCTTGAGAAGAAAATCGGTAAGGCATTTTGAATAAAGAAAACGTGTCCACTCACTAATAAGCTGTTGTATGAACTGAAACGTAATGTAATCCTTTATTAAAAAATGCAACGTTAACAGTCATCTGAACATTTGTTTATTGTATGATATTCATGGTTCAGCACTTACGAAATAAGTAAGAACCTTCTTTATCATAAATCAATTTCCAGTACTCTTTTTTGTAGATCTCCACACAATTACTGTATGCACTACGACACGTTTTATTTATTTTAGGATAACATTTTATTACGCGACGTTAACAATCACAGGCCTGTTATTGAATCGTATAACTTTTTCTAAAGAAAATCATTTTGTATTGACTTTAGGATTAGGTACATTTTTTTTCATGATCTGACAATCACATTCATAGATCTGTAACTTTCAAACAAATAAAAATGGATATACAAGTTTTGCGTTTTTGCTACTTGAAATGAAGTCTACTTTACACTCCTAAAATTTGAATATAACGATACGGGACAGCTTGTATGAACAGTGTAAATTTGGTTCAAGTAGTTACAAAAAGCCTCAATCAAAAAGACATACAAAACTTGCCATTTTAAAAAACAATAAACATTTTACACAAAGTAAGTGCCACACATATGCAAGTGTTCATTTTTTTTAATTAAAAATAGAATATAATAGAGTTTTAACAACTGTCTTGGTATTTATTGAAAAATACAATGTATTTGCTATTGAAACTTTTAAATTATGAATTATTCCATGGTTTATTATTTTTGTCTACCTTAAGAGACAAATCTGGAGTAGGTAATGAATGGATTTGGGGTGACAGTCTTTAAAGAAACATGTTTAAGAATTGCCATTTAAAACAATTTATAGAAAGCTCAAACAAAATCAGATAAAAGTGTATCACATTATAATATATAATTTTAGGAGATCTCGACAAAACAGCTATTACAATATTCTTATACCTACTCTTTTTACAGGCATCGATATTTTTGTCAAGTATAATAACTTTAATAACTAACAAAATAGTTTTGCATTCATACATGTATAACAGCTATATTTAAAAAACTTATATTTTTATTAATATGAATAACATCTACCTTTAGAATATAATTATTTAAAATGTGCATTTTATTTAACCTGACAAGAATTTCCGAATATTGTTCAGTCACCAGATACATAATATATACCTATAATTTACATAACGTGTGTTCATTTGAAAAGTCAATCTAGGTTACTTTGAAATTTTGATAGAATAAGACGCAAATATATGTTTGTTGTTCCGTAAACGTAAATCCAAATGACATTTGATAATGTCAATCACAATTGTTATTTATTTGTATGTATGAAACTGTCAAAGTATACGACTTCGTAGGTTAAGTAGTAAATTTTAATTTACGACATACTTCAAAATGTTCTCAGTAAATCACATGCTACTAGATTGACCTTTCAAATGAACACCCGTTATTTGTTTCCCCTATGAAAAGACGACTGTCCTATATGTAAATACATAGTTGCAAGTATCAAAGTGAGACGCTTGTTCGTTATATTTTACGACAATTGAAATTTGGCGTCAATGTATTTCTCGTCTAAAATTAAAAAATATTTAATAAGATAATTAAATTAGAAAATGTCACTTGAAACTACCTAAATATTAATACAAATTTTATATCAGGCTAAATTTAATTTTAATAATTATTTTAACTAATTTGATAGATTTCTGCAAGCTATCAGCTTCCTTTATATTGTAAATAATCCATTTGTCACTAGAAAGCAGCACATTATGGGGCGAAAATCGGTCAAATTTTATTTCCATTATATTGACTAACTAGTATATTCAAACAACGCTGATACCTATATAACCTCTAATTCTTACGATAACACAACTATTACATTACATCCAAAGTTGGCAGTTACTTTAAAAACAAAATGTAACCATAATTCCCCAAAAAATTTAGGAAAAATTAGAGCTGGTTCTAAATCGTGAATTTCATCATGAATTTAGCGTATTACACGTTTCAATAAATTCAAGGTCACAAAATTCATGAATTTATTTGACTGTGTAAAGCCACCATAAGAAATATATTCAACTCTAAAACTCAACTCTAGGGTACTTGCCAATAACATAAATATTGTGGTGCCAAATCCTGGGAAAAAATAGAAGTAACCTCGTATTGACCAGTAAATTTGCTGCCAATTTTGTCATAACTATTTGAGAAAAATGTATTTCAAGAAATATATATAACTAGGCTACAAACATTTATAAATAAAAAGCATACAATCCCATACCATCAATTTGGCTTCATAAGAAAATACGGGACTATCGTACAAGTCTACAGGATAGTGAATAAGATAAACAAAGATCTAAATGCTAAAAGATACTGTTCCGCAGTCTTTTTAGATATCATTCAAGCCTTTGATAATGGGCTGTTTTAGAAAATAAAAGAAATCCTTCTTTACCCTTACTCTTCTACTTACTTTTGAAATCTTATTTTATTAATAGACTTTTCTTTGTAAACGTAACAACAAACAATCTAAATTATAGCCAATCAGATCCGGAGTGTTTCTAGGGAGTGGTCTTAGAACTCATCTTATATTTGCTGTGCACAAGTGATTTACCATCCACCGAAAACGTACAATCGCAACATTACCAGATGCAGTACTATCATTACATTCTAACCCAGTCTATGTATCTAGGAACCTGCAGCATAGTTTTAATGAAATCTACGATCGGTTGCAAATATGGAACATAAGAGCTAATAAATTGAAATCCACCAATGTCACGTACGGTTTTCGTCACCAAACTTGTCCACCAATACAACTCAATAACCAAATATAACCTCAAGCAGAAGAAGTGAAATATCTAGGTATGCACTTAGATAAAGGACTAACCAGGAAAACGCATATATCTACAAAACGTAAGCACATGGGTTTAAAATTGCGGGAATTGGATAATGGGTTGACGATCTCAATTATCCATAGAAAATAAACTTATACTATAAATATATTAATTATATTAAAACCAAACTGGACTTATGGTGTCAAAATATGGAGAACTGTTGCCAACTTTAACTTAGAGATGCTGCAAAGATTCTGAAATAAATTTTTGCGTATGATTGTCAAAGCCTCTTATTAATGTTACATATTCTCTCGGTGAGACATGTATTAGGAATTTTAGTGCAAAACACTGTCTGCGAAAGTCAATGCATCCAAATATATTGGCCAAACTATTAGTTAAAGAAGACAACGAAGTGCATAAACTAAAGAGCTTCAAACCGTCAGAACTGATGAACGATTTTCTTAATAGTATGTAATAATTTTGATCAAAATTAGGCAATATTCCTGATGTAGTAGTCTTGTTGCAGCATTTTGTATATGTGCATTGTAAAATCATACCATAGGCTCATTATCTTGCAGACAGATTTCTGAAATAAATGGAGCTAAATAAAAATACTAAATATGCAATATCTAAAAAGTAATGTTGGATCATACACCCTCTATAATATATTTAGTTAATTTTCACACACCTCCTCTTGGAAGCGGAAATTTTGCTATTATGTGTATAGGTGTGATATGAATAATGTTGCGGAATGAGACCTTTTAAGTGTAAACTGTAAAGTGAAAAGTTCAGTGGCAGTTCCTAGTCAAATTTCAGGGAGGTCATACAGAATTTTAGATTAAAGGTATTGTCAATTTAAAAAAATCGAGTGCTTTAATAAAAAATATACTGCAATTACTGATTAAATGTTTTAAACAGATTTAAAAACAGATTCTTCGCTCTTTAGCATTTATCACACGTAAAATCTTATTTATAAACGACTTCTCCATACTTAACATTGCCAATGCAGACAGTCTCCCTTAACTCATGCTATTTCATAAAAATGTTTTTATTCTTTTTAATATTGAAAAACAACGTTTGCTCTCTACAGTTGTCATGGGTTATTTCATAATATACTTAATAATTTTTCAGCTTGCGAAAAGGTTCCATTAAGATTGTTATTAAGAATTAATTAAAGAATTAGAATAACTCCCGAATATTCACAAAAAAACACGTAAATGACTTCTAGATCGGTTTTTAATTTCATATCATTTATATTTAGAAAGTGAATCTTAACTAGTTTGAAAATATTGTCAGGCAAATAATGTTTACTGATTACCATAAAAAAGCTTAACGATTATTAAATGGTCATTTCAGTCATTAAAATATCACAAGCTTCCAAATATATAAATAAATAAAATAAGCAATTTTGGAAATCCCTGACCCATTTTCAAACCAACACAATTATTTATCTTCACGTCGCATTGTAATCTGCTATGTATAGACTAACGCTAGAAACTTACAAGTCTGAACCTGTTAAAGCGTGTCTACAGTAGATGCCCGAGGTCGAGAGAGTCACATATCAGAATCAAAATTGATCGTGTTGAGCAACGAGCGGTGATTAAATACTTACGTTTAAAAGAGATGATCTGAACTCAAATTTATCAAAATTTGGTGGATACATTAGGGGAATCTGCATCATATGACATAGTTAAAAAGTGGTGTGGTAAGTTTAAAGGTGGTAGATAGTCGTGTACAGACGAATATGCAAGTGGGGCGCCTACCACCGTCACTACCCAAGAAACTGTTAAAAGGGTCCATAATCTGATGCTGCAAGATCGACGTGTGACTATTAGACAAATAGTTGAAGATACTGGTCTCTCATACCATGTGGCATAATTACAGCAGAACATGAAAAAATTGTCTGCAAAATGGGTACCACGAATGTTAACAGATGCACACAAGCAAACTCGAAAAGACATTTGCAGTCGTCTTTTAAAGCTGTATAGACTCGACAAAGAAAATTTTTTTGCAAGATTAGTGACAATGGATGAGTCCTGGATCCATCATTATGACGTAGTTACCAAAATACAGAGTAAACAATGAACATATCGAGGTTCACCACCGCTGAAAAAATTCAAGATACAACCTTCAGCAGGGAAGGTCATGCATCCATATTTTGGGATGCTGAAGGCGTAATTTTAGATTTCCTGGGAAAGGGGGGCACAAATACAGGTGCTTATTACGCCAATTGAGTTCCCAAATTACGTGACTTGATAAAAGAAAAACGTTGGGGGAAGTTGCGCAAAGGTGTTCTCTTGCATCGGGATAACGCACCCAATCAGAGGTCCACCATTGCAACAGCTGCAATAGCTCAAGCAGGCTTCTAATTAATTGAGTATGTGCAATTTTTGCCAGATTTTGCTCCCAGCGATTTCCGACTGTTTACAAAACTTAAAAAACTTGCGTGGTAAACGATTTCCGTCAGATAATAATGTGATATGTGCGGTAATCAGTGATTTGCAGAGGTTGAACAATCTTTTTTGGAGAAGCATTAGAAATGATAGAACATAGATGGAAAAAATGTGTTAACTTTAATGGAGACTGTGTTGAAAAATAAAAGTAAGATATTCGCTACTTTTTATTGCGAGCGGGTCAGGGGTGAGCAAAGAGATCCGCTCCCGTATGAATGTAGAAAATTGAACCCTTACATTTAATTTAGTAAATTCTATAACACATATACCAAACCAATATTGACAGACATATAATAAAGTTTAATAAAACAAATCAAATATTATATAATTTACGTTAAGTTTGTAAATACAGCGTTTCATCAAGAACCGTCCAATACATTCATCAACAAAACAATTGTTGTTCGTTATTCACAAAATGTATTTTTGTATTTAACATAGTACGGTCACTCGAGGGCGCCAATCGAGTCTAGTGACAAAGTGTATATACTTTTGAGTTAGATTTAATATTTACTACTTATAATAGAGAAATTAAAATTTAATTTAATAGTATAATAATTTGAGTTGCGATATTCCGTCCCTACAACAGAATCGGACTAGGCGTCTCGTGTACGGCTTCGGACTAATTCAAACAATGCGAAGTAAAAAATATAATACCAAACAGGTAATTATGCGTTATATAGATTATATTTAGATAATAAATACGGGAGAATACAAGCATATTTAACCAAATGCCGAAGATCAAATTATATGCACATTTACGTAGCAGTCGGCGCGTTCTACTCTGTTGTAAGGACAAGTAGCGCACTCTAATAATAATTCTCTGTGATCATTAACTTTTGAAATATATACCTACGGAGATGGTTTATCTATCTACATCATAACTAGAGACCTGATACGAAAGGTTGATGATTCATCGCCCATGAGCGTACAATTGAACATTTGTATTTTTAAAGTTTTTAATTTTATTTATATAATTATACTTATAATAATAAAACGGGTATATATACGGCTACAAATACGAAATACATTTTTATTTGTTCATTTTGTAGTTCAAGTTGAGTAAAGGAGTATTAATATTTACTAGCAATACTTTCTCAAGGTTCTCTTCTCTAAAATTTGTTCTCTTTGAATGAAATGCATCCTTGTAAATTGAAAACATCCTTTCTACATCGCAACTGGTTATAGGTGCATACTAGAAATATTCTGTTATTTACGGGTATTTTGCAATTAGATGTTGTGGCATTGTCCCCATATATAATTGCCGCAATGTTATTAAATCTGTATTTATATTAAACACTGCGTCTAACTTTTGCCGAAGGCCACATCCGAAGTCACTTGGAATACTTTTCAAATTATTAATAGCCACATCTAATGTCGTTAAACCATCATTTAATTTGTGATTTCGATTTTCAAAATAAATAATTAGTTTTGGCAAATTTCCAAAGTGTTCCTGAAGAAAGTACAACTGATTTTTTAAATGTGGAATTTGTGATAGTTCCTTGCACTCAGAAACATTCCGAGCATCGTCATTTAAACATACAACGAAATTTTGTAAACTATCGAAATTCTCTGCATAAAAACTAGTAGCTTCCAACCATGTCCCCCATCTGGTGCTTACTGGAGAGGGAGGCAGTGACAAAGATGGCAGTTTTTCCCTGTAAAGAGCTACTCTCAATAGTGCCTTTCTGAAAACTTTTTTAAAAGCGGATACAAGTCTATCAACTTCCGGAAAGGTGTCTCTGATATATTCAGATTATGTGGAGAGCATTTGCTACACAAGTAATATACAGCATATTAGGATATATTTCCTTTAATAGTCTGCCTGTTTTTAACATATCGGGTGATCGAGAAAGATTGTCTGAAAAATACTGATTTCCCAAGGTGGTAGGCTCTATATCTACTTCCATTTATATGTGTGCACTTAGCTTTATACAAATATTACTAACAATCTGTCATTTTTCGTGTTTATTCGATCATTGGTGCCTCATTGTTTTATTGTTGTATTATTATTAATTCTTACCTATTGTCGTGTTTTATTTTTATTAAAAAAGTATTGCTAAATTATATAATTTCATTCTCAACATTTACGGTACGTTAACATGACTCGAATAGTATAAAATATCCTTTTTATCCAACTTGAATTTTTAGATTATGTTAAGCTTTGAGCAAGAAAAGTTCCTTTTGGAGGCGTATTTCCGAAGTGGACAGCGTGATCTAAATGGGCAGTGGAAGTATGCGACGCGGTTATGTATTGACGATTTAAATGCCGAATTTCCAGATATCAATCTTGATTATGAATCGTTGTCACGACATGTGTTGAGAACGGTTCAACGTTTCAAAGATACAGGTAGTATTGCCAAAGGAAAGAGTCCTGGCCGTAGAACGGTTCTTACTGAAGAAGTGGTTGAGGATGTTCGAGCTCGTTTGGATCAGAGTCCACAAAAGTCATTACGACAACTGGCTCAACAAACAGGTGTACCAATTGTTTTATAGTCAATGTTTAAACTAATACATGAAATTTATTTTTAGGTTTATCTTATAGTTCGTGTCACAAGGCTGTAAAAATTAAATTGCATTATCACCCATATAAAATATCAGTCGTGCCAGAATTACATGCATTGGATCATAATAAACACATAGATTTTTGTCAGTGGTTCAATGAAAATTTACGAAATGATGAGGTGCTAAATTTATCCTTTTTTTCTGACGAAGCGTGGTTCCATTTATCTGGATATGTTAACTCGCAGAATTATAGAATATGGTCAGCTGAAAATCCCCATGTTTACCATGAAATACAGTTACATCCAGTGAAAATTGGTGTTTGGGTTGGTATGTCACGAAGGAGAATTATCGGTCCAATATTTTTTGAAAATACAATAATAGCAGCAAATTATCATGGAATTTTAAATAGATTTATAGAGCAATTGCACGATGATGAAATAACGACAGGTTTCTTTCAACATGACAATGCTACTTCCCACACTGCAAGACAGACTATCCAATATCTTGAACAATTTTATGGTAATAGACTTATCAGTAATAGCCGATGGCCCCCAAGATCTCCTGATCTTACACCGCTAGACTTTTTTCTGATCGGTTACCTTAAGAATACAATATTTTGCAATTGTTTGCACACAATAGATGAAATGAAAGAAGCCATAAGAACTGCAATAGATCGAATTACGCCAGAAGTCTTGGAGAATGTTTTTGAAGGTATGAAGAGAAGGATTGACATATGCCTACAAAATAACGGTGGACACATAGATCATAATTTCTAAATTTTTTGATTTCTTAAAGTATATTTGTTGATTATAAAATAAACCAAAATGTAAAAATTGAATTTTGTTTTATTTATACTTCTAAAACGAAAACGTTTTTGATTTTTATAAACAGGACTGTTACTTTATACAAAATACATTCAATTATTACATATTTCTTTTCTATAATAAACAATCTTTTTACATAATTCATTTTTTTTGAAATTTATACTAACATATGTTGGTGTTTGTAATTCCTTGACACAAGTGATTACTAAGTTGCCTATTTATATTATTATTATTATTTATATTATAACATCGATACGCCACTGAAAACAATTTCAAATAAGCGGCATTTTTCTAGGTTCACTTTTTTTCATAGAGGCAGCACGGTCAATCTTTCTCGATCACCCGATATATGCAGCACTGTCACTGACAAATAAACGTACTTTTTCTTTGTACCTGTCTTCCGAATGAAGTATTTTTTTAATATTCTCGTTAATGGTTTTAGCTATTGTTTCCGCATCAAGTGTATTGATAACTTTTGTTGCTATTACATATGCGTTATATGGAATAGTTGGATGTAGTACACCAGCTATAACATTTACCACAGCGTCCTAATATATCGACAGTTTCGTCGGCACTTATCCAGAGGTACTGATTTGAAAGAAGGCTTCTAATGCGTTCTACTGCTTTCGTGTAGCACTTAGAAACATAATATTTGCGTAAGGTGGATTCATCAGGAACCTTTCGACCAGTATATTTTTGGAGAAATATTTTTAGAGTGGGATTGTTAAGTTTATTTAATGGAATATTAGCCGCCATAAAAGTTTCACGGTTCTTCGTTAAAATTGTCAGATTCCAACGGTTCCAATTTCTGTGCATGTGTTTGCGATGCTAAGTGGCATTGTACGTGCGATTTCATGGAATTTTTGAACGATATTTTACAGATTTTGTAATAAATTTCGGAATCACTGACAATGGACATAAAATCAGTATGACCGTCAATCCAACTCGCCATTGTTTTACGATGCCGTTCTCGACGTTCTTCCATATCATATCTGAAAGAGTAACTTAAACAATGCTCTAGATCTAAATAAATGAAAACTAAAAATGTATACGTAGGTTATTGAAACTGAACGAAATTCAATGCACACTTACGTCGAAATAATTGGGAGAAGTAGATTCAATCAAACGATATTAAACAGGATCTATCACAAAAATTACGATGTAATTAACAGTTAAAACTATTAAAACAAGAAACTAACTCACAGCACTTTATCTTACGAAATATAATCTAAGTAGATTAAATTATTAAAACTCCATACGCTTCTATCTACGCCCATGAAAACAGAAATTTAACTGTAAATATCCAACAAAAAGCGTCGCAATTCTCGATGAAAACAGATGTTCGCGCTTGCCAGATCAATAGTGCATTCAATAACTGCGTGATGTACTTACAGATGTAGACTATTTGTATCGTCCGTCGTAATGACGACGTCATTTCAACCCGATATGCCCGGTCTCTGATTATAACATTTTATAGAGTAGATACAAACGGCAGCGTCTTACGTATGTTAGTAGTTAGATTAGTTAGATATACTCCTATGATCCCGAAAAAAAGCAACAATCGTCAGTTTGGGTCTTTGAGAATGAGTCTACCATGAGTACGCCACAGTTTGTTTGCCTCAGGTTCTCCAAAATGTTTGCGGAAAACGTCCAAGAGGAAGGATCATCTGGCATCAAGATAACGCTCGGACCCACACTGCCGCTCGAATAACTGAGTATTTGAATGGCCAAAACATATAAATAATGGGTCATTCATTGTATAGTCCAGAACTAGCATCTAATGACTTCTTATTTCCGTGGGTAAAGGATAAATTACGGGTTTTAAATCGGCCGAAGAAGCGGGTGATGCCTTTAAAAATGAAATTAACAAACTAACAAACTACTAACAAATTGTGTTTTACTTTACCAGGCTCAGCGGAAAGAGAACAGCCTCTTTCCTAGATATCCAAACTTTAGTAGAGAAAAATTAAATTATAGCAATTATTCGTCAAGATCTCTTATCTTTATCTCTTTTCTTAATGTCTTGTTTCTAATTCTATCCCTTATAGAGATTTCAAAGGTACTTCTCTTCCAGTGCTTATATTTTCTCCTTGTTTGTGAATTCATCCTTCAGAGTATGGAACTTATTGTATTCTATTATTTATATTTATATCCATCTTATCTACCATACTTTTCTATCGTTGTCCCTAAATAACTTGCCCACCCATTTCATAATTGTGCCATTAGTTTCTATCTTTATTGCAAACCTTATTTCTTTGAATGAATTATACTTCCGAATTTTTCGTCTTTGTTTTCATATTATACTTCATTAGTAGAGTGCTTTTTTATAATTATTCTTCATGAGTAAAGACGGCAGACTATGTGCCCACACTGTCAAATTTAATAATAATATGTTCATATACTGAGAAGGATTGTTCGACGTTGAGAGATGTTATATTTGCATAGTTAAAGTGCTCTTTGTATCTGTACAATGGATCTTCAGTATTGGTAAAAAGTTGCCCTAATTTTGTAAAATCTACATTTTTATCTAATACACCTTATGTGTATTATTAAATTTAACAGTGTGGGGCACATAGTCTGCCGTCTTTATTCATGAGTTAGCTTTCTGAATCTGAAAGTACTTTTTCTATTGTAATTCTTAAGTTTCATTCTATATTCTTTTGTGGGTTTTTATTACTATACTGAGCAATGTATTACAATTCCCAACGTCTCGCTTTTTTCAATCTTCTGGTACTTTTTCATCCATCCACATTTTTTTATGTTTTTAATATCTCGCCAGTTAGTTTATCCTTTCTTAGAGATATATCATTCTTAAGAATTTTTGTTGTGTTCAGAATTTCTGAAAATACTACTTCCTTGCTGTTAAATTTTCTAATCATTCTTTAGTAATACTCCCTCTTTATTCATAACTGTTAATGCTGACATTCTTCTTGTCTTTCTTTGGCGTTTTTAATATTTTGTATAGCAATTTTTGATGTTGTTTATATCTATTTTTTCAAAGGATTCTTAGCTTTTGTTTCTTTTGCTATTTCTTTTTTTATTCCTTCTTCTTCCTATTTTTTGTAGTTCTTATATATTACATTGTGTAAGTTTGATTTCATCTACCTAAACTTTACTTGTTCCCTCACTTTTTCAATCTGATAGTTTTACTTTGTTAATCTTTTTACTTATGCCACATATTTCGCTGTCTTTTAAAGTACCTATTTCTTTTAGACATCTGCCATTCCTCATCTAAGCTTGTCTTCTATAAATATCTGCATCTTGTTCAAACATCTTCAGCTAGATTTTTTTATTTTTACTAATATACAAGCGATAATAACTTCTTTTATTCCCTAAGTCTTGTCTGGCAAATTTATTCATGTTTTCGAGATCATAAAAAGTGTTGGTTGATTAAAGCATCAAGCTTATAAAATTAGATGTCTTCTAGCATGGATGTTTGATTCTTTCTTCCAAAGCCTTCCTATAGTTTCTATACTTATCTGCTTACTCTTCCATTAAAATATGTCACAATATAAATTTCTCTTTTATTATTTTCTATCATATTTGCAAGCCTTGCCAAAATTTATCTTTTACTTTTTTTCTCATATTCAGTACACATATTATGGTGCCTTTACTTACTAGAAAATTATTTTTAAACAACCATCATGTTTCTCAATTTTGTTAATTCTCCTTTTATGAATTATATATACTCTATTCTCTTTGAGTGCGCCGGAATAAATTCATAAATAGCCACTTTCTAATACCATTTTCCTTATCCCTTTTTTAAAATTCCTATGATCATCTAATTTGCACATTTCAAATTAGTAGCTAGGTTTGCATTCCTTACCATTGATGTATGATGTTTCTAACGTTCCATGTTGCATCAAAAAATTCCACTTATATTTGAGTTTTACCTATCCTTCATTTTACTTTCCAAATTTTGCTAGTTTCCTTCTTGTCTTATATTTCCTTTTTATAATTTTCTTTTTTCAAATTCATAATAAAGGTTACAGTAATTGCCATTACACAGGTTTCTTTACTTTCTTTTAGTTGCAGCTCAAATTTGCTTTAAGCAAATTCTTGTCTTTCTATAAAACTGTTAAATACTTGAATAAATGGCCTATAATAATATAATGCTTACTTGCAGTTTCATTCAACCAAATAAATTTTCATAAATTACAAGAACTCTTGTGCCATTTGTCTGAAATTTTAATATAAATCTTTGTGCCAAAATAATTATTTCACCTTTAAAATAAAATATTTCTTATGTTCAAAATATACTTACAAATTATTAGAAAACTAATGATAAATCGTGTAGAAGAAATTACATTTCCAATTAATTTCTACAATTTAAAGTCATAGAAAAATATTCCTACAGAATTTTGTGTAAAATGCAAATATAAATAGCTTATATTTAATATTCCAAATACATATTACGAACTTACCATAAACTATATTTTTATTGCTAAGTATTATATATACTTATAATGAACACATAACCACTATTCAAAAGTTTTTTGATGTTTTAATATCTTCAATTGTTTGAAGTTGGAGAAATTAACTGTTAAAGTTTGAATTTTTGTATTCCCTAGACTTTTGTTAAAATCATAGACAAGGATAATGCAGTCTTATAGTTTTATCTTTGTCTATAGTTAAAATTCAATAGATATTAGAATATATATGTTGTAGAAAAACAACACTAAAGGAGGGGAGAGTGAGATATTTCTGTCCACGTTTATGTTATTGATGGCAAAAAAGTTGAATGCTTCGGTTTTATAATTTTCAATTAATTTAATTCGTAAACTTTATAAATCTAATCGTTGTCATTATTATTAGTAAATTTTTATAGCATTTCTATTCTAATTTCAATTAATTCAAACGCAATACAATACCTTAATTCAAAAAATGAATTCATTTTTAAATTTGCTTTTATATCAAATATACATTTGAAATAGAAGCGTTCTGTGTTTGTCATTCTTCAGTATTGTTCTTAATATTTTGCAGTCGATTATTACGTATAATCAAATAAAATTATGTAGTGAAGAAAAAATAAACAGTAAAGGAGTAGAAAATTAACGGTTATAATCAGGATAGCTTCAATAGTTTTCCTGCTGTCGGATAAATTATATATATTCAATATAGAAATCGATGAAAAATATCTGTTTATAACGTGCCTTCAAAAACTTTCCTAATTAGAGACTTAAAATTACACGTTTGTGACAAAAGCATTGCAGTCTCTAATAAGAAAAGTTCTTGAAGGCACGTTGGTATACTCTAATGAGATCTAAAATAAAGCTATCTATCAAAAGCTGTCAAAATGTCAGCCAAAAATTATAGGTAAAATTCAAACTTCTTTATAATTAATTATCACTATTAGAGAGCCTTTATTGGACTCTACTACATGTCATTAGTTTTCTTTAATAACAATAATTTTTAAAAAATACTTATTTTCTGGATTAAGGAAACACTGTAAGTTAGAGTTATTACAAAAAATTATTACACAATTGTCCATGCAATAAGATAAATAAAGTTATGTAATCAATGATTACGAAGTAGGGATATTATTTCTTAGAAGATTCCATAAAATGGATACTGAGTCCCGCCAATTCACCCAGCCAATTGCCAATTACTTAAAAAGAAATGAAAGCCGGAAATCTCTAATAAGTTTAGTGAGGTTAGGTACAACACTCTAAACGGTACTTTTGACAGAACCTATAAGAAATACAAGAAACAAATACTAATTTTGTAATTCGATAAATATATTCTTGGAGATTATTATATAAACATAAACTAGTTTTAAGATAAAGAATGGAACTTTCTGATGACAATTTGCGTACTTTAGGCCAATATTTACAGCAAACATTAAATCCCGATGTAAATATACGTAAACCAGGTAATGATTGCATATATATTTAAGCTAAAATGAAAATATATCTATCTAATTTTAGCTGAAAGGTTTTTGGAAGGCGTTGAAGTAAATGAAAATTATCCAGTATTGCTTCTACATTTGGTTCACAAATCTGATGTAGATATGACAATTCGAGTTGCAGGGGCTATAGCTTTTAAGAATTATATTAAGCGAAATTGGAGTGTGGTATTATTTGAGGGAGTTTGTGTATGTATGTATGTATAAATACCTTTATTTATAGGAGGATGATCAAGTAGATAGAATCCATGCTGCTGATCGGACATCTATAAAAAATTTTATTGTTAAATTAATGCTAAATTCTCCCGAAGCAATTCAGAAACAATTAAGTGATGCAATTAGTATAATTGGAAAGACTGATTTTCCTTTGAAGTGGCCAGAACTTATAACTCAAATGGTTGAACATTTTGCAACAGGTTTAATACTTCTATAGCATTGATTTTAAATTATACATACTAAACATTTGTTGCAGGTGATTTTAATATGATCAATGGAATTTTGCGAACTGCACACTCTTTATTTAAAAAATATAGATATGAATTTAAGTCAAATGAATTATGGACAGAAATTAAATATGTATTGGATAAAATTGCAAAGCCTCTTACAGATCTTCTTGTGGTTAGTATTCATAATTATGTAATTATTAAAGAAATTATCACAGAATTTTTTTTAGACAACAATGACATTAAGAGAGGCCCATGCTAATGATGCAAATGCACTAAAAGTTATTTATGGTTCTTTAGTTCTAATGGCTAAAGTATTTTATTCTTTAAATTTTCAAGACTTACCAGAATTCTTTGAAGACAATATGTCTATTTGGATGACCAATTTTCATACTTTACTTTCAACTAATGTAAAAATTTTGGAAACAAGTGTATGTATGCCTTTAACTTATTTCAAAACTTAAAAATCTAATTGTAATAATTAGTTTCATGTTATTTATGATTTTTATTTTGGTAAAGGGTTAAAATATGTTTTGTATTTTTAATATGAGATTTTATTTGCTTGTTACTTCTATTAATACCAACTGATGAAGGATATTTTTAAATAGTTAAATCCATAAGTTGAGTTCAAATACTTAAATATTTCTTTAAACCACAGCTTTTTGATATCAGTCATGTTGAAGCTCTAGTCTTTGTGATGAAAATAAATTCTCAGGTTCCAGTGTTGAAGTCTTTATTTTATCATATTATTATTATTACATATCTGGTGCTTTATTGTCTCACAAGTTTGTTGACATTCTGAACTCCTTCATGACTTCATACTGTACTAATTATCACAAGGGTTTTTTTTGTAAGGGATTGTATTATCAGACAGATCTTGCGTTAGTAATTTTCTTTGCCGACGAATCTACGTTTACCAAAGATGCTATTTTGAATTATCATAATTAGAGAACGGACGCAATTTCCATAAAACGCAATCGGCAATTGAAATTGTGTATAACGTCGCTCAGTACATCCCGGCGTAATTCAATGAAGTATTTGTTTGACTTACTCGGACACCTGGTCTCGCCGCGATAACAATGGACAAGCCAGCTATTGTATTCGGAGAATATAGTGTTTTTTAAAGTGTTTTCATGAGCGTAGATAGAAGCGGGGTTTTTATAATGTATTTTATTTATTAGTTTATATTTCGTAAGATAAAGTGCTGTGAGTAAGTTTCTTGTTTTCATAGTTTTAACTGTTAATTACATCGTAATTACATCGTTTGATTGAATCTATTTCTACCAATTATTTCGACGTAAGAGTGTGCATTGAATTTCGTTCAGTTTAAATAACTTACGCACACATTTTTAGTTTTCATTTATTTAGATCTAGAGCATTGTTTAAGTTACTTTTTCAGACATGATATGGAAGAATGTCGAGAACGGCATTGTAAAACAATGGCGAGTTGGATTGACGGTCATACTGATTGTATGTCCATTGTCGGTGATTCCGAAATTTATTACAAAATCCGTAAAATATCGTCAAAAATTCGTCACCTAGGATCGCAAACACATCTGAACTTAGAAGCCATCTTTTAAATCAATACATATGGATAAGCGCCGACGAAACGGTGGATATGTTAGGACGCTGTGTGGTAAATGTTGTAGCTGGTGTACTACATCCAACTATTCCCTATAACTCATATGTAGAGCTGAGGATGTTTGCGGTACGGCAGGACCGTATGTAGTGCATCCCCACCAGCGTATAAACACGATGCAGCGAAACACTTTAGTTAGTCGTGAACTGGCAACGTGATCGTGTGTTGTCTTGAGCTCTATTTAATAAGTATGACGGACGTGCCCAAGCCAAGAAAGCGCCCATTGTATAACGACGTGAAGAAATTTATCCGAGACTTTCCCGATTTGTATTAGCAAAAGTGGTTTGTAAATTATGCGATAAACAGTTACTTTGCTGGGACAAATACGACTGTAAAAGACATGTTGAAAGTGTACACCACAAAGACAAAAAAAATAATGTGCTGTCTAAAACGCAATTCATTTTCGATTTATTGACAATGCTACTCGTCTGCGATGTGCCAGTTCATCTGCTAGATAAAAAAGCCTTTCACGACTTTTGGAATAAATACAATTCCAACAAAAAGCTACCGTCACGGAGAACGTTACTCACCTATTTACCAATTGTGCGTGAGGACATTGAAAACAGAATGAAAGCAGTAGTAAATGATAAACAGTTATGGGTATGTGTCGACAAAACGACAGATCGAAAAAAGCATTCTATTGTGAATATTATAGTGCGTGTACTAGATCCTGTCAAATCAACATTTCCCATTTTATTAGCCAGCAAAAGATTGGAAAAGTGCACTAGCGAAGTAATTACGAAGGTAGTGCTCGATACGCTACAAAAATTTCAAGTTTCAACTAATCAACTCCTGATGTTTATGAGCGATGGTGCTGCGACAATGCGTTCTGTAGGCCGTTCTCTTAAAGCAGATTGTGAGAGACTTTTGCATGTGACATGTAAAGTTCATGCTTTACACCTTGTGGCACAAACTATTCGGCAATGTTATCCAGAGGTGGATGCATTAATAGCAACCACAAAAAAAGTGTTTCTAAAATCTCCCAAACGAATTCGAGAGTTTCACAGTCGGTGCCCGGTATTCCCGAACCACCAGAGCCAATCCTTATACGTTGGGGAAGTTGGTTAAAGGCGGCATTTTATTATGCCAAGTATTTCCAACAAATAAAATCTGTGGTTCTACAATTCAATCCTGCCGAAGCTGTAGCCATTAAGGAAAGCTAGAGACTCTTTCAAAACCCTTCCCTTGATGCAGATTTACAAACTATTTATAACAATCATATAGGATTGTTTAACGCAATCGAGAAATTTCAAAATACTGCATTATCGTTAGCGGAGTCACTGCAAATACTGGACGATGTACACGCCCAGCTATGCGCAGTAAATGGCAACAAAAATGTTAATGTAATAGAAAAGTTCGAGAGTGTGATAAACAATGATTTTGATTTTACCAGATTAAAACAAATTAGTAATGGTGCAAGTGTAGATTCGGTTTCTATCTATAAAGATTATTTTAATTGTGCGTGTGTTACATCCGTAGATGTCGAGCGGTCTTTCTCAAAATATAAAAAAATTTATTCATCACGGCGTACATCGCTCACCGCTACAAATATGGAAACGTATCTAATGCTGCAAACTTACTGCAAGTCTTATCCACTTGGCGCTATGCTATAATAATCGTAAATAAGGTAAGTGTGTTATTTATATACAGTACACATAACTGACATACCTAGGTGATATAAATAGCGAATGCATGTAAAGCAATAAAATCACGCATGCATCACCGATCGTCATTATATTCGTGCGTTTAACTGAATACTATCCTGGCACACCGCAAACATCCCCAGCTCTACTCATATGTAATAGCAACAAGTGTTATAAATAGAGTTGATGCGGAAACAGTTGCTGAAACCATTAAGGAGAATATGCAAAAAATGCTTCATCGGACGCCACGTACAAAGAAAAAATACTTTTATTTGTCAGTGATAGTGCTGCGTATATGTTAAAAACAGGCAGACTATTGAAGAAAACATATTCTAATATGCTGCATATTACTTGTGTAGCACATGCTCTCCACAGAATCTGTGAATATATCAGAGACACTTTTCCGGAAGTTGATAGACTTGTATCAGCTTTTAAAAAAGTTTTCAGAAAAGCTCCATTGAGAGTAGCTCTTTTCAGGGAAAAATGAATTTCGATAGTCTAAAACATTTCGTAACACTGCTAAAGGAGGATGCTAGCAGTATTGGTGAGTGCAAGGAGCTCACACAAATCCCAAATTTAAAAAGTCAGTTGTATTTTCTTCACGAACACTTTGGAAAATTGCCAAAACTAATCACTTATTTTGAAAATCGAAATCTCAAATTAAATGACGGATTAACCACATTAGATGTGGC
Source organism: Melolontha melolontha (assembly GCA_935421215.2). NCBI lineage: Eukaryota > Metazoa > Arthropoda > Insecta > Coleoptera > Scarabaeidae > Melolontha > Melolontha melolontha. Next base: position 135,511,712 of record OW285236.1, read on the forward strand.
TGTTAATAATTTGAAAAGTATTCCAAGTGACTTCGGATGTGGCCTTCGGCAAAAGTTTGAAGCAATTCTTAATAGAAATCCAAATTTAATTACATTGCAGCAATTATGTATGGAGACACCACCCGTTTGTTTTCCAATTATATAAATAAAATTAAGAACTTTATAAATACAACTTTTCAACAAATAAATATGTATGTATTTCGTAATTTTATAGATCACCACCCGTTCGTTTTCCAATTATATAAATAAAATTAAATATTTTAGAAATACAGCCTTTCGCCAGTACTGCACTGGGTGGTAAGCGTGTCCGTTCTCTAATCATAATATTCACTACTACGAAAATTCTCACGATATAAACCCAAGTTACGTTTATTTAATTATATTACCAAAGGTTGTTGACATATTCAATGTAAATATTATTGATATCGACAAAAAAAACATCAGAATGAAAGAACCAAATGTTTGGCTGCTTGTATTGTACGGTGTGTATATAAATGATTGAAAGGTGTTTGAATTTCCCGCTTTCAATTTTTTGTGTTTAAGTTGGTGCTAAGTGCATGCCAGCATCTCTGAGGGAGCAAATGTCGTATATCATAGGCGTAACATTAAAAAGAAAGATAATTACAATGAAATTATGTATGTTTTCTAATGCTGGTATCTTAAATTTCACTATACAATACTTTAATTTCAGACTTGCATACTCTATCAAAATTATAACAAAACTATAACACTTATTCAAGATAAAATTATAACATTTGTTCAAAATGCCGTCCATGTAAATTTAAGCACAAATTCAAATAGTAGGACGTCCTGTAGATTTTCACTTTAAAACGCTCCCTGTTGTGCGATATTACACGACGAACGTGCTGTACAAAACAGTCATATGTAAATTCCATTTTTGGAAACTCCTGTTGAAACTGCTGGTGGCAATTTGGATAGGAATAATCCCATACTCCTTCAACATTGCGTGTTCCCGAACGAAAATATGCCTCAACAATAAATTTGTTGTGCAGATCCGTGAAAACCATTATTAACCTAAAAGCGTACTTTGTTACATTTGTACAAATTTACTGTGATTTCTTCATCGCTTACCAATAACAAATATGTAACAGCAGAAAAATGGCAATAAGAAAAGCCTTTCTGGTAATAAAGGAGAGAAATAACAAAATAAATAGACGAGAACGAAAATGCAGAAAACCAAAATAAACAGAAGGACGCTACTGATTATTTGCGGCATAGCTTGTAGTAGCACCAACTTTCATACATTAAAAAAAGCGCGGGCGATTCAAACACCTTTCAATTATTTATATACACACTGTATAAATTGTTTGCTAAACAAACAATAATGTTCACTATTCATAATGTGTAACAAATGCATCTTCAGAAATTCCATCCATTTTTTTGTGGAGGTCTATGAACTTGAATATCAGCTGTACTTACCTAAATATAGCACCGATAATAAAGATATGGACATTAATTTTTGATGAATTACAAATAAATTTCTTTTTTGATTTACAATTAGACATTTATACGTATTCTTCAGATTCGCATAGCTGGGGCGCTATTCAGCGGTAACCCTGTATGTATATATATATATATATATACATATATATATATATATATATATATATGTATATATATATATATATATATATATATATATATATATTGCGTTGCAAACGCAACGATCCGAATGTATGAATATTTCTCCCGCTCCAAATACAAATCCCCTGAACGCGTTTAGCCAATCACAACACAGTCTGTCTCATTCCGAGCAAACGCAACGATCCATATGTGCAATTATTTTTCTGGCTCCTAATACAATTCCCCTGAATGCTGTAGGCGCGTTACCATCGATGTCATACATACACTCTGTTCGTTTTCAGTTTGCAGTCACATGATCAATTTTCATTTATTTTTAGTAGTATGAATCTAGTCGGTACTTTTGAGTCAAAAGAGGTTTAAGTATTTTATAAATATAAAATTGTTATTTCAATACATAATGTTTTCTATTTATTTTCTAAATGTTTTTCCTGTTTAATCAATCGATGTTATTGACCAATGTAATGGTAATGAAATTGGCACGATGCCGTATGACATAACCTAAAATTTTTGAAGTGTAAACACAGTAACTTTGGAAGTTTTAAATCTCAAATACGCATATAAAATAATATTCTTTAAAGAAGACAAAGGTACATGTAGAAAATGCAGCTTTTCATGTATTGTAAACAGATGCTTCACTTCTAGCATTAATCGCATTAAATAAATTTGGAATAAGAAATAATCTGGAAATTGCAGAAATCATACGAGAAGAAATTCACTAACATAAATGAATTACAAAGCAATTCAATATAACCAAAAAGTAGAACAGAAAGGTTGGGAAATAAGAAAATAGGAAGCTAAATTTTGATTGTTTCATATGTATAATCAAATTTTTTGCATTAGAAATTAAATAAATAAAAGCTCACCTTGATTATATTGGTATTATTATTTCCAAGAAAATGGTTTATAATAATTACACGAATAATTCATTTGTTTACAAAAACTATAGAGAACTATTAGTATTATGTATAAATTAATTATACAGTTCAATTATTACATTGCTACGCTAAGTAAAACCATTGAAGATATAACTTCATTTGGAATCAGTATGTTAAAAAATTATCATAACTGTTTGTTAAACTTGCTCATATAAAAACTATTCAACTTAATAAAATGCAGATACTTTAATCAATACAATAAATACAAAATAGCGAAATTGTATTATTCTATTCTAGTGTTAACAGATATGGATGTGACTGCACAAGTGAGCGCTGATATTTTTTAATGTTATTCTGCATAAGACTATTAAAACCTGATTTTAAAATGCCATACAGCATACTAAACTCAATGAACAACAGTAGTGCAGTATGTGACAAAAGCTATTTTCTTTATCTTCGCAATTTATGTTGGTTGTATCTGCAAACTCTTGAGTTGTTCATATATTAACTGAGCATATTAGAAAATAGAAGTATGTAGAAATAGCAAATAATTCATCTAATTCATAATCGGTCTAATAAGAAATATTTATTTGAATAAAACATATTTACATGGAAGCTTAAATATATAATTTTTCTAATACAATCATAAAAACACTATCATAGACAGAAAATAATGTTGTCTTGTACTAACATAAAATATGACACCTTTAGTTGCAATTACATATATTAATCTGAATCAGAGTCTGATTCTGTACTTGATTCTGTAACATTGATTATTACTGGATCTATATCCAAGTCTACCAAGCAGTTTTCTCTTTCATACCATTGTTTTATTAAATTATCAGTATGCCTTATGCAGTTACTCCATGTATTACTATCACATGTATGTAATGCCTCCTTCCACATTTCTTTCACCTTTTCGTCGGTGTAACCAGCCCTACCGATGTGCACATTGTAATATGTTTTTGCTTTTGCCCAAATTAGCTCAATAGCATTGAAGTCACAGTGGTATGGTGGCAGTCTAAGAATTTCATGTCCTGCATTTCTTAACAGTTCATCAATTTCATAAACTTTCTCTTTACGGTTTCGATCCTTTGGAAAATATCCATGTTTCATCTAAAAAGACAACTTGACGCAAACCAGAATTTGTATTCTCAATGTACTTCCTTAAAAATACACTTCGCATTACACTAACATCAAGTTTTTCCATTAATGCTCTTCTATTATCATCTTTTTTATATTTGAAACCGATATGTTTGAGTAAAATGGAAAGAGATGTTTTTCCTATTTGCACCATTTGTTTAGTTTCCAGTTCAGTCTTCAATGTAACATGTTTTTCTAAAAAAGTATATCGTTAAAAAATAAATCATTTATGAAAATAAAATTGCTTAGAATACTTTGGTGAAACATGTCGTATAAAGTATTTCGGACTTCCATTTTCAAGCTTTCTGGCAAATCTTTGGTTTTTGGTTTACGTCGGGGTATTTGCTTTCCAGGTGATGATGTCCCACGTTTCTTGATATTGTAAACGGTTCGGACAGAGATCTTAAGAGCACTTGCTACTCTCTAAAAATATTTTTCCTCATTAATCTAAAGATATTAATTTGGTGTTATCTTACCACATAAACTGAATCAACAGACAATAATGGACCTATATTATATTTCTCTTCTTCAAAATAATGAAGAAGGTTGGCAACTAGATTTTGTGCCTGTGAATCTAGACGTTTAGCTGGCATATTCTACAACAAAAAGAACACAAACATGAAATTTTATATCACTTCATATTATGAAAATTACATTTTGCGATATGCATATCAATTTATCAAAAAATGTAATTTGTCAGTGTCAAAGTAAAATAATTTATTTAAGAAATATTACGTTAAATACTTACGATTAATTACTCGAAACTGACTATTATTGTTGCAAGAAGAACAGATAAATAAGAAATCTTAAAATATCAACGGAAAAATACAAACAAGCACTAAACATAACCTGTATATGTCGATAAATACGTATTTTCTCTTTTGACTAAAACAGTTGTCGGTATCTCATATTATACAAGACATGCTAATATTATTTTTCTTTGTCTTTGCTACGAAGAAATTTCAAAGACGTATGTCTTGTATCAAATGACATACGTTTCAATTCTGAATATTTGTAGCTCAATATATCTGAAAAACAAAGTATATAAATTCTGTGTCTGAGATAGTATGACATAGTTAGTCATGTGACTGCAAACTGAAAACGGACAAAGTGTACTTACATATTATGGGGCCGCGTAAGAAAAATTATCTGATTACCAAAGTACTATTAAAGGACTATAATTGTTTAGTCCTGTGTTATGGTAATGAGTAAATTGCAATACGTTATACTGACGATGGTTACACAAAGCGTAATGATATTATTAATAAGCGATCAAGAAAATTGCAAATAAGGCATCAAGAGATTTAATAAATTAAATTTTAATAATAAAGGTCACAAAAACTATTCATAGTATACTAAATAAATTTCAGAACTAATAAAAACTAAATTAAATTCTACTAATGTAAAGAAAAATTTACCCTTACAAATAATAAAATAAATTGTTCATAATGAGAAATTAATTATATAATAACGGAAATTCATCCGTTTAAACTCATCGCCGTAAAATAATTGATGATGTTTGGAATATTTATAATTACGAAAACCATTTAATTTTAGTATGCGGTTAACGGAAGAGCAGCATATGCCTAAATCATTGGAAATATCGCTAAGTGTCAAATTTCAATTTAGTTCTATTGCAGCGCATACTAAAATGGACGTATCATTAGGAACTCTGCGATTTGGGAATAATGGTTTTAAATTTTGTACAGAACCAGTAATGTCTATTTTCTTTTTAAGTCTACAAATTGTAGCTTCGTTCGGGATGGGCCTGTCGGCATACCTTCCGGCAAATAAGTCACATACTCTTTGATAAGAATTATCAGCGTGATACCATTTCATCATTTCGGCTTTCTCTTCTAGTGTATAACGCGGCATGATCACTATTCAAACGCTTAAGAGACTCCTTATAGGGTGACAGTGGTGAGTCACCACTGTCACCCTATACGGAGTGTCACCACTGGTGACACTAATTTGTGACATTAATTGTCAAATGGTTGCGCGACAGACTGTTTTGTGATTAGCTAAAAGCGTTCAGGAGTTTTTATTCGGAGCGGGAGAAATATTCATACATTCGGATCGTTGCGTTTGCTCAGAATGAGGCGGTATATATATATATATATATATATATATATATATATATATATATATATATTTAGTGTTTAAAGAATTTTGTTTTTCTTTTTTATTTTATTGGCCGTGTTTTAATATTAAAAATAATAGATTTTTATTGGTTTTAGCGACCTTTTATTGAATTTAGATGTTTGTTTACGACGTTTCGACTTTTATCAATTCAGTCTTTTTCAAGCATCTGGAAACAAGAATCATTACAATGAACATGAGAACTGTGTTTGTTTTGTGTGATATAACAATTAAATTAACAATTTTAAATTTAAAATTATATTAAGAAATGAATTACGAATTAGGTTAGTGTTTTACGTTGAAAATTAAATAACATTAAATTAAAATAGCTTAGTAATAAATAAAACACACATAAGATGTTTTAGATTTACACTTTATTAATAAAATAACGACAGCTGTTTCGCTAACACAGTAGCTTCTTCAAATTCAACTTAAGACTAAAGATACATACAAGATACAGCGTTAATCAGGTAGTTGACCCAAGTTAAAATTCCAGGAACTATTACATTTATATTTTGCTTTTTAAAAACTATACAATGTGCTACTTGTGTGAGGTTTAAGTATAAAAATATAGTATAAGCAACTAAGAAATAATATATCAATGGGTGAACAGATTTAACAGTGGGGATGAATTCAAGTCTAATTTATCGTTTAGTAACATTTCTGAGTTTTTAAGTTTATTAATTTCTAAAGATTCTAAACAGTTTAGTTTTCTACCTTTACTTTCTACATGTATGGTGTCGAATTGTAAATTAAATTCGTGCTCATTCTCTATTAAATGATTAGAGTAGGTAGAGTCAGTTTTCTTATTGATATAAGAATGATAGTGGTCTTGGATTCGTTTTTTAAACGTTCTACCTGTCTGTCCAATATATGTTTTGGTACATGATCCGCATGATAACTTATAGACTCCTGATTTATTGTCTTTGGTAGTTTTTTCTTTATTATTTTTAATATATTTGGCTAGATTATTATTAGTTTTATAAGCAATATTAATGTTTTCTTTTTTAAGGAATTTTGATAATTTAAGTTGCTGTTGACCTATGTAAGTAAATGATTTAAACTGCTTGTCTGCTTAGCTTAGAATGGTAGGGGGACATTTATGTGATTAATATCTGTATGAATTAATTGGAGACTTAACAATTATTAACAATTTTAAGGTTAAAATTAGATTAAAAAATGATTACAAATTGAGTTAACATTTAACGTTGAATATTACATAAAATTAAAATAAAAATAGCTAAAATGAACAGGTAGGGAGACATTAAGGTGATTAACAACTGTATGACTGATTGGAAAGTTGAATTACACTACAATAAGTAAAGAGAACAAAGAAAAGACAAATAAAACTCACATTTGTTGTTTGTTTTTGTTTTACATGGGTACGCATTCATGTGACACATGTGTTTGGACATCCGGGACCAATTTTCTTAGAACGAACGTGCTTGTGCGGATTTTGTAAGTGAACTGATACTTTAGTTTGCGGGGGTTTTAATTTCTGTTTTTTGGAATGAGCATGGTGGTCAGGACCGTATTTAGGGGTATATGTTAACGTTGTTTTTTCTAAATACGGTCCTGACCACCATGCTCATTCCAAAAAACAGAAATTAAAACCCCCGCAAACTAAAGTATCAGTTCACTTACAAAATCCGCACAAGCACGTTCGTTCTAAGAAAATTGGTCCCGGATGTCCAAACACATGTGTCACATGAATGCGTACCCATGTAAAACAAAAACAAACAACAAATGTGAGTTTTATTTGTCTTTTCTTTGTTCTCTTTACTTATTGTAGTGTAATTCAACTTTCCAATCAGTCATACAGTTGTTAATCACCTTAATGTCTCCCTACCTGTTCATTTTAGCTATTTTTATTTTAATTTTATGTAATATTCAACGTTAAATGTTAACTCAATTTGTAATCATTTTTTAATCTAATTTTAAACTTAAAATTGTTAATAATTGTTAAGTCTCCAATTAATTCATACAGATATTAATCACATAAATGTCCCCCTACCATTCTAAGCTATTTTAATTTAATGTTATTTAATTTTCAACGTAAAACACTAACCTAATTCGTAATTCATTTCTTAATATAATTTTAAATTTAAAATTGTTAATTTAATTGTTATATCACACAAAACAAACACAGTTCTCATGTTCATTGTAATGATTCTTGTTTCCAGATGCTTGAAAAAGACTGAATTGATAAAAGTCGAAACGTCGTAAACAAACATCTAAATTCAATAAAAGGTCGCTAAAACCAATAAAAATCTATTATTTTTAATATATATATATATATATATATATATATATATATATATATATATTTATATATATATATTTATATATATACCGATAGGTCCAACTCGCAACGGGCCATAGGCAACAATATACACGTATGGAACGTAATGCGATGTGGCAACGTGTGTACGATGCCTATATTGAGTGACTTTCTTAAAATTTAAATTTATTTTGCAGAATTATTGATTTTTTTACTTTTATCTTTTAGAAAACGTTATTGTTTTTTTATTACTTAAAATTACTTTATATGAAAAATAGTATACCATAAAAGTGTAAACAAAGACAATATACATTGAAACGAATATTCATTCAATTGTATTGTCATGAAATTGAATTTGTCAATCGTTGTTAAATTTGTTAGAATGAATAGATATTTATATTTATCGGAAAATACTAATACTTAAAGCAAAACGTGTAGTGTTTTGTTATAGGAATGTATAATATCCATTTCTTCCTGCATATTGATTATGCAGCTGATGCTTTCGTAATATGCTCATATTTGTATTATTTCAACTTATACTTGGGTCGATACATACCGACTTCCTTCAAACCAGGAAGAAGCTACAGTTGTAATTAAACTATACTTCCTTTTTTTTTTATAACCTACGGATATTCACAATTCCAAAATACGTTACAATGTTGCTTATTTTAGATTGTAATTAGCTGAATGCTGTCGCAAAACTGATCTCTGCATTTTTAAAAATGCCAGAATAAAATTAACCCCTGCCCTTATTATAATTTTACAAAGGAACAGACACGTACTTCAATTTCTACGAAAAACTAAGCCTACAGTTCATGTATAATACAGTGATAATGAAGCGTTTGTCGACCTACGAAGTTGTACTTTACTTGTTTATTGTTAATAAAAGGCTGATGGACATATTACGTGAGATTTTGGTATCTGTATTATAATATCATCACGATAATAGTAGAAATACAAATATGAGCATATTACGAAAGCATCAGCTGCATAATCAATATGCAGGAAGAAATGGATATTATACATTCCTATAACAAAACACTACACCTTATTTGTTTGCTTTAAGTATTAGTATTTTCTGATAAATATAAAAATCTATTCATTCTAACAAATTTAACAACGATTGACAAATTCAATTTCATGACAATACAATTGAATGAATATTCGTTTCAATGTATACTGTCTTTGTTTACACTTTTATGGTATACTATTTTTCATATAAAGTAATTTTAAGTAATAAAAAAACAAAAACGTTTTCTAAAAGATAAAAGTAAAAAAATCAATAATTCTGCAAAATAAATTTAAATTTTAAGAAAATCACTCAATATAGGCATCGTACACACGTTGCCACATCGCATTACGTTCCATACGTATATTGTTGCCTATGGCCCGTTGCGAGTTGGACCTATCGGTATATATATATATATATATATATATATATATATATATATATATATATGTATATATATATATGTATATATATATGTATATATTTCTGGAATTATATTTTCCTGCTTACCTCCTTCCAGAGTTTTTTATTCCTTTGTTTTTTCCTCCTATTCTTTATTCTTGTCTGTATCAAGTCTCCTCCTTGACTTTTTTCATCCATATTATTCTAACATTCACATGTTTTACAAGCTTAAGCCTATATCATATTTAACGAACATCTGTTGAATAGCATTATGACAATGCTGATATTCTCATAGATGCAGGTTCTGTTTCTCAATGCACTTTAATCAACATACTTTGATACAACGATGTTCTAAACCAATGAAATATAATTGTGTCTTCTGACTCTGTGGCTTAGGCTGTTCTAAAATAATATGAGCACTTCATATTAATTGTCTTCGTCAACACTTCTTCAAGCGATTCAAAGGAAGGCTCCTGAACTACTAATACTAAATCCTAAACAAAAGCGAAGCTTCTAGTAGCTTACAATATTTTCTTTTAGTTTGTTGGTTCAGTGTGAGTCTAAATATATATTAATATGTCACGTAATATACGTCAACAATAATAAAGGTAATTATAATCCTTTTCTTAATTTTATGTTATGTTTATTAGGATGAAGAAGAAGCAGGAATCATAGAACAATTAAAATCGCAGGTTTGCGATAATATTGCACTTTATGCTCAAAAATATGATGAAGAGTTTCAGCCATATTTGCCTCAGTTCGTGCAAGTTGTGTGGAGCCTACTTGTTTCAACTGGGTTACAACCAAAATATGATTTAGTAAATAATGTGAATAATCTTGTATATTTTTTATAAATAACGTTATTTGCAGTTGGTATCCAATGCTTTACAATTTTTATCTTCAGTAGCTGATAGAAGTCACTATAGAAATTTGTTTGAAGATAATAATGTGTTAAATAGTATTTGTGAAAAGGTTATAATACCCAATATGGAATTTCGACGTAAGTTGGTTATATCTTTTAATTATCCCTTGTGATCTCCCACCCACCTTTACAAATATCTTAACAATTTAAAGTAATAAAGATCAATATTTGTATATGTTAACTTTGAAATTTATTAATTGAGATGAAAATTAACTAACAACTTTTCACTTATTCGAAACGATAATTAAATAAAAACACTAAATTACATTGACAAGAATTCCATCTTGGTTTTAATTGCAATGTAATAAATTTTTCCTACGACACTATAAAAAAGATGTCAATTTATCAGTTTATCAGTTCATGTATTGTGTCATATTATCTACGTAATTATTTTTGTACATTAAACAAACAACCAGTTTCAAAATCAACGACTTTCAATAATTTCCGTTTATAAAATTTATGAATGTACTTGAATTTGTGGTAATGTTAGGTCAGTTAGGTGATTTAACTATGCATTTTAGAATATGTTCTCGATATTTCTTCTTGTTTATAGCTGCCAGCAAAATAGTTTTGTAAAAATTGTTAATATAGTTATTTTTCTGTTTGTTCTATGTATATCGAAGACTAGGTCGAATTATTTCAACAGATGTGAATAGGATAGATTTATTTTGTGCGAGTTTCTGTAATTGTCTTTAAGTATAGTTTAATATTTTGCTTAGTGATGATCTTTTGTATCAATGAATATTTCCTTTTGTTGTTTATTGATTTCATTGTTTGGATTTTTTCTTTTTTTACAGTATTTGGTATTAGTAAATCATTAGTAGCTTCAAAGTCATAATTAATAAACAAAATCTTACAATTTCAAAACCTGTTATTTGATTTCCAATTGTAACTACTTTAGAAAGACTCGTGAATTTTTAAACTACATAATTTTGAAGTTATTCGCAATTATTTTTTAAGTTTTGTACTAAAAGTATTTGCCTTTTTGGAATTTACAGGTAGTGTGTTCCCTTTTTCATCAGATAGTTAAATAGCTTCTATGCGTCTATATTTTCAGCATTTAGTTGCACTTTCGAAAAAGAATAAAATGATTCTATTATATAAATATGTCAGTTTGAATATAATATATGCTTTTAATACTTTCACTATCATCTCAACTGCAGCATGTACTTTTAGTTTATTAGATAATCGTGTTTCCAATACACTCACTACTGTAATCATAAAATATCGGAACTGGTTAAATAAAACGTAAAGTATTTATTCGTCATTTAAATTTATTTCATCTTCAAACTACCAAGTTCCTTTCCGAAATAATACTTATTCGAACGTTTTTTTACAATATCCATAGTTCTGAATATCGATTTCAGGTATAGTTTTCAAAGGACATTTCAAATTTTGTTCTATCTTTTCATTCCATCTGAAAAAAGTGTCACAGGGCGACTTTTTAAGTCGTGGAAATAGTAAAAAGACTGTGTTAAATCAGGGAAATCCGGTTTTCGTGGAACAATGTGTGTTGAATTCTTGGCCAAATAGTCTCGAACAAGCGATGAAGTGTGAGGTGATGCAAAAACTACGAGTTATATTTACATAATTGATCTCGTTTTAGACGTATACACTCATAATATTTCTTGTTGACAGTGAGACCGCTTAGAAGAAATTCATAGTGCACTACATCACAATAATCAAAGAAAACTGTTATCATGACTTTGATTTTTTTTTTCGGTCGTGCTTCGAATTTGTCACGATATTCACTGGATTGATTGGCTGTTTTGGTTTTATAAGCATAGATCAATGTCTCAACGTTCGTAATGATGCGTATCTTGACTGAGTGGTAGTGAGAAATTATCTTTGTAACACGTCGTTCTTTTTAGAAAAAGGTAACCTTTTTTGAAACCAATTGATTTTCTAAAATTGTTTGGCGCCATCCAATGAAATCGCAGTATTATCTAAAAGCTCTTAAATTGCCAACCGATAATTTTCGCCCACGAGATCTTGTACTTTCTTGAAGTGTTTTTCAGTTAATATTGAAAATTGTAGCATTCCACCGCTTATGTACTATATTAACTCCTTAGTTTATTTATGTTTTCCTATTCCACTGTAGACTATTTTCATTATTTAATTTTAGAATCGGATCAAGAACTGTTTGAGGATAATCCCGAAGAATATACTCGTCGAGATATTGAAGGTTCTGATGTTGATACAAGACGTCGAGCAGCTTGCGACTTAGTTAATACCCTCAGCCAAAATTTCGAAGCAAGAATAATGGAAATATTTGGTCAATATTTACTGGTAAATTCTTACATTATTCGCATATTTATTTGTATTTTGTTTTTTTAATTGTATTTGAGAAAAGCTAATTTTTTTAGTTAATAAACAACAATAATCAGTAAACAATGTGGGTAATATGCGAACAGGTTAAATTGTAATATAAAATTTATGAAATACGTTGTTGTTACAAATTCTATATCTTCACCAGGTGGCTTTTTTGGAAAGAAGCTTTTTAAATTAGACCCACGGTAAAATTGTGCTAAATTCACAAAAATTAAATACTTCGTGTTTTTGAAATGTTCTTTTAACATATCTATGCTAGTGTTTTTCTGTTTATAAACTAACGATTATAAAGTGCTCTACACATTTTCTATAGCATCCCGGGTGAGTTAATTGTGCTCTTGAAAAACATTCTTTATAGGTTTAGCACGCTGGCAAGTTCAACTGTTTTGCATGAACGTTTAAGCACTTTTACTAGGATCTAAAGTTCTTATACATGGCAGTAAAACGTCTTCGATGATTTTTATATTAGACTTGTTTCATTGTGTTTTTAACAAAGTCAATAACACTCAAGACAATGTTTTAACGATTTTTATCATGCTGCATTCATGAAAATGCTCCCTCTAACGTACTGGCGAGTTTTTGTTACTGCCTCTAAACGCGATTCATCGCTGAATATTATCTGTAGAATCACATAAAACTCCGGAAAAAAAAGTTCCTTCTTTAAGGATTAGAAAGAGTAATCTAATATAGTTGCAATGGAGATATACCTTTCTTTCATCTTCAACAGTAAAATATTTATGCAATTTTGTCCAGTTTAGTGGTGGTTTTTTCATTTCTAAGCAATGTTTTCTCCGTTATTTTTATATTATTGTAGCTAAATTCTGTAGTTCACCCAGGAATACCTGTCCGTTTGCTAATGCGGTTTTAATTATTAATCTGTTCGCTTCTTCAGAAGTTTTTCTAACACTTCTACAATATTGATGACCAGTTGATGAGAAATTTTCTTTAATTAAGGGCGCAGTTTAAGCAATCCATTTCCGTCTAAATACTTTCTAAACCTTTATGTTTCTATGAGGCAATAAAATACAATTATGTGGTTAATCTTTTCATACCCATAGTAAAAGTATTATTTGCAGACTTAACAATAAACACAACAGTCGTTTGTACAAATTTAAGTTCTCAAGTAATGAGAATAATATATCTCGTATTTTTACACTATATACGAGGTGCTACCCAAAAATTCCCGTAATGCGGCGCGCGAATGGCTGATAGTACAGCTCTATAGCACTAGATGGTGTGAGCTATGTCTATACTTAGTCAATCTGTCAAACGGTACTTCGTTGGTGGTGACAATAAGTTTTTGTGTGTATATTTGTTGAATTGTGTTATTCTGCCACACTACAATGTCTGATGTGAAAGAGGAAAAAGAGCACCAAATTCTGCTTCAAACTTGGCAAAACGGCAGCGGACACTATGAAAATGCTTAAACAAGCGTTTGATGAGAATGTTGTAGGCCAGAACCAACCTTATGAGTGGTACAACCGTTTTAAAAATGGACTTGTTTCGGTTGATGATGAGCGTTCCGGGCGTCCATCGACGGAAACCACACCACAAAATGTGACAAAAGTGCGTGATGCTATCCTGCAATCCATGTCATTTGTAACATTGTCGGCTTGTCGTACGGCGTTTATCAGCATAACCTGTATGCGGCGAACTCAACATCCGGCGTATTGCCACGAAGTTTGTACCAAAGTTACTCAGCATTGAACAAAAACGGCACCGTGTTCATGTGTTCATAGAGCTGAAAGAAATTGCCGAAAGGGATGTGAACTTCAGTGCCATTATTGGCCGAATCATGGGTAAAATACCTGGTAAAATAGTTAATGGACGATTTTGTTGCAATGTTTTTTTCTACACCACGACAATGCACCAACTCACACGTGACTTGTTGTGCATCAGTTTCTAGCCTCAACGAAGACTGTAGTACTAGCCACACCCGCCCTATTCTCCAGATTTTGCTCCTTGTGACTTCTTCCTGTTTCCGAAGTTGAAACTGAAGCTTAAGGAACGTCGTTTTGAGACGATTGAGGAGATCCATACCGAATCGCAGGCAGTGTTGAATATATTAACACGCGAAAACTTCCAGCACTGCTTCCAGTCATGGACAAGTCGCTAGGATCGTTGTATTCATGTGGAAGGAGAATAGTATGAAGAGGATCGTAGTGAATAATTTGTAAGAACAATTTATTGTTCTTTTTCACATACTGGGAATTTCAAGTAAACATGGCGAGTCTAATTCAATTGCCAGGGGCTGTAAAAATAGAAAGTAGAATGGTTTTCTTAGAATAGTCATTCTAAGAAATTAAAAGCTTGTTTACGCATTTTTACTATAGACATTATAAAAAGCGTTCAAATAAGTTTGGCCTCTAGTAGGCCATTCCTTTAAAAACGTATGATTATTAATAATTTAAATTTGCATTAGTTGTCAATTAGACAGATGCATAGTTGACAAAAATTGCTTTGTAATTTAAAATTGATTTAACATGGTTTTTACTATACAACACAAATCATTCATGCTAGAATCTTATTTTCGAAACGGACGTAAGATTGACGGACAATGGCAGTATTCTCTTCAAGATTGTTTAGAAGAATTTAGAAATGAGAAATTTTGATAATGACCTTCTTGACAAAACCTTTTTTTCTGATGAGTCATGGTTTTATCTGAATGGATATGTGAACTCACAAAATATGAGGATGTGGACTAATGAGAAACCACATAATTTTTTTGTTGAAACCGCACTTCATCCGCAGAAAATTGGTGTATGGTGTGCGATTAGTTGAAGGAGAATTATTGGCCCTATTTTTTTTAACGGAACCTTAACAGGAGAAAGGTATCGACAAGAAATTATTATGCCATTTATCGAACAGCTTGACGACGAAGAAATAACACAGGGTTACTTTCAACAAGACGGAGCTAGAGCACACACAGCAGGTGAAACAATTAATATTCTGCAGCATTTTTTTCAAAATCGGTTGATAAGTTTAAACACTGAACATGAATTTCCACCAAGATCTTGTGACATTACCCCATGTGATTTCTTTTTATGGCCATTCTTAAAGAACTCAATTTATCAAGTACAGATACCTGATCTTGCAGGCCTTCAAATCAGAATTGCTGAAAGAATTAATGGAATTGACAATGCGATACTACAAAACACTTTTTCCTCCATTAGAAGAAGATGTGAGAAATGTTTCGAACAAGGTGGTGGACACTTTGAACAATTCTTATAAAATTTTGCTTGTTTGTTGGAAATAAACATATTTCATTCACTTAAAATAGTTCGTTTTATTATTTTGACATTTGTCATTTCAATCAAATATCTCATCTCATAACCAACAAAATTCCTATTAAAATTAGTAACAAGCTAAGACATAATCATAATTTCCAAGGGCTACTTTGAGGTAAAATTTATTTGAATTCTTTGTATTTGTTTGTCAACATACATTATTTTAAGGAATCATCGCCAATATTGAATTTACAGATTGGGCGTTTTGGTGTACGTATTAATAAGTTGACTATAGGGTTTCTTTAAAATTGATTATATTTTTTTAATGCGTTTAAATTGTCTTTTACTTCTCTAAATAAGAATCGTTTCACTTTTTTTATTATTCTTTAGTTTCGTGAAAGTAATAATGGATCCATGTCTTGCTTTCTTTGTATAAAGTAAATAGCGTTTTAACACGATGTAAATTTCTCCAATATATTCTTACTCTTGATTGCTAGTATACGATGCTTGCGTTGTCAGTTATTTTCAAAAATTACTTTTGCACGATTTTCTTGTTTTTGCCTTAGTTAGATAATGAAAACTTTTTAAGACACCAACAGATTTTTGATTTTTTGAGAATCATATTTATATAAATTGGTTCACTTAATTACCATCGATAATGAAGGTGTAATACTGTTTGTGTAACAAGAAATACGATTTACCATTTCTATTGAATAATTTTATGTCGTTACTCGTTGTTTGCTGCGATATCTACGAAACTTATGTTCTTTACTCATTTTTCGACCGAGTATGTAGACTACAGTCAAGTAAACGCGTTGTACAGGGTGGCGCAGGGGAACGGGAAATTTTGAAATAACGTCATGTCCACGAATAAATTCATAAAACTAGTAATTTATTAACGAAAGTGCATGTATGCAGCATGCCATTTATGTTTTTACAATCAAAATGTTCAAAAGTGTCTCTTTACTTTTTAAAGATGACATCGGAAAGATGTCCTCCCATTCGGCGTTCACACTCTAACAGCCTGTTTTGAAAACTCAGGAATGCGCGGTGTAGCAAATCTTGGGGAATGGCAGTGATTTCTTGTTGAATGTTCTCCTTCAGTTCATGGATTGTTGCAGGACGTGTACGGTACACCTTGCCTTTAAGATACCCCAACAGGAAGAAGTCGCACACACTAAGATCAGGGGATCTCGCAGGCCTTTCAATCTCACCGTTACGTGAAATAATGCGTCTTCCAAACAATTGACGAACTGCTGCCATCGAATGTCGAGCAGTGTGTGACGTGGCTCCGTCCTGCTGGAACCACATGTTTTCGATGTTAAGATTAAGCTCGTACAGTCTCGGTGTAAAGAATGTTTGAAGCATTTCAACATATCGAGCAGATGTTACTGTCGCTGCACTACCATTCTCACTTGTAAAAAAATAAAGACCGATAACACCATGACATGATACAGCACACCATATTGTTACCTTGTCGCTATGTAGTGGTCGCTGGTGTAACTCACAAGGATTGTCCTGGGCCCAATAACGAAAATTCTGTTTGTTTACGATACCGTTCAGGTGGAAATGTGCTTCGTCTGATATCCATATGTTACCAATGAAATTCGCGTCCTCGTTAATTTTAGCCAATATCTGCCTACTAAACCCCATACGTGACGCTGGGTCTCGTTCATGTAATTGTTGCACAATCTGCAACTTATAGGGATGGAAATGTAATTCGTGCAGTATTCTTTGTAAGCTTCTTCGCTTAATCCCTAGCGTAGATGCATGCTGTCGAACGGAGCGGTGAGGACTTCTCTCGATTGCAGCTCTAACAGCTTCAATGTTCTCTGGGGTACGTACCGTTCGAATGCCACCTGGAGCTTTCTTTTTCAAGGCAGATCCTGTTTCTTCAAAATTACGCACCCACGTTGTAATCGCATGCGCAGATGGGACACGTCCATGACGACCAAGCTGGTAATGCTGTCGAAATATTCTCTGCGCGGCAGTCGCACTATCACCATTTTTATAAAAAGCTCTCACAGCTACTGCACATTCCGCACCAGTCCAACGATCCATGATTACTAAATGGCAATGCGTTCACAACAATTGTGCGACGTTACGAACAACTGCCGGCTCTACAGTGCTGACAACTGTAACGTTCATAATTCCCCGTTCCCCTGCGCCACCCTGTATATTGGCTTCTCGTGAATAAAATGTAATGAAATTTTTATAGATTATTTAAGAAACTTGATATTTCATAAATAAATCAACAGGTGTCGCCACTAATTTCGTTAAAATAGAATCATTTCGGTTATTTTCACGAAAAAAAGCGTGGTTTAAATTTATAACTACTGAAAAAAAAAATTTTCATTTGGGATTTAAAAATTAGTATTCATTACCACTTGCAAAATAAAA